>JAUALY010000001.1:29998090-31198090 GCA_030819805.1 Penstemon newberryi var. newberryi
AATGTCTGAATAATTGCTCCATACTCATTGAATTTGCCTTGGGTAAATTATGGCTGTCAATAGTCTGAATTTGGCCAGATATAAGATTGATTTGATGATTCTATCTAAAGAATATCTTAGATATGAATTTAGAACAATTTGATAAAAAAATTGTAATCCGCAATCAAGACGATCATTCGATCGTCTCTATGGACAACACATCATTCTATGACAGGATGAAATATATCAGATAAATATTAGGTTGTTTGTGATAAATAATCCATTATCATCAAACATTTTGACTCGAATCGACCTGAATTCATTAACTATGTCATACAATTTCTTGAAAAATAGCGCATACGATTTTTCTAGTCGCACTTCAGTTTGTTTTTAGATCCTAATATCATTTATCAAAAAAAATAAAAAAATAACATGCGTCCGATATGATTTAAACATAATGTCATAAACTTCAACTTGACGAAGATAGTGTATCATGTTCTTATTATCAAGTAACACCCTCACCATGTTCTCAAAAAAAAAAAAGTAACACCCTCACCACTTAGGAACAAAAAGTGAAATAAAATTATATACTGCCTCTCCTCTCCTCTCCTCTCCTGCAGTAAAAAAAAAGCAGCGCTCTAATCCCTAGGGGGGCAAAAATGTATGTAGTCCCCCGCCCCGCGTACTGTCAACAAAATAATCAATGCATTTCTGGCCGATGCAGAAGGCCAGACAACAGGGCCCCAGTTTTCATCATTCTCTTTCTCTTTAATTCAAATACTTCCTTTTTTATAATCAAAGTATATTGATAATAAATAATACCCCTACCCTCCCTCACTAAAGAGAGATCATAAATCATAATTTTTTATTTTTCTTTGTTATAAAAAAGACTCAATCATCACTGAAAAGAACACTGAGGAAATAACAGTACAATTTTTACCTACTGGTGATGTGAAGTGACGCCATTAAGTTCGAGCACCTCCCACCACTTGTAAAACATATTCCAGTTATTCTTTTATTTTCTTCTTTCTTTCCGTTGTAAAACATATTCCGGTTTTTCTGCAAATATGAAGTATTTTTTTTTAGTACACTCATTAATTATGTAACTATTACAATAAACATTTTTGACTACTATACTACATTAAAGATATATACTTTAAATAGCAATTGAAATTGAATCTTAATCCTTTTGTAACACGTTTTTTTTTTTTTTAATTAAATGTCAGAAAACATATCTGTTCTTTTCCAGGTCCATTTTTAGTTAAAGTTTGTAACATTATATATATAATCTTAAAAATAGTGTTTTATTGTATGTTAAATTTAAGTTGATGAAAGTAGAGATACTTAATACTTATTTACATGTAGTAAAGGAAATGATATATTATTTTTTTGATACATGTAAAGGAAATGATACATTATTTAGTCAAGTCTAATTTGTGAAATTTAAAAATAGATGAAGAAGAAATTCCATAACCTTCTTTTAATCTTCATCTAACCCAATAAATATTGAATGTCTAAAAACTTTAAAAAAGTTAAAGAAAGATATTTCATAGGAGTATTTATCAAACAAATTAGCCCTAGGTTCTGACATAACCATTTAATCAAACACAAAACTAATTATAATTAGTAATCCTCATCACAAATTAAACAACTGACGACTATTCAGAAAGATCCAAACACAACCAACTTAATTTATACAGTTTCTCAAACACAAATTAGAAAAACAATAAATTAATTAACTAACAGTGGAATCCCAAAATAGATCCGTCACCAACAGCAACAGCCACCCTGCAGTCGGACTTGGCCTCCACGTGATGCGTGAAAAAATGCAAGACCCGAACCCGACCCGCCAACTGCATTCTCGATTCCACCTCCATGTTAGGCCCGACCCGAAACCCATTAATCCCATCTGTCACAGTCGGGCCGAGGCTCTCGGGCTGACCGGAGAGCGAGAGCGGAAATGACCGAACCGAGAACGTGGCAGCCATAAACTGGGTCCTACCGGCGGCGATTTTACCGGCGGGTATGAACATGAAGCCTACCTGATTTCCGGCGTAGAGGAGCTGAAGAGAGCTGTCGTAGTGGGTGAAGACGGCGCGGTTAGGGTTGGTGACGGTGACGTATTGGGAGAAGGTGAAGTTGACGGAGGAGTTGATGAAGGAGAAAGCGGGGAGGGTGACGGAGTTAACGGTGATTTTGGGGTCTTTGGGTTTGAAAATGGTGAAGTAGAGGATGGATGCTACCATGATTAGGAAAATTAAGAAAATAGTGGCGACGATGCAGGAGGCCAAGTTTGTACGGCCGGTGGGTGGTTTGTGGATGTGAGGGTGGGATTTACCCATTTTTAATTTCTTGATCTGATCTTTGATTAATAATTAATTATGTGTATGTGAATTGTCTAGTTATGTTCATATTCATGTAGTGAAGCTAATTAGAGTGAAGTGGTGGAGGGTGGTGTGAAAGAGGAGGAGGCTTTTGTTGAACTTGTGTTCATCTTTCTTTTGATTTGACGCCGAGTATTAATTTGTCTTGGAGTTGGGATAGTAATAAATTTCACTTATTAAAATCGACTAATAAACGTACGTGGATGAAAATAATTGAGCAAAAAGATAAAATAATATACTACATCGCAAACTGCTTAGTAGTACTATAAGATACTGTCTCCATTCCACAATACATTTTTTTTAGAGAGAAATTATTTTTTCACAATACATGGGAATTCAAGATAAACTTAAATGATATTTTGACATTTTTACCCCTCTTTATTAAAAAGAGAGAGAAGAAAGATCTATGGAAAAAAAAGAGATGGACTATGGGGAGTTACAAAAAAATTAATTGCTTCTCAAGAATAATTTTGTCCAACTACACTCTTATTTTACTAAAATCTAAGGTATTAATTGTTTCCTTAATTCTTGTGAAAAAACCTTAAACGTCATGTAATATGGAATAGAGGGAATACTATCTAGGGGATAATTAATTAATGTGGTTCACATAAATAACATTATTAGGTTAAAGTGCTTCATTGTATGAAATAACATATATAGGGGTAAAATGTTTTATATGACATAAGTGCACTGCTAATTAATAAAAATAACTACATAAATGAGGAGAATTTTGTCTTTACATATTTTATGAAGGTTTAAAAGTGGAGGGAGACAAGTGAAAAAATATTGAATTGAAGATACAAATATGATGACATGGGTGAATGTAATTGTTGTGATTGTCTGTCCATGCATAACCCATAAATTGCTATCAAAAGAATTCCTAAACAAAAAATGGAGACAGACTATTATGTATTTATTTTTGTCTTCCAATCCCCGGATATTAAGCAAATGGTAAAGTATACAAAGACAAAGATGGCCACTCAATGGAATAATTTACAACCCTTCCTAAGAAATGCAAAAAGTATTGGGTGCTTTTCTGTGATCTTTTTACAGCTTAAAACATAGAGGGAGAAATTAAACTTAATTTAATTTTGGCATGATATTAATTCATGAAAGAAAAAACAAAAGAAGAATATAAATATAGGATGTTATGGCATACAGTATTAATTTTCAAACAAACAGCCAATATGCAATTAACTAATGGGGTAGTAGATCAAAACTCAAAAGTAATTCAATAAATAATACTACTTCCACTTCAAAAGTCATTGTCCCCAGTATTCGAATGTAGTTAGATGCAAACCATGAATATTTTAGTAATTTAATTAAATAATATTTCCATAAATGAATAATAATTAAATAGTAATTTTCAGCAATAGTATTAATTAAAAATTATACGGTGGATTAGTTAAAAGAGTAGTAGTATTCATTAAGCTTCACAGACAGGAAAATAAATTCGAGAGAAAAGGTTAATAATGACTTTAGTCTTTGATCTATCATTCTGCAAACGTCAGTTGATTAAATATTCCAAAAAACATATAGTGCTGGTCAAATGGATCGCAATTATGGGGTTAACCCGACCCAGTTTGTCTAGGTATCTGTTTGGTTGGTTTAAACAATAAATTAAACACAATTTGTTCTCTGTTCATTAGTACTAATACAAGAAATTACTACTTAGCAACACTATGAAAATAACAGCTTCCATACAATGAAGAAGCAGTTTAGAATTTTAAGCTGAAAGGACTCCAGATAGAAAGAAGAAATCAATCTGCATAAAGTAAATTGAAAATAACATATTCGAATTTTATGGATTTGTTTATCAAACTCTCACAGCGATTAAAGCATCAATTGTCCAATGGAAGAAACGACAACGAGCATATACACCAATAACTACAATCAAATGCCTTTTCTTTATTCATAATAATAATTTGCAACTTCTGTTCAATAATAAGAAAATAATGTAAACATTTACTAAACAGAAGTTGGGAGAAAGCTGAAAGAAAACAAACAAAAGAGAGTGTGCTTTTTGTTTTTATGGTCCAAAGAGAACAAGCAAAGTAAGTCGTCGTCTCATCTTTGGACCGAAATCATTTTTGTATATACACATATGTACTTAATTGAAGATCATCACTTCAGGATTTTGTCAATCGTGGTATCCATGATCTTGGAGATAGTTTCAAGGAACGCAGCTTCACTCATTCCGGGAAGCATTGAACCCTCTGCATCAAGAACAATCTCTTCAATCACAGATTTCTTGTTTAACGTCTCTCTGCACATAATACTTCCTATTGCAAAAGGAGTGAGCCCTCTATCTGCCCCTTCTTTCAAAAGCATTGTGGAAATACGTAAGGTACGAGCACACTTATTTGAAAGATTTAATCCGTAAAACTTCAGAGTTTCAATATCTTGCTCAGCATCTAGCGAGTTTATGTAGTCGATGGTCTCTTGTGAAAAAGGCTCGCGGGCTTGTGGCCAATATAGCCAATCAAAGGTGCAATCTTCAAACTGCGCGTGCAAGCAAAATTAAAAAAAAAAAGTGAGTTTATAGTAATTAGATTTACTAAGAGTATTTCAACTTTATAAGTATGAAAGCCAAGGAATCCTCACGTTTTCAGGCAAGCAGTATCCATGATCGATTGGGATTAAGACGATTCTACCCTTTTTCTCGTCTTTGTGAACTAAAATGTTTCCAGCATGTCTATCTGCATTTGCTGTTCTTAAATCAAAAACACTAATCTTGTGAACCTCCTCCACAGGAAAATCCTTAGGACCCATATCTTCACAACTACCATGATTCTTCATAAACATTTGAAGTGATCCAACCTTAATATTTTCGTCTGAATAATCGAACCCCTTTGGATGGTTAAATCCTCTGTGCAAGCACCGCACCATAACCGTAGGTGGAATACCAGCAAAACCAATTTTCTCATCGGAAATTCCCCGAGGACCCTTCTTTGGATGATCAAGAATATATGCAGCAACCTCCCTAAACGCACCTTCTCCTACTCTAGTGCCCCTCTTCAACCCTTCACCGTTAGCCGATAAGGGCAGACCTTGGGGGTTATTCACGGCAAGTGGCTCTTCGTCTATGGGCTTAAAAATAGCAACGTATTTGTTTCCGGAAGCATCTTGCATGAAATAAGTCCCTCCGGTACCCTCAGACGATATGTTTGGTTGTTTCCCACTCGCCAATCCTTCAGATACCGAACGTATCATGTCATACAAAAATGGAGGCAACTTCACGTGTGAATTTACAAATATAGGTTCCAAGAAAAAATCTTTATCACGAGGTGGCTTCCTTGATAAAACTCGAGCCACGATGGAGAGTTCAACGTCTCTCTCGACGTGCTTGGCCAAAACTTGGGCAGATTTTTGAACTACCAAATGAACTATAGCATCACTATTGTTACAAATATCATCGATTACCCTCTGATCTTCATCAAGCTTCTCACCGTTACAAAAGATTTCTTGATCCTTAACATCAACAAAACCAAAACCTTTCCCTTTTTTGGAAATCCTATGTTTTAGATACCCTACATTCCTGTGCCTATCAACATGAAACTCAAAATCCTCCCCAGAAGTCGTCCTAACATGGATTAACAAAAGATCGGAAAGTCTCAACGCCAAATGTAAGACATTTCCGTTAGTAATGCCATACTCCTTAACTAAAGATTTGGTCCTAGATAGCTCTCTGCCTCCGAAAACTAACTTCTGCCTCTTGGCTACAAACCCTTTACATATTCTAAGTTTTACGGATGCAATGGAGTCCGACTCCATAACACGAATGGGAATCACGGAACCTGCGGCGGTTATGTAAATTACGATTGACTCTGTAGAGTTAAGATCCGATCGGGTATTGAGATACGGAGAAGACCTTATGGTCTCTTCGTGGATTGGATTTGAAGCGACATCAACAGCAGACATTGTAATGAAATCTAATTTACAAGACCACACCCCTCCTGATAATCTAGAAGCTTCTCCTTCTTGGATCCTAAATTCACAATAATGTATTTTAGTATGTTCACCTATTCATACAGAGATTGATTGATCAAGGCCTATATAACTCAAATTGAATATTGTTGAAGCCCCACTATCAAAGGAAATCTTCCATAACCCGAAAACATGAATAAATGTAACATATATATATATATATATATATATATATATATATATAAAATGAGCAACCAAAAAATATCAGAAAATTAGAAAAATCAACCCAACAAAGGATTGACCTAAATGCTAAAAAAGGGATGAAATATTAAATCACCTTTTTCAACAAAAGATCCAATTTTTATGATTTTTTCCCCCTTTAAAGAAGAGGGTAACAAAATGATCAGATCAAACAGCTGTGAATGGATTTTCTTACCAAAAGAAGGGAAGAATCAAAAGCCAAATGGGTGTCTGAAACCGAGCTTGTATTTGCAAAAATGACAACATTTGGAGATGGCAAATAATTGCCGAAGAATTGAAGCGGCGATTTTCTGCCTCATTTTTGCTTGGAAAAAAGGTTAGTTTTGAGACAGTATTTGTAACTTTTATTGTGAAATTTAAAGGGGACCCGATTTCTCCGGCAGATTTTGAAGCTTCAGGTAATAATGTCAAAGGAAGAAATGAAAGAGAAAGAGAGAGCGCAATTATAGCCGTTGGCTTTGCATTATGCTTTTGACTCGATTACTTTTTATCTTTAACGGTCGTTACTGTAACACTGTAAATTTCTCTTTATATAAATCATTTTGTTTCGTATTGTTTCTATTTTCCTTTTGGAAAAAACAATTCTTCATTAAACATAAAAAAACTCAGAACCGGAAGTGCTATAAATTAGTAGTATTCTATAAATGAGGTTACGTTCAATGAATCTGAAAGTGCTATAATTTTTTAATAAGGGCTTTTTAATATAATAAGTGAACGGAACTCCGACCGTTTGTAGATGCTGCTCACTGCTCAAGCTAACATTTTTCCTTTCATAAAATTGGCACGTTCAGTTTTTCTTTCTTTAAATTTATTCAAGTGGAATAATGTTAGTAATTTCATTGACAAGGAAATAGACAATGGAAAGTCTCAAAAAGAGAGAAGCCTTAATGAGGTCCTTGTCGGTGGTAAAACGAAGGTCAAAATGCAATAATGTTTTTTATTTTAAAGTTTAATACTAGTGTTAAGTAATTGATTTTTTATAATTATAATCCAACAAATCTTTTGATATAATAATATTCATATAATTATGTAATTATTATTGCACTTGAAAAAGAGAGAAAAGCTTAGTCGCAAAACACACAAATCGATACGAATTTAAAAGACTAACAAAGTAATCTTGTTTAGATTTAACTAATTGAACTCAAATAACTTTTTATTAATAAAACTTGAACTGAATTATAACGTAGATGTTGTGAAATATCATTATAAAGGAAAACTAGTTTGTGCATATGTTGCACAAATTATATGATACAAAATGAATTTCTCTGAATTAGTGACGCATTTCTACCTTCGAGCTCCTCTACATTTCCCACTCAACTTTCTCTATTTCAAACCTACTTATCCTCGAGCCACGTATGCTCGATCCAATCACCCTACTACACAGGCTCACCTTCGACATGAATTGCTAAATAATATACCATCCAATCAAACCTAAACAAGCATGTCTTCCCTCCTTCTCTCGATTCAGAAAGTCGTTGGGTGATGGAGGACTCGAGATTATCTATTGATGGAAGAGAGGCGCTCCATATCAAAAGCACCTTGTGTTGACCATTTTATCCTCGATAATTAAGGGATACTAAACTCCATGATTGATATCTTTTTATTTGTGTCGATTCGGGTAAAATCATCCGTATGGGTTGATCCTTGAAAGTCCCCAACCCCTTCATTTATTATTAAAGACACACATTAATTAATCCTTAGATACTCTGCTCGAACCTCAAGTACTAACTTAGATGGTGAGATTGTCCCCAACTCACCTTCCTTGAGTGTTGACTGGGAAAGTCCATTATGATGTAGGATACTTTGATTTTGAATGACACAATTGCCACATAGTTGACTTGTCAACTCTGTTACTTGAAGATATCCCTCATCACTATAGGAACAAAAAAGTTAAAAGTGAGATTGATATGTAGTTCGATTCCAACACCGACTCAACATAAATATAATTTATATATTAAGTACAATGTCATAGTTGGATAATGCGTCTAGAAGCATAACAAATCACAACAAATTCATATATTTTTATCATGTGATTGGATATGTTTGATCAAATCGAATACAATTGAGAATATTATAAGATAAACAATAAACTAGATGATCAACCGAGAGGAGGTTTTCAATTGCTTAAAAAAAAGGGTTTTCTATCTTTTGGGAGTAAGTTGTGATGTATAACTATTAATATGAATCTCTAGTTTAAATAAAGTTGAAGGCTTGAAGCATTTGATAATATCCCTTAATAAAAAAGAATCGTAAAATTTTTATCCAAAATTGTAATTCGAAAAAAATAACTGATGGATCATAACTAATTGTATTCATACATACTTCATGCTTAATATCTTAGAATATTTATCTAATTAATTATAGGTTACAATTTATTTGAGTTTGAATTATACAAAAAATAATCTATCCTCCAAAAGGTTAAAGGGCACTCAGAATATTCAATTCCATCCCACATTTTCGATAGCCCGCCACTTCAGTTCACAGGCACAGCACCCAAAGGGGTTTGGTCTAGTGGATAAAAGCTGGCTAGTACCACAGGGAGGTCAAGGGTTCGACCCCCTCCACTGTAAAGAATCTCTTGGGAAGAGCTTTCCGTAAACAGCGACCCGGCTCGGAGTGGTAGCTCAAATACTACCATTTGATGTAACAAAAAAAAAAAGTTCACAGGCACAGCTCTCTCTCTCTCTCTCGCTACGACATTCATGGACTTCTCTGCAATCAGAATTTTGTTAATCCTAATCTTGTTTCTTGACCCAATTTCAGCTCTTGAATACCCTCAAGAACTCACCAATGAGTTGTTTCCCTACCTCCTGAACAATAATATTAATTCAAGCCACACAATTTCACCAGAACCCACAAAAATTCCAATGCCTAATTCACCCCAAAATTCTTCCCCATTAGCTCCTGCATTGTTCGTTATTGGAGACTCTTCCGTAGACTGCGGCACCAACAATTTTCTTGGGACTTTTGCACGCGCCGACAGGCTTCCGTACGGCCGAGATTTTGATACCCATCAGCCCACTGGCCGATTTTGCAATGGAAGAATCCCTGTTGATTATCTTGGTAAAAAATTATTCAGTTTCTTGATTTTTCTTATTTTCGATTGGAGAAAATGGGTATTTGAAATTATTTGTTATTGGGAGTAATATTGAATTTTACCCTTTTTTTTTGTTTTTTCAATAGCAATGCGTCTTGGGTTGCCGTTTGTTCCGAGTTATTTAGGGCAGACGGGTTCTGTAAACGATATGATTCGAGGAGTTAATTATGCTTCTGCTGGTGCTGGTATCATTTTCTCCAGTGGCTCTGAATTGGTATTGTTATTGTGTTCTTCACTCTTTCTTTAAGCTATTGTTAATTTTAAGAAGCATTGATTCTTGAATTTGCTTAATTCTATAGTTTTGTTATGCTAAATTGTTCTTTGTTTTAAGGCACTGCATACTATCATATTTCCTTGATTTCTCATCTTAGAACAGTCAACCTGTTTTGTTTTTGTTTGAGTTTCTAGGAAGTGTTACTGTTTGTTATATGCGATTTCACACGAGTTTTGGAGTATGTAACTTAATTGGTCTCAAATCACAAAAAAATATTTCCTTTCCTTTCTTTTGATTGCCAATTTCCACTCATAACTCAATGCCTTGGATAACCAATGGTTTCTAAAATGTTTGTAGTTCTGCTAAATGTTTTTGTTTTGAAATGTTGTGCAGGGGCAACATATATCTCTGACTCAGCAAATTCAACAGGTTATGGATACATTTCAGCAGTTCATCCTCAGCATGGGTGAGGATGCTGCCTATGATCTTTTCTCAAACTCCATATTCTACGTTTCCATTGGGAGCAACGACTACATACACTATTATCTCCGTAATGTTTCAAATGTGCAATCACTATTTCTCCCATGGAGTTTCAACCAATTTCTAGCACAGACTATGAAGCAGGAGATTAAGGTGATGATAAAGAAGTAGTATTTATTTTCACAGTTTGCTTCTTCATTGCAGAAGAGTGTTTTCCTAGGTTCTTGATTGACATAATATTGAAGTTTTTTTTCTTCTGAAAATCTTGCAGAATCTGTACAATGCAAATGTAAGAAATGTGGTTGTAATGGGACTGGCACCTATAGGATGTGCTCCTTATTACTTGTGGTTATATCAAAGCGAGAACGGTCAGTGTATAGAGAAGATAAACAACATGATAATGGAGTTCAATTTTGCTATGAGATTCATGGTCCAGGAACTTAACCAAGAACTACTCGAAGCCAACATAGTCTTTTGTGATGCATTTGAAGGTTCCATGGACATAATTAAGAATCATGACCGTTATGGTGAGTCTCGATTCTTGTCTACATTTTAAAAGTGTTTTTTTGGGTAAATGTTGTCTGATGTTATATTTATGCTCCATTTTCAGGATTTAATGTCACAACTGATGCATGCTGTGGCATGGGCAAGTACAGAGGTTGGATAATGTGCATTTCTCCTGATATGGCTTGCGATAATGCTTCAAATCATATTTGGTGGGATCAGTTTCATCCAACTGATACTGTAAATGAAATTCTTGCGAATAATATCTGGTCCGGAATGCACACAAGTATGTGCTACCCCATGAATTTGCAGGAAATGATAGCTCACAATGCCAAACGATGATCCTCGTAGGAAAGACAACTCAGTGAGTACAGATTGTAGATGGGATAATGTAGCATTTAGTGATACAAGTATAAGTAAGCATGCATTGTATAGATTTTTTACTGGAAATTTTGTATTATAGAAACATCGTTCGAATATATATACATTGATTGAAGTATACAACTAAATGAAACTTTTACTATGGCTCTTCGATATGCCAACATCTCAAAGGATTGCAAAATTTCTTTATCCGCTCTCGTTAATAGACTAGGTCTGCATCTGAAACTTCAGTTTCCATCACGAAACTTGGAAACGCTATAGTAATCTCCCTGGAATGTGAAAACTTTCTTTAAATATGATCGAATCTTATACGTGATTATGATGCAATGCGGATTGAGTAACTAACCTTAGATATGGAAGAGTCATGTTCTTTATAAGAGAAGGGTATTTTGCAACCAATTCTTTCCACTCTTCTGGATCTATTTTACCATCTCCTTTTAAGTCTGCCTCTTGTAGTGTCTATATACGAGTAACCACAAAAATAATTACTACGTTGTATAATAAAAGAAACACAGGATGAACATTAAATTTCACTACCTTGTCAACTATTGCTTCAACAACATCATCTGAAAGGAAAAACTCTGATTCATTTAGAGTAGCCAGTACCATTTCCTTCAACTGAAAATTTTGAGATCAAATAAAGCATTATTTTGTGTTTTAGTATGATTTATTCTGCTTGATTTTAAAAGATGACAGTATATTCACCTCTTCTCGTTCTATATATCCGGTTTGTCTGAGGTCGTACAATTTGAATGCAACTGCAATAATAAGTTTGTTTTCTTAGACCATGCATTGTTAAAGACAATCACATAGTATATGTTTTCAATTATTCAGAGGAGTAAGTAACATGCTTACATGCTATTTTATCTGCCTGTGGAGCATTAGGATGGAAGATGCTCAACGACCGAACAAAGTCTCCAAATTCGATTACACCATTACGCTTAAAATCAAACAGATCAAATAACTGCACAAGTGACATACAACATACATAGTATTGGTATAATTTCAAAATATAAAGAACAATAAATAATAGTAATATGAATAACAAAATAAGTAAGAACCCTTTCTGCAAGGAGATTCTTCTTTTTGCTGCAATCGAAAAGTGCAAGCAAGAATTCTTCCTGAAACAGAATGGTATTGTTACCAAAATGTGATTAATTTATATGATCCATTTATTTTTTTGGTTAGAGTTTAACGTACCTTGTGAATTAGGCCATCATCAATTATTGAACTGCTTAGTTGCTCAAAGAGGATATATAGAGCCTCTACCTCATTCACATTAACTGCAAGCGAAAACAGAGCTTGAGAATCCAATATTTTTAGATTGTTGCTAAGCAGAGAATCATAATTTGTTTCAACTTACAAGCTGTCTCACAAGGATAGAATGCTTCTCGAATTCGGGTATATTTTTAGCTTTCGACAAGCCAAAGCAGCTCGCTAGTTTACGCATAATATTGTTCAAGACTTACAAATGCCAAGTACAAAATGATGAGTGTTCAGGCTTTAGAAAATCCACAGAAACTATGAAGTCTTCTCAGCCTACTGAGAAATAAAAAAGAATGGAGATTATTATTATGATGTTTGCTTCATAAATATCAGAATGCATCAAATTAACAACTTTAAATGATAATTAGTCACTGGGAAAATTAAGTTGAAAACAAACCAATAATTTGATTTATAATGCTTAAATCCTGCTAATCTGATAAGTAGGACCCCAGAAAAGCAAGGGAAACAGAATGGCAAGAAAAGACACTTATGTTATGTTCCACAATTTTTACTGTTAACTTCATATTATATGACAATAATTGTACTCCTAATAAAAACAAAACCATAACTTACAACAGGTTGGAATTAAGAAAGGAGACATGAGAAAGTAAGGCATGAACTCACCTGTGTTATTTTTCTTGTTCTAATGGCATAGTTAACAAACTCAATTCCATTTAATTATATATAAAGGATTCTCTTTTGTGTTCATCTTACTTTCAAGTTTTTACTTGCTACTTTTTTTACTCAATTTTGAGGGCTAAATGCAAAATACTCCCTTGTGTTATGCTAAACCTGCAAGAAACTATTCTGTGAAATTTTTATTGCTCCAAACTTCCTTGTGTTTTAAAAAATCCTGCAAAAAACACCCAATTCATAAAAAATAGGTCGTTTTGGATCAACATATTTCAAGAAACTATTTTTAAAATACTTCAAGTTGGTCCCTACAACTTCATGTGATATATTGTTAAAATTATTTATTGAAACATGTCGATCCAAAACGACCTATTTTTTAAAAATTGAGAGTTGTTTGTAGGATTTTTAAAAACACAAGGAAGTTTAACGCAATAAAAATTTCACAAGATAGTTTCTTGCAGGTTTAGCATAACAAAGGGAGAATCTTGCATTTTCCCCCAATTTTGACTTTTTTGTATACGCCCAAAATTCTTCAGATCTAATTATTGGATCCACAGTCTTTTTTTGTATTTAAATGTTGATCCATAAGTCAACAACCACTTATACGTTTAATATTTACATCAATTTTCTTATGAAATCACATCAATTTCTGAAAAGTACATGTACAAGTTGCATTTTATTGCCATTACGCCTGATTTTTTCGATAGTTAAAAAATAAGTACCAAATTTGGAAAAAAAAAAGATTGTGCATACAATCTTAAATTTTGAAAGTTTACCCTAATGTTATTCTTATACATTTGTTGAAAGTTTAAACACTGCAGCATCTAACCATATATAGTAATGGTTAACATGTTGGGTCTTTAATTTTATTGTCATGTGATGGACATTATTGCACTCCACTATTATGCTTATTTTATTTGATATGTTGCTTTCGGCTTAAATTTACGTGGAGACAAAATTGCAATTTTAACATATCATTGGGACATTATTATGGTTGACATTTGTTACAATATAGTTCCAGTTTAGCATTAAAAATAATTATGACTACAAAGTATAAACTGATTGAACACTAAAGAAAACCAATTGACTCATATATATCGTACAAATTTAAAGTACAAATTTAAAGAAAACGAATTAAGCAAATGGAATATTCCCAACTACCAGGACATACATATGAATATTCTTTAAGTTAAAAATTAGGTACCTGTAAAATCCGTTGTACGGATATAGACTCTTCTTTGCAAATTTAGTAATGCATTTGCTCCATCTATTTTCCTTTTACGAGAACAGGGATTAAGATTCGGCTATCTTGACCCGAATGCAAATCTTATTATAAATAATTAGATTTGAATTTGAATTTGATTTTTATTTTTAATTGCAACTTCTTTTTTTTATAACGAATAGAATTCAAAAAGATCAATACAAATCTGAATTTCGACATTAGAATTATAGTTATTATTTTATAATTTTCAAAGATATATTAACATAAGTGATTTGTATAGATCAGCAAACCACATATTGAAACAAAATACCCTGATACATATAAATGACTTTTTTATTAGTAAATAAATTTATGAATATTTATTAATGTTGAGCACTGCTAGTATGCTACACTATATCACTATAGTTTGTCAAAATTATTATACAGTTTAAGTAATGCATATAACAATATCCCATATTTAAATTGATCACTTAACTATAAATTGATATCTGACTTGATTTTGAAAATTGAATTGTTAATCATATAAATTTCGTCAAATTTGTTCCTTGATCATGAATTCTCAATAATTCCGACCCCCATTAAATATTAAAACGGTGTGAGAAAAATAAGAGGTCCAGTAATCACAACTTAGTTTCTTAATGGGCCTGTCCAATCGCAAAATTCCGGATGATGGGCCTTGGTGATACTCAATAAGTAAATACTATTTAATTCTTTAAAATACTTGTTAGGCTTTTACAGAATTTGTTTATTTATAAAATAATAATAAATTGTCACAATTTTTGATATATAATCTAATTCAAAATAAGTGGGAGTCTTAGACCTACGGAGGCTGTAATTTCATGCACATCACTCAAAATTTCATCATATCAACAACTGATTTTAAACGCAAATTTACAGCACTAGATAATAATAAAGAATTTTTTGTACTAAAAAACTTGAATTCTAAACATAAAACACAAGTTTGAACATTTATAGTTTGCCGAGTTATGAAATATCATTCAAGTTTGACCCTCAATAATTAATTATGAATAGCAATTTATACGTAAATTAAAGCATTAAATTATTCAAGTTCAACTTATTTATCAAATTTTCTTTGTACATAAGTTATAATACCAAATGATGTGTTTTCTGAAAACTGAATTATTTTTCTTCTCTATTTTATATTTGAAAACTCGATTACTTTACACCTTTGTAATTTGTATATACTTTCTCTTTCACAAAAGAAGTTAGGGCTGGTTTGGTTGGATTTTTTAAGTTCAAGAAAAGTATCCAATGTGGTTTAATTGACTTAAAAAAAATTGAGCAGTAGAGTATGGTGCAAAGTTACTTTTTTTTTTGTGGACATAATTATGTTTGTTTTATTTTTTGGACTCTAAAGTGGATATATATGCCTATCAAATTAGCAATGTGTAAAGTTAGTAAATATGATTATTATGATGATGTTTAATGGAGTATTTCTTTTCTGAAATAATTTAAAAAAAAACCTTTTTTTTTTTGGTTTTTTCACAAAACAACACTTTTGTTAAAATTAAGAAATCGTCACCACCGTCAATGCAACTTCTCCGCTTAAAATTCTATCCCTTTCTCTTTTCCTCCATTCTATTCTATTCTCCGTAAGAACTTTCCGACCGAACAGTGTCTTTTTATTTGTACAGACTTTCATACAATGTGATTAATTTAATTTTCTTAAATCATCATATAAAAGGATATCTATCTTGCTTTTTTTTTAGCTAAAAGAAATTATGTATTCTACACCGTTGGGAACTGTTAAACCCCTGATAAATTTCCCCTCACATCAAATTACTCGTAAAGATTTCTTCTTTCCACTCAAACCCCACAAAAGATTGCAATTTTATAGCCACCCACGTGTTCATTTACCCAAAGCCAGTGCAAATTCAAAACCCTCGGTGAATTCTGATTCCGGGAAAGAGGATTTTGTGACTAGGGTTCTGCGGGAGAACCCTAGCCAAATTGAGCCCAAATATTTGATTGGGGACAAATTGTACACACTGAAAGAGAAGGAGAGCTTAAGGAAAAAGAGTATAAATGAAAAGGTTTTGGAAATACTAAAGATTTTGAATTTGAAGGCATTGGTTAAAGAGAGTGGCAATGAGAGTAATTTTGTGAAGCCTGAGGGTGAGGTTTTTCTGAAGGATATATTGAGGGAGTACAAAGGGGAGCTTTATGTTCCTGAGCAAGTTTTTGGGCCAAGTTTATCAGAAGAAGAGGAGTTTGATAAGAATGTGAAGGAATTGCCAAGAATGAGCTATGAGGATTTTCAGAAGTTCATGAAGAGTGGTAAGATAAAGTTGGTGACATACAAGGAGGATGGCATGGTGACGAATGGTAACTATGGTTACAAAGATTTTATAGTTGATTTGGAAGAAGTACCTGGGAACAAGAGATTGCATATGACGAAATGGTGTGTAATTATGTATTGTAAAAAATCAAATATAAGTGATGTTTTATGATTGATCATGCGTTTTATGGTGTGATTCAGTTTTATTTTTTCGGTAATAGGGCAATGAGATTGGATGAAGAACAAGAGCAAGATCTTTTGGAGGCATATAAGGGACCGAGAAATGAAATAGAGAAGCAAATGCTGGTATTTTTTTTCTTCTTGTGTTTGTCTATGATTGTCATATTTTGATGCAAATTCATCCAAGTGACTGTTGCAGTGGAAACAAATGAGTGTTGGTCGGTGCTACTCTGTAAAAGGGAAAAAAATGCTAGAAACATATTCATGGAATCCTCTAAAAGAATAATTAAAAGTTTCTCAATGTGATCATGTTCTATTAGAGTGAGAGTATCATAGCCTTTTAGTATATATTTTTGTTTTAATGATCTCATTTTCTAAAAACTGATTATCATCCTTTCATCCCTTAGTTTGTTCCAAAAACTAATGATAGTTCTGCTTTTTTAAGTGGATTTTGATCATAAAGCTGATATTAACAATTATCTGTCATTTATGATAAAATCATTCAGTGTGGAATCAACTTGATACAACTTCACTTCCGTAAATCACCTAAATTAGTTGGTTGGGTCGAACTTTCTGAAATTTCGAAGAATTCTCGTGTCAGCTGAAAGTTATTTGTAATTTGCAAAAAATTGGGAGAATTAAACGGCATCATCACCAAATATCTGGCATAAAATTTGATGAGAATTTGCTAATTAGTTGAAATGTTACTCTACCTCCTTCTTTCTTCATTTTCTTCTCTTACAGCTTTATCTGTTTCTTTTAGTCTTGGGTAGGAAAATTGCCGGATTATCCTCATCCAGTAGCATCTAAAATATCAAGCAGAGTGATGGTTGAACTTGGAGTGCTAACTGCTGCAATGGCTGCAGCTGCAGTTGTTGTTGGAGGGTTTTTGGCTTCAGCTGTATTTGCTGCAACCAGCTTTATTTTTGCTGTTGCTGCATATGTCATATGGCCCGTGACCAAACCATTTCTCAATTTATTTTTCGGTCTCGTCTTTGGAATCTTGGAAAGAATCTGGGAGAACCTTGCTGAATTTTTTGGTGATGGAGGACTACAATCAAAATTATATGAAGTTTACACTTTTGGTGGGGTCTCTGCCAGTCTTGAAATGCTAAAACCAATATTATTCGTCTTTCTGACAATGGTGCTTCTTGTTCGATTTACTCTTTCTAGAAGACCTAAGAATTTCAGAAAATGGGTAAGCATTGCTTCCTTCAGGCGTTCAGTTAACTTTTCGGAGCAGTATCCTTCACTGCTTCTACTTCTTGCAGGATATATGGCAAGGCATTGAATTTTCTCAATCGAAGCCACAAGCACGTGTTGATGTTAGTTCTACTCTTCAATTTACTTTATGTTTTCTTTTCAATGTTTACAGAACAATCATGTTTTCAGCCTTGAATAACCTATATGTAGGGTTCAACTGGAGTCATGTTTAGTGACGTGGCAGGGATTGGGGAAGCAGTGGATGAGCTGCAAGAGGTAACATCTTCTCAGTTGAGGATATAGTTTTGTATTCGTGCAACTTTTCATGAGCGTGAAGTTTTCTTGAGCTTGAGACAACTTCAACTACAAATACCTTTGTTTTTGAAACCTGAGTTTGACACAAATTGAATGGTTGCCCTGACTTTGTGACTTTGTGTAGCCGTAACTTCTTAACGCTGATAATGGTCCATCTATTATCCATTTCTGAAAATTTATTTTATTTCCTTACATTGATTTATATTGACTCACAGATGTGGCATAATTAGTTTCTTGATTACTTATCTTTCTTTTTCCATGAGCAAATCAGTTGGTAAGGTACCTGAAGAATCCTGAACTATTTGATAAAATGGGGATAAAGCCTCCACATGGAGTTCTTCTCGAGGGCCCTCCTGGATGTGGCAAGGTTGGTTTCTCTTTTCTGGTTCAATCGGAATAATAAAATTGAAAAATGTATGTTCAAATTGGTATCATCAGACCCTGGTCGCTAAAGCCATAGCTGGTGAAGCCGGTGTTCCATTTTACCAAATGGCGGGATCGGAATTTGTTGAAGTGTTAGTTGGCGTTGGTTCTGCTCGTATCAGGGATTTATTCAAGAGAGCAAAGGTAACTACATTGTGATTCTCATTTTTGTGAGTTTTTTATTTTTTAATATTAATGCAAATCGTGAATTTCTGGTCTAATATTTGAGGTCATACAAAATTTCTGTGAAAAAGCATAATATCCCAGACTAAATATTTTACATGTTGTTCTATGTTACTTAATGTTAGATCTATGAATGCTTGGCAAGATGTAATTGTTGCTCTAGTAAAAAAACAGAAATATAAAGTAATGAATTTTGAAACTTCAATTTAACATGAATATTTTCTTCTCAATTATGTGATGAAACCTATTGCATGAATAGAAAGTTTAACATAGCATGCACTTTATTTGTTCTACATTTGCAGGACTTAAAACTATGTTATAGCTCCTGCAGTGTTGTTCTAAACACATATTTCTTCAATCTTGAGAGATTGATCCAATCACTTTGATTAAATTTGAACTTTGTATATGATTTATAATCTATTTATGAATAGCAAGTGTTTAAAATTTTCTTATGACAACAGTAACATTGCTTATATTTGTTCTGATTAAGAATGTAAATCACTTAAAAGCAAGATATTCAAACTAACCAAAACTAAAGATAGAGAAACAAGGAAACAAAGAAAACATGAAGTCGTGAGGGTAAATGAGAAATCAACCAAAAACTATACGGAAAAGGATCCATGAATGCATAATGTATATAAACATAAAAGGTGATTTGCAGGTTCTTTGAAGCTATCATAGGTAATTCTTCTTGAGATACTTTGTTTACTAGGTCTTTCTGTGCTTCTGAATTTTTTTTTTTGTCTCGTAGATTAGTAAATCTTGTTATGAATATTTCATCTGATTGTAATAGCTAATGGAATATAATAGCACGGAGCTAATTCCATGAAACAAGTTACATTTGATAATTTCTATACCATCCACCAAAACTGTTTATTCCATCTTTACAATCAAACACACGCAGATGAAATGATTGTAAAATGATAAGAGTCTGATATATAACGATTTCATATTTATTTTACAGGTGAATAAACCATCTGTCATTTTTATTGATGAAATTGATGCACTGGCGACAAGGTATGGATGTTTTAGCACTGTTCTTTGAGCTGACACTGAGTTTAAACAAGTGACTTTAGTAGCTAGCGAGAGAAATGTTGTTGGCTGGACATTTTTAAATTTTTTTTGTATAAACTCTAAGTTAAATTTTACTCTGTCTCGACCTGTGTCTGCTATATAAATAATGCAAGTTGTTGCAGTTATCAATGGTTATACCTAATATATTTACAGAATTGCATTCTCTAGCTTGGTCTGACAATCAGATATGATTTGGTCGATTATCAATGTGATGTTCTCATGACTCTAGATATATATATATATATATATATATATAATTTAAATTTTATTATCGAAAGACATAAACAGAATTTTTGGTTCATTACTACATAGTTTGGCGAAGGTGGCAGTATGCTTATTATTCAATTCTCTGGATAAGTTAATTATTTTTCTAACTTAAGGATTTGCTTCTTTTTCCTCTCATTTTCATTATTGTCTTTGATATTTCGTGAAAAATCAAGTTATACTTAAGTGGGAATTAAGTTCGAGTGAGTCACACTTTCGTCCTCCTTATGGGCCAACTTTTGCACATTCATCCCTCTTAAATTTTTTCGTAGCAAATTCGTCCCTCTTATCAATGTAGCGTAACACATTCGTCCTCTTAAATTTTTCGTACCAGATGCGTCCCTCTCATCAATGTAGTGTAACACATTCGTCCCGCTTAAAAATACATCAATTTTTGTCCATTTTAAGATGTATTTTGGATTTAAGAGGGACAAATGTGTTACACTACATTGATGAGAGGGACGCATGTGCTACGAAAAATTTAAGAGGGACGAATGTGTTACTCTACATTGATAAGAGGGATGAATCTGCTACGAAAAATTTAGGAGGGACGAATGTGCAAAAGTTGGCCCATAAGGAGAACGAAAAGTGAGATTCACTCATTAAGTTCTCTCTTTTCAGAGGCTACATTTTGTCTTCTTCATTATTTTGTTTTAATCTATTTACTTCATCTTAATGTTTGTGTAGGAGTTTCAAAGTTATTAGAGATTCAATTTGCTATATGGTTATTAATTTTAACTATATAGGCGGCAAGGAATATTTCGTGAATCATCAGATCAACTATACAACGCAGCAACTCAAGAAAGAGAGACTACACTAAACCAGCTCTTGATAGAACTGGATGGGTTTGATACTGGCAAAGGTGTTATATTCTTGGGTGCCACTAATCGAAGGGATTTGTTAGATCCTGCCCTTCTGCGTCCTGGTCGATTTGATCGTAAGGTTTGTTCCTCTTAACAGAGTATTGTCAAAGTTCGAAAACTTCTTTTACTTATGCATCACTTTGGTCATTGTTTAGATAAGAATCCGACCTCCAAACGCCAAAGGAAGACTGGACATTTTGAAAGTTCACGCACGTAAGGTGAAATTATCAGATACCGTTGATTTATCTAGTTACGCAAACAACTTGCCTGGTATGTATTCGAGTTTCAGATTTTCGCTATCTTTCATAGTTGTAATCTTTTGATTAATTTTCAACTAAATTATGGTAAAATCAGGATGGTCGGGAGCTAAGCTAGCACAACTTCTGCAAGAGGCTGCTCTTGTGGCAGTGAGGAAAAGTCATTCTGCTATTCTTCAGTCCGATATGGATGATGCTGTCGACCGTCTTACAGTGGGACCCAAACGTGTCGGAATAGACCTAGGCCATCAAGGACAATGTCGCCGAGCTACTACAGAAGTGGGGACAGCTTTGACTTCTCATCTACTAATGCGTCTCGAGAATGCAAAACTCGAGCGTTGTGATCGTGTATCAATTCATCCTCGCGGACAGGTTTTTCTTTTATTCTTCGATTTTGGTTCTCCTAAAAGTTTATTCCGTCACCTCTTCTTTGAGCTTAATGCAAAAATACCCCCTGCGCTTTGCCTAATTAGCCAAAAAGCCCGTGTTATTTTTATTAGCAAAAACCCCGTGTTCTTTTTTTATTAGCAAAAAACCCCATTGGAATTTCTTCCTAAGTCAATAGGGAGGTTAGTGTCAATTTTGAAAGTGAACAGGAGGGTTATTGCCAATTTTGAAAGTTAATAGGGGTGTTTTCGCATTTTTTTGTGGGGGTATAATTGTCATTTTTCCTAAAAAATATGTACTCCGTCATGAGAGGCTTTTTTTTTGCTAATAAAAAATAGCGCCACGAGCTTTTTGCTAATAAGAATAACACGGGGATTTTTGCATTTCACTCCCTTTTCTTTTCAAAATTTTTGAAGTTATATTTTGACTCGACTAACTGTGAATCTTAGTATTGAGCCTTTGTCTTTGATGTGCAGACATTGTCCCAAGTTGTATTTCACCGTCTTGATGATGAGTCGTACATGTTTGAGCGCAGGCCTCAGTTATTACACCGTCTTCAGGTATGAACTTTGACTTCAACTAGTTCCGAATAGTTTCTCCTTCCTCGAATAAATACAAGGTGCCTCAATTTTTATTATGAAGGTATTTCTTGGAGGCAGAGCTGCGGAAGAGGTGATTTATGGGCGGGATACTTCACAAGCATCAGTGAGTTATCTTGCTGATGCATCTTGGCTTGCCCGTAAGATTATCACAGTGTAAGTCTTTAATTTGTTGGAAAATTTCAGCTTCTTATCGTGATGTTATTAATTTCGTCTATTGTATACTAATAGATGGAATATGGAGAACCCGATGGTTGTGCATGGAGAACCCTCTCCTTGGAGAAAGAAACCTAAATTTGTGGGTCCAAGGCTCGACTTTGAGGGTTCTCTTTACGATGACTATGATTTGATTGAGCCTCCGGTTAACTTCAAAATGGATGATGAGATTGCAAGGAGGACAGAAGAATTGATGCGTGACATGTACGGAAAGACAGTTGCTTTGCTAAGGCAGCATAATGCCGCTTTGCTTAAGACTGTTAAGGTATGCATTAAAACTCTTAAATATTTTTAACTTGTAAACTGAAATGCTTTGGTTTTATAATGAATTTATAACTATTTGTGCTGTAATTGCAGGTACTTCTTAATCAGAAAGAAATAACAGGGGAAGAAATTGATTTTATCCTGGATAATTATCCTCGGGAAACTCCCACAAGTCTCGTTTTGGGGGAACGAAATCCAGGAAGCCTTCCGTTCTCTGAACAGGAACAACAAGGACAAGAACAGAGTAATGAATTAGAGTACACCCTATTGACGTCATGATTTTTAGCAAATTGCTGGTGATTGTCAGATGAGTTCGTGAGTTCGTTCGTTCTTCAATGCAATTTAATTGGGAGGTTATATTTCCAGACAGTAAAATTGCGAAGTTTTGTTTTCTAGTTTGTAGATGGATGTTTTTCTTTTTTTTGTAGCATCATACATTTACATTAGATTCTAGACCTATGGGCCACAATTGTACATTTCGTTCCCGATACAGATGGATGTAATAGAGAAAATGTTATCTCAAGTAGTTTTAGATTTGTGACAATCATTTTCCGATGGATACATGTATCTTCAAACATCTTGATTCATTTGGTTTATGTAAGCAGCTTCTTCAAATTTTAGTTTCATCATTATAAAATGTTTTTATTTCTTATATATATGTCTAACATAAAACACTCACGCATGGAGCTTTAAATTTCTTTTACCACCAATTTTATTTATATAGTAATAGTAATTAATTTGGTGAAATGTCTCTATCTCAGACATAAATTCTGGTGGTTTCTTACAATCTTGAGGTTAGAATATATGATGACTTAAGTTTTAACATAATCCCAATCTCAAACTCTATCCATTATATTTTTATGAATTTTCTAGACGAATATTTATATGATACATATGTGAATAAGTTGCTTTCTTTGATAATAATTTGTCCGATGCGAGTCTCCTTTCAACATGTGCAGGTAAGATATGTATATGGTTTATCTTAAATTTATATGATGAATAATATTCCAACGAACGTTTTATTAATCTTCTAATGCTTACGCTTACATTTTTTTTCTTCCAATTATTCTTCCTCTTTATTATAGTGCAGAAGTGTCTTCATTCGCTTACCTGATTTTTTAATTTTCTTGATTTCATAAATATTTTTATTTAATTTTCAAAAAGATAATTCTTCTATAGATTAGCTAATATAAAAGTTTTTAACACTTCTTTTTTTTTTTGGAGAAAGCTTTTAACCCATTTAAATTTACAAAAATAATTACGCCGGTTTTTGTAATAAACTCTGTCTTTTCATTTTCAAATTTGGTGTCAATATTTTTTGGATAATATTGGGTGGTTTTACGTCTCAAAAAATAGATTGAATGTCTCAAAAAAAGAAAATTTGGGTGGTTTTACACTTGATGATAAAATCACTAAATTACCCCTCAAATTAAACTTAATTTGCATTTGACCAAGAGCCCTTTCTACTCTTCCCTTTCTCAGTTTCTCCTCAATTCAGTTACAAAACCAGCAATTTTTCTCTCTCTACCTTCTCCAAATACTATACCCTAGGGTTTTTCTCTGCTCCAGTACAAGGTAAACTTCTGCTTTTCCATCTCGTTCCTTTGATGAATTGCAAGAATTATCGAAATCGATGTTGTTACTTTAATTTCATGACCTGTGAATGGAGTTTATTACCAACAATTATTCGCCATTGTTGGTAGCCGTAGCTGCAACCCTATTCGCGACTGTTTTAATTTTCCGCAAATCGAAATTTCAATCAAGCCATTCTGAATTCGAAAACTGTAAAAATTGTGCGGTTAATGAGAGTGAATTTGACAGTGGAGAGCAAATGACTGTGAGGTTGAATGAGAACGGTGGGGAGACTGTTGCGGTGGAGAGGCAAACGGGGGCATCGATGATGGAGCAGTTGGTGCCGGAGATCACTACACATGCCCTCAGTTATTTGGATTACCCGAGCCTCTGTCGCCTCTCCATGACAAATTCCCTCATGCGTAAAGCTGCCAATGATGATAACGCCTGGAAGGCCCTATATCATAAGGTTTGGATCTTTTGATGCTTTAATTAGTTTTTTTGTTATCTGTAGTCTTTGTTGTAGTTGAATTTGATGTGGTTCGTTTGAATTGAGCATGGGATATGAGGGGTACCCTGTTAAATTATAGATTGGTATCTACTAATTTCTTGAGTTGTGGTGAAAAACATTCAGGTGCAATGTAGTTAAAATAGTTTACTTTCTCTAAATACTAATATTAGCTTTCTAAAAAGGTAATAGAACACGAATCAACACGAGTCATAAAGAAAGCAAGAAGAAATTTGGTAATGCTGTATAGAATCTAATTATCAGCTCGCAGGTCCATATTATCGGGAAAAAAAAGAAAAAAAAAAGGAAAGATATAAGTGGTATGAAGCTTGATGCATTCGGAAGGAAAAATCTTCCTTCACTTCTGCGTTGTGCGGTAGGTGATAATAAGCTATTGGCTACCTAGGAAAGAAAAATCAATGCTAGCATGCTACAATGACATTGGAATGGCTTATGCACGTATTCACATTTTGTACTAAGGATTGTTAGGCATCCTTATTTTTGGATATTGTTTGTTAGCTGTTTTTTTAATATATATATATATATATATTTTTTTTATATATGACAATGTGCTTATAGTTGTTTGGCTTGAGTCTGCTAATATATGATAACACATTTCATTAAACTAGTAAGATTTTATATTGGAAGAATTTCTTGAAACTTTTGACAAGTTTATAGACAGTATTTAAAAGATAATAGACAAAAGTTTTGTTTTTTAATTTTTTTTTATGACATGGTTAGTTGCATTTAGAGAGGGTGAATTTCTTATCTGCACTTTCAATATTTGTGATCTAATGGTTTCCTAGCGTGTCACACGAGGATATGTAACTTACAACTGAGAATAGACTGCAAAATAAGACACAAGAAGACGAAATGTTACTGCTATTGGCGACTTCTGTTTCTGAATCGGTGATGCAGATAAATCATTCCCTAAGTTCAATATGTGCTATCTGTGGTTGTCTTATAAGTATGGTTTGGATTACCATTACATTTTTTTTCTTCTTGGTAACACTTTTTCTTATTCTATGTGCCAGGCCAGTTATATATATTTTTATGAGCTTTTCTCTTGAGACATGGTAATTTCTAATTTATATAGTTATAATTGGTACTCACAGATTTAAGTTTTGTACTTGTTTATAATTACCTTGCTTAAAGGGAATTTAAGCTTCTATTTCTATTGTGCTGTATTTTTCATGAGTATACATGTTGGTTACTTTTTTTTGTTTTTGTTTAATGGGTTCTTAGATTTTAGTGTAATTGGTCATTATTCCTACTTATAGACATTGTAACTGCAATGATAAGCTAACTTTTCCTTGAGAAAGTTTCTCTTTTACATACATACTATTTGGATTGCAATAAATTATTACTTCTTCAATCATTGAAATCATGTTTCGAATGGAAGGATTTCACTCTGGAGCAATATAACTTGACACCTCCAAATGGATGGAAAGCTTATTATGCAGCAACAAGAGCCATTGTAAATGTCAACACTGAGTTTTCAAGGATCGTCAGGGAAAGGTCGCTCCCTGCTATGGCTCAATTTTGGCTTAATGCAGATTATGTGAAGTGTTTTCATGCAACTGGCGAGTCATTTAGCGGGTATATGAAAATCTTTTTAACTTATGCAATGCTAACTACAATCCATTTTAGATTATTAGAGTTAATGTTTACTTAGATTATTTGAGTTAATGTTTAATTCCTGCTTATCAGTTCCCTTCCTCTATCTTGTTCCTCTTATTTTGTTAATTGTATATCATGCTGATGCAGTTTTGATTCTCTTTCATTCTGTTCATAGTTTTAGTGTTTCACATGACTTCACTGTTAAATGTTGATTAAATTTCCACCAGACAACCTCAAACCTTTTTCAATGAAATTTGAAGATTGATCAAGTAAAAGCTTCAGTAGGTATAGTACAGGGCTTATTGCATGAAGAGGAGATTATAAGTCACATGGTGAGACTCATGATTTTTGTGTTGAACTCTTGGTGAGAACTGTCTTAGTAAAGTCTATTATTATAAGATCTTGTAGGTCCAAGTAACATAAAGTCCTAGGTTGGTACCTGCTTTATCCTTAAGTCCACTTGTCCAAATGTGAAACCCAGCTTGATATGCCTCCCACAATCTTATACTAATAGTAGATTTAGGTCTTTAAATTAATTTGGTTTCTGTTCTTTTCAAGACTTTTTTCCCTTGTGGTGAACATTGTGAAAAGACTTGGGTCCTGAAATCCTCTCTATACTTGGATATTTGGTTTTCTTTATTATTTTGTTCTTAGCATTGTTGGTATAGTCATATAAGATAATGCTTGACTGATTTAAAGCAAGAGTGATCTCCTCATGAAATGAAATTTCATATAAGTTGGTATGGCTGAAACATCTGATTCTGATGCCCGTCTTATTTCTTCCAAAGAAATTTAGGTTTATATATTGAGAATATATGATCTTCATCGTTTGAGTACCATGTATAAAACACAGGATCTTAATGAGTTCTGCTACTATTTCTCTAGTTACAACTCAGTTATGGAGAGCTGGGAGCTAGCATTTAGTTGGGCGAATGTTCCTGATTTCCAGATACGAGATGTAAGGGCACGTGTGCTGGCTGATATGGCTTGGGTTACCATGAAAGCTTATGTGGACATGGAGAGCGGACCATTTGACGTGTCTAATATTTACGAGTTCCATAATGGTAGGTGGTACATGGTGCACTATCACAGCTCACCATTGTTCATTAATGGTGACCAACAATTTATGCAGTGATAATGGAGGTAGACAAGGATTGATTTATGTTATTAATGTTGATACTTGGAAATGGTATAGTTTTCTCCCTAGTTAGAAATTATTCTAGGAGATCATCTGAGATTTATTGTACTTTCCTTTTTTGCCCCTGTTTCAGAAACTCAGGTTTGGTTCTCTTGCCTGTGAGGTCAGGTCATATTTTGTTTCTTCACAAATTTCATGCACAGTTGAAGCTTTTGGGTTTTTATTCGGTTGATGATCTAGTAGCAAATGATGTGTCGTATTGGTAACTACCATTGGTAAAAATCGAGTTTTGTAAAGTTAAAAGTGAAACACACATGTCTATATTTTCATTTTTGTCAGAAATTTGTATTAGTTGATGCAGTGCAACCCGTGTATTATCTAAAAAATAACCACTTACTGTCGTCTGTCTATTTCTTGGATAATTTTTAGAGATTCTAATAATTAATTTACTCCGTTCTTCTTCTTGACAAATCTGATAAAACAAAAACCTCAAATTTTAAATAAAAAACTCATTTAGTTATCCTTATTTCGCTTTTAGTAAATAACTTATTCTATCAATCTTGTGACAATTTTAATATAATACTAGAAATTATGAATCTTAAATTAAGTAAACTCAATTATCTACCCCATCGGCCACAACGAGGATTATAATTAATATTATGCTGGTGGTGATGAGGAACAAATTGGGACTACAGGATTATCTTTTAAATAGTAAACGAAACTATCAATTTTGTTGTAATTACTGCAAAATATTCCTTATATGGGGGAAAAAAAAGGACACCAAAGAAAATAAAGGAAAGAAACAACGACAGGGTAGTGGGTGGTCTTAATGTTATATCCACATGTAATTGTAAGGTAAGATATCCTCCTCCCAATCCCCGTTCCCCACCCACATTGAGTGAGAGTTTCGAGTGGGCGAAAATGGGTGCCGCCACCACCACCACCACCACCTTCTTCCACCTCTCTGTGCCACCACCACAAACCCACAAATTATCCCTTTTACCCAAACAATTAACTAATTACAGATGCTCAATTTCTTCACCTTCACCGTTGATCATTAGTAAAGTACTCATCCCACGTTCTGTTTCGTCACCTGAAACTTCTGTTGTTGAGGAAGAACAAGAGAACCAAACCCCTTCTCTAGATTCCGGCTCTCTTCCTCTCCCGTATGTCATTTGCCGTTTTCACACTTTGTTTCTTGTATCAAATCATGGTTAACTGTTTTTGGGCATTTTTAATATGGGCTTTATTTATTATTTTATTGTTAACGTTTTTTCAGTACTACTTGCCTGCACGTTCTTGATTGATTCAACTGATAATTTTGTGCGATTAGGTTACTTGATCTTGTTTTACTTATTATTTTCATGTTTCAAGCGAATTTCAAGCATACCAAAAGTGATTTATGTTTTGGTAGTATTTTGTTAAAGACTTTTGGTTGTTTAGAGATGATCAAACAATAAACACTTGTCAAAACATAAGATCTTTTTCAAAGTAAGAATTTGTTTGTCATAAATATGGAAAATAGATGGAAGACAAGTTAATGGAGATGACCTAAATACAAACTGTGACAAAGTAGAAGATGAAGCATAGAGTTACTAGCTTGTTTGATCATATGTATATGTACAAATGTATGTCTACAGTGGTTGTAAAGCTTGCGGAAGAGAGGAGATTGAGAATGGGTGTAATGGTGAAGGAAGGATTCAAGGTGGGATTGCCACATTTCCCGGCTTTGGTTGGTGGCCGATAAAGGCATATAGGCCTTGTCCTGCATTTGTGGCATCTGGTGGAAGGTACAGACGAACAGGGCAAAGCATGGATGAGGTTGTCTCTGGAAGTGGCGGTAGAAAAACTTCAAATGAAACCACCAGTACTAATGGACCTCAATCAAGGTAGAAGATGTTCTTGCCTTTTCTAAGTTCTTCTAACTTCACTTCATCATATTGCAGACAAAAGTAAATTATTTTAGACTATGTTTGGTTCTTGAATTTTAGTGAGTAAAACACGAGGGAAAATATATATGTTTTGCATCTAATGGTAAAACTCTGAGCTCTTTTTTCGTTTTCATTTTCTCTATCCATAGCTCAAAATCCCTCAATCCAAATGAGTCCTTGTAGTATTTTGATCTCCAGTAAAGACTGTCTGCTTCCATGAATTGAGAATTATCAGATGCTCATCGTTTTGCTTTGTGAAAATTTCCAGCAAGAAAAAGGACGGAGCTAGGAGATTAAAGAGGTGACAGCCATATAATTTTCGTTTATACAGAAAGGTCGGACACCGTATTGGTTGGTATATTGAATAGTTTTAGTTAATTTTAAGAAATATATATGAACTTGTTGTGTAAGTTTTGTTATGCTACAAGAAATTTGAACATCTTCATATATCAACATCGCAAATGTATTTGTTTATCCATTTGTTGTTTCTTCATTCTTATGCTTGAGATCATCAACATTTCACGAAAATAAGATTGTATAAAACTGTGAATCAACAATCTGTTTAAGGATATATTATCACAAAACGGGTGTTTGGTGTAGTGAAACATATTAGTCACCACAATGTCGCGGAATTTGGTTCCAATTTCTGTACTGCGAGAGGAGTGCACGTGCTAATTTTATTTTTTGGATAATATCGCACTTAATATGTCCGATAGTATATCAAAATGATACCTTCAGGAAATCAAAAAGGATTTTAATTACCACATGAACCTGGAGATCTTAGTTAAACATAATTTAATTACTTTAATTAACATGTATGTTCTTCACCTTTGTTGGCCTTGCCACAAATGTCACCCGTTCGAGTTTGTAACTTTCATACACATAAAGACATTATTAGCAGATCGTGATGGATGATTTTGAATCTTCTTGTACGATGAGAGTATTTTCCACTTTAAATAAAACTTTGTTTTATAATTTCATTCCATTTCTTCACTATATTCAATGCCCAATTATAACATTTTCAAAGTAAACTTGAACCCTTGAAGAACAATCTTACACTTTAAGTAAAACGAAAAATCAGAATCACTTGTTTCCTAACAATAGTACCTTATATTTACGTTTAAAATTAAGACATATTTAATTTATTTCATATCATTGTCGTACACATAATGTGGGCATCATCCAACGAGAACTCAAATATGAATTCTCTACATTGTAGAGATTAGTATTTTTCATTATATCAAACATTCGTTGTTAATATCTTATTTTTCTCATTTTCGATTAATTGGTAATATCTTATTACGCTTATTTTGAAATTTTGTTCACTGCAATGGTGAATTGAAGTTTTGAAATAGAAGACGTATTTTCATGTCTATAGTCTATACACGTTTTTACAACAATATATGTAAAATGAAAATTATATTGGATAAAGAAAATGAAAAATTATAAAAGAAAACAAACAAAAATAGGGGAAATTTTTGTTCATACATGGTTTGGTCAAAGAACCACATGACAAGTTTATTGCACTTATTTTGAATAAGAATTTCTCCAAAATAGTATGTAATTAAATAGACATGTGGTTGATTAAGTTTGATCAAATAATATTCTACTGACATAGATATGTAATATTGATGTAAACAAAGATAATTTACACAAAAAAGGGAAGAAAATCAAATTAAAGTCAATTTTCCATTTAAATTTTGGTTGCTATAAATTCACGGTCGATCTTTTAACAATCCCTCTCTCACTATGCAAATTTCCCATTTAAGCTAAACAGAAATCCTCTTCATTCCTTCTATTTTAACCAAACCCTGTAAAACCCTACGGTGAGCAGAATCATAAAAAAATCGAGATAAAAATGGATGATGAAACACGTAACAAAATCGAGGAAACGGTTTTGCAAATCCTGAAGAATTCGAACATGGACGAAACGACGGAGTACAAGATCCGGAAGTCCGCGTCCGAGAAGCTGGGCATGGACCTCTCCGAATCCACCCGTAAGAAATTCGTAAGGGAGGTTGTAGAGTTGTACCTTAAGGAACAACAGGATAAAGCGGAGAAGGAGGAAGACGAAGCAGTTGAAGCAGAAGAGGAGGAAGAGGAGGAAGAGGAAACTAGTAGAAAGAAAGGCGGCAAAGAATACGATGATGAGGGTGGCCTCATTATATGCCGCGTCAGTTCTCCATACCCTCATTATATAAGTGTTTTTATTTAATCTGAAATTATTGAACAAGTTGTCTATATTAGGGTTTAGATTTTTGTTTGTGGTCAAATGGTTTTATTATGGAGTATATGCTTTTTCTTTTGTGTGTGTGTGTGTGTGTGGATTTGTGCAGTTGTTTATGTGTTTATGTTTGTTTATTTTATGAAATTGATGGTGTGTGGTAGGGAAAATTTAGTTCAGGGCTCGTTTGGCCAAACTAAACCAATGGGAAGGCATATGTTTACATTTTTTATCACTCTTCTTGGAGTGATTACTATTAATATGACAAGTGATTTCCTACTGGTTTGCAAGTAACTTGAGTTTGGTTTGATCAAGTGTAGACCTGAATTTCCAATGTGGTAGCTGTTGGTTGAGTTACTTTGTATTAGGTTGATTTGAGTTATGACTATTATTATTTTGGTAATTTTTCATTTCCGTTTTTATATATGGTTGACATTTGTTTGTTCACAGTTAGTTATTTAAACTTTGCATGATCTAAGGTGAATTTTTTTTAAATTAAATCTTATTGTCGATTTTCCAGATTTCAGTTTGCTGAATTCATAACAAGTTGTGTGGGAGGATGGGTTCTTACAATGATGCATGGCTACATGATATGAAAGTCCAGTTAGGTTTAGTGACTGTTAATTCAGATAATAGAGTTGTGTTTTTCCTCATATCTTTCTAGCAAGTTGTTGATTAGGCACTGTCATGAAATTGTATGTTTCTATTAGTCCTTGTGAAACAAATACCTCTTTAAAAAGAATCTCAATATCGTATTCGGCGAGAAGAAAACGAAAAACTGATATAGCCTACCTTGAATGTCTCCCCATGAAAAGTATCTACATGTTAAAAACTGATCGATTTCTTCTTTTTAAATGTTCATCAGTTATCAGACAGGAGAAGGGTAACAATATCTGAATTTAAAGGGAAGACTTTGATATCAATTAGGGAGTATTACAAGAAAGATGGCAAAGAGCTTCCAACAGCTAAGGGTAATTGTTTCATGTTATTGTTATGTTTATTATAAGTTTAACAAGTATAATTTTTCATTTCAAAATTAACATTCTGATCACTCCAAACGGCTCCTGGTTCTTATGCCAATGAAAGTGTACACTTCAGTGTTCTGATAGCTATGATGTGTTTCCTTGCGCTTCCTTCATCAAATTTATAGTGGCAAAACATTCACATTTCTGGACATCAATAAATTATGTTAAGTTTTGATTACTGTGGAAATTGGTTTTAGTTGGCTTGGAGTTGATGAAATCTAGATATAAGAGGATTGATATGTCTTACAGCTGTAAAAGCTGCTAATTAAAGAATAGAGAAAAGTATAAATGATAACTTATGAACATTTTTCAATATATGAATGTTTTATATGTAAATTGGGGTTAATGGTAGCAATTGGCGGGTAGGAAGGTTGAATCATGAATGTTATGGGTTGGGTTCGTGTTATGCCGGGTCAACCCGTTCTTTTCTTCTAAAAGTTTGTTAGTGATATGTATTTTGCTATAAGAAGTATGCAGTGCCTCTTTTACTTATGTAGGTATAAAATTTGAAACCTATGCAGGGCCTGTTTCGATTCCATCCAAAATAAAGTTTGCTACTAACTGAGCAAAAGCAAGACTTCTTATTGTTGACATGATATTCTCCCTTGTTTAAGACTTAAATATATCATTACCTATATATATATTCTTAACAGAATTACAGAAATGAGTTAATCAGTTCCAGAATGACAACATCTTACATAGTCCTTTCGTCTAATGCCCTCTGAAGCTTTAGGTTAAGCTGTTCAACATTATAGTTGCGAGCTTATTCTACAAAAAAGTATGTTTATCTGAACTTTGTTTCCTATAATTTTAAGAAAATGATCTTAGTTTGTTAGGTAAATAAGTTTAACCATAGGACTAACCTAATATCATTTGGGATCTTTATTATTGTGATCAAATAGGCATGCAAGGACTTGAGACGTTAAATGCTCTGGTTGTTAGCTATTGAGTATTTGCCTGTTATTATTATTATTATTATTATTATTATTATTATTATTATAGTTCTGCTGTAAGTTCTTTCCTTAAATGAAGCATAATACTTGACCTCTTGATTTGTAGGAATAAGCTTGTCGGCTGAGCAGTGGGCGTCCTTTAGTAAAAATGTACCTGCAATAGAAAAAGCCATCAAGAAAATGGAATCCAGGTGAAGTAAGATGTGGGCTTGCTAACTTGAAGGAGACTCATTTTGTAATCAATCCTTTGAAAATTTAAACCGCGTTCCAAATCTTATTTCGGCTAGTATTGGTACTGCTTTTGCCTTTGAACTTCTTGAACAGATTATGTAGTATATGGCTATATACTGTATGTAGTATGTCACTTCGCTTAGTGATCTTTCCTAAAGATGTTCTTCTTAGGGGAGCCTTGAGTGTATCATTCCCAACTTTGAGGGCCTATAATTTTTCCTGCAATGCTATGCCATAGTTTACTTCCCCTGCACATTCACCTTTTTTAATGCAAAGTTGTGTTGACCGGAAAAATCGATATATTATTACACATATGTTAGTTGCATTTGAAAGTTTTTCAAGAACTATAAAATTATTGTAAGTGTCTTTGAATATCCATTTTGGTTGGAAAACCATTAATTTTTGGTTAATATTCTAAGTTAAGATAATCATTTTCCCTCTGATTTTTCTGTCACCCAAACATTGTATATGTAAAGATCAACTAATTTTCTTTATCACAATTATCTAAGCAAGGAAGTGATTATCCAATTACCACAAGAAACCAATGTCAAAAACTAGTGTTCCAAAATTCTCTTAAGCATATACATAAAATCTACGCAAGCCACATACATGTCTTCTCATTCTCCACAACTACAAAATTGGCATTTTCCTAATAACACATCATTCATTCAGAGTATGGGTCCATTATCAGAATAGAACCAGGCCACACACAAACCCAAGGCTAAGAACAATCACATACAAAATTCCAAAATTCAACCAATAATAATAATAATAATCATCTAGATGATACACTCCCATTCTGTCCCAAATTTTATTTCCCCTCTTTCTTTTTCTCATCTCTTCTACTAATAATATTTATTCCCTCCAAAAATCTCAGTTCGAACTACAATGGGTTGCACTTCATCCAAGGGCACCGTCGATGTCTACCGCCCCGCCCCATCAAGCTTCGCCGTCTTCGATATCAACGCCATCGAGGAACCATGGCTCAAACCCCCCGTGCACCACGAAGCACCAGATGAAAAACCCTCCAACGTGCCAGCTCCCCTCCTAGAGAAGCTCCAAGCCATTGAAGACGCCCCTCGCACGTGGGACGAAGTCAGCAAAGCATTGGACGATCTCAAACCCAATCTCCCCACACCAAACCAAAAGCCACCGCCACGTAAGAGCTTCTCCTTCCACACACTCGAAGAGCTGGAATCCAAACCCGCCGACTCAATAAAACCCGAGTTGAAGAAAGCCCAGTCGACCAACACGAGGTCACGGGTCGAGCTCGCTCCGAAACCCGAATCCGGAACTGGGGAAGTACCCAAATCGCTGAAAGACAACATCTTCATCCTAAGAGACAGACAGGAAAGAGAAAAGGAAGGAAAATCGTCAGGGTTCGTGAACAAGTGGAACCCGCTGAACGATTTCGAGGAGAAGTTCCCTCCGAGTGGAGAGAACGCGGTGGTGGTGTACACGACGTCGTTGGGCGGCGTGCGGCGGACGTACGAGGACTGTAACAGGGTGAGGCAGTTAATGGAGACTCACATGGTGGTGTACGACGAGCGTGACGTGTCTTTACACGGTGGGTTTCTGAGTGAGATGAGGGAGCTATTGGGTGAGGGGGTGGGGGTACCTAGAGTATTTGTGAAGGGGAGGTATCTAGGGGGAGTGGAGGAAGTGGTGGGTTTGAATGAGACGGGTCGGTTGAGTCGGATATTGAATTGGGCGAGGGTGGAGAGGGGGGTGGGTAGGATGGGGTGCGAGGGGTGTGGTGGGGCCAGGTTTGTGCCTTGTTTTGAGTGTGGTGGGAGTTGTAAAAAAGTAGTTGTTGGGGGGGAAAGGGAGAGGTGTGGTGAATGTAATGAGAATGGCTTGGTTCATTGTCCTGTTTGTATGTAATGTGATGTGGATATGATGTATTTCTCCTTTTTCTGGGTTTTTTTTTTATAAATATTTTTGTTTGGATAGATTATAATGGGGTTTAAATTGTGTAGTTATTTTGTTTAAGAAAAGAATAATTATAAGGTGGATATTGCTGTATAGTACCTATTTGTGACGTATATTTTAGTGATGGAGTTAAAAAATGAGTGGAGATGGAAAGTGGCATGAGAGAATCGTTTGGTACCAAAAATGGGTGCGACACATTCTCTCTGGTCTAGTTCACAAAAAAAAAGGATCCCGGGGGAGAAAAAAAGGAGATTTATAGAAAGAGGGCCCAACCGGGTTCGAACCGGTGACCTCTTGATCTGCAGTCAAATGCTCTACCACTGAGCTATGGACCCTTGATGATCCTAGTCCCAACAAATATTGTATAAAATGGAATTACTAGGTATGTGATTCAAATCGATAAATTGCAGGCAATAATTAGGCAAAGACTGGAGTCCAAAGGCGCTGGGCCTTCTTCCAATCCATTAAGCTAAGTTTTGGACTGCATAATTAATATTTCTTGTAAACCGATTTAAATTTCATTTGGACCAATAAGCCCAAAATCTTCTAACCTGGCTCTAATAGTAGCTTTGACAGCATAATCCAGTCCACATTCCTATCTTTATGAAAGTAGCAATGTGGAGCCAATCTGTATCATCAAGTATAATAAACCTCTTAATATTTTTACTTATTCATGATAATAAGGAGGAACCAAACTGCATTTGAATTCTTCTTGGTTTGGTTGTTCAATGAGACGACGAGTTTTAGTTAAAATAAATTGAATAACTTAATGTATTTAAATATAATAAATAGTATTATTTTGCATCTAAAATTTCTTAGCTGCCATCTTTGAAAGTTTCAAGTGGTGGACACATGTCTTTGGGACTAATTCTGCACTGTTTAAATGCCTATTTTGGACGCTGCACACATGTAATCACTTGTATCACACATGGCTTCAAAGAAAAGAGTGCGACAAATAACAGGATATATCTCTCAAGTATATATGTTCTTATCAAAAGTAGAAAATTAGAACAATATAGATAATAATTGATTTATATTTTCATTCAACTAAAAATGATACCGATTACCTTGTCAGTTGTCAGAATGAAACTATTATAACATCATAATAAAATAGATAATATAGGAGTAGTATCGTGTGTTTATATATATATATATATATATATATATATATAATATTTAAGAAATACAAATAACTTTTGTAAATATTGCAACAGAAAATTAACTCATTAGAAGTATTTAATAGAGAAGGACAACCGAATGTATCATTCCACCCACCACCACCCAACCAGGATGCCATGACACGCTAGATTAAATATGTGGAAGGGGCTGATATTAAAAATTAAATATATAAAAGATAATTAAATTTACGTGCATTGAAATATATAATATAGGCACGTTAAGTAATTAATGGTTTGGACAGAAGATAAATTTCTATTGAGAATAGAGTGTATTTTTGTAGAATAAGCATTTTGTCTTCTTCTTGATTTTTACATATTTATAGAGGGTAAATAATTCATTAACCAAAATATTACATGGGGTAAAATGTTCAACCAATGTCACATGGAGTAAAATGCATATTATGCATATCATGGGATAAAGTGATGGAGTATGTTGTCAGGGTATGATTAAATTTATTATTTTCCACATCAAAATGATATTTTCAGTGTGTATAACACTTTCATGAGAAATGAGATAAAACATTCATTATTATATATTACCGAGAGATAATATACCTATTTATATATTATTATATGAAGATAAATTGTCCATTAAACATATCAGAGATGTTACCTTGCAAAAAAACTCACTAAACATATAATAAGCATAAGGGTGTATGCAATAAATTATAATTTGATGCTAGTTAATAATATAGGCATCGTTTATATGGTTGTGAATTAAATGAAACAAGGACATGATTAATTAGTCATATTTGTTTGGGTTAAAAACTTCAGAATCGAAATAAAAGTATATCTAAAGTACTACGTACATCTTTTAGCAACACTTTTCCTTTATTATTATATTTCAATTTTTTGAAATATTTCGAATAGGGTGTTCTCCTTAAAAACTACTTGATAATAATATATATATAGGACCATGAAGCTTTTTAAAATAAAAAAAAATAAAAATTCATAATCAAGCGATGAAGTTATTAAACCAAAAAATTAGAAGATATGAAACTGACTACTTCTTGATGTATAGTTGACCTAATACTTTTACTTTTGATTTGGTATTCAAATGTTATCAGTATATGGTCTATATATCATTAATTAGTCATATTGGTTGATATGCTTTTGCATCGCAATTACGTTCCTATTCTTCAACGTTGATCAGTTCACAAGATTGCCCAACTCATTAAAATAATTTTAAAAAATAAAAATAACAAAAATAGTATATTAACAGTATATTATTCCCGTGACATAAGAGAAGAGACAACAATATGTACCACCAAATTAACCAGACAGACCCTTTCTCAATATTAATTTTAATTTTCATTTAAATAGTCTTTGATAAAAAGCTAAAAAAAAAATACTATAGTTATAGTTGGATAGAATCGGATTGCCGTCCATCCGATCACAATATCCAAAAAATTAAAATTTCGTACAACCGGTTGGGCGAGAATCAGATTAAATAAACTATTTTCAAATCTACTACCTACTACCTAGGTCATATCACATTGTTCTGTGATAAGGATCAACCACTTTTTAATATTTGAAAATATATTTCCTTTTCCCATATCGTACTTTTGACGAACATTAATTGGGGCTTGCATATGTAAACCGACTTAAAATATATATGTAAACAATTGGAAATAATTCAAACAGTACATTGCTCAAGTTAATTCGACTCTAGTAGAACTCTTCAAAGAAAATTCAAAGCACAAAAGCTGTACTATACTACTAACAAGACGGCTACATAATGTAATTCAAAATGATTGATCCAAAGCCACACAGCTGTACAACCTTAAATAATCTCAACCACACAAAAAATTATTTTAACTTTATTGTACAATTATTCAGCACGGCCAACATCCATGTATGTATGTATGTATGTATGTATGTATGTATGTATGTATATGATGTCCTCAACATCCAAAACTATTTTACATTGCACAAATTAAATGCATACATATATATATATATATATATATTTTACATTACATTACATTACATTACAATACAAAAGCCTAGGCATCTTCTGTTTAGAGATTTTCTTTCTAACTCCTGAAAAACTGCACTGCAGTAATGTCTTCAGTCTCATCTTCTTTCATTTCTTTTTACTTATTATTATTTTATGTATATTTTGTTGTTATTTTTCCAGAGCTTCAAATGCTCAAGCTTTGTTTTCTTCAAAAATGTCCAAGAGGGAGAGAGCCTGCAGGCAATAAAGATTGAAACAACATCCATCAACATTTAACCTTAACAAAAAACAAACAGAGTAATTAAGTTTTACTACTAGCTAGGTAGAAAAGTATGGTATGGTATGGGAACGACCTCAGGGATGTTGAGTTCAAGACGGAACTTAGGACCGTCATAATGGAATAGAATTGGCCTGAATGAGTCCTCTTCTAAAGGTTCGCATACCTTACGAGTTACTACACGAACCTGCATACCCCCAAAACATAGTTCATAATATATAATTAAGATCTCAAAATCATAACTGAACATTCAAACTACATATATTACGAAAGGTAAGAAATTACCTGAGCAGGAAAGCGCGATTCACCAGGGTTTTTCTTGTCCTCCCAAGCAGAGGGGTCAATGTTACTCCCACCAAAGCTTGCAGCCTTAAAGGAATCAAACATACATATATATATATTCAATCAACTCATCATATATAGGAGTATCATTTCTCAAATTAAAAGGCAAGGCTATAATATAATCTAATTTGAACAAAATTTCCTTGATACACTTATAGGAGTATACTATTATGTAATAAAACGAACCTCAAAGATTCCATGGAGCTGGTGGGTAGAGTAGTTATAGAGAAAGAGAGGTAATCCTGGTGTTATTGCACGAACCGAATCCCGGTAACGCGGAGGCAACCCTGATGATAATCAATCAACATTGTAAATAGAGGTCATTAATTCTCTCCTAGTTTTAAATACTAATTCCAAAATTCATCATCACAAATCCCATTCAAATAGATCCATAAAATTAAAACTGAGACATAGAGGATGCTTTCATTTCATGATCTTCAAACAATTATTCACAACTAAACTAATAATAAAAACAGAACCAAACCAAACCAAATCTATCGCCAAATAAGATAACCAAAAACATGCCAAAAGTTAATCAATCAGATTCAGATTCATAACCCAATATCCCATAACACCATCCATATAAATATAAGAGATGTAAATCATAAAATTGATTTGAAACAAAAACTGTAATTTCTTTGTAATACAAAAAGGAATAATTGAACATACCAAAGAGTTCCCTCTTGAGATTTTCTGCCATGGTATCATTGTTGCAAACAAAAATATAGCCTCCGATTGTCTCATTCCTTGGCAAAGATTCAGCAGGCGGCAGAGTCTTGAACCTCTTATCCACTCCATTCTTATTTTCATTATTATTTCCATTATTATTATCCTTATTATTCTCCCTATTTCCTTTGTTCTTCTTCCCAAATTTACCACTACCCCCATAACTAAATTCCTCCTCATTTTTACTCTTACTATTATTATTATTCACCTTCCCATTCACCACAACACTATTCGCAAAACCCTTACCTTTACTGTACCCATTATTATTATTATGATTATTATTAAAATTCAAACTAGGGCTCGAGTAAACCCCTTTATTAAACCCACCGTTCAAACCCGACCCGAACCCCGAATAGTTATAATTCGCACCAATATTATCGTTACTCGGCGGAGCCTTCCAAACATCGTTGGTGAACCCAACCGGGCTAAGATCGGCAACCGGGTCGGAGCTGACGTTGCGGAAGTCGAAGTTTTTGCGTTCCGCAACCGGGCGTTTGGTTGAGTAGTTTGTGCTCCAGATTGAATCGTTCAAAGATAGATTCACTAAATTGTTGGTGTGCAGACGGAGATTATCACTGAATTGCCAGAAATTTGACTGATTGTTGCTACTATTATCCATTTTTTTCAGAGAAGAAGATTAACAAACAATTGAATTGAAATTGATTCTTGATGAAATGGGATGTGGGGAAAAGTTGGGTATGTATGTAATACTTATTGAGAAGTGAAGGGAAAATGGGAAGCTTCAGAGAAAGAGAGAGAGATAGCGTGTAGAATTGTCAAAGGTAGTGTGGAAAAGTATGGCAGAGTTGAAGGAAAGTGATTAATTAATTAATAAATTAATTGGGTGAGTGGATGGGGGTAGTTGATGACGACAAAAACGCGGTTCTTTTGAAAGTGAGGGGGTAACGTGGAGTGAGTAAATTTAAAGGAGAGTGTGCAGTGTAGTAGTGCCTAGTGGGATTTTTATTTTTATTTATTTGTCAAATTTCTATATTTTTGTTAAATAATACTCCTAATAAAGCATATTCTCATTTTAGTTTGAATGTGTGACTTTAACCAGTTTAATAATTTACTTATTGAAATCGGAAAGAGCAAATTATTTTTTGCACTTCGAGGGGAGTGCATATGTTAATTTAAATTAGTTTCGTAATAACCTGTGGTGATTGAATTGAAATTATCGACTTTTTAGAAAAGTAATAATGTTTTTTTTAAGTATAAAAGTGTACAAATGTTGCACAAAATATTATCTCCTTATTGTATTTATTTTGTTTTTCCTTTTAAGAAAGAAAGGGCAGATCTCAAAAAAAAGAAAGGGCAAAATTGGAAAGGGGTTCTAGAAGGTCATAGTAGTTATCTAGTGGATTCAAAGGAGAGTGATGGGTTCACACATACATACACTGTGGGACTAATTATGCTTAGGGGCTAAGGTAAGTAACCATACGTGTCTTTCAAAGGTGAACAGGTTTCTCAGAACGGCATCGTATTATATTGGTTTCTATTAAAATTTTCTCAAAAAGGTGTTAATTCGATCAGCTTTTGTTTTATTATATTAAGGTGGTGTTTGCAAAAAATTATGATTGTACTCAAATATTAGAATCTAAAAAAAAAGTTAAAAGTTATATAGAAGTAAAAAGTAGGTAGTGTTTGCAAATTATGTCAAGAAATCCAAAAAAAATCACTTTTGTGTGTTTGCAAAAGAATACAAAATCCACTTTTTCCTCCCATTTTGTTAAAAATATCAAGCTAAAAGCACCTCATCACCAACTTAAACTTAATTTGTACTTTTTGGCCTTTTTTTAAGAGAAATAGAAGTAGAATTTATGTATGCAAATATTACTTAAGTGCTTATTTTATCCTAAAAGCTGAAAAATACTTATTTTAATTTTTTGCAAATACCACCTAACTTGGTACGAAATCTTTAAAACGTTTTTTGAGTTTGTTTTGAGTGTTTGAGTCTTTGAGAGTTTATCGTGTAATTTAATTGAGTTTGAATGCAAGTATTTTGGTGAAAAGAAATAGATAATATTTATCAAATTAATATAAAGTTTGAGATAAAGTAAGTTACATGTGTCAAATCATTTAGGGCTTGTTTGTTTGGTGTTTCTCATATTTTTTTCATGTTTGAGAAATGCCAAACAAACAAGTTTTTACTTTCTGAAATAAAATTTTCATTCATTAATTTTCTCAAACTACTCTTTTCAAAAGTCAAACAAACAATAATTTTCTTATCTCTAAACAAAACCTATACAAATTCTACTTTGATTTGATATAAAGTAACCTATCTCTTACACAATTTATCTCACATAACAAACATGATTTGACATAAAGTCTTACACATTTTACACCTACAAACTAACTCTTCCAAAAAACCTACACCTACTTCATTTCTCAAAATCCAAACAAACAACATTACGCAAATCGAGATTATTTCACAAACCTCCACTACTCTCCCAAACTACATTCCCAAACGTCAAACAAACAGGCCCTTACATTTTCAAAGTTTCAAGAAAAAAAAGGAGAGGTATTAAATTTCAATAGGATTTATTTGATTAGGAATTGAATTTTGCTTTAGCCTTATTCAAATTCGAGTTGAATTACTTCTTTATTAGTTTCACAATTTGGCGAACCTAAAGAGAAATAGATTCTTGAGGAGCCAAAAGATACAAAAGCCATACCGAAAATATTGGTATGAAGAGGTTTGGAAAATTTCATATTACTAAAAAACTGCACCGTACCATAACTATCACTTATTATTTATTGATACAATTAATATATTGATTTATCAGTTTCCAACCTATTTTTTAGTGGTAATCTTTTATCGACGATTATTTTATGTGTAATATATTCACGTTCAAATAAAAATTACAATATTCAACCAAAACATATAATATTGTTCTAATTAACTTTTTATTGCCAATTTTCATCTCTTGTTGATGTTGAAGCTACTCTGCCATTTGGAACCCAGAAAACCCAAACGTCTATAAAAAATCTAATAATGGACAGAAAATTACTATATGGAAAGCTCAATAATTTGCAAAATAATATCCAACGAAGTATTTGTTAAGTTTTTCTTCTTTAAATACTCGGTTAAGAAAAAAAAAATATCAACAGTTTGGAATCTGGGCTTATGGGTAGTGGGCTTTTTCTCATGGATAATATTTTCTTTTTCCCACATTGTGGTTTGGTCTAATAAAACGCAAGTAAAGTTCTATTTAAGAAACGAAAATATTATGACTGTGATGTAATACTAATAAAAGTAAGAACAACTTTTTAACAATACAATAAATATAATTAAAATTAACACGAGAAAAAGAGCGAGGATGGGAAATTCGGAACCAAGTCCAACCACTTTTTCAAAGCGGTGCAGTTATGACTTGGAATTTATTAACACGCAAGTGGACCAGCTAGCCAACTAAGACATTCTTGGATTGCATGCTAAACTAAGGAAATTTAAATTAGCGGTGATGGCCATTTCCTAGAAAACCTTTTTCTTTTTTTTTTTGATAATTCTTATTTTGTCTCATTTACTTGGTAACCGTGTTGCGTTATCAATACAACAATTGTACAAGACATTTTTTTGTAAATAAAAAAGAATTGTATCGCAGAGAATGATATGGTAATATTAATAATTAGTACGTTGCAACTTTTGGAAATAAAAAAACTATAACTAAACATTATAAACAATTAGTAAAATACTTAATTGGAATTGGGCCTTGTATTGCGCGACAGTATTTGGTTCAAATATTTTAATAATATATTACTCCTATACATAAAATAAATTATTTTGAGTAGATAATAATTGGAATTGGGCCTTGTATTTGAAAACCAAATTGATATAGCGGGCCAATTGAAGATTTGTTAGTAGGCCTACAATAGTTTCCGGGTTTAATTTGTTAGACTGAATTTTATGTTTATTACCCGCCCACGTCTTGTGTCTGGGCCAAAATAAAAAAACCTGCATTACTAATTTTGCAAGAGAGAAGTTCTCTAGAAAAAAGAAAAAAGAAACCATGTTACTTTTTCAATTTTTTTTTTCAACATTATTAATCATAAAAGCATTTTAATGGTTAGCGACAAAAAGGTAGAAAAAAATAAATATTATATTTGAATCGTCATTTCCTCCGTCATCATCAACTGGATACAAATTAACATATATACATTATCCACCGATCGATAGGGAGGTCCGATTATCATGGAGTTAAATATCCTTCAACTTGCAGAGGCTATATATCTATGTGGGATGCTTGCCTGTTATACAAACTACTTTAATCTAAAAAGTTAACTCCACAATTAATTAATTCCTTGCTTTAACACAAAGTTATCTATATATAGCTTTGTAGCAATTAATAATTTAGCTTTTAGAGCTAATAATAATGCTTCTTAGCCACTATTTAAAATATAAGTTAAAAGTCTTTCTATTATATTAATTAATTGTAAGTACTGTCACATTTGTATGGCAATTATTTACTTAACGACATAATTATTATTAGTAAATGTAAAATACAATTTCAAATTAATTTTACACTATTAGTTTCGGGGATATACACTGCGATACATTGCTGGTACGTATATAGTTACTAAAATTAACAGTCAGTAATATTATGTTATCTCATTCTCATGCATATATGGCTAACTTGCATTGAGATGAATTCCTTGTGTTTGATTAACAAATTGACTCATTGTAATTGTCAAGCATAAAATATCAACAAAGTTACTATATATATATGTTGGTAGGTAAGCTAACATTTTTTTGAATAAAAGAAGTGAATCTTTACACACGAGAGAGAGAGAGAGAGAGAGAGAGAGAGAGAGAGAGAGAGAGGAATTTTAAAATCATGTGTTGTTTAATTGAAGAAAATAAAAAATGGTTGTTGGCTATTGGGTCAGGATGTGTTGGTCTAGTGGTTCAAGAAATTAATTAGATTGGAATTATTGTTAGTTTTTGGACTTGTAGCGTACGTGTTCAAGTCCCAGAAATTTGTAAAGGTGCGTAAAAGTTGATCCGACTACACTAATTAAACAAAATTTGGGTGAAAACTCATGAGCCAACATGAACTAATTATCCAACTCAGACACACAAGTTTAAGTTTGACTTCAAATGCTTAAGCTTTTATTTAGATTAGAAATTTTTGATCTCTCAAAAAAAAAAAAAAAGATTAGAAATTTTTGAATTTTTTTTAAAAGTAATTGAAAATAAAAAAGTTGTTAGTGTTTGCACTTTAAGAGAAAATCTCTTAAAAACTGATGGAGTTGACATTTTTATGTTATTTTCAACTTTTTCTTAAAGAGAAGATAACTCAGAAGTTAGCTTTAAAAATACTCGGAAACTGATTTTGAAACTAGAAAAGTAAAAAAGTGATTTTATTATTAAGTTATTGAAACCACCAAACAAGTCTACCATTTTTGTCAAGGAAAAAAAAAAGACCAAGTCCATCATGCATCAATCATACAATAATTAATTTGTTCTATATTTGACCCATTTGAAAACAAAAATAAAATCACATAAAATAAAAATAGTTGTTTGAACATGCGGGAAAACTATATTAATTATAAATAGGTGGAAAACTTCCACCTTTTTCTTTTTTTTAAAAAAAAACTAGGTTCTTTATACCAATACTATCTGTGTTTATAAATGTGGAGACCAATTAATTGGTGGGTTTTGAAAAATTTGGTCTATATATATCTTATCATTCTAACTTCAATATGTGACGTGACACAAAATTAATATGCATATAATTATATATTATACTTCATTCTCCGATTGATTAAAAAAAATCTAATTAAATATAAAAATACTTTTTTTTAGCATATTATTTACACTTTACAGTCTAGCTTAAATCATATGATAATCAGTAGTCTCAAGTTTCATGGACCGAGACATAATCCATATGCCTGCAATAATTAAAAAATACTTCAGCCCAGGGGTCCAATTTTCATAATTATGCCCTTTCTTTTCTTTTCTTTGTATACATACTATATATGTCATTTTGCTTAATTTCAATTAATTCAAAACGGGTAAACTGACTCACCACTTATAATATATATAATTGTTAACTAAAAAGGGATTAAATAATTATGGGTTTAATGGTACCAATTGTTTTTACATACACTACTTAGTGTTAGTGGCTGCATACAGGTAGTCAGCACGAAAATGAACTGAGTAGTGTGCATGGACGTCTGTGTGGTACAAATTATAAATTTTCAACGCAGCCAAATTAATTGGGGGATTGCAGCGTCCAACTTTAATTTTTTGGGTCAAATTAAAATTGTGTTTAAATATTAAGGAAAAAACTAGTTGTGCCGATGATGAGTCGAACTTGAATATATTTATGTTTTAATTTTATATATCCAAACGATCGAGTTTCAGATGCTATTAATTAAATTTAATATTGATAACAAACATTTTTTGATTGATTGAACTCAGAATTCAAATTTAAAGTAGTTTTGATTTTTTATTTATTTATTTCCAAATCCCCATCCTTCAATTTTGATGTCAAAGTGAAACTTTATTAATGTCCAATATCGAATGATAAGAATACTATATATGATTTCATCAAAAAAAGAATCTGGGTAAAATTGTATACTGATAGCCAGTGCCTCACCAATATTTGTTGGCAATAAATATACAAAAACTTTAACTCTTCAAGAGATCAAGGGTCAAAACATAAAGCACAAAATATTTTAATAATTAAAATGGTACAAATAAAAAGTAAACAACTTAGCATTATAAATCAAGCTGATTGCCTAATTAGTAATTAGACAGGCAGATAGTCACATAAACTCAACGTAATTGGTTTGTCACGACTCTTTGTATTCCTCCATCTTATAGAGCTAAAAAGGTTTAATTAACACTTAATCCAGGATGCTAATACCTTACATTAAGACCTAACTTTATACTAATAATAATAATAATAATAAAACACTCTGCTGACCTCTATTATTAATTTTGCTGACATGGACCCTAGCTATAAGACAAGATTCATTTATTAAACTAATATTTTATGCATAAACTGCGTTAAGGAAAAATCAAACGTACTAGGCTAAAGTTAAACAAGTTAATCACTTAATATAATTTGTACCAAAAAGCACAAAAAAAAAGGTTAATCACTTACTTAATACTCAATTGGATAAGTAAAACTTGAACTAAAACCTTTAAACTTATCACAGACCAATAACTTTTCTCAAAATAAAATAAAATATTATATATAGGACCAATAATGGAAATATTTCAGAGAGTTATATAGGTACGTAAGTCATTACATTGTATTTATACATAAATTAGTTTTGTCATAATATTTTTTTTAGAATATATTCATTATTAATTATTACATCATAAATTATTTCATTAATTGCTTAAATACAAAGAATTATAAATAATAAACCATTACCAAACACTAATATTAAACTAGAGGAAAATTCACATTAGTAAGAGTTGAACTCATGGCCAAGAGGGTCTCAACTTTGCCAGTGATTATCACTAGACTACGGCCTCATTGACTTTTCGTAATAATTTCCATTGCCATAGCTTTAGGCTAATAAGTAAGTGGTACTGTATTTATATTTTATCACGATCGATCATAATTCTTTTGATAATAAAAAAGTTTCTGTTTAATCATAGTCAATTAATAGTAATACTGCAATAGGCGTGAAAACATGACGCGGTCTGAAGATGAAATGAACTTATTTAAGCTTATGTTTTCCTAATTTTTTTTTTTTTTTTTTTTTTTTTTTGAGAAAATCCTAGTTATTTATTTGAAATGAACTTGCTTAAACTTAGGTTGTCCTAATTATTTATTTTAAAGTACTTTATTGTAAGAACTAGAAAACCTTACTTTGAAAAGTAAAACATAGGAATAGAGTGAGAAATTGTTCTGTAATATTAGTATAATTTAATTGACTGGTTAGGAAATCTATCTTTTATTCAATTGTGCTTTGATTTTTCATCCTCCACTTTGGTATATTCGGGAGTCATTGTCCACTATATTTGACTCCTTTTCCTCAATCGAAATCAAATGATGTCATAATTAATTAAGTAAATAATCTCAAAACATTAAATGTATGTATCCATGCCTACAGGGTGTTGGGGTGGAATCTGTGGAAAACTTTTTGTTTTATATATAATATATCCTTAAAGGGGACAAAGAGTTACTTAAAGAGCGAAAGATGCAAAGTTGTTTTCATTATTATAATAAAAGCATAGGTTCAAATCAATAATTTATTATATACTATTGTTTGAACAAAAAGAAAAAAATTTATTCTTGCATAACTAGTCGCATTATATGTACATGATCATAATAACCAACTAAACGTGTGATCTTTGTAATTCGACCAAGTAATATTTTTTTTTACCATTTCAGATCTCTATTATTTAAATATATCTATAACATTATGTAGCCAGTACTCACATGTATCATTAACCCACAAAACGTTGAGAAAAATGAACGTTACTGTATTTTATAATTTGATTTGTTTAATTACTTACTTATTTTCATACTAGTAAAAAAACTAATTAGTTTGAAAATGCAATAATCATTTCCTCCGTACTGAGCCTTAAAACACCAGTAGCTGGAATTGAAAAATTCACATGAGAAAATATATGTGAATAAATCACCGTTAAATCCTTAAACCACAAATTTACATGAGATCTACGTACATAGTTAGTTTAAGGGTTTTTGGAAAGTTAACTCTATCTGATATGTTATTGTGCAATTTACCTTCATGTGATATAAAATATGCAATTTACTTGTCTGTGAAATGAAATAATGAGCAATTTACCTCCATGTGATATGAAATAATGAACAATTTACGTCCTTGCTAGTGGAGGTGTTGCACACACACTTGATAATGCGATTGAGACTTCATTTTCATGTATAAAAGGACCAATTTAATCTTACACTTGATAATATATTCACCTCACTTTACTCCCTGTGATATGCGTAAATAAACAATTTATCTCCCTGTGATATGCGTATTTAACTCCCTGTGATATTGCATAATGGGCATTTTATCCCTTTGTAAAAATGTAAAAACAGAGGAAGGCAAATATGTTTCTTTTATAAAAACATAGGGAGGTATTTTGCCATTTTATTTATCAGTGGGAGTTAAACTGCCTATTTAATTAAAATAACACAAGGAGTTAATTCACTCGTTAGTTTAACGATTTTTTTTCGAGAATTTGTTATTCTTTTAGTTGTAAACAACTCACCACTTGAAAAAATCGAGCAAGTGAAACTAAGTTTAAAATATTTGTTCGAATTACACAGTTATTTTCCTTAGATATAGAAACTTTTTTGAGCGATTGTCAAGAAAATAATTATGTACGACTTACATTTTTTTAGTGACTCTTTAGAAAAATAAGTGTGTGATTATAAATTCTTAAACCAGTATGGACCAAATTAGCTGGACTTTTGGCATAGTACTGATAACTCTACAATAGTAGTGTTATCTAGTCTATTTTCTAGACTTAAACGACGACTTTTTCTTAGATTTTGGTGAGTTTTCAGCGTGTTTTGCTAGTTTTGCGTCTAATTGGTAGAATTAGTAGTTGGTATTGTTTTGAGGAAGAATTAAGTTATTATCTCATATATTGTGTTCATTTTGTATGGGAAGTTATGAAAAAATACTTGGTACTTTTTTTACAAGAAGTATAAAAAAAAAAATTCACTAAGAATAATACAATTAGATATAAAATATAAGATTAAGAATAAATTTAATATGAGATTGAAACTCGTATGTGAAGGGAGAAGTGTAGTTTGGGCATAAAATGTAACTTTGACTATAACATGAAAAGACAATTGCCACAATAACAAAATTAACATCGGTTGAATTATCATCCAAACTTTAAGGGGCAAGTATTTAACAACCCCCAAAAAGAAAATAATAAAAGGAGATATGACATCAGCAATCATGCCAAGGCCGGCTGCCCTCCGCCCCACTTTGTCTGTGATTACGACATAAAATTTAAATTTAAAATTTAGATAAACCCCAGTCTAGTCTTTTTTTGAAAGAAAAAAAAAATTAGATAAAAAAAGAGAAATAATTAAAAGATATATAACTTTATGTTTTTCATCCAAACTTCCCTTTTATTTTTCAAACTTAACAAGTTGGCTTCCTTTGGTGTTTTATGAATGGTTTACCATTTGAAGAATAGTCAATAGTTTAAAGATGTAGTTAATTATCTAAAGTTTCATTAGTCTAATCTTCACACGGTTTATCTAATGTCTAGGCTTTAATTGCTAGGTGTTATACAGTGGACCATTCTACATTACAATTTATTTTACTTTGGCAAGCATTAATAAGTTCATAAATGTATTTTTTTATTCTGAATAAACTAATCCTCTATGTTCCATTATTGTTGGCATGCTAGTTTCCAAACGAAAAGGATACTTTCTTATAATTATAAATACCGAATTTGATTAATGATATGTCATAATCCTTGAAACATTCTTAAACAATGATTCATTTTGGACAATTTCACAGTTCAGTTGAAGAATATTCTTATGAATAATGTCATATACCGAATACATATAAGTCTCCAGAAGAAGTTTCTTTTTACTATATATAACTTGGTGCATAATTATAATTCTTTTCATTCACTCTATTGATTTCTTAATAGAAAATTGAAAGTATATAGTGATGGAAGAAAATCACATATAATATGATTATTTACAATAAAAACGTGAAAGTGATTTATTTAATCCTAGATCAATTTAGTCGATTAAAAGAGGATTACTCACCGTAGGGGTTTAAGAAAATCTACAAGAATCCATTGTTACGAAACTTTAATGAATTGATGACTTGAACTTGAAGGAATTGTTGAACTGAATCACCTAAGATTTGAATTTATAGGTCTGACTACCAAAATTTTTCTTCAGTTATTTTCTTTGAAGGTGGGGAGAGAACACATTGTTTTGTGGTAACTGCAATAGAAGTTACTAATTGTGTAATTACTAAATTGCCCCATAAAAAAATAGTAATTACACTTCCAGTACTCTACACATGAATTACTTTAATTATCCCACACTCATATAAAATAATATTTTTATGCCCATATAATAATTAACATAATTTGATCACTTTAATCGGACATACATAATTAAAATAACCCTTTTTAGTGATCGATTAAACTTATTAAAAGTCCACTTAATAAAATCATTATTAAACAAGCAATAAAAATTCCAACATATAGTTCACTTATTAACTGTATATTTTAATTAATATGATTCCAACGTAAAAAATTATTCTCTCAAACTTTTTGATTCATATTCGTGTAGTACTATATAATATTTCATTTGTTCCAATTTTGTTTCGAGTATCTCATAAAATGGAAAAATTGTAGACAGCAATGCCATCAGTATAATTAAACCCCAATCAATCCTGCCAAGTCTTGTCACATGTGTGGCCTCGTACAACATTATACTGTGACTGGTCCCCAGTTAACAAAATACTACTCGTAATACTAATGTCATCAAGGGTGGGACCCCCCTCCACGTTGATTTTATCTGATGACTTGTACTCCCCCCTGGACCACTGAATTTTCTGAAATCATTTCAGCCTACACCAAACCCCACACTTGTTCCCCCTGATATACTTCCCACGTGCTTAAATGGGGCCCATGAGTGGCAGTCCACAGTAATTAGATGATGTTTGCAGGTCAAATCGTTTCCTAACAAAATCCCCGACTGAAAATATAAATTTGTGGGGTGTATTGTATATTGTTTTGCCGGGGTGAAGTGGAGCCAACCCCTGTTGCCTGCTTCGGAGCAGACAACCAATGAGACGCCGACAACAGACTATTGAGTTCCCCTTTTCGAACCTCAGTTAAATTCAATTATTTTATGCTTATCTATTATTACCATTCGAATAATAAAAAATAAAAAATTTAATTGCCATTCTAAATTTGTTATTTATTAGTACTTCAATTTTACTATTTAGTTCTGAAAGCCTTAGAGACGTGAAAGCTTTTAGCTTATAAAGTTGAGGTGTGAAAACTTATAGAAATATCAAGTTATTTATAAGTTGCTTTGAATAATTACTACTAATGAAGTTTATTTCAATAATACTTCGTTTTGAATCCTTTGAAAATGTGAAAGGTTTATAATAGGTAGATTAAAGTTCGTAGCTTTGAGAAGGTGGGTAATGGAGGTCATGATGATCGGCTTTTCAATTTCTTGTCACTATTGCATTTAGTGTCCCTCAGTTTTTAAAGTCTGTTACAAGTCCATCATAGATAAAGTATTATACTATTGTCCCTTTTAGATAATATGTGTTATACCGATCACTTTTCAGACCAATTTTTGCAAAAATGTATTTTAGGCAGGGGTATTTTTGGAATACCAAGTTATCTATGACTCCCTCCGTTTCAAAATTAGTTTGACGCTAAAATATTAGATAGCATGGTACTTCGAAAATACCCCTGCCAGAAATATATTTTTGCCTGAAAAATGATCTGTGTAACTAGGGCTGAAAATCAAACAAAGTTACTCGATACTCGGCTCAAGCTCGTTCGATAATAGCTCGTTTGAGCTCGGTTTGTCAAACAAATCAAACAAGCTTGAACAAGATTTCTCGTTCGATAACTTTTGAAGCTCGGCTCGAGCTCGACTCGATAAGCTAAAAATTGAAAAAAACACATGTAAAATACCAAGCTACTCGATACTCAGCTCGAGCTCGGTTCGTTAAGAAATCAAACCAAGCTCAAACACAAAATTTCAAGCTCGATAAAATTCAAACCAAGCTTGAATAACGTGTCGTTCGATACTACTCGGCTCGTTTACACCCCTAGGTGTAACACATATTATCTAAGAGGGACGAAAACATTTTATCTATGAGGGACGAAAGTGTAACAAACTTTAAACTTAAGGGACCATTAGTGTCATTTAGACTTGAGGAGTAATTGTGTCTCCTTTATAGATCATTACAGGGTCACTAAATGCAATAGTGACAAGAAGTTGAAAGACCGACCATCATAGCCTCCATTACCCACCTTCTTGGAGCTACAAACTTTAAGTTATCTATTAAATTATCAACCTTTAAACCTTAATGATGAGTTCGAAGTTTAAAATTTGTGGTTAATTGATATTAATGGACCACTTGATGAAATAAAACTAACTACAAGTGCCCTGTTAAATTGTCACTATGTGAATTATCAAATTACCTTAATGATAGTTTGTTTATTGAGTCAATGCGGCTATAGCCCGTTGGTAAGAATGATGTCCTGAGTTCAGCTCCCACTAATGTGAATTTTTTTTATATTTTAATATTAGTGTTTGATTATTGATTTTCTTTATAATTCAATAGATTTATGATTCAATAAAATTGTTGTAATGAAATAGTTGTAATAATCGTTTCTCTAAAAAAATTATATAGATTGAGCAACCAATCAAATTAAAGTATCAACAAGGTATGGGAGCTCAAAGATATTTGAATTTGAAGTCTTATATAATGTCTTTAATAGTAATTGAGAGTTGAGGAATATTTTAAATTATCAAATTTTTCAAATATTATTTGTATATAACAAAAAAATTTCTTAAAATATCAATCCATATACAACTTAATTAAGCTAATTTCAAGTTGTCTAAGTAACTTTCTCTTTTGATTCGTCACAATTTTTATTCTTTTTTAATAAATACCGTGAACTTGGTAATCTTTGTATAAAAACTAAAATATACTCCTTAAATCTGGTTATTTTGATTTATGAACATACAAAAACAAAATTATTTTCCACACTCAGTTTCTCTAAATTAGAGAATAATTTGACCAACAAAAAAAAATTCTGAATTTTTTGGGTAGTAAATAGGAAAGCCCCACAAGCCCATAAATATGATAAATGATAATAGACCCCACCAATTTTCTTTTTATTATTTTCCGCCACAAAATGTCGTCATGTGAACCGTCCAACTTCAGTTAAATATTTAACCATAGATAGTTGAGTTCAGCAACTTGGCATCATTAACTACCCACATAAACACACGCACTGTGGGTGTGCAGTGAAAAAGGAGACAACCAAACCACGTTCAATACGAGATTACTTATTACAATACACGAAAACAGAAAAAAGAAATACGTAAAAAAAGGAAAGAGAGAGAAAGCAACAAATCAAGGCGTATATTAAGCTGTTTCTCGGGATTCCACAAAGCCGTTTCTCTCACTTTCCCTTCTTCTAATTTTCATTTTCTACCCACCAGAAAACAGAGATATTTTTTCCCTCTTATTATTATTTCGTTTTCTTCAAAGCCTTTGCTCAAGAAGCTGATTTATAACATGCTGAAGATATCGCAGTGTTATTTTCCATTATTACCATGTAAAATATAAGTGGATTTGCTTGAATTGTTGAAACTGTGAAGTTTGGTAAGAGATTTATTTTTCCAGAAAGAGGTAATATTGGTGTAGTAATGGCAAATAGGGGTTCATTTTCTCAGCAGCAGCAGCAGCAGCAGCAGCACAGTAGTTTCTCAGCTGAAGGTCAAATTTTTAAATTTGCCCTTCATCTATTTTATCTTTTGTTTGCTGAAAGAGTAATTCTTATTGGGTTTTTTTTATTAATATAATTTCTTTTTTCTTGAATTTTCAGGGGGTGGAGGAAAGGATGCCTTGTATGAAGAGTTGTGGAAGGCGTGTGCAGGTCCTTTGGTGGATGTTCCCAAAATTAAAGAAAGAGTTTACTATTTTCCACAAGGTCACATGGAACAAGTAAGTATTTGAATCTGATTCTTTTTTTTTTTTTTTTTAAAAACGTTTTGTATTGTGGGTATCTTAAAGTTCAGATCTTTGGTGGAAATACAGGGTTGTAGTTAAATAATTTGAAATTGTAATTCTTTAATATTTTGATTCTCTTTGGGGTTTTGTTTGATTTATGAATTACTGATTTTTCTGGGGGTATTGTTAGTTGGAGGCATCCACAAATCAAGAGTTAAATCAGAGGATACCAATGTTCAATCTGCCCTCAAAGATCCTCTGTCATGTATTAAACATTCTGCTACTGGTATGTTCCCCTTCTTTTATTCCTTTGATTTTGATTTCTAAAGTTTGGGTATTCCAATTTTCTCCCGATTTTGCAATCTGACAAGTGATTTGTGGTTTTCTACTTATGTAGGCTGAGCAAGACACTGATGAAGTTTATGCACAAATTACTTTGATACCAGAACAGGATGTAAGAACCTATTTAGCCTTGTTTCTTTGTACGTCGCAAAACTAATTTTCCGAAACTCTTTTTTTCTTCATAGTTTTCTACTCAACAATTATAGAAGTTTAAGTTGTTATTGGGTAAACGTATTTGTAGCAAACGGAGCCAAGAAGTCCAGATAGTTCAACCAGTGAAACTATTAAACCTGCAGTGCACTCATTCTGCAAGGTCTTGACCGCCTCTGATACTAGCACACATGGTGGTTTTTCCGTTCTTCGTAAGCACGCCAACGAGTGCCTTCCGCCCTTGGTAAATGATTCCTCTTTTCTCATCTAATACTTTTTTTTCCCCAAATAAATTTCACTATTGTTAACAACTAGTGTTCTTGGATCAGGATATGACGCAGCAGACACCAACACAAGATCTTATTGCCAAAGATCTCCACGGAACTGAATGGCACCTTAAGCATATATTTAGAGGTAAATAATCTTGTTTTTATTGTCTAGTCTAGCTGAAATTTTGCTTAGAACTCATTGATGTGTGGATATTCTCTTATTTGTGTACAAATTAGTGGATCCATGGATTGCCAAATGACTGATTCAAAATGAACAGGTCAACCTCGGAGGCATTTGCTTACGACTGGATGGAGTACATTTGTTACTTCTAAGAGATTAGTCGCTGGAGATTCCTTTGTATTTCTAAGGTACTTAATGTTGTTTATATTTAGGGAGGTCTTGTAATATGCATATTCATTACCGTACAATTTTGTTGTTATTTAAGGGGGGAGAATGGAGATTTACGTGTTGGAGTAAGGCGCCATGCTCGTCAACAAAGCTCAATGCCATCGTCGGTGATTTCAAGTCAAAGCATGCACTTGGGGGTTCTTGCAACTGCATCTCATGCCGTCTCAACTCAGACAATGTTTGTTGTTTATTACAAGCCAAGGTACTTTTTTGCACCAAGAGCTACCCTACGTTTTTCAATTACAAATTTGTTACAATCTTATGTCTTTTTGTATCGATGCCATTCAGAACAAGTCAGTTCATCATAGGCCTGAACAAATACCTAGAAGCGGTAAACCATGATTTTGGAGTTGGTATGAGATACAAGATGCGTTTTGAGGGAGAGGATTCTCCTGAGAGAAGGTTTTCAGGTACGATAGTTGGGGTTGGGGATATTTCTCCTCAGTGGGAAGATTCAAAATGGCGATCATTGAAGGTCAGTATATACATTTGCTTATAAAAAACAAACTCCCGGCTTTTATTTTATTATTATTATTACAAAAGATTAAAAAATCTTCGATGCTATCCTAATATTCTTAGGTTCAATGGGATGAACCTGCATCTATTCAAAGACCCGAAAGGGTTTCTCCATGGGAGATAGAACCTTTTGTTGCTTCCATGCCCACGACCCAAATTCAGCCACTGACAATGAAACATAAAAGAGCTCGATCCCAAGTTGAACTCCCGACTCCTGGTTAGTTTGGCATTCCCAATTATTTTCATTTTAGTTTTTCTTTTAACTCACGTGCATTTATAACTTAGTTTTTTCCGATACAGCCAATGCTATAGAACCGTCATGTAATCTGTCACATGAGCCGCATCAAATAAGTCGAAATTTTGAAGGACGAATCTACATGAATAATTCTCCTCGTGTGCATGCAGAAACAGAAGAGAGTAAAACTGCTTCTGCTTGGTCGATTATTACAAACCATTCAGGTCCTCCAGGCTCAAATAAACAGGAAAATAGCAGCCCCGTGTTCATTCAGAATGATGGGAGAAAATCAGATACATCTGCATCATGTAGATTATTTGGGATTGATTTGAAAAGTCCTTCAATGGCAACTACCCTTCTCGAGATCCCTCCTTTAAAACCTATTGACGTGTTAAATGATGTTGCTGGTGATGTATATGTTCCGAGTACATTGTCCTCCGGTGATTCGGAGCCAAAGTCGGTCATTTCAAAGGATTTTAGAGACCTAAAGCAAAGTAACTGTTCAAGAAGTCGCACCAAGGTACAAATGCAAGGGGTTGCTGTTGGTCGTGCAGTGGACTTGACCACATTGAAGGGATATAACGAGCTTATAAATGAACTTGAAGAGATGTTTGAAATTAAAGGTGAGCTTCAGTCTAGAAGTAAATGGGAAATTGTATTTACTGATAACGAAGGAGATATGATGCTCATGGGCGATGATCCTTGGCTGTAAGTTCCGAACACATTGGACTCATTATTGATTTCTTTCTTTATTCAAGTGTTTGATGTAGAAATACAATTTTCTTGCAGGGAATTCTGTAATATGGTTAGGAGGATTTTCATATGTTGTAGCCAAGATGTGAAGAAAATGAAAGGACACAAGCTACCTTTTTCGACTACAGAATGTGAAGTCTGGTTTTAACTTGGCAAATGTTCTTCGTACGGTTAATGATCACAGTGACTAGCATAGTTTGTTGCTCGGTTTTGTGAATCTTTCGACTGATTTTCAAGAATAACAAGACTGGACTATGACCAAGTTCAACTAATGAAGTAGATTTTAGAGAACCTGTGAATATAGTAAGGGTGTTTTTTTTTTTTTTTTTTTTTTTTTTTTGCCCCTGGTTGAATATTGGATGAGAAGAAGTCAATTCTCATGATCAATTTGTAAATTCTAGGATGTGTTTGGGATATGGGATTGAAAATTCAAGGCTTTTCTTTTGTCTATGTGAACTCTATTGATTTGAGAAAATCTATTTTTCATGCTAATTTATATAATGCATGATATGCTTGCTTTTCTGCATTTTGAACTTTTGCGTGTGTAACAATAATGGTGATTAATCCATATAAATTTGTGTCTGATCCTACATAATCTTGGATTGATACAACCTTTCAATTGTTATTAATCAAAATTATGAATACTCATTTATTCACCAAAAGAAAAATAAGATTGTTGTGAAACCAATCCAAAAGCATCAATAACATGAAGTAAACAATGAAAGCACTAATAACAATAGAGAATAGGGAATGATAATAATCATATCATTTCATCATTCTTATTGTGTGTATCATACAAGTTACAAAACACATTTTTATAGGATTAGAAGTGCTACTCGAGGCCAAGAGTTACAAGATCACTTAATTGAAGTTCAATGAATAAAGTATGTGGTTTTTCATATGGTGTAATTAATAATGTCTAGATTCATATCTTCCAATCCATCGATTTTAATCTAGATTCATAACAAAGTTCGTTTATTAGCTCTGTTTTTAATAAATGAAACACTGTTGAGAAATTAACATTCAGAGAGACTCAAAATTGTTTTTTCTTTGTGAATAGTTATTTTTTTGATAAATATATATGGATATTCATTGTTGACAAGTTAAAATATTATGGCAGAGAACTGAAAGTAGGCCAAGCCGAAAATACTTTATGTTATTATGTATGGGCCATATATGGGCCGAGTCCGCAAACACCTAAGGTGTATGTAGATGGGTTTTGGCCCAACCCGCGAGATCGAGCCAAAACTCTTTTAAATGAGTTTTCGTCAAACTCATAAAACCATTAAAAATCATTAAAAAAAAAGACATTGATTTGACATTTACCACCTACTTTTTCCCATAAATCTCAACATCCAAACTCAATTCTAGTGGAGTTTCAACTTATTCAAACCACAAAACCCAACATCCAAAATTCATTCAAATGAGGTCTCAAATGTTTCATCGAAACGACCCGAATCATTTTTTTAAATCGAAACCCGCGAAATCGAGCCAAAACCCATTAAAATAGACCCTTAAAAGTGGGGTTGTCCATGTCAGGCTTGGACTGAAACTGCGTAGTTATTGATCTATAACTATTTATTTACAATTAAATTCCAATCCTGTCGGATATCTAAGTTATAAATCAAGATATGTAGATACCGATGCTTACAATGTAAATCTGTCAATTATCAACATCCATAAACATAAAATAAAATCTATGCTGGTTCTCTCTCAAAATTCAAATAAGATTATATATCATCCCCCAAAAGTAACAAATCGAATTAAAAGTTAATTACACTTTAGGTTCATGCTAAATATTAATTTGCATCACTTTTGCATTGAAAGGAAAATGCTTGCCTAGATTCGATCTTTCATAGACCATACAAAAAGTTAGTACGTGATACTCAATTAATGGTTTTATATTATGTTATTAACAAAATCAAGATTAAGATTCCTAAGTTGTCTAAACAAATGCATCACTGTCCGAGCTTTCAATTAGGTGGAAATGGTGGATACCATTTCTTATTCGTACAAGAATAAATTAGTGACATACTCCCCCCGTTTCAAAATATCTGTCATTTCACATGTATGCACACAAATTAAGAAAATCATTGAATATAGCTGAATTCTAAGGGGAAAAATGAAAAAGACTAAGATACCCTTTTAATTAATTATCCTCCACTAATGTTCGAGAAAATTTATGAGCATAAAGGACAAAAATGGAAAAAGAGTAATTAATGCTTTATTGAAAATTTAAAGTGACAGATAATATGACACAAGAAAAAAATTTCAAAGCGACAGATATTATGAAATGAAAGGAGTAATATATTTCATTTAAATAATTTGTTAATATTTATAAGGTGCAGTACAATTTCCAAAACATCTGAAAGAGACGAGTTCGGGAAATTCATCCACATGTATTTCTTCATTGAAACCACCAATAAAACTTATTTCATTTTGTCTCATATAAGGGACCGATGGTTTTTGTACTCGCTCGAGGAAACTATTATTATGATCAAATACTTGAGTTTTAATTTCTTTCATTCTAAAAAGAATATATAAGAAAATTGAGGATACTATTCGACATTTTACTTAAACATAAGACTCTCCGGCAACAAATTTTTTTTTTGTTTTTGATAGTTGTTCTTGTCATAAGCAACATTTTTAGGACTCTTGAAGTAATTTGATATTTTTGCGTTAACAGATCTCATAAGTTATTATGATATTATGAGTCAAAACACTAAAAAAACTACAAATGATCAAAATTGATTTTTATTTTTGGAGAAAGAACACCGTTAAACCAAAACAATTAATAGAAAGAAGTGGTGATTAGTTGTATTTTTATAGCGCTTTTATTACACATGTTCCGACAAAATTCTCTGGAAATCTAAATGAGCATTAGCTCACATGGGTCTAAGAAGTAGGAACCACGCCATCACACTCCAATTGGGACTTGACAGTTTTTTATTTTTTCAAGAATTCATTCAGTTTTTTTTAAGATGGTGAATATGTCGTTACATCGAATTATTTTCAATAATAAACAACTATCAAAGACTAGTAATAAATTATATCAAATAACTATATTAGTTGGAGTTAAACCAAAGACCTCTTAATCCTCAAGCCTCAGCTTTATCAGAGACGGGACTTAACAGTTGCACTGTAAGTATTTAAATTTGATAAAATAAATAGAATTTTGATAGTTATTTTTTCTGAAGAAAAAACTAACATATACAACTCAAATCACTTCTGTAGGTCACCAATCATTAAAACGGAGCGTTCTCTTTCACTTTCAAGACAGAAATGTTATTTATAAAAAAATAAAATATTCAAGACTGAAATGTCAGAATACATTGTCAATCACACATATATACCACCAAACACCCATTCAAATATGGTTGCCGGGGTAATCTTCTCTAGATTATTATTTGCCACCAGAAGATATATAGGGCATGTTTGTTTGGGGTTTTCCAGAATTTTTTCGTGTTTGAGAAATGCCAAACAAATATGTTTTCTATTTTTCAAAATAAATTTTTCATCCATTAATTTTCTCAAACTACTATCTCAAAAGCCAAACAAACAACAATTTTATTATCTCTAAACAAAACCTATACAAACTCTACTTTGATTTGACATAAAGTAACCTATCTCACATAACAAACATGATTTGACATAAAGTCTTACACATCTTACACCTACAACTCAACTATTCCAAAAAAACTTACACCTACTTTATTTCTCAAACCACTCTCTCAAAACCCAAACAAACAACATTACGCAAATCGAGATATTTCACAAACTTCCACTACTCTTCCAAACTACTTTCTCAAACGCCAAACAAACATGCCCATACCTTTTGAAATGCTATCATAAAAAATGAAAATATAATTTTTTATTCTAAGCAACTTGCTGCAATTCCTTGAATAGAATGCAATCTTCCACAAATCACAATCACGTTTACAAATCGAATTATTATTACTAACAAACAAATAAATAAGTTATTGCTTTCGAAATTCAATTTATGTTGTTGTGTCCTACATAAATTATACTGAATCGTATGATCTAGTTCACGTGTATATATATCATGGGATCAGAGTTTTGGCCTATTGGTACAACGATGATAATATTTTGAGATGCACATTTATACATATTCATCGCAATTTTATTTGCTAAATAACTTATATATTAATAATCAAAAAGGATAATTGAAAGTTTTTAACAATATGGAGGCCATTAACTGTATATTATTGTATTCGAGAGTATGAAAGTGCTTTAATCATAGGTTCAATTAATTTTCCTGAAATGCATGAACAAAAAATCATATATAGCATACAGGAGTATGTAAATTTCCACTATAATTGGAAAAAGTTAAGCTTTTAATTTTAATTAATCTGCACAATGGACAAATAGAAAGGCCGTAAGCATTTATTTCCATTCATAGTTTCGTAGACGTATTAAACTTGTTAACTAATAATTAACATGATTGAAGAACAGTACTTTGGTTATTTAATCCTTAAGTCGCCTTCTAATATGTTACATAATGTTCCTAGCTAATAAGTGGCCTTATCAATGTGACACAACATAAATAACTTAAATACTCTACGGCTAATAATAATACAATTGTTATCTAGGTACGTAGCTTTTAAAATTTGAGATGCTTTAATTTAATATTTGATCAATGAATGAATTTTAATGTACCAAAAAAGAAAAAGAAAAAAATCTATAGTAAGGAGGAAGAAAAAGCATTTTGTGCTAAACATTTTAGACCATATATATATACCTTTTTTTTTTCTGCTAGATTGTATATTTACAAATCGGACCGAAGAGTGCAAAGGGTATAGGTCCTCCCCAGTTTGATGACTCCAGTAAGATTCGAACTTGAGTTTTGCCTATGGGGATCGCAAGTCACTACCACTTGGCTCAATCACATAAGGTCACAGTGCTACTATTATAGAAAGTAAAATATATATATATATATACATACATTTTAGGATTAACATATGTTACAGTGCACGTGATACCGTATCTTGTTGCCTGTATATGATCCATATTCATTGAAGAACTAAATTAGATAAACATATCAAATTAATTATTTCGATTGTTTTGACTTATTATTATATATGTACAAATTGTAAGAAACAAATAAAATTTCCTGTAAACAGTAAACGCACACATCGTTTATTCACAAGACTAGTTTTGGCATATTGAATATTAATTATTTAAAGTTTGTCACTATAATGATTCTTATAATTATAAACATATTAGTGAGACAAGCATTGTAATTACTATTAGTGGTGTAAACGATTACTGTAGTAGTTTGGATTGAATTTTATATTGAGTTGAAATTGTGTTTGAGTTTGGTGTGATTTTTAAACAAGGTGATTATCGAGTAACTTGATATTTTTATATGTAGCTCGAGCCGAGTTTCAAAAGTTATCAAACAAAAAATAGTGTTCAAACTTGTTTGATATGTATGATGATCCGAGCTCAAATGAACTTTTATCGAACGAGCTCGAGTATAGTTTGGTTTGATTTTCAGTATAGTACGTAGTCACTATTGACATTTACGAATACACAAAAAATGATGACCGAAATATTATAGTCAATCATCATAACAATATTTATAATCACTAGATTGTCACTAAAAAATAACGGCGGTTCTCGCTATTGTGAAAACTTAAGGTATCATACACATATGAGTTATTTATGAAAAGTGAGTTTTTACTTTTATCACTGATATATAATTGTCTTGTAGGCGTGCCTACAAATAACAATATATAATAGTGAAGAGTAGTACGTATTGGTTAGTCGAAAATGAAGACCACCACCACCACTGGGCCGCCGCCGCAACCTCTACACTCCCTCAAACCACATCGGCGCCGCCACTTCAACCGCATATTTGCGGCGGTTTACACCCTTGCAATAATATCACTCTTCTACCACCACACACTCAAACTCTTCCACTCCACCACAATAATATCCCTCTCTCTTTTTATCTCCGATCTTATTCTAGCATACATGTGGTCTACAACTCAAGCTTTCCGCATGAACCCAGTTAGTCGCAAAGTATTCCCGGAAAGTCTTGAAAAGTTCTTGGAGAGGAAAGATTTTCCGGCGATGGATATATTCATATGCACGGCGGATCCGTACAAGGAACCTCCCATTAACGTTGTTAACACGGCTTTATCGGTCATGGCATACGATTATCCATCGGAAAAGCTGTCGGTTTATGTTTCGGATGATGGTGGTTCGGAGCTTACCATGTTTGCTTTCATGGAGGCTGCTAAATTCGGAAAGGTTTGGTTGCCTTTTTGCAGGGAGAATAATATCACGGATAGGTGTCCGGATGCTTATTTCAGATCTAATTATGTTGTAAGTGCTCATCAGGTTATGGAAGTCAAGGTAAAATAATTAACTAACTGGATTGCAAATTTAGAATTATTTTTGTTTGTTTGTTTGCGTGCATGTTTACTTATATTTAGATTTTGTATGGATTCATGTATACACGTACGTGCTATTATTACATAATTAATGTTACCCTTAGATATATACGGAATATTTCTTTTGACCCAATTAACTCCAGCTTTTAGTAAAAAAATTAAAGAGGATAATTAGATGATAAATAAATTGTCCTCTCAATGTCACTCATCCTAACATGTTAGTGAATTGATTCAATCCACTGGGATAGACACCAATTTTTCCACTAAGTATGGCGGCACAACCCTTGTGAGGAGCATATATTTTTAAATTCTATAAATAATTGATGACTATTACATATTGTTTGTCCTATTTGATCAATTTTAATGCTGGAGGCTAAATAGGTGAGAGTTGGAAAAGTGACATGTATCTTTATTTTTATGCCCTTAAAAATAGTGGTTGAGAGTTAATAGTGTCAAATCATTATTTTATATGAAAAAATATTTTTTAGAGAAAAATATTCATTTACGAAAATGGAGTCTTATTTAGGAACATCACAAACAGAAAATATAAAAATTTAGGGACGGAGGAAGTATAGGACTAAGACTTCAAAAAAAACCTCCTAATGCATGTATTTTGGGAGGCCAAATTTGGTCTCATATTTGAGACCATTTTTTAGTCTAGATAAAGTAGATAAAACACAACATATGTAAAGAAAAAAAGATAAATTATATATTTTTTTTAAATAAAATTTAATATTTTTATGAATAAATAATATAAATCATTTATTTTCTATACTTTATATAAAAAATATTTTACATATTTTCTTATAATTAATATTTCAAACACATATATTCAACTTTTATTCATATGTCAAGATATATCTCTTGAAAACTATACTTCTACGTATAAAAATATTTCACTTCTTTTATTATTTCATGAATAATTATTTCACATTCTCTACTGTAATAATTCACGTGTCGAGATTCTTCTATTTTATCATCATGAATTCATTACTGTTTTTGTAGAAGTAGGGCAACATGATTTGGTACTAGGGCTGTTAATGGGGTGGATTTCAAACCGAATCTGATCCAAATCTGCCCCGAGGTCGATCGATCTGATCCATCAAAGATCCGTATCTGATAATAAAAATATATATATACATAATATTTTAATAAAATATTTAAAATTAATAATATTTTACCATCAATTTAAGAAGACAATAGTTAATGATTCGTTCATAAATTCTTTTTTTTTTTTGCATATATTCATCTAAAACATGAATATTATTATATAAAGTTTGAATATGTGAGCTAAATCAAATTAGACTGTAAAGTTAACAAACTTATTATAGGAAATGAAGATTTTATTGAATCTAAAAATGATATGATATCTGACCGAAATTCGTTGGAGTCGGGAAATTTTGATCCGAGCAAGATCAGGATCCAACCCGAATTCAATTCGACATAAATGGAACCGGATCTGGGTCGAGCTGTATCCGGCCCAAATCCGACTCATTGACAGCCCTAGGTACAAATATATGGCCTAAAAATTATGTTAACAAAATAATCATGTTTTTTTTTACATTGGAATGTGCAAAAAAATTAAATTAAGAATGTATAACAAAAAAAAAAAGTTAAGAAAAATTAAGGAAAATAAATATTTCGCAATTATTAACATGTGGGATCCTAAAGAGCCAAAATTCAAGTTTTAAGGATTGGGGAGCAGTGTAATATATATCTTGCTACACAAAAAAACAAATTAAATTGATATATTTTTTAATAATTAAATTGATTGAATCATCTTTCCGGCCACCATATAGATATCATATCTTTTGTTGTGGTTCATCAGTTCATGTGAGGTATGGGGTGTGGGACCAATGAATTCATGGAGCTTTTCTCAACTGTTTTTGCTAATTAATTAATTAGTGATATATACTTTTTAAAAAAAAAGGATTTTAGATCATCAAAATTGAGATGTAGATTAGTGATATATATTTATCTAGTGCAGATGATGTACGAGAGCATGAAGATAAAGATCGAAAATGCAGTTGAGAGAGGAACTATTAGCGACGAATGTATCACAACTGACCAAGACCGTAATCTTTTTAGTCAATATCGGACAAAAGGTTTCACACGTCAAAGCCATCCCTCCATCATTCAGGTTACAAAATGATGGCGCGTACGTTACGTACTCCGATCCATTATTAGTGGACGGACTTGTAAAATAACTAAATTTAAATTGTCACATTTTGCGTAGGTTCTCCTAAATTCCAAACAAGATGTAGACATCAATGGCAAATTACTTATGCCAAATCTTTTATATTTCTCAAGAGAGAAGAGCAGGACCACTCCACATCATTTCAAGGCCGGTGCTCTCAACGCTCTTGTAAGTCCAAACATTATTTAATTAGCTAGTCGCATCACTTAAATACTTAATAATCACTATAAAATTATTAAAAACAATATTGAGACAACAGTAATAGTTTTGACAAATTATATAAGTTGGGTCGAAGAGTGTATTCTTAAAGTTTTATTTGACAAGGATGAAACAATGAATATTATTCAAGGTTTAATTATTCATCTAATTAACAAATATTTGTTTAAATAATTTACTCGTTTTTTGTGAATGAAGCTTCGAGTTTCAGGTATAATGACAAATGCACCAATCATACTAACATTGGACTGTGATATGTACTCCAATGATCCTTCCACACTTGAACGAGTATTGTGCTATCTTTCCGACAAGTTTAGAAAGCCCAATTGCGGTTACGTCCAATTTCCACAACGTTTTCATGGGCTGAACAAGGCTGATATATATGCTAGTGAGCACAAACGTTTGTTCCTAGCAAATCCATCTGGCATGGATGGGCTATTTGGGCCAAGTTATGTTGGAACAGGCTGCTTTTTCCACCGCCGTGTATTCTTTGGCGGCCCATCAGCATATATAGAACCTGAAATCCCAGCGTTAAGTCCATCTAATATTGTGGATAAGCCCATTAATACTGAACAAACTCTGAATTTGGCCCATCATGTTTCCGGATGCAATTATGAGAATAAGACTAATTGGGGTTCTAAGGTAAACCTTTTTCCATTGAAATTTGAAGTATTATTTATTATTATGTGTTATGCCAAATTTGTAGGAAATTTGACATAATATATCGATCCACTATAGCTATTAACTTGTTTTTGACTTTGTAGATGGGCTTTCGTTATGGATCGCTAGTAGAGGATTATTACTCGGGTTTCCGACTTCAATGTGAAGGATGGCATTCTATATTCTGTAATCCAAGTAGACCTGCATTTTTGGGTGATGTGCCGATAACTCTCATTGATGTTTTGAGCCAAAACAAGAGGTGGTCTATTGGTCTTTTGGAAGTGGGCTTCTCAAAGTTCAGCCCATCAACATTTGGAATAAGGGCCATGGGATTATTAATGGGCCAATCTTATGCACACTACGCATTTTGGCCTGTTTGGTTTTTTCCAATTACTACCTATGCAATTCTCCCTTCATTGGCTCTTCTCAATGCAATTCCTATTTTCCCCGAGGTAAACTTAACTCACTAGATCTTTGTTTTGTTTGATGCTTCCATTCAGGATTGCTGGTTCACGTTTTTGCACTCGGAAAATGTTAATACAATAGTATAATCTAAATAACTTTCTTCTTCTCACAGTATTAATTCAACACATATATATATATCAAATGGGACTTGAATTAATAGACTATTATTTTGTGTTTTCTTATTAGGTATACGAGCCTTGGTTCTTCTTATACATATTTTTGTTTACTGGGGCGTACGGACAAGATTGCCTAGATTTTATTCTATATGAAGGTACGTTTGTACGATGGTGGAGTGATCAAAGGATGTGGCTCATAAGGGGACTTTCATCTTACCTATTTGGATCAATAGAATACATAAGTAATTGTTTAGGTATGCCATCACACGGATTCAATGTTACTAGCAAAGTTATGGATGATGATCAAAGCAAACGATATGACCAAGGGATCTTCGAGTTTGGAGTTTCGTCCCCTTTGTTTGTTCCTTTGATAATGGCAGCGATTCTTAATTTGGTCGCGTTTCTTGGTGGAATATTGCATATTTTCAAGGAAAGGAGTTTGGATAATTTCTACATTCAAATTCTAATTGCTGGTTTTGGAGTATTGAATAGTTTGCCATTTTATGAAGCCATGGTTTTGAGAAGAGATAAAGGGAGAATGCCAATAAAGACTACCATCACTTCTACTATTCTTATCGGGGTGCTATATGCAATTTCGTACTTTCTACTAAAATCATGAAACTGAAAGAGAATTTTCCTATGTCTATGTTAGAAATGATTCTAAACTATAGACTAAATAAGATTGTTGTTAAAAAATACTAGTCAAAATGTAATAAGCATATTATATAAGCATTCGTTACATTTCTAATTTTATTATTTCATAAGGGTATATATAATATCAAACATGCAATATATTTCCATATTACGGTTTATAGAACTATCCCATTCCATATTTAATTATAATTTATTATAAAAGTGAATTTGAATTTAATTACCCTTGATATTGATGGTGTAACTTGTGCACCTTTCTTGATACAACATCTACATGCAATTTTTCAGAGTTCTTGTGTTTTTCATCTTTTTGGTTCTTGTAGTACAATTTTATCTGAAATGTTTTGTTAATTACAAAACAAAACACTCTTGTAAGTTCAAACAGATGGAAAATGGATGGGCAATGGAATGAAATTGCTGCAGATCACCTACCTCTAAATCCTCATCGCGTTTTCCAAAAAAAAAAAAAAAAAAAAAAAGATATTTATTCGCAAAAATATTTAGGTATTAAACCTGCCGGATTCAATCATTTCGAGACACGTAAAACAGGTCACAAGAGAATCTCTCACATTAGAGTTTCAAACTTGAATTCACCACATTACGAGACTAGTATCTTTCACTAAATCAATCAATCATTCGTTGGTATTTTATACGTGTATCCATCACAATAACAAAGTCTAATTTTGGTGGTCCTATTCCTAGGTGATGAGATATACTACTATATGTGTCTTCAGGACAAGTGCAACTTGCGGGTTGGAAATAAATGTGCGCTCAATTATTGGTAATGGACCAATGGTACATACATCCACAGCTTTATGACGACATGAAAAACTCTAAAGCATTAGATACTTTTTGAGTTCCCAATTAGAATTAACTTCATAAATAGGTAATGGACCAACGGTACATACCTTGGCTGAATGTGTATAATCCTTGCACCTACCAAACATTCCCCGGTTGTTGTTTTCTCTCACATAATACAATAATTAAACACTTCAATTTTTAATAATTATTTTTAAGAACATAAACGTAAAGGTATACAATACTAATATTTAATGAACACTTTAAACCATGAATATAGAAGTATATAAACCTACCTATTATATATAGCTCGTGGGAAATTCTAAACGAAGACCTCCACCATGGAGTCGCGGCCACCTTTGCACGATGTCTGGCCACTGCGCCGCCGCCACTTCAACCGCCTATTCGCGGCGGTTTACTCATTAGCCATTCTAACTCTCTTCTACCACCACGTCCTCAAACTCTTACAATCCAAGAGTACTTTATCCTCTTTCTTCATAAATATTCCTCTCTTCGTCGCCGACATAATCCTATCTTACATGTGGTCTACACTTCAAGCCTATAGAATGAACCCATTGAACCGAAAAGTATTCCCGGAAAATCTTGAAAAATACTTGGCCCGTGAAGATTTTCCGGCGATAGATATATTCATATGTACGGCGGATCCGTTTAAGGAGCCGCCTATTAACGTTGTTAACACGGCATTGTCGGTCATGGCGTACGATTATCCATCGCAAAAGCTGTCGGTATATGTTTCGGACGATGGAGGTTCGGAGCTTACCATGTTTGCTTTCATGGAGGCTGCTAAATTTGGAAAGATTTGGTTGCCTTTTTGTAGGGAGAATAATATCATGGATAGGTGTCCCGATGCTTATTTCAGAACTAACTGTGTTCTTCGTGCTGATGCTTTGGAAATTAAGGTAAATGTACTACTATTAATCTTGAAGCAACTTAATTAATTAGTTCCAATTTTTTGGTTTTTGTTTATGTATCCATCAATTAAATATTAGAAATTTTTCATATTAATAATTGACACATTTCTTGTTTTCACGTACACAGATTAAGAAACCTTATCATTACTTTTTTTTATCGTATAATATCTAAAATAATATTTTTAATGATGGATATTTTTAATTTTTTATTAGTGAGTGGTGATCATTCAGTTTCCCAACTTAAATGTGAGAAAGTGACAAAATTGAAGAAAAAAAATACTTTAAAAATTCAAATATGCCAATTAATTTGAAACAAAAAATTTGACAAATATGTCAATTAATATGAAACGGAGGAAATTAATATTTAGAAAACATTTTGCAAACTTGTACTTCAAAAAATAAGGACTTAAAAACCGAAATGTCTTGTCGATGGCAACTGATGGAAACTTTTGTTGGGTTATTTTTAAAATTGTGGGCCTTCGTAAGAATTTGTCCAAATTCTTAGAAAGTTTTGCACTTCTGCTTGATATGGATCTAGTTTGTTTTGGTTTGGTTTTATTTAAATCGGATTAAATTCTATCAAGTAAAGAGTTTGAAGAGATCTATAAAGTCATTGATTTGATATCTGTCATTTATTTTTTACACATAAAGTAATTGATTTTACATTTATCACCTATTTTTCTCCTCCAAACCTCGATCCAAGTCATATCTCAAAGTTTTAAAATTCAGTGACTATTATTTAATAATATTTTACAATCTCAATATTCCGTTAAATTATAATCGAAATCGAGTTTCAAATATTTCGCCAAAACCTCGTAAACAAATTATTGAAATCAAACCAAGACCAAACTCAGATAAACTACTTCCATATTAACCCCTTATTACTGAGGTACCCGAATGATTAACGATCAATCAAACAAGTGAGTACTATGTTGGGTGATAAATTGAATGTTTGAATATTAATGTATAATAATATATATATTTAATATCTTTAATTTCACACTTGATAATTTAATTAAGGTATTATACTCATAAAATTAAAATATATAAATGTCAAATCAAAGATATTATATATTAGTAACTAATTAAATCTCATTTGGCATTGTAGACGTATGGGATAAGTTATCGTCCCACTATATATTTTGAAACTACTCCTACTCCATGGTTGAGGGTTTTTTTTAATTTAATATATAGTATTTTCACTATTTTGTATGAAATGAAATATCTATGGCACTGGACAGATGATGTATGAAAGTATGAAGATGAAGGTGGAGAAGTCAGTTGAGGTAGGAAAAGTGAGTGATGATTATATTTCTACTTCTAGCGAAGAAAATCGACGTCATGTCTTGAGCAAATATTGGGGAAAAGATTTCACTCGTCAAAATCATCCCCCAATTATTCAGGTTAATTTGTATTTTTTTTTATAATATAAAAAATATAAATAGAGGTAGTGTAATGATTTGATTTGTACAGGTTTTGTCAAGTTGTAATAAAGACGTTGATATTTCAAATGAAGCTATGCCCAATCTTGTTTATGTCTCCAGAGAGAAGAATAAAGCCACACCACACAACTTCAAGGCAGGGGCCCTCAATACTCTAGTAAGTAAAGTACCTAATTTTACTCAAATTATTGTATTAATGGTTAAAAGCTAAGCTGGTCAATTTATTTATACATTAGTTAAAAAAAAATACATGGGGCCTGTTTGTTTGGCGTTTCCCAGAATTTTTTCGTGTTTGGAAAATGCCAAACAAACATGTTTTTTATTTTTCGAAATAAATTTTTCATCCATTAATTTTCTCAAACTACTCTCTCAAAAGTCAAACAAACAACAATTTTCTTATCTCTAAACAAAACCTATACAAACTCTATTTTGATTTGACATAAAGTAAACTATCTCTTACACAATTTATCTCACATAACAAACATGATTTGACATAAAGTCTAACACATCTTATACCTACAACCCAACTCTTCCAAAAAAACCTACACCTATTTTATTTCTCAAACAACTCTCTCAAAACCGAAACAAACAACATTACGCAAATCGAGATTATTTCACAAACCTCCACTACTCTCCCAAATTACTTTCCCAAACGTCAAACAAACAGGCCATGAACTTTATTATTACATTATTCAAATTATTGTATTAATGCTTAAAAGCTAAGCTGGTCAATTTATTTATACATTAATTAAAAAAAAATACATTATTATTAATATATATGTAGACCTATACTAGTGTTGCATTGCATGTGGTAGAAAAGAATCAACAATATTATTCAAATTAACGCCACCTAATGACGCATAAAATAATACTATTAAGTTTCTTTTAGTATATATTCTAACATTAATTTGTACACAATTTTTCCTTTCTATGAAGCTTCGAGTCTCAGCGAGTATGACCAACGCGCCAATTATCTTAACTCTGGATTGTGATATGTACTCCAACGATCCTTTCACGCCTCAACGAGCATTGTGCTATGTTTCCGATAAGTCCACTAGGCCCAATTTAGGTTATGTTCAATTTCCACAACTTTATCATGGGCTCAATAAAGCCGATATCTATGGTTGTGATTACAAACGTTCTTTTCAAGTCAATCCGGTTGGAATGGATGGCCTTGCCGGGCCGTGTTATTTTGGAACTTGTTGCTTTTTCAATCGTCGTGTCTTCTTCGGTGGCCCGTCATCCTATGTCCAGCCCGAAATCCCAGAGCTCAGCCCAGATCATATCGTAGACAAGCCCGTAAATGATCGTGAAATTTTGAGTCTGGCCCATCATGTTGCTGGGTGTGATTATGAGTACAAAACAAATTGGGGTTCCAGGGTAAGAATTTTATGGAATAAATTTACTTAATTAAATGATTCACAAATGTCTAAAATAAAGAATTTTGTGTTTAATAATATATAACAATTAAAATTGTAGATGGGCTTTCGTTACGGATCACTAGTAGAAGATTATTACACTGGTTATCGACTTCAATGTGAAGGATGGCAGTCTATATTTTGTGATCCAACCAGGCCTGCATTTTTGGGTGATGTTCCAATTTCTCTGATAGATGCATTGAGCCAAAACAGAAGATGGTGTGTTGGGTTTCTAGAAGTGACTTTCTCTAAGTACAGCCCAGTGACATTTGGCATAAGGTCCATGGGGATTTTGATGGGCCAATCTTATGCCCACTATGCATTTTGGCCCATTTGGTCCATTCCAATTACTATCTATGCTTTTCTCCCTTCATTGGCCCTTCTCAATGGAATTCCCATTTTGCCCAAGGTAAATTTGAATTGAATTTTGAGATTTTGTTCAATTCAATTTTAACCGAATGCATACTCTAATTATTTTGAATATTTGAATGATATCAACATTTTTCTACGTTTCAATTATACATATAGATTGCATTTTGTTGTGCAACCAGCTTGTATATATGTATGATTTTTTACCGGAACACATTTTTGTTGTGATGCTTAGGTACACGAGCCTTGGTTCTTCTTATATGTGTTTATGTTTCTTGGAGCCTATGCACAAGATTGCTTGGATTTCATCCTAACAAAAGGAACATTCAGAAGGTGGTGGAGTGATCAAAGAATGTGGCTCGTGAGGGGAGTTTCATCTCAATTATTTGCAGTTGTGGAATACACATCAAGATATATAGGTGTTGATACACATGGATATAATTTGACAAGTAAAGTTACGGACAATGAACAAAGCAAAAGATATGACGAAGGAAAGTTCGAGTTTGGAGTTCCATCCCCTATGTTTGTGTCATTGGCCACGGCAACAATTTTGAACTTAATCGCATTCCTAATTGGAACTGTGCACATGTTCAGGGAAAGAAGTCTGAATAATTTATTATTCTTTCAAGTTCTAATTGCTGGTTTTGGAGTATTGAATAGCTTACCATTCTATGAAGCTATGGTTTTGAGAAGTGATAGTGGCAAGATGCCAACAAAGATTACAATCATTTCTACCCTTTTTGTTGTGGGAATATATGGAGTAGTAACCTCTTTTGTATTAAGGACATGAAATTTGCATCATACTCCAACTATTTCATTTGTATTACATTAACTATTTACAATTAGTAATTTTTTTTTGACCAAAATATATGTTATTTGACATATTTATGCACATACATAGAGGTATATATATAATTGAATTAATATATATATACATTTTTCTCAAATTTATACTCACATAGTGAAAACTATAATATATAATTTTAAATACAGTGTCAACTCTAGGATTGGATGCTATAAATTATTTCATTAAAAAAAAAAGTAGCTTGAAAACTTCAACTTATATAGTATAACTTACATTAAAAGGCATTTTTTTGTCATGGTACCTTCTACAAATCTAATGAAGTAGTATAATAACTAATCATTTTATCATAAAATATTATATTTTTAATCATTACTTTAATTATTACACAATATAATATTGATTATTTCAATTTAACATGACATGACATGAAATTTACCAACTAATTATTACCTTCAAAATCCAACATCTAAAATACATCCAAACCATAACTCATAATTTTCAACCCAACTACTCCTTTAATTAATATTATCTTACATACAAAAGATTTCAACCAAAATACATCCAAGTCTATTTTCAATTGTTTCTCACAACTTTCAAAAAGAAGGTAAGGTTAAAAGGTTATCGTGATTAAATATTTCCATGATGTTACTTGATGTTTAGCTCTTTCAGATGATTAAATATTTCCACGATGATTAAATATTTCCATGATTTCAACCAAAATACATCCAAACAGGGCCATAATGTTTAGCTCTTTCAGATTTATTATCAATAACCATGGGCCTTTCTATGACCCAGCATTTTTTTCCTGGTAAAAATACGGGTCCAAGATTCGCTCCACTAACCCGATCAATATTACTTGGTTCTTTCTCTTTCTTGTGCAGAAAGAAGAGTAATCAAGTATCTACAAATTCGAAAGTCGGGGGAAATTAATTAGAGAGAGATGGATCCGAAAAGCACAGAGCTGACCCAAGTTTTCGAGCGATTCAAAGCAGCGTTTGTACGGAAGGATTTCGATACTTGTACCAAACTCCTCTCGCAGCTCAAGGTACTCCAGTCCCTCGAAATTCAAAAAATCCTTTTTAGACATATTACGCTGAATCTCAGCAGTTAGTAAGCCCTAATGCATGTAATTAACTGTTGTTATGAACTTATTGAAGTGAAATGGGTCTGTACAGTAGCAGGAGGATTGTTTACTGAAGCGATTCATGACGTTAGATCTATGATTTTATATTTTATTTAACTAATCTCGTGTTTTAATATTTTCGTATAAGTTTCTGAAAATTATAGCAACAGTGAAGTAATTTTTTTCTATAGACAATGTTGCCTGGATTTTCATTGACTTATGAAGGAGGATAATTTGATGTCGTAGGAAGTCTTAAAAAAGGAGTTATGAATTTTTGGATTTCCCTATCTCTTGCTTGAATATCTCCATAGCGTATTGGAGTAGGCTCATGGTTAGGTTTCTAATTGAAGGAAACTCAAATTCTTGATCTTTAGGTGCAAGGAATTCTTACATGCTAATGTTCTATTTTACACATACAGATAAAGCAGAATGGTCAAGGAACAGAAATACCTGTTTTCGAAGTGTATTAATTAATGGAAAGGAGAGAAAGTATGGACCATTGGTAGTTAAGGGAAAAGTTCTTGGAGTCGGTGTGTGGTTTTTTATTAATAGGTTGTATTTCTATATAGTAAGAATGTATATTTTATGTTTGCTTGGCTAATGAACAAAAGAAAAAGGGCATTGAATCTCTGCGAAAGATTTTGATCTTTTGAGGTTAATTCTGGAGTGGATTTGATAAGGTGGAATGAGAGAACATGATCCATATAATTGACCCTAGGTTAGCATGGATTAGGCTGAATTGAGAAAATGGCATTTGAGGGATAAATTTCCACTAATATTGACTTGGATGGATGCCTTGACTTTTGTAATTCTTCAGTGTTACATAGAAAAATATAAATGCATTACCTTTTATGTAAGATTGATGTTGTATGGTGTGACTTACTGCATACTTGATGTGACAGGTTTTATTGACGGGGTTTAGGAGTCTACCTCCGTTATTTGAGCAAACACCAAATGCTATTCATGAACTGACACTAGCAAGTAATATTAATTTCTAATATATAACCTCAAATTCATATACCCACACGCATACACACATAAATAAATATGTATGTATATTGAAATATTATTGCCATTCGGTGTTGAATTTTTCAGGGGACATATACGAGCATGCAGTTGTTCTAAGTGTAAAGATTGAAGATCAGGAAGCTTTTGAAAGGGACTTTTTCCAACTGAAGCCTTACTATACAGATGCCCGGTAGTTACCCATTTATAATTGTTGCTCATATCTATGTTCTTTGAGAACTGGTAGCCTAGATTGGGCTGAGAATTTGGGTTCGGTTTTGGTATTAAGTTACTTGTTCCAACATTTGTTTGGTTGTTTCAACTCTAAGTTTTACAAACTTCATGGGGCCTTGTTACCATGTATGAATAGATAGTTGTTTCACAGTGCAAATCTATATTCATAAATCTAATGTGGAGAGTGTGAAGAAGATCAGATAATAATAAGACATTGATTATATCTATGTTTTTATATATTTGTTTCATATTTCTTGAACAATTATGAATTTTATGGTGATCTAACTATTCTTAAAAGTATGGTAAATAGCTTAGCCCTCTTCATAATACAAAGTATAGTTGGCAACTAGTTTCTGGCAAATTTTGGAAGATGTCGAAATAGCTTAGAGATTTAAATTTTCTTAGACAGATGCACCGCCAGCTTGAGAGTGTATGTGCTTCTTCTGAGGTCTACTGATTTGAAATCTTGACATGGATATAAATATGGTTTCTCTGTCTATTCATTATTAAGACTTGAATTATCATGCTTGTTTGCTCATTATCTATATTTCATATATATGTGATTTTTTGGTCTCTTTTGGAACCTTTTTTTGTCATGTGAAATTTAGAGTTGCATATTCTGGTTTAAAGACAATGCTTATAAACCCTTATTTCATGTGATTGAGCAGTGATCGTCTCCCACCATCCTCCCAGGAGCATCCAATTTTAGGGCTCAACCTCCTGAGACTCCTTGTGCAAAACAGAATTGCCGAATTTCATACTGAGTTGGAATTACTTCCGCCTAGTGCTTTGGAGAATCCTTGCATTAAACATGCTGTTGAGTTAGAGCAGTCCTTCATGGAAGGAGCATATAACCGTGTGTTGAGTGCTAGACAGACAGTCCCTCATGATACATATGTTTATTTCATGGACTTACTAGCAAAGACAGTCAGGTATCATGTTTTAGTTATACAGACTGCTTTATGCATTACACGGATGTTTTCTTTCCTGTGATGGATTGAGTTTATTTGAATTCCTTCTGGTTTACATTTACCCTGTTCTAAAGAATCACGTGTACTAATGGGAACCTTATTATTAAATAACTTGACCTGAAACAAGGGTATCTCATGCTGTTTCATTTATGGTTATATAAATTAGAATGCAACTAAAAGATTACTGTAGTATGTGTACCAATGGAAACCTTCTTATTTTTTTAATTACGCATAATAGTTGGTGACCAAGTCTATGTTTTGTTTTACAGTATTCTTTCCAGTTTGCACATTGTACTAAATGATAAAGGTCATGGTGCTTCGTCAATGGAGATCAATTAAGATTTTATTATGAACATCTAAATGTTGGTTCAGACAATTCAGATTTTTCTTTGGGTTTTCTGCTTTCCTTTTCAATTCACAGTGTCTCAGATTTGTCACCACAACAGTGTTTGTTTATGTTTTTCTTTCTTATGGCTGTAATATATGGTCTCAATCATCTGAATATTATTGCAATCTTAGTCATGGACACGAGTATTCTAAACTTCCAACTCTAGTTGGCTCTTATTGCTAAACCCCAATTTCTACTTAAGATTGGACTTGATATGTGTTTTTTCATTGATAGGGATGAGATTGCTGGATGTAGCGAAAAAGCTTATGATTCTCTATCACTTAATGATGCTCGACAAATGCTGCTATATTCTTCGGACAAAGAAGTCCTTGATTATATTAACGAGGTAAACTTTCTTGTGTTTTATATCTCCAACTTCACTTAATACCCTGCCTCATCTGTTCTCCAGTGGTATATGGGAACCATAAGAAAGGCACCACTCAGTTTTTGGCTTCAAAATATTTGCTCTTGTGCATGAGAATGGGAGGGAAGAGGGTTTTAGTCGGTCCTTCCTATACATATCAATTCAGTCCTTTTAAAATGGGTGAGATTAGCAAAATATTGATGTTTCCATCCATGTTGTTTGAAATATTATACCAGACAATGAAAAACTTAATTTTCTTCTCCTCTGTAATACCAACCAATTGTGATGGTTTCTTTCCTATACCCCTCTCCCTAGTCGAGGGACCCCTTCCCCCTGCGGTGATACCAAACGTGGCCTAATTCCATTTCTCATAATTCATACATGGTTTTGACTATTTTAAATAAATGGAGCAGTGAGGCTCATTGTGATATTTATAAATTGATTGCAGGAGCATCCTGAGTGGGAGATAAAGAATGGATTTGTGTTTTTCCAAAGAGCTAAAGATTCTACCCCTTGCAAGGAGATTCCATCTTTGCAGCTGATCAACCAAACTCTCAGTTATGCAAGGGAGTTGGAGCGGATTGTGTGAGGAATGTGTCATCCCATATTTTATATACAGTATTTTGTATCTTGTTTCGCTACTTTCTCCACTACCAAAATGAGACCGATGAAAAAAATTATCGTTGTGTAATCTGCTCTTGTATTTCAGTCAGTTGTTTTCTTTACTGACTGACACATACTTTTGCATTTGCTCAATTTGATTGGCAATTACTGTTACAATGGTAATTTTGATAACTAAAGGTGTGAGCTGGAATGGCATGCTTTTTTTAATATTTGAACCCAAACTGTGCTGGGAAACAATATGAACATTTAACCTTGTTTGGACAAAAGCTTCACCGTAAGATCGAGCCAGTTTTCCCCTCTCAATCATGATCTCCTCTTGGACCCAAGATTCATTACTCATTTATCTGGAAAATACATGGATAAAAACTTTAGGTCTCGTTTGGAAATTGAGTGGTATAAGATTAAGCGGCCTGAGATTCGAATCGCTCTCCATGTACACAATTTTCACTGCCCAGAATCCGGTGAAATGGCTTAAATTTGGTAGCGTTAGGTTTTAAGTTTTTGTGATGGGTTTTACACTTTCTTCAACATTTGTACTCGTGTTTGTTGATTGTGATTTATATAACCAAAGTTTATTTATATAAAATAAAAACTACTTTAAATTTTCAAACCCCGAATCTCTTTCTTATGAAATTATTTTGCATTATGGAATCTCAAACTAAAATCTATTTATGTGTCAGGTCAACTAATTTTGCATGAATCTGTTATCTGTAGAGGATTCGTCAGTCAATATTCCACCTTCGAAGCCTTAAGTAGTTTTTTCAGACGTATGACTTTCTCAGTAAACGTTATTAAGCTGACATAAAGTCCCAAAACATTGAATTTAAGGCCAATTAGGCCTTGAAAAGGAGGTAAACATAATCCCAAACAGCAATGCTAATGCTTTAGTACTTATTTTGCTCGGCAATTATCAATGTTAGAACAACAATAGCACAATGTTACACATTTATCAAACCAAAATCCATATGTAAAACAAGTTTCATTGTAAACTATCGAAAACAATTTCCATCCAATAACATGCAATTTGACATGAATTAAGGCAATACCGCCTTTTTAAAAGAATTAAGGGTACAACACATATTGCCAGCTAGGCAGCCCTACAAAACATCTGTATTCCTCAGACATAAGAGAATGGTCGAAAAGAGAATAATGGGCAATGTGACATACAAAGCCTGACAGACTAAAGGGGGTCAGCGATGATTAATATTAACTACATACTATGTAAATATGGGTTTTTCCTTGTCACTAGTGGTTAGGTTAAACCATAGTTAACTCATTTTGCAAAAGACCGCTACAAATTCTTTGCCCATCTGGACGTGATCCATCTGCCTCGAATATTAAGCATCAGTGCCTGAGCGATGATCATCCCGGCTGAACCTTGGATCTTCTTGACCAGGAACTTCACCAAGTCTCTCCTGTAAAAACAAATTAGCATCCGGAGCTTGCTGCAGATAATCCTGATTTTTGGTCAAATTATCGATTCTAAGTATCTGTAATACCTTTAAAGATGCATTCTGAGCAAGAAGTTGCTCATATTCACTCCTTATACGTGCCACTTCTGCTCTAAGAGATGCATTTTCTTCTTTTAAAGCTTCAGCACGCTGAGCCAGTTCATCGCATTCTGCCTAAATTCCATAATACATAAACAAGATATGGTATCAGATGATTGGAAACTTGAGTAATAAGAAACAAGAAATTGCAAGTAATTGCCAACTACCTGCTTGCGCAACCTAGAGCGACGAGCAGATTCCCTGTTTGATTGCTTTCTTCTCTGTCTTTTAAGCTCCCTTTCATCCTGAACTCACAAAAAATATGTAGACGGTCAAGGTCTCTGAGCCAAGATGAAGCTATAGAGAGAAGTAAGCATTAACTTTATAAAAAGACAGAAGAAAGTCAGTAAGATCAAATAGTGCTGTTCAAACATTTGAAACTAGATTTAGTCATCAAGCCAACACTTTGACCTCCTTTACATTTTAGTATTATTACACAAAATTGTAAAACTTCAAATCAAGACGTTGCAATTTCCTTGAAGGGATAAATGCCATGCAAATGAGTACATCATTTCAGATTTTGATGTTCCGTAATGGATTAAATCAGAAAATTATCTGAATTATATCAGCAACTTTTTGTTTTTTATGCATGATTATGTCTCATTCATTCCTCACAAGTCTAATTTGCAATCTTGTTCCAATTTCCTAATGGATTAAATCAGATTTTTGGCACTTTGCACCCTGAAATTATAAGTTTTTGGCACTTTACACTATGACTTAAAAGTTGACACTTTGCACCCTAGTTTGTGTTTTGATGAAAACATTCATTAATGGAAGGGTAGAATAGTCATTTTCGAATATTTTTGGGACTTTGCAGATACATTTTGACAATTTGCACCCTTAAAATATTGAATGTTGACACTTTGAACCCTAAAAATATATTTTTTTTGGTATTTTCAACCTCGACCTAAAATTTGGCACATTTTTTATTTTAACCAAATTACTAGCTATTAGTGATTAGGTAGGAACTCGTTTTTCTATTTTTGTGATCTAATAAATTTAACATGCTAGCAGTAAATAATTTTAGATTTGTAGAGTATGTCGTGTAGAAAAATTTAGGATCGATTACATGTGAGTCTTATAGAAACAATATCATGCAATATAATAAGATGTTAGATTTGTAAGCGTGTTTTTTTAGATATAATGAAAATAATCTAGAGGATACTTGAAAACAAAATGAAGACAGCGTCTTTTTTTTTTCTATCTAAATTTTACTCTGAGAGAAAATGTTAAAATAAGTTATTAAAAAGTAAAATAAATTAAGAATAACATGTTATGAATTTTTTATTACTAACATTTTAAGATTGACTATGTAAAAAAAAACTAAATAAACTGATTATAATATTTAGAGAAAAAATTCTATAAAAATCATAATATCAAACAAGAATTTTTTTCTGTTTCTATAGTATAATTTTGTTTGAATATTACAATTGATTCAAATGAGTGTCTATTTCTGAAAAAAAATGTACATATAATTTGCAAAAAAAAAAAAATACTATGATTTATTTTTGTGATTAAACTCGGGTCAAACTTTTTTTTTTCATGTTGTGCATAGAAATGATCATTTTATCTCTCCATCGACGACATTAAAGGGTGCAAAACGCTATACAAATTGTATTTCTAGGGTGCAGAGTGCCAAAAAAAATTTGAAAAGGACTATTTTACCCTTCTACCAATGAATTTTCTCACCAAAACACACACTAGGGTGCAAAGAGCCAAATAAATTATATATTTTCAGGGTGCAAAGTGCCAAAACTTTTAAATCAGGATGCAAAGTGCCGAAACCCTTAGGGTGCAAAATGCCAAAAACCCAATCATATTTGTATGTTTCATCCCTCTGATAAGTGGTCTCTCAAAGAATTCATGCACAACCAAACATGGCTGTTACACATCCCGAGAAATTTGTCTTGGCATGTGGATACAGGGAAAGTACCCATCATTACATTAACACAATTGAGTGGAAGGACATCAACATGGCAACCATAAACTGATCAGCCAAAAGTGGAGTACCCTCAAATTGTGAAGCAAGGTGAACAGAGAAAAACTAAATCATGATGGTACAGAAACTGAATGAAATGCTCAAGCCCAAATTATTAGGTGAGGAAAAAAAGAGACAAGGAGACCTGTATCCAGTGCTGTGACTGAACGCCATCATGTGATCCTTTGGTAGGCACCTTACCCCGCATTGCAGGCATACCAGGTGATGGGGCTGCACCCCAATAGTCCATTCCGATATTTAAGTTAGTGGTGGGACCAGGAACACCACTCACTGCCCCTGCTGCTGGCATTGGCACCATAGCCATAGTATGATTCACCATTGAGTGGGATGCATTTGGTCCTCCATTCTGTGAACTGTGAGTCGCACTATCATTCTGAGATGGTTCAGCTGTACATAATAAGGTTCATAAGTAGAATGCAGAAACTAGATTGAGGTAACACTTTAAAGGCAAAATTCCTAGAACCACACCTGAATCTGGCCGATCATCAGACTTAGCTTGTGAATCCTGTAGAAATAACAGAAAAGGTTCTGAAGAAGTAGAACAAACGAGAGCGATCACATTATTTGAACATAATTTATTGCTTGATAACTAGTCAAAGCACCGAGATAATTTGATGACAGGGAAAAGGAATCAAACACAACACTGTGAGACCACACGTTGTATCCAACCTGAAGTTAATTTTTAGGGGTACTGAATTAAAATTCGTTTAAGTTCTTATTTTCCTCTATAAACCTCAGAAAGTTATCCAAGAGGAAAATATAGCACTCATGAAAATGAATTATTTCTCCATTGAAAACTTTACTTTCTGGATAGGTCGAAGTGCTCTGTACTTCATTAAAGACTTCAAGTGAAAATCAAGTCACACTTTTCACTAGAATCTAGTGCGGACTGCTGTCACCCAACAAGATACAAGCAACAACAGTAGTCAAAATGTAGTAAAAGCAAGTCAATCTCCCAACTTCTTCATGCCCAAACACTGATTATTTCAAGTAATTTAACATTAAGGGATCAGAGCATTATTTGCAGATGGATTACCAAAACTGCATAAACACAAGGCATGGAATTCTCAATCTGTAGACACATAGTGATTTATGTGAAACTTACATTTTGAGAGTTTGCGTCACTTCCTTCACTCGAACCTTCACTAGCACTCTCAGCACTGCAAATTTTATCAGCAAAACAGAAGTTAAACACATCACAGAAGCCTCTTTTAACAATGTCTAACAACAGAATAGCAGATCAAAGTAAACAGAACATCGTGCACACATTTATGTGTTTCTAAGCAAACGAAGAGATGGATGGGGAGGAAAAACGAGAAACAGTACAAATGGACGGATTGCAGAGGCCCAAAAGAAAAAATATGACAAAGAAATAAAAAACAAGTACGAAGTGGCTATGAAAGAAACACATAAGATGCAGGAATTCTAGGTTAAAGCCACTCTCAAGGATCTTGCCAAAAGAGATCTAATTATTTGAGTCTCTTTATTATGGAATGTCTAATGGTCATTTATTAGAGACCCTAACTTTATTCGTTCCATATATTCACAATACCTTTTCGAATACACACCATTTGCAGATGCACCTGTTGTTTTGCCAGGTTCGTTATTCTTGCCAGTAATCATATTTAAACTGCCCAAATTTCCTTTGGATCTTTTGATGGGTAGTTTTTCCTTCCCCTCAGATGACTTGACATCAGTTTCCATGTTGCCAGAAGTGTTGGCCTTTATGAAAATTTGAAAAAAATATCCAATTATATCATAGGAATTACTTGCTAATCATTAAATTCCTGAAAAAAAGGCAATAGGCAGAACAGGTAAGTGTTATAGTGACTCACAGAGGCTTCAGCAATACCATTTGGAGAAGGCATGGCAAATGGACTGAAAGGATAAGATCCCTAGATAAGTAGAAAAAAAAGTTACAAAGTTAGGGTCATCAATGGAGAGTAGCACAATTTTAGCAACTAATCACAATAATAAAAGATTTAGAAAAATACAGGAGCCATAGTTGGATGTGCATATATGCCCCCATGAGGATACATTGCAACATATGGATGTGGTGGAGTGCCATAGGGCGGAATAAATTGCTGCAAAGAGCAAAAATTAAGAATGTTAACCAGATCTGATGGTATTAAAGTATTGCACTGAATATTGAAATAAAAGTCATCAGCATCACTGATAAGAAAGGGTATTAGATTATAGATCCTAACATAAATAAGTGTATCCGGCATCAAATGCTTAGGTTCAGGGAATATCGTAAATGAGATGACAGGGGAAAATCCATGCAGGTTGAATGGGTTTCGACTTTCGAGTATCATCTGCAGGGGAGCTTGTTTTAGTAGGCTAGATGTGTCTAACTGTAGCAAAGTCTATCTATGAGTAATTAGAGTTCGAGTACTACTTAATCATAACTTGATGCTATTCTGATTAATATCTGGACCTTCAGTTCTCTCTTTACTAAATACTTCTTGTAAATACATTTGCTTAAGTCACTCCTTTTATGCAATTTCAGTAAATCTACAAAGGATCTGTTCAACTTGTAACTTTATTCCAATCATTTACCTGATATCAAAACCCGAGATAAAACGTTTCATACCTAGGAAAAGTTAGTGAGAGTGCACATCTAGAGTTATCCTAAAACTGTCATTTCTTTCATATAGGCAATAAATCTTCAGCCTTTTTCCAGAAGTTGGAAAAAAGCTCATCACAAGTTCCATTTTAAAGCTGGCATGCATAATATTGTCTTTTAGAAGAATATAAGCTATACGTTTTGGATGACTCAACTTCAAAAATTTATCGCATGTTCACAAAAAAAAAAATTAAAAAAATAGAGAACTAGTTATGCATAGATGAACCGAACTTGACAGAGTTAGATACTCAGATTATCAAGAAATTGGACATGTTCACAAAGAGCCTATTAGACTACAACGGCTAGTTTAAGAAAAACTGAACGATTTTGGGTCTATGTCCGTACATTTTATAATTTTTTTTGCTGTGCAAACCATGTTTTTTAGTTGCCAATCAGAATTAACATCATTTTTAAACTTTCTAGAGATTATAGGGATAATTCATGTAGATGTATCAATTTTTGAAGTGTAATCATTGGTAATTGATAGATAATGCTTAAAACCAACTAGAACTTGAAAAACAAAAGGTTAACCTGGACTCCCCACATGTAGGGGTGTGCCTGTGGGCTCGATTGCAAAAACCCATGAGGAGGCATAGGGGAATATGCCTGCACAAACCAAAACCCATTCTATAACTACCAATGTAAATTAAGAAAAGGCCAAGTGGATCATTCAGAAAATAGTGAACCTGAAACCCAGACCAATCAGCAGCAACTGAAGCCTGTTCCTGAAAATTCCAAAAAGTATCAAATGTTTTCAATTACAATATAACCAGCAATAAAATGAAGCCAAAAGTTAACACACAAAACTACTTGTGAAACAGAAGTTCTCGGCTCCTTTGCTTCTTTCGTTTTATCCAGTTCACTACTACCCATGATTTAAGCTAGTGAGCTATACCACCTCCTCTAGATCTTTCTGACCCTCCTGTCACAGAGATTAAGCGCATTCAACGGAGTCCTGTTACAGTTAGTATAGCAAGCAAAACGAAAAAACTATCTTGTTAACTACCCTGATTTGTGATGCATAAAATCAAATGGACACCAATCAGCCAAATTCAATCATCAAACTAAGGATACTCAAATTAAGACCACCATTCATCGAGTAGCAAAGTTTAAGCTGTAAATTCTACACAAAAAGACACAACACAAAACTTAGAATCCTTAACACTCAAAATTCAAAAAAAAAATGAATGTCAATTCTCGTAAATAACGAAATTATAGAGCTTAGATGCAATACATATTTCAAATTTAATGAATACAAAATTAAGAAAATAGTGATACCACGAAAAAGGAGCCCTAAATCCGCAAATCTGAACCACCAACTCAGCTGCACAACAACTGAAACCCTAAAAAGTTCAAATAACTTTATTGTGAATAAAAAAGAGAAAAGGGCAAAAAACAAAAAAAAATCTTGGGTTTCCGAATGTTTTACGTGAATGGTTGGACAACTTAATTGGGGAAGAGCACGAGAGAGAAAGAATTAGGGCTTTGTTCGTGAGATCGTCGGCATGGTTGGGGTCGTTGTCTCGAGGATTTGCACAGAGAGAGAGGAGAGAGAAAATGCCGATGTGGTGTCCACCGTGGATTTGAGCTGGTTGATGATTGGATTGCGAATCGTGGACTGTTTGACGGCTGAGATTGAGTCACGTGTCGCTTCCAAATTGTCAGAGTTTGATGAGTCTGCCTGTATGGGCCTGTATTTCCAACTTGTCGACTGACCCAAAAAAGAATATTTTACTTTTGATATTATTTATAATAAAGCCCGATTCCAAATTGCCAACTTTTATGGAGCTCCAATGTACCCAACTCCCCACATAAACAACTTGTAAAGCAAGGAAGTGAAAATTCTTGGGTTTAACTTGATTAATATTTTGATTGAGTTTGAGCCATTGTTCTACATAATATGTGAGTCTATGATAAAAAATAAAAAAAAGTTTTCCTAATTAAGCATCGTGTGAATATCATTTATACTTCATCATAATAATAAGTGAGTGAAATAGTAAAAGTGACTAGTTTTCACAATTTGACATATTTATATTAAAATTTTTGTTGGGAGAATTATCTACGGACTACAATATTGTCCAAAGAGTCTTCATCGAAATGTTTCAAACAATAATAATTTTTAGTACGGGATCTATTTATCGAAATTAGTTGGACATGGATCTAAATCTCGTTATTAGCATAAATTGTAATTTGGGACTCGTTTGTTTACTCATGAATGACATAATATTTGGCAATATGATTACTTGATATCAAATAATTACGTTTTGTTAGATTTTTCAGATTTTGGAAAAGGAAATATATTCCTTAAAACTAGGAATCTTGCAAGTAAAATCAAGGAATATGAAACCCATCTTTTCTATGGTATTGTGATTCCTTTCCCGAGGGATTTGATACTCAATATAGAAAAGACATTATTGTCCCATTTTTTTTACACACGTTTTTTCTTCCTTCTCTCGCAAGTTTTCTTTCTCACCATAGCCATTTGTCTTTTATTCTACGGGTTCTTTTTCTTCTCAAATAGGTATAATGAGGAAATACATTATTGCCCCAAAAAATTTTTACACACGTTTTTCCCTTCTTCTCTCTCACAAATTTTATTTTCCACTATAGCCATTTGCGGTTTATTCTAGGGGTCCTTTTCTTCTCCAATAGGTATATACTGGAATCATATGTTTAAATTTCATATGGATTTATATAATTGTATTGATGTTTTGAATCTATTGTAAAATAATATATATATAAAATTGTGCATATGGTTTATGCGCTATGTTCATACCCAATTCAATATTGGATGTGCCATGGTCACAACAAATTCAATACACTAGCACTCATGATGCTTGTTCTTAACTCTATTTGCAAATTGAATTGGGTATTAATATTGAGATGGACAAATGTGAAATGTTTGTAACTGAAAGAAAGTAATAGCATGTAAACTGATGGTGCCAATAATACACGGTAGTTGTTTGAAAAAGCACGGGGTACTTTGGTAACTAAATAATATATGCATAGGGTTTATTCTCGTAAATTTTATAAATATGGATTCCATTTCTCGTTGTTACCAAACGCATGAAAAGGAGTTGTCTAATTTCCTTGATCAAATTCCAAGTGTTACCAAAACATTATAATGTAATAATATTTTTGGAAATCAAATTCATGAAAATCATATTACCAAATTTAGATTTCATTCCCGTCAAACGTTAAGTTATTGAATTTTAAGACACCCTACACTCGACTCCGGAGACAAGATTATGTGCATATTTTCCTGAAAAAAAACTGTAATTTTATTTTTATAAAACAGGGTATAATTTGTAAATAACCATAAAATCGAGGACTACACTGTATCTACGTAGAACTCTGGCAAAAAAATGCAATAACATATTTAAAAAAAGAAAAAAAGCAAAAAGAAAATAAGCTTAGAATCCCAGTATTCAACAATCAGCACCGTCACTTCCAAATTCCCTCTTCCTTCCACCCTGCGAACTTCCTTCCACCCTGCGAAAATGGCAGACACAGATGACGAAATAGCCCTAATTAACCTTATCCGACCCGAAGAAGAAGCTCTACGCCTCAAAAACTTAGCAGAACAGAAATTCACTTCAAACAACCTGAAATCCGCTTTAAGATACGCCAAACGCGCCCTCAAACTCCACCCATCTCTAGATGGCCTATCCGAATTGCTCACCGCCTTCAAAATCCTCCACACCGCTCTCACACCCGTTTTTCCGGTCGTCCCCGGAAGCAACTCCGCCGCCACTCCTGATTACTACAAAATTCTTGACGTGGAGCGATTTTCACACATAAATACTATCAAAAAACAGTACAAGAAGCTGGCTTTGATCCTTCACCCGGATAAAAACCCGTTTGTGGCGTCCGAGGAGGCGTTTAAGTTGGTCGCGGAGGCGGTTAGGGTTTTGTCTGATAAAATTAGGAGGAAGGAATATGACATGAAGCTTAGGATAGCTATGCAGTCGGAGGCGGAGGCGGAGGCGGTTGGGGTATCGGTGGCGGCGGTGGAGACGTTTTGGACATCGTGTTCAACTTGTAGATTATTGCATAAGTTTGAGAGGAAGTATTTGGGGCATAATTTGATGTGTCCTAGTTGTAAGAAAAGTTTTAAAGCTGTGGAGGTGGTGGAGGATAATGAAAAGGATGAGGGTGTTGGAGGGGGGCCGACGAAGAGGGTTAGTGCTAGAATTCAGGATAAAGTTGCAAAAGGCGGATACGTGGGAGTTCTGGAGAAGTTTGGGTTGGGGGTGAAGCGGAAAGTTAGGAGCATAGAGGAGGTAATGGAGAACTCGGGGGTTAAAATGGCGGAAAATGTGGGTGGTGATGTTGGTGGTTCGATGAAGGGTTTGAGGTCAAAGAGAGTCGAGAAAGTTGAAAGTTTTAATGAAAGTCGCAGGGATTGTCATAGGAGTGATACTGATATAGTGAACGAAAGTGATGGGGTTGAGATAGTGGAGAGTAAAAGAGAAAAGAGAGGAAAGGCTAGGGAAGAAGAAAGCATGACATTGGCTCAAATGCAGGTGTTGGCTAAGAAGAAGAAGGTAAATGCAGGGAAGTCGGTATTGAAAGAGAAGGAAGCTAATAAGAATTTGAAGCCAAAGGACAAGGAGGAAGAAAAGGTTATGGCGAAAGAGATGGAAAATGAAACCGAGGATGAGACAGAAAAGGAAAATGAAACGGTGAATACGAGGGAGAAAAGGGATGTGCACATTCCAAATTATAGGAATTTGGAAGTTGTACATAATGAGAAGGAGAATGAAAAGGAGAAAGAGAAAGAAAAGGAGAAAGAGAAAGAAAAGGAAATGGTGATCACGGGGGAAAAGAGGGAAAGTCACAGAGTTTCAAAGTATAGCAATTTGGAAGTCCTTAAGGACAAAATGCCAGCGAATGATATGTATTTGGATATTGAGAAGCTTAAATCATTAAAAAATCGGAATTTGGTTATAATGCCGGTGGAAGATTCAGACTTTCATGACTTCGACAAGGATAGAAGCGAAAGGAGCTTTAAGAAGGGGCAAGTGTGGGCTTTATACGACGATGATGATGGTATGCCGAGACACTATGCACTGATTGATAAAATTGTTTCTTTAAATCCATTTGAAGTTACATTAAGTTGGTTACAATATCAAAGTACTGGAGATGAGAAATTATTCAGTTGGCAGGAAATGGGATTTCGCGTTTCATGCGGAAGGTATAAAGTTTCTTATAAGGTTTCAATCAAATATCTGAATTTGTTTTCTCATGTTTTGGATTGTGAAAGGGCAGCTAGAGAGGTGTATATGATATATCCCAATAAAGGTTCAGTTTGGGCACTTTACAATGATAAGAAGCAAAGGATTGACGAAAAGCGATGCTATGACATTGTTGTATCTTTAAGTAGTTACAGTGATGTATATGGCGTAAGTATAGCTTATCTTGATAAGGTTGACGGGTTCAGGACAGTTTTTAAAAGAAGAGAAGTTGGTGCAGATGCTGTCATATGGCTCGGAAAAGATGATATTAAACTCTTTTCGCATCAGATTCCTGCTAAGAAGCTATCTGGTGAAGAAGCTTTGAACCTTCCTAAGGATTGTTGGGAACTCGATCCTGCTTCACTTACTCCTTAGTTGTTTATCGGGTTATAGCTATAAGCATATTTTCAACTCACTTGGAACAAGAGTATTTGCAGAGAAAGTGTGATTCTTCTCCCGTCTCTTGGTAAATATGGCTTGAAAGTAAGTTTAGCATAAACATAGTTTAGGAATGCAGTTCAAGATTTTGATTATTTCACTACTTTCACTTGGGAAACAATAATCTTGCTTGTATAACTATGCCTTACAGATTGTGTTATATAGTTTTATTATTTGTTAAAGTGATTGAAGATTTGGAAAGTATAGATTATGTTAAATGGCAGTAGCTATCCTAATATGTAATATTGTAATAATGTAAATGAATTCTGCACTATGCATGAGATTTCTATAGCATTAGATATATATGTAGAATCTATTTACCAGACAAACTTGATGTAATGGCTACTGGAGCAAGATATAAAGAATGAAATGTACCAAACTTCGTAGTGAAAATAAGACTATTGAAATCTTTTGTTTACTTGCTGCTTTGTTTACCGTGTTGATTTGGTTGCTGGTTTTTAGTTGAGCTATTTGTTGTGGTTGTAATGATAAGTTGAACTCATTTGTTACATGACTGGTGTTTTTTAAGCTTATTTCTCTCTTTTTCTGACCCTTATTACAAAAGCCAATTATTTGTTGGAAATATGAGGGTTTATTTATTTTGCTTTTGAGATAGTACTTTGAGAAAGTTTGAGATACTCTTAAGTTTCATGTATTTGAAACATGTTGTTTATGTGGAATATAGAGATGAAATGAATAGTGAGTTAATATTTTTGAAAGTTGTTAGTTTTTTAGAGATTATAGAAATAATATAGGTTATTGTGAGATAAGTAGTAAAATAATTTTTCAAATGAGATTATTTTTTAAAACTGAGAAATAAGCCTATAGGATAAACTTATTTTTGAAAAGAAAAAAAAAGGGATCGTATAAAATGAAATTTTGTGAACATGTGAGATAGCCCTCTATCTAATGACACTTGTTCCATTTTATATTGTTTTTAAATCATTTATTTTCATAAAGACATATATACCCGCTCCCCAAAATCTCAAAACATCCACATCCATTAATCACTCTCTCCCCGACTAAACCGGTCGTCGGTCTAAGAAACTCGCCATCGTGATTGTAGTTCAGTATTGTAAACCTCCCTCGTATGAACATCCAGTCTTAATATTTTGGTGTTAAAAATCCAACTTCATATGTATCTAATATTTCCCTAATCCTAACCCAAGTTTCACATTGACTATTTCAACAAAATCAAAAGGTTTCATGCAGTACTGATTTAATAAAATGAAGAAAAAATAAAACAAGGAAAATTACAATTTCATATTTTTATTAACAAGATCATCCACAAGAATGGGTTATGACTGGAAAATGAGTTAAATGAAGGAAAAAAGAGAAATTTCTAGGACAAAACTGACTGGAGATTTGGGATTTGGGGATCTAGAAAAAAATGAGGGTACGAATGGGTTTGAAGTTTGAAATGGACTGGAAAGGAATGACCAAATGCATGTATTTACAGTACTGTGAAATGAAGTGGAGATGACATTTCTATTAAGTACATGTTCACAAATTTAAAATTGAAGTAGCTAATTTAATTTGACTCTACTTTGAAGTCAATATATCAATGTTTGTAAAGAATTAAAATTATGTGGTGGAAGTCGTTTCCTTCTCTCCGCGTTACTACTCGAGGGGTTGGAGTGTGGTTGGGGAAGATGGTGGTGGCTGAAGATCCGAAGATGGAAAGAAAAAAAGGTTGGAAAGAGAAAATTAATCACATGCTCAAATATACATGTTGAAGGGTTATTTATGCAATTTAATAGATCTTAATTTTTTTCAAATGTCCCATACCACATCATCATCGGACATATAAAAAGAAAATTATGGTCCAGATTTTTTGTTGATTTTTTTTAATGATTAAGATGTGGTATCTTATATACACTCAAATCCCACGAAATCTCATTTTAGAAAAACCCAAAAAAAAAAATTTGTTTGATTTTTCATACTCTAAAAAGTGAATACCCCTTAATACTTAGAAAAAAGAAATTCACAACGAACATAATTTTTTTCATTAAAAAAAAAAGGAATAAGAGATATGATCAATCTTCACATGATATATTTCAAAAGGAAAATTAAGAGTGAACGACAAAAACACCCCTTATGCTTTGTCTAACTCTTAAAAAATTCTTGTGTTATTTTAACTCCCCAAAATTCTCATGTGTTTGGTTTTAATTACCACACTCGACTCAAGTAGAATTTGACTTTTGACTTCTGACGAAATGACAAAATTACCCCTATGTATTGGTTTTTTTTTCTTTTTATTTATTCATTTTGAAAACCCAAGTATATACTATTTGGATCGATTAGGGTAATTAAAACCAAACACGGGGTTTTTTTGGGGAGTTATAATAATACAAGGGGATTTTTTGGGTGTTAAACAAAGTATAGGGGGTGTTTTTGTCTTTTTTTGTGAGGGATAAAATTGTCATATCAAAATCAAAATGTGAACAAATACTTGCAATTTTCGCGATTGAATCACACTCTTTTTTGGGGGGTGTATTTGGCACTGACTTGAGAGCACGTGGGGGCTTTTGGGAGTTAAAATAACATATAGGGGTTTTTAAGAGTTATACAAAGCATATGGGGTGTTTTTGTTTTTTGCTCGAAAATTAATTCCAAAGTCAGCAATGATATGGAAATCAAGAGTTAATTAATACTAATACTTATGGCTCCAAGTATAAAGTGTTTTACACTTATATCCCTTTTATCAACGAATTTTAACTTATGTCCCTTTTATATAAAAGGGTAAATTTATGATACCCCTGAGGTAATGTTTAATTACAAAAATCTTCCTCGCGTATTGTGTATTACAAAAATTCCCCTCAGGTTGTCATCTTCTTACAATTAACCCATTGCCCCTAAAATGTTCCAATTATGCCCTTTGGTGCAATTTATAATGTTTATAATATCTTATAAATGTTCAACTTTGATGATAATTATTATATCTTATAAATTATAGAAGTGATAATTTTATATAAATTTTATTATTAGAAATTTATTTAATTTCTTATTAATAGAAATTAAATTAATGATAATTATGTATAAAAAATTGCAATATTTATTGAAGTTTAGGGGCAACTATAAATTATATCAATTATTTTGGTAGTAAATCTATGATTATCATTTTTATAGGGGCTGTTGGTAGGGTGTATGAGATTAATGTGGATTAGATCAGAGCCAGATTGAAGGCCACATTAAAAATACGTTTGGTAGATTTGATTGAGTCATATTACATTAAAGCAATAAACTATAATATGTTTGGGGGAATTATGAGGTTAAGCATATTTTAATATATTTTCACTACTTAATTGAACATATTATGTTAGTTAAGATATATCAATTCATCGAAGCCATTTGTATAATTCGTATAAGAGTAAGAGTTGATTTTTAGTTCGAACGCCTCCATGTTAATTGTAAATTGATATAGATTTTAATTTGTGATTTATTTATGTAGAATGTGTTTCCATTTTCAGAGATTTAAGAAGAATTTATGATATTTAATGATATGTTAAAATAAGTAATATGTAAATTTGAGGTTATAAGTGACATTTCATCGAATTCAAATTCACCCGGATTAACTAATCCAACCATGCTTGGGTGGATTATAATCTAGTCTTAATACCGGGTCATAAGGATTTAATCCACTTGACCCGGTATTAGAGCAATGCCACCAAACATTGTATTATCCCATATTGACACATATAATATGACCTAATACCCCCTATTAGGTCCTACCAAAAGGCCCCATAATTTATAACATATAACAAATAACCTCATGGGGGGTTTTGGAAATATTAGGTGCACTAGATTAATTATAAGAAGGTGACAAACCTGAGGGGATTTTTGTAATATCCAAAACCTCATGGGGGGTTTTGTAAGTATGCCTTACCTCAGGGGGTATCCATAATTTACCCTATATAAATGTGTCACGCTGATCAATTTTCCGGCACATTTGAGACAAAAATGCAATCACTGACTTTTAGTAAGGATATTTTCAATTTTTTAATATATTGACATGAATTAGACGAAATATGTGTTGCAGTTTCGTTTCTCGTGTTAATAAAATGTTTCACTTTGATCCTTTTGTGGGAATGAACAATTAATTTTCGCCTTCGAAGTCGATTACAACCTAAGGTTTTTACTCAAAGTGTAGAAATGCACCTGAACCAAAATTTCTTTAACAATTAAAAAAAAAATCTGCCAAATCAATAAAAACTTTGCCATGTTGTTAGCATTACACCAAAAATTGATAGGGTTTTCAAAAGTTTAACTATCTTTGTGCGTGGAGAAGAAGGGAAGTTCGATGAACTAAAATACGGTCAGGTTTCGAAATTCAATTTTTTTCCATATTGTTGGGTAAATGTAGGTAATAAAAAGAGTTTTGGATGGTAAAATAATTTTCCATCCCCACCGAAGGACCAAATTGAAAAATTTAAATAACATAGGGGATGAAATTGCAACACATATTTCGTACAATTCATGTCAAAATATTAAAAATCTGAAAAAACCCTTACTAAAAGTCACGTGATTGTATTTTTGCTGGAAATGTGTCGATAATGGTATTCTGCAAATTTTAAGGAAGAAAGAAAATGAATTACCTATTTTTCCCTAGGTTTTTTTTAACCCGATGGTCAACTCTGCTAGAAAAAACTAGGGGTGCTAGTTGTTGAAATTTCTTAATTTGATGGTGTTGAGTGCTAATGTTATGTTTTGGGAGTGTAAAATACCTATTTCTCGTGTTTCAGTAGTGCAAGTTGCTGAGTTGTTCTTAATTTGAGGGTGCTTAGTGCTAATTCTATTTTAGGGTGCAAAGTGCCAAATTCTCGTATTTTAGGGGTGCAAAGTGACGGAATCAAAAATGAATTACCTATTTTACCCTAGAATTTTTTTAATATGGTGGTCAACTCTGCGAAAAAATAGGAGGGGGTTTTAAGTGCTAAATTGTTCATATTTTGGGGGTGCAAAGTATTAATTCTATATTTTGAGGGTGTAAAATGTCTATTACCTATATTTTGATATGCATAGTGCAAAAACTCCTACTAGAGTTTCAACGGAAAGATGAATTTTTATATTCAATGATTGAATTCCACCACCAACCTAATTTTTCGAATTTCTTATCCAAACCCTAGATCCCCTTCTCGGTTTTCAACTGATTACTTCAAATTAAGCATCAATTCCTCTTCTAACCCCAAATTCTCAGTTAAAGTTACGAACTTTAGGGTTTTTTCACCTTAGAGCATAACAGCATACCACTGAGTATATACCAGAAAATTATATACACTCAGCTAGTTTCTTCACTTGCGATATAGCAGCTTGTAATTTTACTAATTAATCATGGATTACGAGGACCATATGTAAGTTCTATTTCCTATCCAATATCCTTAGAGTTAGGGTCAAGAATCAGTCAATTCGCCTTTTGCATTTGTAAATTAGTTTAAGTCTTGTTTCTTGAATTATTGATTCGGATTGGGATTATAAATCAGTAAATCGTTCGCCTACCTTTTCTGTACGTGTTTAGGGTTTTATATGGAAATGGGATGCGGGTTTCTTTAATAAATCAATTGCTTATGTTCACTTGGTATAAATGTGTGTGGGTGTGCGTGTTTGAGCGTTTATTACATTGAATGGGTTTACTTTGGTGGTGAAATCAGTTTTAGAGATGAAGATGGTGAGCCATTGATGCACTTGGACAAGGATGTTCAGTCTGATCAAGATGAGTATCATCAAGATCAAGATGAATATCATCAAGACCTTCGTGATGATAATCGGGACAATAGTTATCGCCACCAGAGATCTCTCAGCCATTACGTCCTCAACTAGCAAAGCAATTTCGGCATAAGTTTTTTCAGTTTTCTATTTTTTTTGTCATTAATTTCAGCATCTTCTTCTCCCATCTCACGAGGCTGATCTAAGATCAAAGAGACGTGGGTTACTATTGCGGTTGCAACTATGAGGTTAGCCTCATTTGTTTTGGACTTCAATTTTTCATTTTCTTTATTTTTCTAATTTGTTATGCTATCATAGTGCAATGTTCAATTGTTTATCTGTGTATTATTTGTTTTCTGAAATCAATTTAATGAACAGTTTGTGGTACAAGTAGCCTAGTTTTAGAGTTTTTGTGGTTATTGATTATTTGATTGATGTCTGAACCCTTTGTCAATAAAGATGATGAATTTATGGAAATTTGGTGAACCTGCTGATTTTGGTTTTAAATTATATCTATAAGTGGCGTATGCGGTTGATTTTGTACAAGTTTTCATAGGTAATTGATGTTTGAAGTAGATAACTATTTTCGGTATTTGTGTTCTTTTTTTTCCCAAGTACTTGGAGTTAACCAACTATATTAAGGAATGAGTTATCTTCTAGAGCTAGATATTCCATTTTCTGTATTTTGATATTCTCATCGCAAATTATTGCCAACTTTTACTTGCTGTTTTAGATAGTTTAGGTATATATACAAGAATGCTTATTTTTTTTTTAACCCCCAAGGGGAAAGGAAAAATACTCCCAAGTAACCCAATCGTGGACCTACCCAATGATACAGATAATTCAGTGAGGCAACACCACAAGAATATCTATACTTTTAGGAAGTGCATGTATTGCTAGTTATAGTCAAATTTGAAAGAGAGGTCTCAAGTCCAGACAATTCTTAATATTACTCCAACACCTTGCAGACAACTAGGGGATTCAATCCTGCAGCTGGGCTAGTAAAGCTTTGCCCATAAGCTAGTTGTAAACAGAACCTTTGAATCATATTGGTTGAAGGTACTCTAGCTCCACATCTGGAATGAACAAACCAACTTAATTCCAGATTATGGGTGGTCAATAGATTCATGGTAACCAGTTTTAAACGCATGAAACACATCCAACTTGGCTTATTAGTTGAGTCACAAAATGAAAACAAAACCATAATTTAATTATTGTTTAATTACAAAATGAACGTCATTGTGAATTGCACCAATGAATGATCATATTGAAAGCTATAATAGCAATGAAATAAATATTCCTTATTCCCTTACATATTTCTATTCTTCAGTTAATAGTACTTATTGACATTAACCACGTCGTGTTGGTCATATTTTCCGGAACCAACTTCTTGTTAGGGATTTACTAAGCAAGTACCGTCAAACCTGAGAACCTTGACTGTGGACTCTAGCCATGTCTCTTTTCATGGTAACTTGAAATAATATCTGTAGACAGACAAATGAGAAAATAGTACATAATGAAACTATAAGAGATTCCGCAAAACAATCAGAATAACTTGTAAAGTCATAACCTGCTTCGAATGTTATGAAAGAGAGTCAATATGATGTTATCTTCTTCTACTATAAATCCACCATGTTCAAAAAACGTCTAAAGTAATGAGGCCATCTCAAACGACAGCTCTTGGCGCAATGCTGCAGCCTTAATAAATACACTTATAATTAAAAAAAGCTAATTTTTCTATAAGCTTTCACTGATTCAACAAAATGCACGGATATATACAAAAAGAAAGAGAATCTAATGCACCTAGCAGGGGCTCCAATATATTTTGAGATAAGTTCATTACATAACCCATATATCATGGCCTCTCAACACTTGACAAAGTCACCTCGCCAAAATGGAGAAATTTTGATGGTGAAAATTCTGGCAATGGCAAAAGAACTGGGTAATCCTTTTCATCATAATGCTATTGTATATATCTTGTTGAGGATACTAGATACACTTGTACCCAATGTGTCTGATCCCTACTATTACACCCTGCCTAATTTTTTACTTCTATTTCCTTTTTGGGATGTCCCAAAACAGTACTCCCTTTCTTAAAAGGGAAGTTTTTTCTTTCTCAAAAATACCCTCTTCCATAAACTAATAATTTGATTTCAGTAATTCTCAACCGCTACTTTTAGGGGTAAAAGTGTAAAGATATCCAAAAAATTTACTTTTTCAACTCTCACCTAAAACTCCGTGCAAAACCAAAAGGGAGCAAAATATTTGGGAAGGAGGGAGTATTACCTACACAATACATGATTCAATTTCGAAAAAATATTTTTCACTTCTAAAAGGCTTTAAATCCAATAATACATAATTTAGATGAGAGTTACCATGAAAGTTGCTTCATTAACCAAGTGAACCACAATATCCTTTATAAACTCATGTTTTGCTGACTGATTGACTCGTTTGTGTTTTTTAATAGCATAAATCGGTCGATTTTTTTACACACGTACTGGTAAATTAATAATTTTTTCTGAAGTTTAATTTCTAACTATTGAGAAAATGGTAAAATGGCCATTAATAGTGAAATGAAAAAATAAAAATGAAATGAAGATTCTTCTCTTCCCCAAGTCCCGTCTCCTATATAACAGCCTTACACCCGCAATACCCTTTCATATTGACCCCTTCGCACTAACTTATCTCCAACACCACCGAGTAAAAGAAAAAAAGTAGCCATGTTCATGAGATTGTGTTTATTTTATTTCCTGGTGGTTCAAATATTTATGTAATAAATCACAGATGATGTTGGATTTTCTCAGTCCAACTCAATATAAAGGAGTAATTTTGTAACCGTAAGTGACGTGGCTGCATTTACAATTACTTGCATTTTCAGCATTTATTAAATATCAATCCATCAGCCGAGTCTACCTAACTTTTCCATCTCTAGCCCCAGTGATTTTTTTCCTTTTATTCCGTTCTCATCCATAGATTTTTCAGACCTCTTTACTTTCAATTCACACAGCTCTCTCTACATACATATGTGTGTGTGAGTGTATGCACACATACAAATATACCGTAAAGAACTAAATTAAACTCAAATCTTCAATTTTGTGATGAGTTCCCGGTTAAGAAAGGTTTTTGCTAACTTATTAGCCGTTTGATTATTATAATTGATTATGTTTTGGCCACCTTTCTTTAGTTTCTGCATATTTTCTTGAAGTTGGACATTTATTCTTTTACGTTTATGATTATACGAAGTTTAGGGAATTAATTTGTTTTCTTTTTTCTTTCTTGTTGTATTACTCTGCAGGCTGAAAAAGGAGAGGACAATGATCAAATTAAGGATATCTTCAAGATTGGCAAGAAAAAGAAGAAAACTGAAAAAACTTCTACCGAGATTGTTTTGCTAGTTGAGAGGGTATTGGCTGAGCTCGAAGTTGTTGTTGAAGAAGACGCTGAGCTAAATCGACAGGGAAAACCCGCTATTAATAAATTAAAAAAGTTGTATATTATTACAGACGTTCTCTCAAAGTTAGTTACTTGTCCTTCAATGTTTTTTTTGTGTTTGATGCTTTTGTAGCTTAATTTTACTAATTTGCTTGGATGAGGATTGCTTGTTATGCAGAAAGCAACTTCAGCCATTGTTTCTGGATCATGGAGTTTTAACTCTTTTGAAGAATTGGCTTGACCCACTACCAGATGGAAGCTTACCGAATAGAAACATACGTGAAGCAGTTTTAAAGATCCTGAATGATGTCCGGAAGGGCTCCCTTGATTTTTTCTGATATAACTATGAAATGAAAAAAAAGTTATGTTTGTTAATATTATGTTTTCTCCGTGCAGTTTCCGATCGATTTGGAGCAGCAATGTCGGAAAGAACAACTGAAGAAGAGTGGCCTTGGAAAGGTTAGATTTTGTTTAATGTAGCAATATACATGCAGTCATTTCTTTTAATATTTTTCTTATTTATGGTAATAATAATTGGACTAATTTGGATGCCTGGGCAACATTTTGGTAGGTCATTATGTTTTTCTCAAAGTTTGATGAGGAGACTGCAGCCAACCGAAAACTTGCCAAAGAGTTGGTTGATAAATGGGTGAATATAATTTATCGTCTTTCTATCCCAGCTTTTGAAGGACATGATGTGCTTCTTCCTTTTTTTAGGTTGGGGGGGCGGGGGAGGTCATCTTAAATGTTCGAAAACATAAAAATGAAAGAAAACCTTGATGTTATTTTTACATCAAGTGATATTTGGTGGTCATCTTTGATCAAAGAGCATATGATGTTTGTGTTATTCTCTTTAGAACTCTAAATCTTAAGATTTATATTAAACAGTTACCCCCACTTATATTTATTTGTATCCATCCAGAATTTGAAGCATCACAAGGTAATATTCATATTAATTTGCTATCATTGGATTCTTAATGACTTTAAAATTTCTGAATGTTATTCGTACAGAGTCGACCACTATTTAACAAGAGCATGAGGTTTGAGGACTTGAAGAACTTTGAAGTTGAAAGCGTTTCCCGGAGGCCTTCTGTTAAATGGTATTGTATTTTCAATGAATAGACAGCTTCTGTTAGCATTGAATAAATTAATCACCACAGGGAGTCTATACTTGCACACTTCACAGGGGTACGAGCAAAGGAGCAGGAATGTCATCCCGATATCCTAACTTTGATTTAGTTGAATTTTCACAGTAAGATGCTGCATCCTGCTTGTTGGTTTTCAATGGCAGGCTCAATTCCTTACCTGGTTTTTAATGTATACCTCTTAAGTTTTAGTTCGTCTGCCAATCTACAGGGGGGCAAGATCTGGCCAATCATCATCGTCTAGGCAGCATGCCTCAAGGCCTGAAGCAATTTCCATGGATTTTGTGGTTCGCCCTCAATCCAAGGTTGATCCAGATGAAGTTCGAGCACGGGCTAAACGAGTGGTACAAGATCAGCGTCATGCTAAGGTTGGAAGAAAATTTCAGATCAAACTTAGTTGCACAACAATTTGAACTTGCTGTTGATATTTTAATTTACTATGAACAGTAAATAATTTCAATATTTATTGCGCTTCTATATGGCAAAAAATGTCAATAATCCTTGCTCACTTTTTTCTTTTTCTTTTTCATTTTCTAAAACGTGAATGTTTTCATATTTCCCTCAAGCAAGTGTATTTCCTTAGAGTTTGCAAGTAGCTACACATTTCAGAATATTTCTTGCACTGGTATTTCGTGATATCTTTGATAATACGTAATATCAAGGACCATGTGCTCCGTTACTCATTAATTTTAATTATGAACTATCTTCTTTTTTTGCTATATTTGGTGGCTTATAGTGTGTGAATTGTGTACATGAATCAATGATGAATCTTACTTTTACCTCTAAACTAATGACCACTTAGCATGATCATCAAACAATGAGTCTGCTCCAATGAAGCAACTGATGTTATAGGATGATTGAATTAGCATGAGTTTCTAAAAAGTAGGTAAGTTAATTATCTAATCTATTTGCTAAATTTGCAGTCAAGATTTTGTGTGAAACAAGAGAAATGATGTGTTCGAAGTATGATTAGTACTTAGTTTGATGTTACAATATATGCTGATGAATGGAGATATATTTCTTGGTTGGTTGCAATAGAACATTTTGTGGTCATTCAAAAAAAATCAGTTTTATATAAAATTTGTTCTGTGTGCCTGCAGATGAACAAGAAGCTGAAGCAACTGGCAGCACCCAAGCGTAAGCAGCTACAGGCCACAAAACTCAGCGTGGAGGGCCGTGGCATGGTGAAATATCTCTAGTCATTTCGCCTTGCAAATGAACTAGGATGAGGAATATGTCGCGTTACTTTCATAAAACCCTAGTTAAATTTCACAGTGCTCAGTGACGGGGGTTCTTGGATTTACTTGTGCTTATTTCAAGTTTTTGTTGTGTGGGGGTCAGTCTACCCTCGGATTTTTATGTCGTATAACATGTATTTGCTGTTCGACTTAAACCTTGTGATTATTGTCCGTTTGAACTAGTCTTGCTTTCGGATGAATCGTGTTGGTTTGAGACTTTCTTTATATTAGGCTGTTAAAATCATTTTGATGTGATGTTCTTTTATCCTGTATTACATTTTTATTTTATATATATTAGGCTGTTAAAATCATTTTGATGTGATGTTCTTTTATCCTGTATTACATTTTTATTTTATAATATTTAAAGGAGGTATGAGAAATGTGTGTGTGTGTGTGTGTTTGGCCTCCGCGTTCAACATATATAAAAGTTAGTAACAAATTTCCCTTCTCTCTTTTTATTTTTTCCTGCAAATTATCTAAAAATCATATAAAATTGCAAAAGAGTTATTGTTTATTTTGACTTTATTCTTTTCATGTATTGGTCAAAAACACTTTCGATTTGAGTTGAAGTTTATTTTCCGTTTTATTTGATTTTAGTTATTCCTCTTCGGATTAGTATAGCATTAAATAAACTAACATAAATTATTCATGAGAAAAGTGTAACATCTTTTTCATTTATGACTTGTATTTTCTCGATTTTTATTTGAGAACTATCAAATGACACCATACATATTTCCTTCACTCGAAAAAAGAGAGTAAAGTTTCTTGTTTTACATTACAATTTTAGTATCCCACTTAAACTCTCTAAATAATCTCATATTGATTTGAGCTTTAAAGAGTTTGAGTTGTGGACATCCTAAATGTTTGTTGTGTGTAGACCAGGACCAGGTGATTCTAAAAAATCCGATGTGTATGATAACCGAAGAAAGCGATAAAATTTCATTTTAGCCTTACCAAATTGTTACGCCACATCACTTTATTTTTTATTTTTAATAAAAAAAAAAGCTAGAAGAAACTTCAGTATTTTAATTTCGTGCCAAAAGGGTATTTTGGTAGGTGCCGCTTGTTAATGTATTTGTCCTTTCTTACACGGTAATAATGCAGGTATATGTACTCTAATTTAGTTGGTGCTTTTGGCTTTTTTTCCTGCTACTCTGTCTCCTGTCCTCTTCTTCTTTATGTTCATCTACTCTACCTTACGTTACGTATAACCCCAACCTCTTCTGCATGCAAGTTAATTAATTTATTTGTTCTCTTTCACCTAACTCCATCACTATGTATTTCTTTATGGTCATTCCTATTTTGGTTTTTAGTACATTATGTTTTAGAAAAAATATATGCGTATGTGCATACCTCAACTGCAGGGAAAATGCATCGTATTCCTTTCTGCTATGCAAGCCTGCACAAAACTTCTCTGTGAAATTTTTATTGCACCAAATCCCCTTGTACTTTCGGATTCCCTGCATAGAATTTTCCGTCCGTCCGCTTCTGTCAGTTTATTAATTTCATTTGACACAAAACCCCCTTATACTTTCTCAACTTAACAAGAAATCCCCTTGTACTTTTTAAACTTAATACAAAATTTCCTTGTATTTTTCAAACTTAGCATGTAATACCCTTGTACTTTTTAAACCTAGCATACAATCTCCTCATATCAAGGGGTAATTTAGGTATATCATCTAAAAGTTAATGGTGTTAGACAACTAACGGAGTAAAATGAGAGTGTACATATAATTTGAAAGTACATGGGGTTTGGGTGCAATCAAAATTTTACATAAAATTTTTGTGCATGTTTCCCATAACACATAGGGGTATTGTACATTTTCCCAGACAACTGCAGAAGGATTGTAAGATGTTAAATCATAAATATTAATTTTCCTTCAGACCTACCAATTTAAGTTTTTTAGATAAATTATGGTATCAAAGCTCAAGGCCAAAGAGCTCATGTGTTTTAAATATTTCCGCTACTCAATTCTAAATTCCATGTGCTATGAAATTTGGACATTTAATATAAATAAACAACATTTTTAGCTTTGGGACATGGCCAAAATTGGAAACATGGAGTACCGAGATTGAGACTAAGACGATAGTACATTAACAAATGTTATTATTTTAATATGTAAATTATGTACATGTTCATATAGTTTTATCAAAATATTGTTCCTTTGTAATCCATATATAGTATAATATATTTGATAACAAAAAATTGATAAACATGATTGCAAAATAATTTGGGCAATATTGAAAAGCGGAGACGTGTCCTTGACTTTTATGATATGGCAAACCTATATTGCAAAAAAAAGAAAGAATGCCTTTGAAGTCGATTACAACCTAAGGTTTTTTCTCAAAGGATAGAAATGCACTTAAACCAAAATTTCTTCAACTATTCCAAGAAAAATCTGCCAAAAAAAAAAAAAAATTTGCCATGTTGTTAGCATTACACCAAAAATTGATAGGATTTTAAAAAATTTCACTGTGTATGTGCGTGGAAAAGAAGGGAAATTTGGTCAAGTTTCGAGATTCAATTTTTTTACTTATATTTGGGAAAATGTAGGTAATAAAAAGAGTTTTGGATGGTAAAATAAATTCCCGTTCCCACCAAAGGACCAATCTGAAATATTTTAATAACATGAGGGACGAAACTGCAACACATATTTCGTACAATTCAAATCAAAATATTAAAAATCTAAAGAAAAAAACCTTACTAAAAAACACGTGGTTGCATTTTCGCTGGATATGTGCCGATAATCGTATTCTGCAAATTTTAAGGAAGAAATAAAATGAATTATCTAATTTGCCTCTAGGTTTTTTTAACCCGATGATCAACTTTGCTGGAAAAACGAGGGGGTATTAGTTGCTGAATTTTTCTTAATTTGATAGTGTTGAGTGCTAATGTTGTGTTTTGGGAGTGCAAAGTGCCCAATTATCGTGTTTCAGTAGTGTAAGTTGCTTAGTGGGTATATTTAGCCAGGTGTAAATTTGGAAAATAAAAAAAATTGCTGACATCATCAAATTTCGTCTATTTTTAACGCCGTAAGAGATTTCTTGTAATATGCTCAAACCCGAGAGGGTGTCCCTGTAATTTTTTAAACAGCGGAGAATTTCTTGTAATATGTTCAAACATGAGGAGGTCTGAGTGTAAATCACCCTATTAAGAATGTAAAATGTCTATTCTCAATGTTATAGAATGCAAAGTGCAAAACTCTTAGTAAAGTTTTAAAAATACACTTTATTTTCGTTAAATTAATTAAAAACAAAAAACTTTTCTTTATTTTAGACGAAATATAAGATTTTTATCCAATTATTGAATTCCACCACCACCAACCTATTTTTTCGAATTTCTTCTCCAAACCAGATCCCCTTCTTCGTTTTCAACAGATTTCTTTAAATTAAGCATCAATTCCTCTTCTAACCCCAAATTCTCACTCAAAGTTACGAACTTTAGGGGTGGAAAGAGCATAACAACATACCACTGATTATATACCAGAAAAATATATAGTTTCTTCACTTGCGATATAGCAGCTTGTAATTTTGCTAATTGATCATGGGTTACGAGGACCATATGTAAGTTCTATTTCCTATCCAATATCCTTAGAGTTAGGGTTTATAATTAGTCAATTCGCCTTTTGTATTTGTAAATTAGTTTAGTCTTGTTTCTTGAATTATTGATTCGGATTGGGATTGTAAATCAGTGAATCGTTCGCCTACCTTTTCTGTACGTGTTTAGGGTTTTATATGGAAATGGGATACGGGTTTCTTTAATAAATCAATTGCTTATGTTCACTTGGTATAAATGTGTGTGGGTGTGCGTGTTTGAGCGTTTATTACATTGAATGGGTTTACTTTGGTGGTGAAATCAGTTTTAGAGATGAAGATGGTGAGCCATCGATGCACTTGGACAAGGATGTTCAGTCTGATCAAGATGAGTATCATCAAGATCAAGATGAATATCATCAAGACCTTCGTGATGATAATCGGGACAATAGTTATCGCCACCAGAGATCTCTCAGCCATTACGTCCTCAACTAGCAAAGCAATTTCGGCAGAAGTTTTTTCAGTTTTCTATTTTTTTTGTCATTAATTTCAGCATCTTCTTCTCTCATCTCACGAGGCTGATCTAAGATCAAAGAGACGTGGGTTACTATTGCGGTTGCAACTATGAGGTTAGCCTCATTTGTTTTGGACTTCAATTTTTCAATTTCTTTATTTTTCTAATTTGTGATGCTATCATAGTGCAATGTTCAATTGTTTATCTGTGTATTATTTGTTTTCTGAAATCAATTTATGAACAGTTTGTGGTACAAGTAGCCTAGTTTTAGAATTTTTGTAGTTATTGATTATTTGATTGATGTCTGAACCCTTTGTCGATAAAGATGATGAATTTATGGAAATTTGGTGAACCTGCTGATTTTGGTTTTAAATTATATCTATAAGGGGCGTATGCGGTTGATTTTGTACAAGTTTTCATAGGTAATTGATGTTTGAAGTAGATAACTATTTTCGGTATTTGTGTTCTTCTTTTTCTCCCAAGTACTTAGAGTTAACCAACTATATTAAGGAATGAGTTCTCTTCTAGAGCTAGATATTCCATTTTCTGTATTTTGATATTCTCATCGCAAATTATTGCCAACTTTTACTTGCTGTTTTAGATAGTTTAGGTATATATACAAGAATGCTTAATTTTTTTAACCCCCTAGGTGAAAGGAAAAATACTCCCAAGAAACCCAATCGTGGACCTACCCAATGATACAGATAATTCAATGAGGCAACACACCAAGAAAATCTATACTTTTAGGAAGTGCATGTATTGCTAGTTATAGTGTCAAATTTGAAAGAGAGGTCTCAAGTCCAGACAATTCTTAATATTACTCCAACACCTTGCAGACAACTAGGGGACTCAATCCTGCAGCTGGGCTACTAAAGCTTTGCCCATAAGCTAGTTGTAAACAGAACCTTTGAATCATATTGGTTGAAGGTACTCTAGCTCCACATCTGGAATGAACAAACCAACTTAATTCCAGATTATGGGTGGTCAATAGAGAGGAATTCACGGTAACCAGTTTTAAACGCATGAAACACATCCAACTTGGCTTATTAGTTGAGTCACAAAATGAAAACAAAACCATAATTTAATTATTGTTTAATTACAAAATGAACATCATTGTGAATTGCACCAATGAATGATCACAATGAAAGCTATAATAGCAATGAAATAAATATCCCTCATTTCCTTACATATTTCTGTACTTCAGTTAATAGTACTTATTGACAATAACCACGTCGTGTTGGTCATATTTTCCGGAACCAACTTCTTGTTAGGGATTTACTAAGCAAGTACCGTCAAACCTGAGAACCTTGACTGTGGACTCTAGCCATGTCTCTTTTCATGGTGACTTGAAATAATCTGTAGACAGACAAATGAGAAAATAGTACATAATGAAACTATAAGAGATTTTGTAAAACTATCAGAATAACTTGTTAAGTCATAACCTGCTTCGAATTTTATGAAAGAGAGTCAATATGATGTTATCTTCTTCTACTATATATCCACCATGTTCAAAAAACGTCTAAAGTAATGAGGCCATCTCAAACGCCAGCTCTTGGCGCAATGCTTCAGCCTTAATAAATACTCCTATAATTAAAAAAAAAAAGCTAATTTTTCTATAAATTTTCACTGATTCAACAAAATGCTCGGATATATACAAAAAGAAAGAGAAGCTAACGCACCTAGCAGGGGCTCCAATATATTTTGAGATAAATCCATTACATAACCCAACACTTGACAAAGTCACCTCGCCAAAATGGAGATGTTTTGATGTTGAAAATTCTGGCAATGGCAAAAGAAGTGGATAGTCCTTTTCATCATAATGCTATTGTATATATCTCTTGTTGAGGATACTAGATACAATTGTACCCAATTTGTCTGAACCCTACTATTACACTCCCTCCTGCCCTATTTTTTTACTTCTATTTCCTTTTTTGGATGTCCCAAAACAATACTCCCTTTCTTAAAATGGAAGTTTTTTTTTTCTCAAAAATACCCTCATCCGGAAAGTAATAATTTTACATTAGTAATTTTCAACCGCTACTTAAAGTGTAAAGATATCCAAAAGATTTACTTTTTCAACTTTCACCTAAAACTCCCCGCAAAACCAAAAGGGAGCAAAATATTTGGGAAGGAGGACCTACACAATACATGGTTCCATTTCCAAGAGATATTTTTCACTTCTAAAAGGCTTTAAATCCAATAATATGTATTTTAGATGGGAGTTACCATGAAAGTTGCTTCATTTTTTTGTTTAGTGAGCCAAAAGCTCCTTTATAAACTCATGTTCTACTCACTGATTGACTCGTTTGTGTTTGTTAATAGCATAAATAGGTCAATTTTGATACACACGTACTAGTAAATTAGTCATTTTTTCTTAAGTTTAATTTCCAACTGTTGAGAAAATGGTAAAATAGCCATTAATAGTGAAATAAAGAAATAAAAACAAAATGAAGATTCTTCTCTTCCCCAAGTCCCGTCCTATATAACACCCTTACACTCTCAATACCCTTTCATATTGACCCCCTCGCACTAACTTATCTCCAACACCACCGAGTAAAAGAAAAAAAGTAGCCATGTTCATGAGATTGTGTTTATTTTATTTCCTGGTGGTTCAAAATTTTTGTAATAAATCACAGATGACGTTGGATTTTCTCAGTCCAACTCAATATAAAGGAGTAATTTGGTAACCGTAAGTGACGTGGCTGAATTTACAATTACTTGCATTTTCAGCATTTAATAAATATCAATCCATCAGCCGAGTCTACTTTAACTTTTCAAACACTAGCCCCACTGATTTTTTTCCCTTTATTCCGTTCTCATCCATAGATTTTTCGGACCTCTTTACTTTCAATTCACACATCTCTCTCTACATACATATGTGTGTGTGAGTGAATGCACACATACAAATATACTGTAAAGAACTTAATTAAACTCAAACCTTCAATTTTGTGATGATTTCCCGGTTAAGAAAGGTTTTTGCTAATTTATTAGCCATTTGATTATTAAAATTGATTATGTTTTGGCCACATTTCTTTAGTTTCTGCATGTTTTCTTGAAGTTGGACTTTTATTCTTTTACGTTTATGATTATACGGAGTTTGGGGAATTGATTTGTTTTCTTTCTTGTTGTATTACCCTGCAGGCCGATCAAGGAGAGGTCAAAGCTGAAATTAAGGATATCTTCAAGATTGGCAAGAAAATGAAGAAAACTGAAAAAACTTCTACCGAGATTGCTTTGTTAGTTGAGAGGGTAATGGCTGAGCTCGAAGTTGTTGCTGAAAAAGACGCTGAGCTAAATCGACAGGGAAAACCCGCTACTAATAAATTAAAAAAGTTGTATATTCTTACAGACGTATTTTCAAAATTAGTTGCTTGTCCTTCAATGTTTTTTCTGTGTTTGATGCTTTTGTAGCTTAATTTACTAATTTGCTTGAATGAGGATTGCTTGTTATGCAGAAAGCAACTTCAACCATTGTTTCTGGATCATGGAGTTTTAACTCTTTTGAAGAATTGGCTTGACCCATTACCAGATGGAAGCTTACCGAATAGAAACATACGTGAAGCAGTTTTAAAGATCCTGAATGATGTCCGGAAGGGCTCCCTTGATTTTTTTCTGATATAACTATGAAATAAAAAAAAAATCTGTGGGTTAATATTATGTTTTTTCTCCCAGTAGTTTCCGATCGATTTGGAGCAGCAATGTCGGAAAGAACAACTAAAGAATTGTGGCCTTGGAAAGGTTAGATTCTGTTTAATGTAGCAATATACATGCAGTCATTTCTTTTAATATTTTTCTTATTTATGGTAATAATAATTGGACTAATTTGGATGCTGTAGGTCATTATGTTTTTCTCAAAGTTTGATGAGGAGACTGCAGCCAACCGAAAACTTGCCAAAGAGTTGGTTGATAACTGGGTGAATACAATTTATCGTCTTTCAATCCAAGCTTTTGAAGATGTGCTTCTTCCTTTTTTTAGGTGGTTTGGGTGGGGGGGGGGGGGGGGGGGGGTGTAGGCTGGGGGAGTCATTTAAATGTTCGAAAACATAAAAATGAAAGAAAACCTTGATGTTATTTTTACATCAAGTGATATTTGGTGGTCATCTTTGATCAAAGAGCATATGATGTTTGTGTTATTCTCTTTAGAACTCTAAATCTTAAGATTTATATTAAATAGTTTCCCCCACTTATATTTGTATCCATCCAGAATTTGAAGCATCATATGGTAATATTCATATTAATTTGCTATCATTGGATTCTTAATGACTTTATTCGTACAGAGTCGACCACTATTTAACTAGAGCATGAGGTTTGAGGACTTGAAGAACTTTGAAATTGGAAGTGTTTCCAGGAGGCCTTCTGTTAAATGGTATTGTCTTTTCAATGAATAGATAACTTGTGTTAGCATTGAATAAATTAATCACCACACGAAGTCTATATATTTGTCAAACTTCACGGGTATGAGCAAAGGAGCAGGAATGTCATCCCAAGATCCTAACTTTGATTTAGCTGAATTTTCACGGTAAGATGCTGCATCCTGCTTGTTGGTTTTCAATGGCAGGCCCAATTTTTAATGTATACCTCTTAAGTTTTAGTTTGTCTGGCAATCTACAGGGGGGGTAAGATCTGGCCAATCATCATCGTCTAGGCAGCATGCCTCAAGGCCTGAAGCAATGTTCATGGATATTGTGGTTCGCTCTCAATCCAAGGTTGAACCAGATGAAGTTCGTGCACGGGCTAAATGAGTGGTACAAGATCAGCGTCATGCTAAGGTTGGAAGAAAATTTCAGATCGCACAACAATTTGAGCTTGCTGTTGATATTTTAATTTACTATGAACAGTAAATAATTTCAATATTTATTGCGCTTCTATATGGCAAAAAATGTCAATAATCCTTGCTCACTTTTTTCTAGCAACAATATGTATTCATTAAATTGTCGTGTCGCTATTTGGTGTGTTGAAATTCTTAAAATTTTGACTTGGTAGTTGTTATTTTAAATCAGTACAGTCTAATTGAGTCTTGCTGAATAAAGCTCACTTGATGTGTATTCATTATATGTACTCGTATCAAACCAAAATTGAAAGATAAATTCGACCACATCTTCATAAACTAAAACAATAACAAGATTTTAAAATATTGAGCTAAAGGCTCTATTCATGTCCGACCCGATCAAAGATTGTTCAAGCTTATGAATCAAAAAAATCCCAATAACAATCTTAAGATCAACAAATATACCATGAAACTAAGTTCAAATAATGTCATTCGAATCTACTCTATTTGTTTACTCTTGAAATTTTATGGAAGGTCTTTAATAATTATATATGTACAGGTATTCCCCCAACTCATATACGTCACAAATTCCCTATTTCAAGTAAGCAATGCCTTCAAAGTCGACCATCACCCTAATCATATGGATATGGTGTATAACCAAAACAATTACACTCTCTTTTGGTATTTTACACAAGGATTACACAAATAAATAAATGCTCTGAAGATGATGAGAAAAGATTTATTCTGAAAAAAGAAAGAGGAAAACATAGATTCAGAACTAGCAGATCAAGGGTAGGGATGATAACTATAAACCTCTGTCCTCTTCATTCAAAAGATGGTGCAAGGCATTCGTCTACCATATCAACAAGGTTCGGATTTTCTAAAGCTGCAGCTACCCGCTCTTTATCGTTCAGCTGTTTATTTACTGCACATAAGCAAAATGAAGTTCAGAAAAACACAAACTTGAAAAGCTAAGAGAACATTATATAGCTGACATAAAACTACAGATTATATCTAACAAGTATAGATAGAGTGGAATGGTAAAATATGTGTGTGTGTATATAGATAGATGGGCGGGGGGGAACCTGCAGCTTCAGTAGCATGAGTACCCGGTGCTACTCTAATGTCCACCTAAGAACAGAATAAAAGTTAAACCATCAGAATAAAACAAATGAAATCCTTCAGACACCATGACAAACTACCAATAGAACACAAGTAAAGCAAGATTCCACAAGGTGAACCTTCCGCTAAATTCAAAATATCCGAGCAACAAGTTTGTTTGGAAAAGTGAACTGTTATACAAATGTAAAAGCATACTAATTAAACAAGCAACATATAATATTTTTATAATAGGTCTCAGTTGTTCGAATATCAAGGCTATGTTTGATTCTTGAATTTTAGTGAGTGAAATGCTAAGGAAAATATTTTCTCATGCATCAAATGATGCAACATTGAGTTTCATTTCTTGTTCATTTGCATTTTACTTATCATTTTACTCGCTAAAATCCATATACCAATCATAGCCTAAAGACATTTGCATTTTACTTATCATTTTACTCGCTAAAATCCATAAACAAATCATAGCCTAAGAAATAGAACTCTTGATATCTTACACAAGAAAACCGAGTAAAAAGTGTAGAAAATACAATTATTAAACAAACTTCTAAAAGTTAACTACGAAACAGCACTGGAAAGAACAAGCCCTCAAATTACAAGATTTTAAAAGCTACAAACAGCAACTTCTGTTAGCTTGCATCAAGTTCTAGAGGCAAAAATTGGAAATCAAAAGCTGGATAGAGCTATATGCGTGACATATATATTAAAAGAGAACCTACTTCTTCAACATTCAGGCATACATACAAAGAAAACAACAGAGGGCATTTGCTAATATGCAGTACAACCATGGCCATGCTTCTTCAACAAAAAATGTGAGTAGCTTCCTTAAAGTCAGAAGCTCAAGAACAAGATAAGGCGACCCACTAATGCACGCACAAGTCATTAAACAATCCCATATCTTGCATAAGCATATGTGCCAAACTATGCGGACTTTGTTTTCACACAAAACCATATACAATTAACAAATTGCAGCATGTAACTGGAATTGTTTTGACTTGCTAACATTATTCAGTAAATACAGAGGTATATGAAACAAATGAAACCTAAGACATACTTTGTATCGAGGTGGCAAACAGCGCATAAGTTTGACTCGCAAGCATAAGCCTATCACTGTCGCCATGCTGCAATGCTCTACTGTAGGAGTAAATGTGACCCTGAAGCAGATGAGTGTTATAAAGGAAAAATCACCACAATAGAAATGGAAGCAAATAAATAGAAGAGACGAGTTTTTTTTACCTTACATGGCTACGCTTGTCGTCCACCTCAATAGCATCTTCAGTTATAACTTTCAGCTCTTCCAAGGAATAAGGGTGTTCTGGATCTTTTATGTCTCTAATGTGATGTGTAAACATTAAGAAGTACAAAATTTTGCAACCATGGGATTCTCACAATCTCATTTCATGCTTAGTCATTCAATGTTTGATTTCAACACAAATTTTTTCAATCAAAATGGAAAACTATATTTAGAAGGAAAATGAAGGACATTTAAATTTGAAACAAGGCCAACAGACCCCAGAGAAAGAGATCTGGATAACAAAAAAGGATATCAAAAATTTCCAGTTGGTCAATTGGTTCAACTGCTAATTCATCCACATCAGCTGGTGCACTTCGAGTTCGGCGCTCCTGTCTTTCGTACACGGTAGGGTTGGCATTTATTAATCCTGAGGGCATATTTACTACTCAACCTGAATTATAACAATACTGTTAGTCTAATTAACCAAATAAGAAATGAAATTACAATTAAATTACAATAAGCCCTCTGACCATATACTACTCAATCTTATTATAAAACAATATCGTTAAGCAAAAGTAACCAAATATCACAAGAAATTACAATGAATACTACTCTCACATCTTGATACATCAAAAGTCAATATAGGTCCCCCCGGATAATAAGGCCTATTAGGCCTTCTCACGGAATCCTTGTTGAGTGAACATCGAGTTTTTGCATGCTTTTAATGCCATAAAATAAAAAAATCCTTAATAAATATTAATCAAACGTTTCTTTCCAGATCCAGAACCGCTGAGTCTCGGCGGGTCATGGACCTCACCGAACCACAGACTAGGTCTGCGGACCCATTTCTTCTACGCATAACTAACCACACACGATCAATATTTATGTTTTGATGATTTTTAAACTTAATTCGAGCTCAACTTAAATAGGCTAAAAATAATTTTTTTAAATTGTACATTCACCAAGCTACTCGAGCCTGACTCATTAACTCAATTAAAGTTTGAGCTTGACACGTTCAATAATCAAACCAAGTTCAAATACAATCACGAGCTCAATAAAAAAAAAATCAAGCTTAACCAATGTGTTAGTTCGGCTCTACTAGACTCATTTACACCTCTTTCACAAATGTATACACTTCATCAAGATTCCACAATGAATTGTCAAAACATGCAAATACTATCAGGGCCGGTCTGACATATTATGGGGCCCTAGGCGATGTTTAAAATTGGGGGCCCTCTTTTACAAATTAGCTGATATTTTTTAAATTCAATCGTAATATCTTTTTATGACATTTCATTCTTAAACTCTCTCAACAAAAGCAAATACTACAAGTATCGTGTATATATATATATATATATATATATTGAAAATTCAAGTATCATGAATATTTTCATATAACAAATGTAAGTTAACAAATATAAGTTTTTACTTGTCAGAATAATAAATTGATAAAATTTGAAAGTAGAATATTTCTGCTCAAGCTACTATCTTAGGTAATTGGTGGGGCTGTGCAAACGGTAAACCGAACCAAACCAAATTTCGTTATACGGCCTGGTTTGGTAAACCGAAAAATTCGGTTTGGTTCGCTAAATTACCATTCAGTGAGGTTCGATTTGATTCGGTACAAAAAAAACCGAAAAATTATTGAATAAAAAATAATTTGTCTTGAATACATATGTAAATAATAATATGCTTCCTGCCACTCTAACCAACAATGAAGTTGAATAGAAATTATAAAGAATACATCAGAGACCCCCTAGCCTCAGTCCCCTCTCCAAAAATTACTTTAGCATCAATCAACTTTTGGGTTTTAAATACAATTAGAACCCAATTTATTAAGAGAAAATCAGAAAAAGAACAAAATTGGGCATTTAGAATTTGGACTGTACCTCCGTAAATTACAAATCTGGGCCGACAGAGAGATGGTGGAGGCGCGATGGGGGTGGGTGGTGCGGCGGCGCGGTGGGATTTTGAATTGAAGAAGAAGAAGATTTGGGTTTTGCTCCAGGGCAGTCCGTAGAAGAAGTGAGAAGATTAAAGTGAAGCTTGGATTGGTAGGAATTGGGATTTAAAAAAAATGGGTATACCGGTTCGGATAAGAGTCAAACCCTTCGGATAAGCCAGTAAAATCGTATACCGAAAATCAAAACTTATAATCATACGGTAATGGAGCTCATACTATAAATCGAACCAAAGTAAGGCATGTATCAAAATCGAAACTTCGGTTTCAATACAGTTTACCGGATAGTGCACAACCCTAATCTTAGGGGGTGTACATTCAATATAACTTAACCGTACCAATTTTCGGTATCTAGTCTGACGCTGTAGTTTCAAAATTTGTACAGTATGTCAAATCGAACTATTTGGTTTGATTATCAAACGGTTCGGTCCGCTACCAAAAAACCCAAGACATGTATGTAATTTGAGTTTTCTTTTTAATAAATTAATATTAAAATTTGTAGCTTGATTCAAACTAGTTGAATCTAAGTTACATATTTTTTTTTCCCAAAATACTAAAATATAATAAAACAAAAATATTGTACTTACAATTAGCATATACTTTCTCCGTTTTTTTTTAATTCGCTTGGATGATTGCACAATGATTAAGAAATGTAATAAATAGCCAAAATTTTAAAGTAGAAGTCTTAAAACACCCTTTTAATCAAATAATTATACCCTTAATAAGAAAGTAAAATTGGTATAAAAAATTTAATTCTACATTGGATTCCTAAAACGACAAATAAAAAAAAGGGGAGCAATCTTTATCGACACCAATAATATGAACTAATCACTTTTACACAAATTAGCTCAACAGAGCTTACATAACAAACACAAGGAAAATTTCAATAGAATGTGTATTGTTAATCGAAAAGTTAATTTGATAGGTTAAATCTATTTTAATGGCACGCTCCGATTATTGTCCAACGCATCCGAACCAATACATGACGCATTAATGTTAATATTTGCCTCAACATAAATTGATCAAGTAAGTATGATCCAATATATTATGCATAAAAATATTTATGACATGCTTTTTGCATATATATATTTCTATATTATGGAGTAAAACATTATAAATAAGTATATAAGAAAAATCTCTAGAGCATCAGTTAGATAAGTATATAAGAAAAGTCTCTAGAGCATCAGTTTTAGCCACTATATCAACTTGATTCCCACCGTCTGTTCGATAATGTAGTTATAAATAGGGCAAGACTTTATTTGAAAATTATCCAAGTTTTTTGCATGCATTGGTACATCTTATTTGACAAAAAAATATTAAATAAAAAAAATTAGATACATTTACATTTACAAAATATTTTTTTGAGGCCCTATATATCGGGGTCCTAGACGATTGCCTAAATTGGCTAGCTATAGAGCTGGCCCTGAATACTATTGTTCAAAAAGCACAAAAAATGTAATCCTTATTCAAACCAAAAGTCAGTTTACTTTCCGAGCTCAATCCCATACCTAACGAAAGCAGAATAAGATTTTCCTTGAGAACTATAGAACTTCATCATGAGATTTAAGCAGCAGAGATTCAGAGAATAACCCAACATTACCAACTTAGTTTGAATTTGAACAAATTAAACCTAATTCAATTTTTGAAATAAATATAACAAAAATTCCACATAAAATTAAGGACTTTAACAGGAGAATAAACATAATAAATAAAGAAACATGGAACGTCAGCTCCTTGATTAGTCTAATAAAATACCTCAAAATAACAAAATAAAATCCTAAGATAATAAAAAAGTCTTACCTTCAAATAGATAGACAACAGGAATAGAGATAGAGCAAGGAGAATTACGGGGGGAAAGAAGTCGTACCGAGTGGAGGTCTGCCGTTTTAATGAAATACTAGTAGAATTTTTGACTTAGGTTATTCTAACAAATACAAGACTGTCAATTCAATTGGGCGAACTCCGATTATATTTGATTTGAGTTGAGCTAAAATAATAACTTGTGGGGTGATCATGTTGGACTTCTGACCTAAAATAACATTATGAAGATTTTAACACATTTTCATAAGAAATAGTTGATTATTTTATGGTTAGAATATTTATAACATTTAATAATGCTTAAAAATTATAGTTAAATGGTCTTTGAAAATGTGAGAGAGTTTTAAATGTTAATAGTTCTTTTTTAGAATATTTAAATGTGAAAAGTTTGAGAAGGAAGACATATGTGACTTAAATTATGTTTGTTGATGGTTCAGTAATTAGAAAAATAAGACAAGTGTGAAACAATATTTGTCGAATTTAGTATATCATTATTGTAAAGTATATATATATATATATATATATATATATATATATATATAATAAAATTCCAATACACATGATGTTTTAGCTTATTGTATAAATTACATATTCAAAAAATATTGATCTGAAAATGATTTTGAAAAGTATGAACAAGTCGTCCGAAAACAATCGTACTTTGAGCATGTTCACGTGAATAACACAAATCTCACTGATTTTTTGAAACAAACACGATCTTTTCATGGAGATATAATTTCAACTCATTGCTTTGGACTTTCAAGTTAAAACCATTTTTGTTGAAAAATGCATTTAAAGGGTGATGTGCTTTGACTACCTCATAAAATATTTGTTAAATATGGATTGAATTTCAAGAAACTACACCTTATGTGCTTTTTGTCAATCCTTACATTATAAGCTGACTTTTGAATTGAGTTAGACTTAATTAATATATGTTTTTTTTTCCTCTCTATAAAATACAAAATTGCATTAATTAATCATGGATTAAAGCTTGTTATAAAAATAGATGGGATTAGTTAATTACCTTCCCAAATTTGAGAAATTTCAACACATAAAGATAATTTATTATGTGCCAATAAGTGATTAATCTAGTTGTAGGGTTAGGGGGTGTTTGCAAGGGCTTTTAAAAAGTACTTTTTTGCTTTTTTTGTGCTTAAAGCACTTTGGTAGTGTTTGCAAGTAAGTGCTTCTGCTATTGCTTCTTCAACTGAAAAGCAGATAAAAGCAGGTTGGCAAGAAGCAACTAAGGAGGTGCTTCTTCCATTGCTTCTTCTAGGTGGCATTTTTGTAATAATTAAACTTGCTTTTTTTAAATATTTGCAAACACCTCCTGCTTTTGAATAAAAGTACTTATTTTTTACTTTTACTTTAAGCAACTGTTTTTTAGCTTCCAAAAGCATTTGCAAACACCCTTTAATACTCCCCACCGACGACCCAACACTTTTCGGGATTATACCTTTAACAATTAAAATAAAATAAAATTACTGTACAAAATATAAATCAACGTGCTTAGTCTCCTATTATAACTGTATAAATGACCGAGAGTAAAAAATACTGGGCTATAATCCTTAAAAAAAATTAAATAGTAAAATAAAATATTAATAATAAAATATTTTCAAACCGATCGACGGTGCTTTTTTATAGTTGTTGTCGTCTGCCTTCACTTGCATATAGTAATCGGCCCCTGACTCTCTCTTCCGGTAAATTCATCTCCTCTGTACTCCTATATAGATACAAATTTTATATCTATATACAAGATTCTTTAAGCTCACGGTAGTTTAAACAAACAATTCAGTTATATGCCAGATTTTGTTATCATTCAAGTGGACTGTTTCTATAGATTTAATTGGATTCATTTATAGTAATAATAAGTATGATTTCATTTTTTGTTTTCCTTTTCTTTTGGTGGTTGTAATTTTTCTTGCATTAGTATAGCTGGCTATGAGAAAATGGAAAGTGTGTAAACTTGGATTGATGCATTATAAAAAAAATAAGGGTAAATGAAGTTATAGATTCAGAACTTGATTAATGGAGAAATATATTTGTTGTGCTTAGATGGAGTTGAAAACTTCTGTCTTCTATTGTAGCAGTTAATTAGTAACAAATGGAAATAATCATTTTTTCACTATATTATTTATTGTACATTTCTCAATATCTGTAATGCTTCTCAGTGAGTTTAGTTTGTTGATTCAGTGATAAACGAAGAATCAAGGATTGACAGTTGCGAGAAAAATGGCTGTGTGAGTCTTATTCTTAGAAACTTAATCAAAACACCTTTGTGCGTGTACACTAGGCTATTTTTTATGATAATTCACATATTAATAATGACTTCACTGATGAATGATAGGGTTGCTTCTGCCCCTGGAAAGGTTTTGATGACCGGGGGATACCTGATTTTGGAAAGGCCTAATGCTGGGATTGTGCTAAGCACAAATTCTCGATTTTACGCAATCGTAAAGCCTCTTTACGAGGAACTTAAACCCGATAGTTGGGCTTGGGTATGTTTGATTTGATGATAAAAAGTTATCTTTTAAGATTAACGCTGAATTTGCTTGGCAATTTTTCTTTGTTTCACCAGGTTTGAATATTGAATGAATCTTTATAGTCTCTAAAATTACTTTTGGCTTGAAATGGACATATTCGTAAATTTTTATTTAGTGTTCAAGCTTCAAATAATTTGAAGTGCTTGATATCCTCCTCCTCCCACTTTGCCAAATAGTCACCCAATTTTGAATTTTAACTTCTCACAGAATTATTCATTTGTGTCAGGCATGGACAGATGTGAAATTGACTTCTCCTCAGATGGGTAGAGAAACAATGTACAAACTGTCGCTTAAGCATCTGTTACTTCAGTGTCTCTCTTCGAGGTGATGTCTTCTGATTCTATTCTCTCACAATTTTTTTGTTGATTCATGGATGAACTATAAATTCAGACTGATTTAGTTATTCTGATTCTTCCACATATCATTAGCAAATGCAACCAAAAACCAATTGATTTTATATATATATATATGGAGAAAAAAAACAAATGGTCCCATTAATTGTTGACTTAATATCCTCTACTCTGCTAACTTCAGTGACTCAAGAAACCCTTTTGTGGAATATGCATTGCAATATGCAATAGCAGCAGCTCATGCAACATTTGACAAAAATAAGAAGGAAGAGTTACAGAAACTTCTTTGTCTAGGTAATGTATGGTAGAGTGCCTTTAATATTTCTTTTAACATAACTAAACTTCTGAAAATCTAATGTATTTTCTGAATTAGTCATGGAGGTCTTGACATTACGATATTAGGTTGCAATGAATTTTATTCATATAGAAATCAGGTAATCATTCACCCATATAGTATTCTTCTGGGTATTTTATGCAGTAGACTTTTAGTGTTAAGGTCTGCTCTTCTACATGATGCCTAATGTAGTCATATTGTTATTTCTGAAAGGTAGTTAGTCATAAGCAATGGTTTGGTGATCAGATGTTTATATTTCACCTCAGGTGTCAGATTCATGATGTTAATTATATAGAAAACTATCTCATATTCTGAAGGATTTAACAATTACTTCTTTTTTTTCTTTTTTCTCTTCTCTTGCAGTAACTTCTTTTACCTTGTAATGGTAGTACATTTGTCTAGTATAAGTAAAATTTGTGGAGCTTGTTTGTTGCAAAGAGGGATCTATCATGCTTTTATGACCCTGAAAAGGCTTCAATTTCCCAAATGAGTAGCATATAATGCAGTTATTCTAAGAAGCTACAAATTCTTTGTTTGTTTGCTTTTTTATTTTTATTTTCCTCGTAGTGTCTGGGTTAGTATATGGTGTTCTCACTTTATTTACTGTAAATTCACATTTATCAAGTTCTTAAACAAGGGCATTTAGTATAAAATTGAAGGTAATGGTTTTGAGTTAACATGTTAGGATAATTTGGTGTATGCTATATTTGTGGAAACTTTTGGACTCTGAGGATCTTTGCACAAGAAAATTCTATGGGTGCAGAAGTTGCGTGGAGTGCAACTTGTTTGTCAGAAAAGATGCACAAATATCTGTCTCGTCATCACATGCTCAATAGAATTGGTTTCTGTTTCTGTACAATTAAAACCTTTCGTTTTTAACAGCCCCATTTCTGTGCCAATATCAAAACTCATGCAAGATATGCATATTTGTACATATATATATGTAAGGAATATGCTCATAAACATTAGAATATACACACTTCCAGTCACATTTCTCCATATTTCAATCAACTATTCATCTCTCATGCAGATTGAAGCACATGGGCTTCCGTTAACTCCAGATTCTTTGGCTTCTCTGGCACCATTTACTTCGATTAGCTTCAATGCAGAAGAATCCGGTGGACAAAATTGCAAGCCTGAAGTTGCTAAAACTGGGTTAGGCTCTTCAGCAGCTATGACAACTGCTGTTGTTGCTGCATTACTTCATTATGTTGGAGTAGTCAATCTTCCCTCAGTGACCAACGACCATATTCAAGGGAATGAAGAATTGGACATTGTGCATATCATTGCTCAGACTGCCCACTGTATTGCACAGGGTAAAGTAGGAAGCGGCTTTGATGTGAGTTCTGCTGTCTATGGAAGTCAGCGGTATATTAGATTTTCTCCAGAAGTACTTTCTTCTGCGCAGGTATCCATCTCTCTTGTTCTGCCAAAGAAGATTTTGTTTTTGTTATATTGTATGAGTATCTAATGCTATTTTCTTCACCTCATATGCTATTTGTTTTTGCAATGATTGCTTACGTGGTCGGGAATAAGAAAAACTTACCGAGTTATGTACACTTCAAGTAGTTGATTAGTAGATTGAGTTGTTGACTATGGAAATGATTGATGATCTCGGGGATTGGGATACTGAAAATCGAGCCTTTAAGAATCAAACTCTATATTTTACTTTTATGTTAAAAGTAAAGAGTATGTGTTGTGGATTCTTGGATAAACAGAATCAATGAAGTCTTGATTAATGTTTGTAAAATAGTATATATTTGAATGAAGTCTAAAGTCTTAGTAGCAGGCATTAAATCATTTTTTAACTCAACAAACGAGATCATAAAAATGTAGTATTTTGCCTGTCAAATGCCCCTTTACCTTTTCTCCTCTAATCAGCTTAATACAATATCTAATTAATTTGAAACTTGGTAAATTGACTCACTATTGGGTTGCAGGGAGCTGGTCTAGGAATGTCAATAGAAGAAGTCATAGGCGATGTTCTAAAAGCTAATTGGGATCACGAGAGGGCTAAATTCTCATTGCCGCCATTGATGACTCTGGTAAGTTAACACATGAGTTTGTTAAGAGTTTAGAAGTTAAACAAGCTTTCTTTTAAAACAGGAGGTGGGAGATGGATTTTTGTAAAATAAATTCTATGTAGTATATTCTTTCTTTCTTAAAGTGCTCGAGTAAGATATATATCCCTGTTCAGTTACTTGGAGAACCAGGAACTGGAGGATCGTCAACACCATCAATGGTGGGTGCTGTAAAGAAGTGGCAAAAAGCTGACCCTCAAAACTCTCTAGAAACATGGAATAAGTTGTCAGAAGCAAACTCTGCACTTGAATTGCACCTCAACACCTTAAGCAAACTGGCAGAAAATAACTATGATGCTTATAGAAGTGCCATCATCAACTGCAGTATTCTTACATCAGAAAAGGTATTTCCATGCCCATTTTGTTCAAAGCTACATACTAGAGGCAATGCTGATTGTAATAAACTTTTCTTCTCCCTCCCTCCCTCTCTCCCAAGTGCCTATACATTTCGCTCATTGACTTATTACATGTACATATAAATTTCTTACTTTTTCTAACAGTGGACAGAGGGAGTTATTGAACCAAACCAAATAGAAATTGTCAAAGCACTATTAGGAGCTAGAGATGCCATGCTAGGAATCAGGTTTAACATGCGCAAGATGGGTGAGGCTGCCGGAATTCCTGTAAGCTTTGTTCATATCTCTGTAGTTATGGCGTGTAGTTCTTTTCTATCTCAATGGAAACTTGTTTTTATACTTGCTTTCTGTGTGTATTTCTGTCTGTTTAGTGTATCAACGGGTTGTAGTCCTATTATTTTTAGTTGACCATGTTTCTCTCCCAATTATCTTTTATGCAGATAGAACCTGAATCACAAACTCGACTGCTAGATACTACAATGAGTATGGAAGGAGTTCTATTGGCTGGTGTTCCTGGTGCTGGTGGATTAGATGCAGTCTTTGCTGTCACCTTAGGTGATTCAAGCAGCAATGTCATCAAAGTATGGAGTTCGCTCAATGTTCTTGCCTTGCTAGTGAAAGAAGATCCTCGTGGTGTTTGCTTAGAGAGCAATGATCCACGAGCAACAGAAATTACGACTGGTGTTTCTCGAATTCATATCGTATGAAACCATTTTTACTATTTCGTTGACTTATTTTAGCAAGAGGTAGCAAATAGTAATTTTCCCATTTTCAACAACATAAGCAAAATATGCATGTTGTAATTACTAATTACTTCAATATAGTGTCTGGCAAAATAAATTTGCGTTTTCGTTTGGTATTCAAATCAGATATCTTGAAAACTTACAATGTGATGGTTCTTGAAGATATGATTTCTACTTACTGACGTTTTACCCCCTCTGAAGTTGCTTTTGCTGTGCAAATTTGATGTTTGTGTGTGTATTTCTAGGGATGTTCAACCGGCAATACCAATTTTGGTATTACCTGCCCTCACCAAACCAAATGGATCTGTTTGGTTAGTAAAATACAGAACAAATTGGTTCCCTTTTGGTACTGGTTCGATATGGCCAGTTTGCCGAATTCTGCAGACCCCTAGAGTAACCACACTAAGGGGAAAATGAGATGGTCATGGGATGGCAGCAAAATGTTAAAAAAGTAACATTTATTTACCAATAATCTTTACAGGAGCAATTTCCATCTCTAAAATGGTGAAATATATTCCTATCCCTAACAGTAATTTCTCTTTCATATATCCCTGAAATTAATTTAGTATATGTGTGACAATCACTACACATTCTAACATTTCTTACTATTCTTATGGGACTCCCCTGTGTTGTATTTATCAGTGAAAAGGCAATTGCCAATTTCTGACTATGAGAACTCAACCTCTCTCTCTTCTCTTCTTCATCTACATCAAGCAAAACCTGTGATGTATCTGGAGAATAGCCCTCAAATTTTAACTGCCACTCCATTTGGTGAATCATTTCATAGATTTCACGAAACTGAGAATGTGTCTTATCATTCGACACAAACTTGTAAACCTTCTTCTTCACCTCAACCGAGCATGAACCCGGAACTTGGCCTAGCCCCTTGTGTGCCATTTTAGTCCGAGTCGTAGACACATCGTGCCATCTTTCGGCTCTTGCGTACAAATTAGACAGCATCAGATAGTCACATGCATTTCTAGTGTTTACATTAAACAGTTTTTCTGCTGCTATTTCCCCTAGTTCTACATTCTGATGAGCCTTACAAGAACTGAGGAAACTACGCCATATGATATCATTTGGCTCCATAGGCATGTTTTTGATGAGGTCAAGAGCTTCATTGACCATGCCACCTCGGCCCATGAGATCAACCATGCAGCCGTAGTGTTGCAGTGTTGGCTCTATCCCGTGCTCGAATCTCATTCTATCAAAATATTCCATACCCTCTTCAACTAAACCGGCATGGCTACAAGCACTCAGTATTCCCACATAAACAACATCATCTGGCTTCAGTCCCTCTTCTAGCATTTCCTCGAAAACGAGTAACGCTTCCTCACCACGCCCATGAGTAGCTAGACCCGAGATCATTACACTATAAGACTTCTGGTTCTTCATCCTCATTTTTTGAAACAGATACATCCCTTTATCAATGGTTCCACAAGTTACATACATATCTGTTAAAGAAGTTTGTACTGCAACATTGAATCCAGTCAAGTTCCTAAGTAAATACCCATGTGCGCTTCTGCCCAAATCAAGAGCACCCAGATGTGTGCAAGCAGAAAGAACACTAACCAAAGTACTTTCCTCAGCCCTCCATGAACCCTCATAGTTCATTTCACCAAATAGCCTTAAACAATCAGCCCACATTCCCAGATTTGCATGAGCTGAAATAAGTGCACTCCAAGAAGCAATTGTCTTCTTCTCCATAAGCTCGAAAACGGCACAAGATTGCCTTAACTCTCCACATTTTCCATACATACTGATTAAACTATTCTGCACAAATAAATCTTCCATAAATCCCATCTTCAAAACATGTCCATGAATCTGAACACCTTCTTCGAAAGCTGATAGCCAAGAACATGCCTTGAGAAGAGCAGGAAATGTGAAATTATCTGGTTTTACTTCTCTGTAAAGCATATCAATATATGTAAATAAAGCTTCTTCTGAGTTCATATCTTTAATGTATCCTCTAATCAGGGCATTGAACTCAAATGAGCTTGGATCATCGATTTGACAAAAAATCGAGCACGCGTAATCCATGCTGCCCCATTCTGAAAGGGCACAAGTGGCTACAAGATTGCTTGCACAGAATGAGCTCCAGAAGAATCCTAATTTTAGGATATGGCCATGGATTTGCTTGAAATCCTTGATGTTCTTGCATTTCTTCATGAGGGAAATGCATTCTTGCTCTTTTAGATTGAATTCATCAGTTTCTGGGATTTTTGCATGGGAGTTCAAGAATTGGAGGGGCTGATTAAGGACAGATGCCCCTACCATAATGCAGATTACTCCATTAGATGTTAATTTTGAGATTGAAGATTCAAAGGGACCAAGAAAAGTAGAGGGCAGAAGCAAAGTAGTTATTCTTTTGGTTAGTAGATAATGATCACATGGAACAATATGTTGGAAAGGTAATTAGGGACTGAACCAATGTAGATGAGCTATGAGGAATCAATAGAGAAAGGAACCAGAATTTACAATAAATAAATATGAAAAAAAATAAGAAAAGAACACATATATATATATATATATATATATATATATATATATATATATATATATATATATATGTATATTTAAAAGGAAACTGCTATCATGCAGTATGGAATTTCATTTATTATTTGATTTACCCGGGGTGGGGGTTGAATCTCATCCAGAGATATGAAATAAGATTTTCAGCCAATAAAATTATCCATTTGCAGATATTTGTGGATAGGATAGTGAATAATACTTATTTTATTGGATAATTTTCGTTCATTGATTTCAAGTAAACATAATACAAATTTGCTATGAGAAAACAAGAGACTTGTGACTGAAGACCAATTAGTAGCCCATAACCCATCATGAATCAATGAGCTGGGCTTCCAATGGATAAATGTTTTGAGCTATGGGCTTGTTGTACCGCTCCATACGTCTCATTGAAGGCCCACCATTTGATAATGTTATTTTTTTTGTAACTAAATACTCTTAGGGTGGTAAATGAAGATATTTTGATCCTAAAACTTAAGTCTTGATGTAATGTATTTTTTCATAATATATAAATACGTAATATTTCCTTTGTCACAAATATTATATTTTATTTCTTTTTTTTGAATATCCTAGAACAAGACTTCATTTCTTAAAATAAATTATTACCTCAAATAAAATAATAATTTGATATTACTAATTTTTTAACTTTTACTTAAAATTTTAAGTTACAAATATATAAGTGAAGGAAGCAAGATTAATGACACAACTACTTATAAATTACAAATATTCCTAGTGGGGTCCCAACGATAAAAATATTTTTTTCAATTTTCATTTACCCTATTAAAAAGGACAGACAGCAGATGGAAAGAGAAAGGAAAGAAAGTGAAGTGTTTTTAGGCTTTAGCACTAAAGAATGTCCGAGGGATACACACTGGACTGGATTATTTAGAATGTAATCAATTGGTAACATATGCTTTCATATTTTATAAACCTTGATGTTTAATATGTAATAAATAATATCTAGATACCTAGATTTGGACAAATTCAAACCTTCAAAACTCTTAACATCCAAATTTTAAATTTTGTTTCCCTTAACCTTGCTCGTTGGACTCTTGCTACAAACATGACATCTATTGTTTTCAAGTGTTTTATCTTTATGTATCTTTTGTAATGTGGGACATCCCCTTGTGATCTCTTTTTTGTTTTTTTCTACTAATTTTAATAAAATTCTCTTACTACTATAAAAAAATTCTAATTTCACATTTCACTTTTTTAAATTCAAACAAATACCAAGTGGACCCAATATGTTCTTCAACAACCTAAAATAGTTAAGCATAAAGCACAAAAACCTCAATTAGTTCCACATGCTTATTCAAACTTGTACATTTTATTTTTATTTTCAATGGCTATCGAACATGTAAACTCAAAACTCGAACTAAAATACATATTCAAATTCTCTTTCTTTCTACCCAATCGGCATGTGGTGAAAGGTGTACCCAAAGCCAGATAAAAGTAAGAAAATAGAATCCAGCTGGCGGAAAAACAAAAAGATCAGACCTAACCCATTACCCATGTATATATGTCCCCAATTGACATTTATTATGCGGTCCCATTCCAGTAAATGTTTCCTTAATTTATTTTCGTTTGTAATCCCCCTTTTTTTTTTTTTTATTAATATGTCGTTTTAAGAGTTCTATGTAAAATTAGATTTTTTTTAATTAATTTTATTCTTCTCATTAGTGCTTGTAATTAATATTAATTAATGATGTGATTATTTGATTGAAATGATATTTTGGAATTTTTACTTAAAAAAAGTGACTATTTATTATATTTTTTAATCCGTGTGCAATCCTTCAAAAGGATAAATAAAAAAACGGAGGGGGTAACATTTACTAAAAAGTTTACTTGCCAAATGTACAAAATTCTATAAGGTAGACTGACATGATTTGTGAGATACAAATAATAACATGCACAAATTAGAATGATAGTTATTTTTACTATACATCAGTTTTTTTTCTTTCTGTGTTATTAGATAAACAAAATAAGGCATATTTCGTCTTTATGTCTTAATATATTATATAAATAATATATAAATCCTCTATTGCAGACCCATTTATATAAAATTTGGCTCACTAATATAGAAACATGGTTTGAATTGAAAATTAGAGTTTTGGAAGAATATGTGAGGCTTTCTGAGATTTTATGGGATTAAAAATATAAAATGTGTTTGGATGTACATGTTGGTTTTGCCATCAATATGTGAGGCTATGAAATTCAAAGTTGTGAAAGTGTGTTGAAATGCGTCTCTATTAATGGAATTTTAGAAAATATGTTAGTTCACATATATATTATTTTTTATAGCAAAAAATGTAGGGCTTTGAGGTTTTATAGAAAAATATAAAATTTTAAACTCAAAACCAAAATATATCCAAACAACAAGACATTAATAACGTGCGTGAATCAAACGTATGGGGCCTGTTTGTTTGGCGTTTCCCAGAATTTTTTCGTGTTTGGGAAATGCCAAACAAACATGTTTTCTATTTTTCGAAATAAATTTTCATCCATTAATTTTCTCAAACTACTCTCTCAAAAGCCAAACAAACAACAATTTTATTATCTCTAAACAAAACCTATACAAACTCTACTTTGATTTGACATAAAGTAACATATCTCTTACACAATTTATCTCACATAACAAACATGATTTGACATAAAGTCTTACACATCTTACACCTACAACCTAACTATTCCAAAAAAACCTACACCTACTTTATTTCTCAAACCATTTTCTCAAAACCCAAACAAACAACATTACGCAAATCGAGATTATTTCACAAACCTCCACTACTCTCTCAAACTACTTTCCCAAATGCCAAACAAACAAGCCCATGGTAACTAGCTATAAAGATAATTAATCGGTCTCATTATAATAAAGAATTGTCCTTGTCCTTAAATAAGATAAATTAACTTATTATAACATTCCAATTTGTATACGTGACATTAGCCCTTAGATATTCTTTTAAAGTGGAAACAAAAATGAACTAGATTCAAACTCTTTCAAAAGGAAATTAGACTCTTCCAATTTATATATATATATATATATATATATATATATATATATATATATATATATATTATTTTCTTATAGTATTTCTATAATTAAGAAACTTGATCTATTTTTCCAAAAAGGAAAAAAAGTACACCTAGATGCTAGATCATCTATTTATTTTCCATGAAACCACTTATTTTTCTTTCAATTATTTGTGTCTAATTGAAAATTGCATCTTCCTATTCTTATTTTACTTATATGTGAATTGCTTACATTGAGAAAAAAAATGTTGAGAAATTTGATATTTATTCTATTATATACTGATTTTATGATACGAAAGAATGTCCTATATAACAACCTTAATAATTATTTTATTAAGTTATACTTTTATTGACAATCTATTTTGCAGTACTAATATTATTTTATAAAATAATTTGAATATCATTTTATCGAGTTTTATTAATATTTAAGTTCGGCTCCAATGTTTAAATCCTAGATCCCCTGCCTTTATTTGTTCTTAATAATTTCCATTATAGCTTCTGCATAAAAGAAAAGTCATCAATATCTCGACAATCCTCCATCATAACGGAAGCGCGTGCATCAGACGCTCTCACCACGTGGACCCCACTTCCTATTTCTCTCATTTTTATTCTGCAAATCATCTCTCTTCTCGTCTCCAACTATACACATTACCTCTACTGGCTCCGGTATCTATATGCAAGAATGAAGTATTTAGATTTTCATATATACTAGTAGTAAAAAGTAGAAATTTAAGTTTTATATGCTCTCTTCTTGAAAAGGGTAAATTCTTTGAGATTACCGTTTTTATTTTTCAGAGCTTTAAAGCCTAAAAAATCAGCCTTTAAGTAGAGTAGTATTTTTCATGACTCTCCAATTGATCCATTCAACTTCTTAGCTTGTCCTTTTCACCAGGTACGTACATATATATAATTCAAAAGCTCTTTATTGTCCACTCTTTCTTTCTTGTAAAGTTTAATTTTTGAACTCTTTTTGTTTTGGACATTTATGCATACCCATTTTTAAATCTGTACTTAAAATTGGGTAATGTAGATATATATGTTTACTGATGTGGTCATGTAATGTAGTTGGAATTTTGTATTTTATAAGAAAGTATAACTCTGAAATTGTCAACCTTCAAAATCTTGAGGCTTTCCTATTCAAGTTAACAACTTTGATTTGAAAATTCATTTATTTAAGGATCCTTACACATCTGTTAGTTGTTTAAAATATATTTAATTAATTATTTATTAATCTTTGATTAGTATTTGCAATTGAATTATTCAATTCTTCCAAATTTGAAGGGCTATTAGAGATGGTTGGACTTTGGTGCTGGTGATTTATTATGCTTGAGTAGTTGAGTTTGAGAATGATGGAATGTTGTTTGGTGTACTGATTGGAATAATACCAAACTCACTTCATGAGTTGACTCTCTTCTTTGTGGTTTTTCAAAGTTATACGGCACCTAATTTGTTCAATTGGTTTGTACTTTGAATCTTTGACAGTCATTGGAGAAAGTTCTTGCCTTTGAATTTTGATATATTATTTTATTGGGAAAGGGCCCTGCTTGATATAAAGATGGGTGTGACAAAATATGGATAAAAATAGAGTAGACAATTGGAGGGAGACGTTGAAGAAAATGCTACCTCCAAGGGCTCCTATACCCGACGAGGATAAGATGGATTATTCAATAGCACTAGAGTACGAAGGTCCTCCTGTATTCTACGATCTTCCCAGAATCGAACCCCTTGATATGAATGCCAATTCAATTCCAATTGCAGAACCAGTTTCAGGATCGGGAAGATCAATGAACCACGAAAATCCCCGTGTAATAGAACCAATTCCTTTACCTGTGTCGCGTATTGCAAGAGTGACAAGTCCCCCTAATCAAAGTCCTAGGATTTCTGGAAGTTCGGAATCTGTAGTGTCTGTTTTGCAAAATGCTGATTTTTCTTCAGCTTCACCTTCAGCTTCTCCTGGTTCAGTACACAGTGGGCAGAATACCATTCCAAACGAGCCTTCTAACGAGGGAAGGAAAGCCACAGTGGTTACTTTTAATACGGCTGATAAATCAGAAGAAGGGGTACTGGATACTGAAAAGCAAGTACATCCTGAAATTGTTGGTGTAACCAAAGAAACGAAGAAGAGAAAGAAAATGAGAGTATGTTACCGATGTGGAAAAGGGAAGTGGGAAACAAAAGAGTCGTGTTTGGTTTGTGATGCAAAATATTGTAGCAATTGTGTGCTTAGAGCAATGGGATCTATGCCAGAAGGGCGTAAATGTGTTACTTGTATTGGGGAGCCGATTGATGAGTCGAAGAGGTTCAAACTGGGTAAACATTCAAGGGTATTGTCTCGTCTTTTAAGTCCTTTAGAAGCTAAACATATAATGAAAGCTGAGAAAGAATGTTCGGCTAATCAACTTCGACCAGAGCAGCTTATTGTGAATGGATATCCTTTAAAACCAGAGGAAATGTCGGAACTCCTTGGATGCCCTTTACCTCCAAGGAAATTGAAACCTGGCCAGTATTGGTATGACAAGGAATCCGGATTTTGGGGAAAGGTATAAATTGTTTGGTCAATTTTTTTTATTAGAAAGTAAAAATGCTAATATAATTTTGTGCATATGTTAATTTGACAGGAGGGAGAAAAGCCTGATAAAATTATCAGTTCAAACTTAAATTTCACTGGGAAACTTAGTCCTCATGCAAGCAATGGGAATACTGAGGTATACATTAATGGTCGAGAAATCACAAAACTTGAGCTGAGAGTTTTGAAGGTTGGTGATTGTTTATGAATATGAATGTGATCTAAGCGTAATTATATTGCTATTACTTTTAGTGAAATGAGAAACTAAAAAACCATTGTTAGGTCAAGATTTATCTAATGCCCTCGATTCTTATGGAAATAGATTCAAAGTGGAATTAGGTAATTTGGTGTACTAATGTTTTAACATAGTTTTTAGAGTTAAATGACAAACTTTCCTGACTATTAAACTGTCTTTGGAATGGAAAAAAAATTTGTTGTGTTTTTGGATCACTTATAAACCTTTCCACACTTTGAAGTGCTATAAGATATTTGCGGTAAAAATCTTTACTTAGTTTTGGCATGTTTATTTATGCTTTATGTCTTATGATAATCAATCAGTTGCCCTTCAACTGTAAGATGCACCTAGTAAAGTGAAGAGATGCTATATGTTGCTTATTTCATTTTTGTTTAAATTAATGCTGTTATAATATCTTTGTGTTCGAGTTAGCTTGCAAACGTGCAATGTCCTCGTGATACACATTTTTGGGTATATGATGACGGTCGTTATGAGGAGGAAGGCCAAAATAATATTAGAGGCAATATCTGGAAGAAGGTATTTTTTTTCTTGAAAATTTATGAGAAATGTATTCCAATGGTTGTTATAGCATATTAACCAACACTATGGATTTAATTTCTCTAGGCATCTACCCGATTTATGTGCTCGTTGTTCTCTTTGCCTGTGCCCCAAGGTCAGCCTCATACACAGAGAGATGAACCTAGTAATTATAGTACGTTACCTAATTATCGAGAGCAGAAAACGACTCAAAAGCTTCTTCTACTTGGACTCAATGGTTCTGGGACCAGCACTATCTTCAAGCAGGTAATTCTGATTAAGTTCTCAAAGAAATGTTTTAGGTAGCATAATATAAGAGCAACTGTTTTTGAAATTTTTAAGTATTACACAAGTCAAATTTATTCCTATATGCATGGAAGGCTATCTTTTGATCAGGATATTTGTAAAGCTTATTTCTTCCTAAGTTGGGAGAATTTTGTGGTTTTGAGAATCATTGAGGCTTATTTTTTCTTTTATATCTATATTTTCATCTTTTTTGTCATTATTTTCTTTTACTTTTTGGGATGCTATATATTTTGTTTCGCCGTATGCCTTCCTTGTCTTATGGGGTCAGTTAACCATACTAAGTTACAGAGCCAGTCCTTCTTTGAATGTGCTATGCGTAATTTAAATTTGGGATCCTATGTCATAAAATGTCGTAGATGTTATATTTTAAAATTTACCTTTTCATACATATTGATTGAATCTTCGTATTATAGTTTCCCTAACATAACTTTTTCTATAGATTTTATAACCAGTCTACTTGTTCTTTCTTGTGATATAGTTGATTGTAAATATAATCTTATTAAATTTTATCACGGAAGACTTTTTTCAGCAGAAGCAATCGTTACATGTATCATGTTATTCTATACAAATGCACGTAGAGTTTTATTTTTGGCTTATGAACATCAATTAATAGCTATAATATTTGGATAGACTTTCAGTACTCCTGTAACTATGTTGCTACAAAAGAGAGCCGAAAAATCTATGATAAAGATCAAAGGGTAAAGCTTCAGCTAAATATTTGAATATCATCTATGTGTCTATGTATGAAAAAAGATAAATTACATGTGGTAGGAGCTGAATTAGTGTATTGGTCTCTATGGTGTAAGAGTACATGTTTTTTGGAAAATGATATTGACGTTGGAAAATATTTTGTTTCCCTTGCACACACTTTACCTATCTCCTTCAATTTTCTCATTGAACAGGCAAAATTCTTGTATGGAAGCAAGTTTACCTCAGAAGAAGTGCAGGATATCAAGCTTATGATCCAAAGCAACATGTACAAGTATCTAAGCATCCTGCTTGATGGTCGAGAACGCTTTGAGGACGAGGCAGTATCAAAAACCACTGATCAAACCTCTGAAGAACATGTCTTTGAATCCGGTAATAATAATTGGATACCTTTGCCAATATATTATTAATTTAAATTATGACAAGAATATCACAAATGTTAGTATTCATGCAGCGGAAGCCATTGACCCAAATGAAAGTAATCAATGTATATATTCACTCAATCCAAGGTTGAAGCATTTCTCGGACTGGCTCCTCGATATCATAGCCACCGGAGATTTGGATGCATTCTTTCCTGCTGCAACTCGAGAATATGCTCCGCTTGTTGAAGAAGTGTGGAAAGATCCTGCCATACAGGAGACTTACAAGAGGAAAAATGAACTTCACTTTCTACCTGATGTGGCCGAGTACTTCTTAAGCCGGGTAACCTTTATGGCATTTAAATTTAGTTAAACCGATTTTATTGATTAAATTGCATTTTACTTCCATGTATGTCTACTCAAACCTCTATTTGGCCTACAGGCGGTTGAGATATCGAGCAATGAATATGAACCCTCAGATCGTGATATATTGTATTCCGAGGGGGTGACTCAAGGGAACGGGTTGGCTTTTATGGAGTTCTCCTTAGATGATCGTAGCCCAATGTCGGAATCATACTCCGAAAATCTTGAAGCAGCGCCCCCACCTCTCACCAAGTAATTATCTTATATGCAACATATTTTTATGGTCAATAGTTGTTGCTTAGAAGTAATACATATTAAATCTCTCTCCTTTCGTTGAGCTTATTTTTTTGGAATAGTTGGGCATGCAATGGGGCATTGTATCAGACTTAGGTAATAAAGAGGTCCTTTGTCTGAATCTCACCGCCTCCCGTTTAAGAAAAAATGAATTACGTGTATTAGGCTTGATACAAAATACCGCCTACACACATGAAAGGGTCCATTAGAAGTAATAAATATTACTCGTATATGTTTTCCTCTCTGTCAACATAAGCTTTATAAGAGTTAGGAATTCAATAGCTACATATATTGAAAATAAAAGAAAGAGTCAATTCACACTTCATCAAAACTCATTATTTGCTCGATAGGGGCTCCATTGACATTATATTTCAAACTAAAATCCACAATATACGATTAATTATTTCTCACACTCTCTTCAATTGATTTTCTTTGTTTTATTTTTCCCCTTAAAATTTGTTTACCAGGTATCAACTTGTTAGAGTGAACGCAAAGGGATTATGCGATGGATGCAAGTGGGTAGAAATGTTTGAGGATGTTCGAGTCGTAGTTTTCTGTATTGCCCTAAGCGATTACGATCAAGTGACGAGCAATCTTCAAAACAAGATGATTCAAAGTAAAGAACTTTTCGAGACGATGATCAAGCATCCCTGTTTCAAAGACACTCCATTTGTATTGATTCTAAACAAATATGATCTTTTCGAGGAGAAGATCAACCGTGTTCGTTTAGGTACTTGTGAGTGGTTCACTGATTTCAGTCCAGTGCAACCGCACACGAACAACCAAACACTAGCACACCAAGCTTACTTCTATGTAGCCATGAAGTTCAAGGAACTATATGCTTCTTTTACGGGACAAAAGCTTTTTGTTTGGCAATCCATGGCGAGAGATCGGCCCACGGTTAATGAGGCGTTTAAGTATATAAGGGAAGTGGTGAGGTGGGATGATGAGAAAGAAGAGATCTATTATGGTGGTGCTGAAGATTCATTTTACAGTACAACAGATGTCAGCTCTTCACCTTTTGTCAGGCAAGAGTAAGATGTAAATTTTGAGCTCCTCATTATTTATTTGGGTAAGATTAATGTTAATTATTGAGAAATGCAATTTGGTTTGTACATAGATGGAGAAATATGATATGAATAAGCTCATTGAACAAAAATAATTTGTAGTAGTAATTTAGATATTAATTTTTCTGGGTGCAGCTATTTTAATTTATGTTTGTCCACGGGAGTTGAGTTCGTCCGGTAAAAGTTCGCACGTGCTCGAATGATAATATATACCCGATAAATTTGATTCAGTAAGTTAAAAGTTTACAAAAAACATGTAATAATATAAAGTTATTCAATACTTAATTCATTCGAGTTTGTTTAGTAAAAGCTAGATCGAGCTCGATTCACTTAATCTTCAAATCAGATTAAATCATAATTTTTCTTGAAATTCTTTTGGGTGATTTACTCATACCCTCTCAGGTTTAATCATATTATAAGGAACCCCCTGATGTTCTGATGTTTTAAAAATTACAAAGAGGCTTACCCTCTCAGGTTTAATCATATTATAAGGAACCCCCTGATGTTCTGATGTTTTAAAAATTACAAAGAGGCTCACTGTAATTTAACAAATATTACAAAGATACCCCTATAACTTGTAAAAAATTTAAAAAATACCCTACATGGGATGTCCTTATAATTTTTAAAATGTCAAGATTTCTTGTAATACGACTAAACCTCAAGGTTTTACACTCGTAAATCACCCAATTCTTTTTTGATGTTTTTATTGATCAACCAATGGGCCTATGACGCTTGACCAAGCCCAATATCTAGCCCATCTGGAGTCCAAATCATCTACGCAGACGTAATAACATCAAACCTCACACACAGTAACCATTCTCCGACCGCCGCCGACGATGTCCCAAACAACAATCGACGAACCCCCCTCCAACCTCCTCGTGAAACACGACCATCCTCCCTCCAAACCACGTCCGAAACGCTTCGTAAAGAACCAAATACCCGACTCCATCCTAAACGACGCCGCACTGAACGCCGCCATCTCCCTTCTCCCGGCCAACTACAATTTCGAAATCCACAAAATCATTTGGCGCGTACGCTCCACGAACGCCACCCGCATCGCTCTCCAGTTCCCCGAAGGCCTCCTATTATACTCATGCGTCATCTCCGACATACTCTCCACCTTCGCCGGCGTTACTCACTGCTTCATCCTTGGTGACGTCACCTACGGCGCGTGTTGTATCGACGACCTCTCCGCGCGTGCTCTAGACGCTCACCTCTTAGTCCACTTCGGCCACAGCTGCCTCGTCCCCATCGACTCCACCACCATCCCCGTCCTCTACATCTTCGTCGAAATTGGAATCAACACGCGGAACCTCCTCCACGACTTGAGTTACAATTTCACCCCCGACAAAACCAATTTCCTCATGGCGGGAACGATTCAATTTTCCAACGCGATTCGCGCCGTGAAGCCGGAGCTCGAGAAGTTAGGGTTCAGGGTTTTGATTCCGCAATCGAAGCCCCTTTCCGCAGGGGAAGTTCTCGGGTGCACTGCACCGAGTGTGAAATTACAGATCTGTCCTGATAAAGATGATATAATTATCTTTGTGGCGGATGGTAGATTCCATTTGGAGGCGTTTATGATAGCGAATCCTGATATTAAGACGTTCAGATACGATCCATATTTGGGGAAATTGTTTTTGGAGGAGTATGATCATGTTGGGATGAAGAAGGATAGGAGAAAAGCGATAGAGAGAGCAGTTGGGGCTAAGAGTTGGGGGATTGTGTTGGGGACATTGGGAAGGCAAGGGAATCCGAGAGTGTTGGAGAGGTTAGAAGCGAAAATGAAGGATAAAGATTTGGATTATATGGTTGTTTTGATATCCGAGTTGTCTCCTAAGAAAATCGAGCTTTTTGAGGATGCGGTAGATGCTTGGATTCAGATTGCATGTCCGAGGTTGTCTATTGATTGGGGCGATGCATTTAAGAAGCCGTTGTTGACCTCTTTTGAGGCTGAGATTGCGCTCGGGGATTTGCCAGGGTGGTGGGAGAGGAAGTCCAGGTGTAATGGTAATCGTAGTTTGGAGTGTGGAAGCAATGAAGAGTGTTGTCAAAATGTGAAAGAAAGTGAAGAGAAGGGTGTGGATTACCCGATGGATTACTACGCGCAGGATGGGGGGGAATGGAATTCTTGTTACTCGAAGAAGCCTGCACGTGCTCCTCGAAAAAACACTCAGTGTTGTGGCAATTCATGTTAAAATCGAAAATGGTATTTGGTGCAGTTTTGACTCTGGGGGTGAGTGTTTAACCTCTTATGCTTGGTTGGGATGTTTGAACTGATAATTTAAGTCCTATTTTAGCTGTTTTGGATTGAGTTGTATTAATCTCCAAACTTTTTGTTAGGCATACAACATAACACAATCTTGTGTTTGTGATACATAATTCTGTGTTTCGTGTTTCATATGTTATTAATTTATAGGTATTTTTCGTAACCATTGGCTTATGAAATTGACACAGCAAATTTGCTTATTATGCAGTTGTCATATGGATTCTTCTTCTTTGTTTAACTCATCCTATGTAAACTGGCAATAGAAATATCAATTGATTAGTACAGAGCCTGCAATTGAGAGGCGTCAAAAATCATGTTTACTGTTTTGTAATACATGCAGGCTTCAGCTTCAATCCAAGCAGTAACGTTGAATTGACTGTGAAAGACTGTTGGTGATAAATTTTGCTTCATTTGTCACAGGAGGATTCTTATGGAGGATTTTGCACATTATCCCCTGAAGTGAGATTGGCGTGCTTATGCTTCACTTTGAAATATTGTGTTTGTTCTTTTATGTGGCAAAGCCAACTGGAATCTTGTATGGGGTGTGTATTTGTCCGAAAATTTTAGAAACATGCTAGCAAATGTTACATGCTTGTGTTTTTTTTTTTGTGTGTGTATAGAACAAGAAATCATCAAGCAACAGGTGCCGAACAAACCCAAGTTATCCTCCCACTTCACTAACTCCGTACCGGTGTGATGTCCGCTCCTTGCAAGAGCATTGGTGACACAATTCGCTTATCGTTTCTTGTATAGTTTAGTTATTTCGTATGATGTTATTGACTTTTGATTTTGCGTCAATGTTTGTGAATCAAAACAAAGTTGTTTGCTTGTTAAGGTGCAAGTGAACCTGATAAACCCGACTTGTCATCGTTGTAAGGACCCATACCGCAAGATTGTGGCGATAATATTGAAACTTAAAAGAATTCCTCTAATTTCATCTAATCTCACTGAATGTGTAAATACTAAAATATTATCTCTAGTCTAAGTTAAATCACTTTTATACGTTATTTGTTCTGGTGTTTATCCACTGAAAGCACAACCCACATGTCAAAATGTAGAATTTAACATATATTAAATCAATTTATAGAAATTATCTTTTATCCAAACTAATTATTGTGAAATTTAGTTTTACGAAATTGATATCTAAAGTTATTCTGCTAAGAAAATTATATATATACTCCATTATTATATATATCAAAAACGATCCTATGTTCTTTCAAAACTAGTAATATAGTATTATCTATTATCTTAATAATTAATAGGTGATTTGTTTTTACCTAAACTAATTTCATCTGCCTTGGAGTAGAATAATTTAGGCACTCGTCGGTCAATAGAAGCAGCTGGCCAACACGCGGGTCCCATCCCCAACTCCCGTCTTAATTTCCACTTATTTATTTTCTATTCTACTCCTCACCCTTCACCTTTTCGTTTATTTCCACCTCCAGAATTTTCTCCGATTTGCAAAGGTAAATCCTTTTTAATCCCTATTCCTTTCAGCTTAATTCTTATTGTCGATTTATAGTTATGAATTTATATGTTTAAATGGCAGTGGAACTATTGCATTATGTTTGTATATGATCCGATTAAAACTCGAAAATTGATATGTGATTCGAATTGTGGAATTATGCGTTATATATTAGCTTTCAGTTCTGAACCGATTTCTTTAATCATTTTTTTGCACTTAGGGTATATCTATCAATGGCACGGCAATTTGACCTTAAATCCATCTTTCTCCAATTTGACATGGACAATATACCTAATAGAGGCGTAATTTTCTGCATTTACAACATAGCTATTAAAGGCGTAATTTTTCAGCTGTCTTCGTTATGGATCTTGTCACTATTACTTATGAAAATTGAACGGTGTGTAAGGTTTTACTGTTTATGAACTCATCTAGTAGCTATTCATTGCTGCTTGGTATGGAGAACTGTCGGAGCAACTTAAATTTGAAATAATTCTGCTGAGATATACGAGGAAGAATATTTTTTATGCTAGACCCTTGTCTCTCTACGAATGAGTTTTGATGGATATTATGTACGTATATGCTTGCAGGTTCTTATCTTTACCTATTTCTACTCGTTGCACATGATGTCAGCAGGAGCTTCATTAACAGAGATTGAGCAGCTGATATTGAAGTCATGAATTTTGACCCATGAAATCTCTCATTCTCATCTCAAAACAATTACTACCGAAGAGATGTGTTATTCCACCCCAGATTGATGTTTTCAATTGTTTTTGTTCCTTAAAAAGTTCATCTTGTTATTTCCGTGAGTGACCCAATTGACGATATTGGATCCTGGAGGAAAGATATGGCCAATTTTGTCAACACAAAAAATGTGTCCCAAAGTATTTCAACGACTTCTGGCTCTAAATCTGTTGCACATCTTCCTTTAAGATCAATAACATCTCTAGACAAGTGGAAAATTGGAAAGGGAACTGGTGGTCAGGTGGTGACATTTCTTGTTAAAACAGTTGCATTAGAGGCTGTGCGGAGGTTCTCAAGGGCTAAGTGTCCATTTGTTTGGACTGGCTTGCAAGCTTTGCAAGTTTTTTGTTATCCTCCCCTCAAATGGATACAACGCTGGTTTCCATTTGGGTTAGTGGTTGAAGGAATGCAGGTATGTGGTGACTGAAAGGTTTGATTTATCTTCTCTTGGAGAAGCATTTTTTGAATTTGGTTTCGTGAAGGTATTTATGATATATCATGTATTCGCTTCATTTGTTATTTTTTTAAAGATTTTTTTAGATTTTTGTGTGTGTGTGTGTTGTTCCTTCAACCCCCTGGCCCCCACTCCACTCCTGAAATAATCACCTCACGCAATTTAGTGGCTAAATTATGCCAAAATAATCAAGTTTTAGTGGCTTCAGGATTTGAAATTGTTAAGTGATATATATTAAATGATTCCTCTCTCTAAAAGCTTAAGCTGTTAGAGAGAGGAATCATTTAATATATATCACTTAACACGCCCCCTCACGTGTAGGCGGTATTCATTTTACTCAAGCCTAACACGTGGAAATTTAGAAATGGGTGGCGGAGGGATTCGAACACATGACCTTCTTTTGGCCTGAGCTCTGATACCATGAGAGAACTAAACACATTGAGGTCGATTGTCATTTCATTCGTGAGAAAATTCAAGAAAATCTTATCTCTACTGGTTATGTGAAGACTGGAGAGCAAGTTGCAGATATTTTAACAAAGGCTTTAAATGGGACTCGGGTTAAATATCTTTGTAACAAGCTGGACATGATTAATATATATGCTCCAGCTTGAGGGGGAGTATTACAGAATATACAGCATATTCATAGGCTAATTAGTAGAGTAATTAGTAGGCTAACTTATAGCATAGTTCCATAAATAGTCCTATTGTATTTGTATATATTCCTAGGATTTCTTATGATTGAATAACAGAAAATATAGATTATTTAGTTATATTACAGAAATTAAGTGGACAATTTGAAGAAATGATACATAACTATTTATGAACATTCTATCACAAAATATGCATAATAAGTGCTGTGGGTATTGTTATCTTCTGGCAAGTCTCAAGGCTGTATTCATTATTTCGTGGACTTCCATTTTTTATTGTGTTTCACTTTTGTTTTAGATGCTATCCCAGCCGTTATTGGTGCTCTCTATTGTGAATGCTTTCTCCGAGCATTCGGACAATTTTGTCTTGGATGACACTTCTAGTTCTCAAAGCGACGGTGACTCTCAATTGGGCTCAGAATCTCATTCTGAATCCACATCTTTGCAGTGTAATCACGACATGAGGTAAACAAAGTATTTTCTTGATTAGTTTTTTTACTCCATTTGTCAGATATAAAAAAATGTATCTAATGAGATAATAGAAAATATTAGGTCCAAAGTGTCTTGTTGTGGTAATTGGAGATATATAAAAGGCTGGATTGCTGGCTGGTTGACAAGTACCTAATGAGATAATTGAAAATATTAGGTCCAAAGTATCCACAATAAAAATCTGGATGTTGCTAGATTGCTGGCTGGTTGACAAGTTTCTAGCTGCATTAGATCTCTTTTATATGTTTATTTGCCTGAACTTAAGATAAAAACTACAATTATGTGAAATCTTATTTCCTGTTTTTTAATGAAACATCAGAATATTTAATGCCTTGCCTGTACTTCCTGCACTGGCTTTTAGGTCTCTTTAATATATTTATTATTATGACTATCATTCACTGTACAGAGCTGGTCATGAAAACCATCAAGCCCTGCAACCTACAGACTGGATGGATGATCTTTGTAAAGAGCTGGAAAATCTGGACATTACTTTGCCAGAAAGGTGAAATTAATAATTTATATTGTTAATGTAAAGAGCTGGTCATGTCATTACTTTGCTAGATTTATGGGCCTCTGTTTTCAGTCTTTTTGCACATCTCAGTACATTCATAGTTTTGGGACTTGGGAGTTAGGGTAAGATGCAAGACTAAATCAGCGATTTAGGTGTTCAAGCTGCTTTCTTTTTCTTATTAATATTTGGAACTAGAATTTGATCACTTAATCCATCTTTGAGTTTTTTAACTTGAATGGTATATCATCTTATGATTTCTCCTTCAATGTAAATGACATGCTCTCTAAATAACGTATCATCGTTGGAAGAGATAATGGTGATTCAAATCCATCTACATTGAACTAAGACATTCCTTTTCAGTTTTCAAAATAGACTATTTCTACTTGTTGGCACCCTAGATTGCATTAGATACCTAATATCACAGCAAAGTCACTCAAAGGGGGATGATTTAGGTTATAAATTGGTTATCCAAGACCATCAACATCCTCTGTTCCTTCCTAGAATAAAGAATAGTCCAATTCAATAATTTGTCACTTGGTGCATGCTTTTTTAGTGGATCGTGACATAGTTGTGCCTATGCAGAATTAACAGTTTGGAACTCCAGAGATTTTATGAAGCTGCAAATGGTGATTTAATGAGCTTGCTGTCATCTATAAAGAAGACAATACGTTGGAGGGAGACTTACAGAATTCTCTCAGTAGAGGAACTTGAGATGTGGTCAACTATGGTTTTCTGGCATGGGTTAGATGTGAAGGGTCGACCCTGTCTTATTGTCCGTCTTGGCCTGGCTTGCACCAGCTTGCCATCTTCAGATAGACCTTGCTTTGTTCAGGCAGTGGGTATGTTCTGCTTCTACGTCAATTCTTTTTTTCTTGCTTCTCAAGTTAATGGCATTCTTAACTAGTGATTGGTTGTAACTGAAGTATCTCAGGTGGAGCATGGGGTCCTGCATTTGGTGGACGAAGAAAATAATCAAATTACAGTTCTGGTCGATTGTCAAGGATTATCACCTCTGAGAATCCCCATGCAAACACTGAGATACTGCTGTAATCTTTTGCAAGATCACTTTCCAAATGTTCTTGGTTGTCTAATTGTTATACGACTTCCTCCAGTTGTTCGTGTCATTGCTCAAACATTCATACAAGTAAGCCTCCAACTCAGAGAATTAGAATTAGTATATATGAAGAACAAATCTTTAAAGTCTTCCCTTCACAGGTTCTTAAGCCGGTCACCAAGCAAAAGCTAAGAATCGAAGGACAATCATATAAAAAGGTTCTTCCAGAGTATCTCCAAATGGTCCCTTTATATCTTGGTGGAAATTGCACTTGCACAAGATGCGTTAAACGTGACACGGGTAGTAGGCAGGAAATCTTGGGCATTATCAACAACAGCACTACAGAGTCGGGATCAGACTCTGAGAATACCGAGGATTGCCCATCAGCAGAAGAACCAACTCCTCAGTATGATATGATTATGGAAAGTGATTGCAGTCGAACTATACGGAGTGCTGTAATAGGTATTCTCATAATCTGGGTCTTGATTGCGTTTATTGAGGGAATTTGTAATCCGGAAAGCCGACCAGTTTTACCCTTTTGAATTAATCCACTCTAAATCTAGTCATATATAGTACGTAGCTGTGACGCTTAATGTTTGTATAGTTAATGGCTTGTAGGGAAAAAAATTGTTTGAGTGTAAGTATTAATTACTTTTTTTTTTTTTGGTTTCCCAAGGGTTTAATCCCTTTCGAGGCGCGTCGGACACATAAAGTGGGAACCTCTCCCAACAGGGATTCGAACCTGAGTCCGCTACTTTGTAGTGACTAGTTCCTTCCACTAGACCAATCACCTGTTGGTAAGTAAGTATTAATTACTAGGTGGAAGGAAGGATTAGATAATTTATTTAGTTTATAATGTAATTCAATAATATAGTTGTTCTTGTGTAACAGACTTGATTTAGATGAATGCTAGAAGATAGGTACTTGTGATGCAATAATAGACGCATATCTTGTGACAATTTCATCTTCTCTTCAAGAGCCGTTAAATATTTTACCAACTTCTTTTACCTATAAAATTTAACAAAATAAATAGATAACTGAATTAAGAGAAAATTGCAAAACTTATCATGTAACTAAAGCTCGTTGACAACATTAATTTTTCAATTTTGGTACCAAAATTCTTGAAAATGCAAAAACCGTTATGTACCTAAGACTTGTTGGCAAAAAAAATATATTTTTAAGATTCGTAAATGACTTGTTGGCAATTTTTTTTTTAAGATTCGGACTTACAATTAATAATTAAATTATGTAGCTAAACTAATTTCACAATTTCAATCCAAAATTCTTGATTCCGAAACTCAGGAGTGGGGATATATATAATCTTTATTCAATGTCATATATACTTAGCTGATAGTTTAACTATATACTAGTAGTATAATAATTAATTATTTTTATTTGCTGCTTATTAAATTTGAATCGGAATCCACTGGGATTATAAACAAACCTGTGGCCTCCAAGAAATTCTGGTACTGGCAAATACTGCTTAAAATTCCATGCTGTCGTGATAATGAATATTCTAATGGTTCCACTTAAATTTCTATTCTTTTATAATTATATTCAGTTCAAAAACTTTAACGTATGTGACCTTTGGAGGGTCCGAACAAATGACAAACATCACATCCACATCATCAGACAAAAGAAAAAATATTTTGTAATTGCAATACGTACAATAATTAATCATAACGTGATTAAGGGAATTTAAGTGTGCTTATTCTCTGGTTATAGTTGGATCCACACATCAAATTAGGTACGCTGATTGGACAATTTAAAGTGCTTATATATATAAGAAGTGATCGAATACGAAATGTGGATATGTGAGTGCTAGGCAACTTGAGTATCCGATCCTAATTTCCATACATCACACGCATTAGTAGATATGAGATGAATTTAAATGCTACTTTTCATGTTGATGTTAAACAATTGTTTCTTTATAATATTCATGTGGTTTTTCAACATCTCCACATATATATCACGATCGTACATCAAATAAATCTAGCAAAATTGTATTTTTCATATATTACATATTACTCCTATATATAACTCGTAATGATCTAACCAATCTGTTCTATAAAATTAAATATAGTGTAATTAACTTGCATGCTTTCCCTTCAATTTTTCGACGTTTTTGTTAGAAAGCTTAATATTCAGATGTCTATTACCATTGTAACCTCTAAGAATTCGTTGACACATATTTGAAAGTGACAAAATATATATAGAAATAATCAAATTACTTGAAGTCGACTTGTATTCAACTTGATTAAAGTTATTTCGAGTAGGCTGGTTTACTAATTAAATCAAGCACCGGAATATATTCAAACTCAATAAAATTTCAATTCAAGTTTGGAAAATGTATAATTTGACTCGACTCGATAGACTCTTCATTATTGTGTCCTAATCAAATATAAAGATAAATGGTATATTTAAATCGTGTTTCAATATGATGTTTTGCAACGCCAACCTTAAATTAAAGTTAGTTTCTATTTGACAAGATTTCAAAAATGGTTTCGTAACTTTGAAATCTTTTAAAAATTAATCATGTAATTATGTTAAACGCACATTTAGTCTTTTAACTTTCATCAAATCTCAATTTTAGTCATATGCATAACAAATTTCATCCTATAACTTTCAATAAGTTTCAATTTTCATCCTGCAATTACAAATTTGGTCCTGTTACTGGAGAAAAAGTTTGTAATTGCAGGATGACGATTAAAACTTATTGAAAGATAGATGGCAAAATTTGCAATTTTTTTTTTAGAATCATGCAATTTTTTTTTTAGAATCAAAACGGATTATATTAAACGATCACCAATCTTCTGATATTACAATCTCAAAAATATCAGAAGGGAGACAAGAATAAAAAACAAAGATTGAGAAGCTAATTTCGCTAAAGAATGAGCAACTCTATTATTTTCCCTAACGGTACGACAAGTACTAAAAGAGGAAAAGTTACGTCCAAGGAGTTTAAGGATGCACCCCAAGCTACTCAAAGATGTCTCTCTGTCAGCTATTCCGTTGATGACACTTAAGTAGTCCCCTTTTAGAAAATTATTGAAAATTGTAGGACGAAAATTGAAAGTTAGACGACGAAATTTGTTATGCATATTACTAAAATTGAAATTGAATGAAAGTTAAAGGACAAATTTTCAATATAATTACAGGACTATTTTTGAAAAATCCCAAAGTTATAGGACAATTTTTCAAAATTTTGCCGTTTCTATTTTTTCCTCCGTCAGTGCCTAGAGGCATATATAACATGTTAAAAGATATATAGGGAATTAATCAACAGATTGTCAATAAGCCATTGGTAAGACTGAAGCCCAAAACCAAGAGGTTATAGATTCAATTCTTACTGATTTGAATTTTCCTTTAATTTAATACTAGTGTTTGATGATTAATTATATGTGTAATTTAATTATAATAATTCAAAAGATTCCTGATGATATAACTCTAAAAAAATAAAGTCAAAGAGATTGCAAACACCTCTCTTGGAGCTTTAAGTTGCTTTGTCAATGAGTTTTACAAATACAATCAACTTTTAGAAAAGAAGCACGATTATACAAAGTTTTAGTGAGATTACCAACTTCAATTTTTCACAAGCTATTCCAAACACTCCAGTCTTCCATTTTTCCTGTGTTTTTAATAAATCGTGTTAGTTTTTCTTAGAACTTCAAGTCTTCAACTCATATTGACAGTATAAATAATTTAAGTATAAACATTTTGGGACTGATGAATCACTCTTTTATAAGTGTTATCTGATTAGTATACAAATATTTATTTTGCTCAATCAAATTGGGTCAAACCCCATTTGAGGATGAGTTTGGGCAGGTCTCCTCCCAAATCTCAAGTTTAGGCCGACTTCGATCTAGGAGACACATGTCAACACCTATTTGAAGTCTATAAATGTTATTGATTTGTCATATGTCACTTACTTTTAATACTTACAAAGTTATATATTTGACATCGGCCACCTAATTTTCTCCCACAAATCCAACTAGCAAACTTCAATTCAAATCATATCTCAGACTCATTAACTACTATTATTTTATGAAAATTTCAACATCTCAATATTCCTTTAAATTTCAAAAATTTCGTCAAAACCACCCAAATTAATCTGTAAGACCAAATCGGAACGGAACCCAACTCAAAACTCTTTCGTAAATGCCCTTAGAGAAAAAACAAGACGAAATTAATGTATCATTAATATCATGACGTAATTTACTCGAATCATTGTGGGCCTCTTTGTTTCGTATTTCAGAGAATAGTTTCAGAAACTTGGAGAATCTTGAACATACTTTGGACTTTCGTGTTTAAAAAATATTGTTTGTTTCGATTTCTAGAAATGAAATTAATAATACTTTTTTATTTTTTTATTTTCCAGAAAGTTGTAGGTATTTTTTTAGAGATTATGAAAAAAAAAGTATAAGAGGTGGGTCACTTTATTTTAAATCATATTTGATATGTGTGATGAGTAGTGTAAAAGATATGTTACTTTGTCAAGTTAATTATGCCCTATTTGGAAGGATTTTGGCCCGGTTTTACGGGTCTCGATTTTAAAAAAATGGTTTAGGTGGTTTCGGTGAAATCTTTGAAACCCCATTTGGTAGGTTTTGGATATTGGGTTTTGTGGTTTTGAAAAAGTTGAAACCTTACTTGAATTGGGTTTGGATGTTGGAGTTTGGGAAAAAAATGAGGTGGTATGTGTCAAATCAATGTATTTTTTGGAGAGTTCGAGGGAAAAAATAAATGGTAGACGTCAAATCAATGTTTTATAGATTTCAAGAGTTTTTGTGTAGATTTGTGAATATGTTTGTGTTGAGTTTCATTGGTCTGGCGAAAAATCATTAATTTGGAATGGTTTTGACCCGATCTCGCGAAACCCACGAGACAGGACCAAAACCCATCCATATTCTTTATTCTAAAGGTAAGAACTTTTTTTTAATGAGAGATACATCTAAATGATAAGTTTCTTTTTTTTATCTAAAAAAAATGGTTGTTTGCTTACTTATATAAAAATGACAACTTAAATTTAAGATTAAAGGATAAATAAAATACTATAAGACTAGAACATAGTAATATTCACTCTGATAGTACAAGGTTCATACTGAAGTACCACAAAATTATAATTATATTAGATATAAGAAAGTTAATTTTTTCAAACTGAAATTAAAAAGATCGATTTGTAAGATCTACAAATGTGGCATTATAAATTTTATATTTTTCATTTTAAAAATTTGTTGAAATAAGGAAAAAAAAGTATAGAAACAAAAATATAAAAAAAGGAATTTACAATATATTCACGAAATAAATTAGTATGATTATGTCATTTTAAAATTAATATATTAGTCTTCTTATCCATTACATTTTTTATATTGCATTATCTTTGTTTGATATTACAATTATATCAGAGAGCAAAGAAGATGCAATTAATGTGTCATTAATATCATGACGTAATATACTCGAATCATTGTGTGGGCCTATTTGTTTTGTATTTCAAAGAATAATTTCAGAAACTCCGGAGAATCTTGTCTATATTCTTGGCTTTTGTATATTAGAAAAATAATGTTTGTTTGGATTTTTACAGATGAAATGAATAATGTGTTTATTTTTTAGAAAGTTGTAGGTTTTTCTAGAGATTCTGAAAATAAGAGAATTAATGAAAAAGATGGGTTATTTTATATTTGGTATGTGTGGCGAGTAGTGCAAAATATATGTGACTTTTATCAAATCAAATCAAAGTTTATTTAGATTCTGTATTTTCAAAAATAAGATTTTTTTTAAAAAAAATGAGATTATTTAAGAAAGATGAGAGATACATTTATAGGATACATTTCTTTCTGAAAAGAAAAAAATACTTTGTTTACTTATATAAAAATGACAACTTAAGACTAGATCAACATAGTAATATTCACTTTTGATAGTACTAAAAGGTTCATACTGGAGTCTAGAGTACGTAACACAAACTAGAATTATATTTGATATTAAATAGTTAATTTTCTCAAACAACAATTAAAAAGAACGATTTCTAAAATCTAAAAATGTGTCTTTATAAAATTTCTATTTTTCATTTTAAAAATTTGTTGAAACAAGTAACAAATAATAAGATCTATAGAAACAAAATTATAAGACCTTTTTAATCATTTTTGCAGTATCTTACAAAATAAAATAATAAGCATATAATTTCAAAGTTAATTTTGTTATATTACTCATTCTTATCCATTAGATTTGTTTGATTTTAAAGTATCTTTGTTTGATATTACATTAATCTTAGAGACCAAACAAGATGCAATTAATGTGTCATTAATATCATGGCATAATTTTACTCGAATAAATGTGGGCCTATTTGTTTAGCTTTTTAGAGAATAGTTTCAAAAACTTGGAGAATCTTCGAAATAGTCTTGATTTTTGTGTATTTGAAAAATATTGTTTGTTTGAAGTTTAGAAGTGAATTAACAGTACATTTATTTTCAAAAACTTGTAGATTTTTAATTTCTAGACATTATGAAAAGAAAAAAATAATGCAAAAAATAGATTAATTCATGTCAAATCATATTTGGTATGTGATATAAATAATGTAAGAGATATATTTATTTATGTCAAATCAAAGTATAGTTTATTTAAAAAAAAAATTAAATAGAAGATTTTTTTAAAGATGAAATTAGATATCAAGTGAAAAAAATAGTTGATAAATCATATGATAAACTTCTTTTTAAAATGAAAAAAAAAAAATTATTTATTTGATTTTTCAAAACGCACAGAAATACTCTCTGAGAAAAGCCAACTTTACATGCCCGTGATTCTTGGTCAAATAATCTTGACCTAGTATTTATCCATCTTAACATGCAATCCCAAGTGATGCAATCTCCCATAAACTACAAAGAACTAATACAAATTAATTCCCATGGAATTTTATATCCCCCAACCAGCTTACTTCAATTGAGCCTACACAAAGTGGGTAGATGACAATGTGAACGTACGTACGTGTGTACATACATTTCTTTCGATATCTTATATTTGGCTTAATCTCTTTCAAAAAGATACTATTTACAATAACGATTCGAATTTGAGTTCTTCAAATTGTGAACACTAATTTCTTTCATTATAGTAAATAAAACACCCGTCCCGTTGATACATGTTTACATACATAATTATATATCTATCTATATATATGGTCAGACAAAACAAATTAAATCCACCGAAGAATCCATGACAAAGCTTTATGAATTGTGACATAAGCTATAATAAACGCACTCGAGATATGCAGACTAAAACATAGTAGCTTTCTAAATTATCTAATACTTAAATCAAATTTAAGTGACAAAAATGGGAAGAAATTAAAAGAAACACTCTACTTTAACCAACTTATTACATTACTATAATAGTATATATAACACAACCTCAACGAATTTTCCCCACGTCCAAAATTGACCCTTTGTCCTCATCAAAGGATCATATGCTGATGTAAAAGCCCAATCTTTTTCCTTTACATAAACCCCCTCATTCTCTTCTCATCCAAAAAACTACTACACAAAACACACCTCTGTTTTCACAGAGCTTTCCAAAAAAAAAAAAGAAATGGTGAGCCTAAGAATCCAATCTGACCGTACGAAAGCCGTGTGGAGGCGCTGCCTAGCTTCCGCCTTTCGCACGGCTTTAGCATGTATAATAGTCGGCGGCGTCACCCTTTATGGCCCTGAATTTATAAAACAACAAGTAGCATTCCCTGCATTTTCTTATGTGACAGTAATACTTATAGTGACGGATGCTACATTAGGCCACACTTTTCGATGTTGTTGGTTTGCGATATTTGCGACAGTGCTGGGGGTATGTCCGGCTATTTTAAGCCTCTCGGTTATAAGACCCGATAGGCTTACTACCAGCACCACCTCTGCGGTGGTGGCGGTTAGTGCGTTCGTGGTGGCTTTGCCGGAGAATACGCATTTAATATCGAAGAGAATAGCACTTGGACAGATTGTGATTGTTTATGTTATAGCTTTTATTAACGGGGACGAGATCGAGCCTGTTATGCATCCGGTTCATGTGGCGGCGAGCACGGCTGTAGGGGTTGGGGCTTGTGTTTTGGCCCTTTTGTTTCCATACCCAAGTCTAGCTTTTTTTGAGGTAGATTTGATTTGCATGGATATTCTGCATGAAATTAAATAAATCCTACTTAATTAGGTCTATTTTAATTTAGTATTTTTTGTACTAAATTGATTGGCATTTGTTTTCTTGATTTCAGGTGAAGGAAAACTGCAAGAAGTATATTGAGAATGCATCTGAAAGGTTGAATTTGTTTGTGAAAGCATTTTCAGCAGAAGAAAATTCAGTGTCAATGACGTTGATTTCCAAAGCCAAGTCCTTGAATGTCATGGGCAGAAAGCTTTTACACGGGATTAAATCGAATCAAGTAAGAAAATATATAGAGCCTTTAAATTCGGATAAACTGCTTAAAACTTGTTAAACGAAACCTGCACAAAATTTCCTCCAAAAAATTTTATTCTAGAAGATTCCCTTCTCTTTGGTTTTTCCTTTTTCTTGTGTAAAACCCCCTACACATCTATTTTCAATTGATTTGTCTTCTTAACAAGAGTGTATCACAATCTTCAAGTACGACTTGATTTTTTATATATACAAAATTTCCTCAAATATTTTTTTAAGATCTATTTCCCCATTAGTATTTATAATCTTGTTCCTCGTAATTGTTTAAAAGATGTAAATATTTATTTCCTCTCATAGTCTTAATGTTTATTAATAAATGAAATTTATATAAGCAATTACATATCCATATGATAGTAACAAAAGATTCTTGTATAATTTTTTTTCTAATTCATGTTTATAAAACTAGTAATCAATTTATTTCATTTTCTAATTTAGTATTTGTCCAAGTAAAAATAGTAACAGTTTTATACTTTCTAATTTTGTTTATGTATTTACTAATTACTCATTAGTTTTTATTAAAAAATTACAATGTTTTTTTTTTTAAAATAAGAATCACTTGTTCGATCATTTCTTATTAAAAGGTATAAGTGAATTGACCCATTTAATCAATGAATCAACAATTTAAAGAAACGTTTGAACATGTAAAATTAAGGGTAAAATAGAGAATATATATGTTTAAAACTTACTGTTAGTCTCTAATGAAAAAGGAGCAATAAGAAAAAAAGCAAGAAGAGGGAATCTTATGCAATGAAATTTATTATAAAGGGGAATTCTTGTTCATGTTTCATTTAATCAATACAGTCGTTTGTTTATGCAGTTTACCCGGCCCCTTTAAAAATTCATTTGATTTTTGTTGATAAATATGTATAAATCTCTAAAAAATTAAATCTTATGAACAGGAAAGCGTGCATTGGGAGATACTTCCAGTGAAGTTGTTGAAATCACACATCACAAATCCAGGGCAAAAGTTGGAAAGCCTGGAAACAGTCTTAAAAGGAATGGAAATCGCTCTCACAAATCACTCTCAATTAATCTCAATAAACTCTGACTTAAAGAATGATTTAGTTATCAAAAAGGAGCAATTTTTGAACCAAATAAGAAACCTGGCCTTTGAAAAGACAGTTCTACCCCAATCCGATACAGAGAATCTTGATTCAAAGTTCCTCCAAACACTTCAGACCAACACCATCCCATTAACAGGAAAATATCTAAATTCTTGGTTCTTCATATTCTGTATGAAACTCCTCCAAACAAAATCAGAAACCTCTTCTCCAACCAAACAGGGCTCAAGTAACATATCACAAAGCAAATGGTGGAGCACTACTACTATTATTAATAGTCCCTTTAAAATCAACAAGAAAAGACTAATGCCAGCTCTCAAATGCTCGCTTTCGTTAGGACTAGCGGTGTTTTTTGGTCTAATATACAGCAAAGAAAATGGATATTGGTCTGGTCTGCCAGTAGCAATAAGCCTTGCTGCAGCCAGAGAAGCAACATTTAAAGTTGCAAACATTAAGGCTCAAGGGACAGTTCTTGGAACTGTGTATGGAGTAATAGGTTGCTTTATTTTCGAACAATACGTAAAAATAAGGTTCATTTCTCTACTCCCATGGTTCATTTTCTGTAGCTTCTTGCGCCAGAGCAGAATGTATGGACAAGCTGGTGGTATCTCTGCGGTCATAGGGGCATTATTGATATTAGGCAGGACCAAATTCGGGACTCCGAGTGATTTTGCTATTGCCAGAATAGTTGAGACTTTTATTGGCCTATCTTGTTCAATTATGGTCGATATCTTGTTGCAGCCCACAAGGGCCTCTGTTTTGGCCAAGTTTCAGCTTTCGATGAGCCTCCGAGCCTTGCACGAGACCGTTCGATCGATAAATCTTGAGAATTTCGATAAATCGAGCGTGGAAGAAATGCAAAAGAGGTTGAAATTTCATGTGAATGAATTTAAAAAATACATTGAGGAAGCTGAGGTGGAGCCTAATTTCTGGTTCTTGCCTTTTAATAGTGCTTCATATAGTAAGCTCTTGGGGTCATTGTCAAAAATGGTGGATTTATTGCTTTTTGGGTGTAATGCACTAAAGTTTTTAGAACAAGAATCAAGAATGATTGAGAGTAGAATTTGGAAAGTGGCTTGTGCAAAGTTAGAAAGTGATATCAAGGTTTTCAAAGATGTGGTTTGTTCTGGAGTGAAGTGTTTTGAGGAGGTTAGTTTGGTAAAACCACTTGTGGTGCTTGAAAGGGAGTTTGAGAAGAGGAAGAACTCAGTTGATCTTGAGATGGGAAAATCTAAAATCCCTGATTTGATTCAATGGTCAGGATCAAATGATGATGATGATGATGAGATGGAGAAGAACACAAATTCTTTTCTTTTGCATGTGGAAGAAGTTGTTGGTGGAGATAGTAATAATAATATAGATGAGGAGGAGCACAAAATTCAAATGGTTATGAGTTTGAGTGCTTTGGTTTTTTGCATGAATTGTTTGGTAAAAGAGACTAAGGAGATTGAGAAGGCAATCAAAGAGGTTGTGCAATGGGAAAATCCTTCAAGTCAAGTGGATTTGCATGACATTTCATGTAAAATACATGCCTTGGGACAAAATGTAAAAATTTAATTCATATGAAAATAAAAGACTGACAACATTTGTATGTTAAATTTGGCATAAAAATTAGTTAATTTTTCTCCTTAAGGTAATTCACATATCTTCTCTATTTTAAATTCCACCTTACAAACATTATTTTTTGGTAGACAAACACAAATTTCGCTAGTCTAGTGAAACGAACAAGTTGATTTTTACAAATAGTAGCAACTGCAGCAATATTGGGAAAAATTGCGAAGTGATGTAATCTTTGTTTGATATTACATTGATCTCATTGTACTGTAATCTTTGTTTGATATACTACCATAATCTAAGGCCTATTATGAAAATAGTTTGATCCAGTTTGGCTGTTTAGGCATGGAAATTGTCTGGCCCAGACTGGACTAAATCCCATTTGAGAACGAGTTTTGGCAGGTCTCAACCCAAAGCTCAGGTTTCGGTCCATATCGAGATCTGTCGAAATCTATTTGAATCCTATAAAGTTATATACTTGATACGTGTCATCAACTTTTATATAAAGTTATTGATTTAACACATATTATCTATTTTCTCCCTCAAAACCCCAATGACAAAACTTCAAACCAAATAATATCTCAAAATTTCAAACTCGTTAACTATTACTCTCTCTGTCCCTTTTTTTTTTCCCTATCTTTTTACTTTTGGGGCAGAGTTTTAGGTAAACGTTACTTCATAATGGTTGCACTTTTAGCTATTTTTACATAGATGTCCTTAAAATAGTTGTTGAGAGTTGGTGGTGTCAAATCATTACTTTATGTGAGAGGATATTTTTGAGAAAAATAATTCCATTTATAAAAAGGGAGTGTTATTTTGCGATATTCCTAAAGGAAAATAGTAGTGAAAATTTTGAGACATATTGAGTATTTTATTAATATTTCACAATATCAATATTCCATTGAAATCATTATTCAAATCAAATTTCAAAAGTTTCATCGAAAACCCCCAAACCAATTACCAAAATGGAACGGAAACCAACCAATTTTTTTTCATAATAGCCCTTAGAGACCAAAAAAGATGCAATTAATGTGTCATTAATATCATGACATAATTTTACTCGAGTCACAATGGGCCTCTTTATTTCACATTTCAAAGAATAATTTCAAAAACTTCGAGAATCTTGAAAATATTCTCGGTTTTTAAAGTTTCATTGAAAACCCCCAAACCAATTACCAAAATGGGACGGAACTCGACTAAAAGCTTTCCATAGTAGCCCTTATAGACAAAATGCAATTAATGTGTCATTAATATTATGACATAATTTTATTCGAGTCACAGTGGGCCCGTTTGTTTCACATTTCAAAGAATAATTTCAAAAACTTGGAGAATCTTGAAAATATTCTCGATTTTTAAAGTTTTATCAAAAAAAACCCGAACCAATTACCAAAATGGAGCGGAACTCAACCGAAACCTTTCCATAGTAGCCCTTATCGACCAAACAAGACGCCATTAATGTGTCATTAATATCACGACATAATTTTACTCGAATCACGGTGGGCCTATTTATTTTGCATTTCAGAGAATAGTTTCATAAACTTGGAGAATCTTGAATTATTTTTGATTTTCGAGTATTTGAAATTTTTTGTTTGTTTGGATATTTAGAGATAAACTGAATAGTTTATTTATTTTTTTAAAAATTGTAGGTTGTTTTTACAGATTAAGAAAATAAGAGAAATAGGGTTAAAAATAAATTATTTCATGTGAAATCATATTTGGTATGTGATAAGTAGTGTGATAAATATATTACTTTGTGTCAAATCAAATTAGAGTTTATTTTGATTCTTTTTAGAGATAAAAAAAAACTCTTTTTAAATGAGATATTTTATGAGAAATGAGGGATACATTTATATTCCTTTATATAAAAAAAATGTTGATTGTTTACTTGTAATAAAATAAAAATCACAACTTAAATTTAAGATTAGCAAATAAATAATACTATTAGTCTAGAACAAATTATTATTCAATTTAATGATAAAAAGTTCATATTGAAGTTTGAAGTACCACAAACTATAACTATATTTGAGATTAGAAAGTTAATTTTCTCAAACAACTAGAAAGAACGATTCATAAATTCTATGCACGTGACTTCACAAAATTTCTGTTTTTTGTTTTTAGAATTTGTTGAAACAAATCGTGATAAATATTAAAATATATAGAAATAAAAATATAAGAAAAATCATTTTATTATAGTCTCATTGTAATACATATAGAAAATAAAGATTGAGGAGAATAGCTCAGAAGTGGCTATAACGTTGAGGAGGCCTAACTTGATAGCAATTATGTAGAGGTCATTGGTTCAATTGTTCAGATCTCATTTGATGTATGAGTTTTTCTCTAATTTAAGATTGGTTCTCTTAATGAATATTTATTGAATTTGTTAGATAAAAATTGTCTGTATTTTATTAATGATCAAATAAACTTACTATCTAATTTACTGATAGAATGTACTGTTTCACTCGAAAAGAAGTTAAAAAGGATGGCGATGAAGAATTCTCCTTGCAGAAAATCTTGAGAATATTCCCACCATTTCAAAAATCGATTCAGACCGAAAGTGATACCCAAACTTAGATGTACTGACCCTCTGGATTTTACGTTCTAGAAACTTTTTTAATGAATGCCCATGTTACCAGCGTTGACTTTGATTTTGATCGAACCTTAGGAGGATGTGTACATAATTAATTGAAACATGAGTAGGTGTTACTATGATGTTAAATTTCTAAACTTTCTTTAAAATAGAAGAAAATTAATAGTTTTACAATCGATATGAACATATCTTTTTACATTATAATAAAAGAAATAATAAAATTAAACTCATTTGTTTTTAGCTTTTATGCTATCTTATAACATAGTATAATAAGGAAGAGAATTAAATTTAATTTATTTCAAATAAATTGAATAAAATAAAATAGTTATTTATTTATTTAAAGAAACTATGTTGGTAATTATGGAAACTATAATGGAGGTTTATATCATCTCACTTCACCTCAAGGAAAGTGTATGTAATTATCTCTATTTATAATCTCTCAAAACAACTGTCTTTCATTTTCTAAAACCAAAATCTACTACTGTTTTTCCATCTCAGAACCTAGGAAAAAATTGCTCTCTAATTAAACTAATAGAAAGCAGAACTAAGCAAATTGTTCAGTTTCAAGCAAGAATTAAAATTTAAATCAGACTACATCCCACGCATAAGAACATGAACAAGTAAGTTGCTTTCAACTACACTGAAAGAAATAATTTCTGTAGATAGACATAAGCTCAAACTTAAAAGTCATATAAAGAGAAACTCTTTTGCTACTTTCCAATAAAAGAAACTCTAATTATGTTTTTCTCCTCTGTAAATAAGAGTGAAGAGCTTACAAGATTATGCAGCAACTAGATCAGGTGTTTCTGCCTCAACAGATAACAAAGCAGTGTGCACTTTGTCTACCCAATTGTCCAACCGATCACGCAAGGATTTGATTTGAGGTATCCCTAAAACTCTCGGTTGTACCCACGAAACATAAACAGTTCCCTCGACTTGGTCAATAATTCCCTCAATAAGATGCACCTACAATACCGGGTATGCAATAAAATAATATCCTCCAAAAAATTATAGAATTATAGGAATGAAAATGCACACTATCCTAAACAGCGACCTCTTTTACGGAAACTGCTTCATAGGTATTAATCTCAGAAGGAGTTCCTAATTATATACATGTATTTCACTGTTATATTCGATTCAGATTTCACGTATGTACACAAAATTTTTACTATAATACATGGAAATGAACAAAAAGTAAAAAAAAAATCTCACAGACTTGAAATTTGTTTATATCTATTTGTGTACATGTTGCTCAAATACTAAGCAATACTCTAAAGTCTAAAAACCAATTTCATATTCTAAATCTAACACAATTAACCATCCACTAAAAACTTGAAGCTGTGTTTCAAAAGTACCAGCACAAACTTCATAATATTTAACATCTGGAAATTAATGGCTAAATTGCTACACATGAATATACATTGTAGGGCAAGGACAATTCTTTTAGCAGAATCTAAGTGAACAGAACTACTTCAAACTAGGAGAACAAGATAAGTAGAAGCTCAAATAAAATTTCACTAGAATATTTATTACGAGAAGGCTTGAAGAAGCAATCTCATTATTCAACAAAATCATTTTTATGGCAGCAAGTGCGGAATCATCAAAATTATTGTCTCATACTGAATAGCTAGATCTTCAATATCTCTCACTATCTGATACTCTGATGGGATTTCTGCAGTATCTGCTTAGGTGCATCTTTTTACCAAAGAATGTTACACAGTTACTCAATTCATATATAGTGGAAAACATCAAAATGCTGTGTAGGTGATGAAAAAAGTTACAATAGTAGTTTCTAAGTCAGATTGAATAAACCTGGATGTGATTAACTATTTGTTTATTACCAAGGGAACCAGCTAACGCAAGAAATGTGAGATTTGCACCTCAAAGAATCTAAGCAACTATCGAACATCCAAGTCAATCCAAGCATTAAGGCAGATTAGGATTATCAATGTGATATGAAGAAATACATTGAATTGGGACACTGTACTTACCGAAAGGCTCTTCATAAGAAGATACTCAACATCTTCCACAGTAAGTTTTGTTCGTTCTGCTATGATATTCAATGGAATAGTTCTATCTTCCGACGGCCGACTGCAGGCAAACAAATGTGTTCTGAATTGAGTGAAAGGCACCCCTTACACAGTAAAATGTAACTTGCTAAAACCAGCAATGAAACAGTTTTCCTACTTCACCTGAAGATAATTTCCATCAAGCAGAGAATGGTGATCTTCTCCAGAAGCTTTTTTTCATTCTGGACTAGAGCGGGTTGAGTGCTGAGAGCAGCTCCATGGACACGGCATAGTTCTTGATAACGAACTAAATCACCAGAGTTGAATGCTTCAAGAATATAATATAGCCATTCAACTTTAGTCCCTACAAGACTCTTTATCTGTAGAAATTTCAATTAAAAACAAAACAAAGTTATGTCCAATCTAATGAATTGTACATCAAATATTTCAAAAGAAAATTAACTATAAGCACATTTTCAGAGCCAGAGAATCTTAACTATTTACAAAACTATGGTCAATGGGTAAAGTATGTTAGCAAAAGTAACTCCAAATAAACGTTGAAGCTATAATAGTCCATCTAGAAGTAGGATATTATTTATGTGGTTCATAAGGAACCGGTGATTGGGCTTCTGCTGGATGCCTATTTCCTAGAAGTCCTACTAGTGGGAACCAGCATGGTTAGAGCTTTCAGACTTGGTAAAGCTTTTCAGTGCTTCTTCAATAATTACGATGTCTTCTGTGTTTACTTGGACTAATGGCAAAATGCAATTCATTTCATTTGATGCTCCACTCATAGTGCATTTAAGAGAGGCCATATGGCATTGCTTATTAAATTCTAAGGATAGCTTTGCAAGATAAAAAATATAACTTTCTTACAATTGGTTTTATGAGTACTCCATAAACTTCCATGGAAAGTGAGTGGCATTAGTTTAGCTGAGGAACCCAAATGAAGAAAATAATTAGCTGAAGATAAATAACTTACAATTGGATGTGCAAGAAGTTCACCAAAGTTGTAGATGTTCTCCCCTAACAGTGCTGATAGTGATAAATCAAATGCCAAATCCTAGAAAATGGCAGACAAGGTTAGTTTAACTTTACACAGACAGATAACTGAGATCTTATCCTTCAAGAAAGCATACTAACAGATATTGGGTTTGAGCATGATTCATCGACATTAAGTATCATCAATCAAGGGAAGCAGTAACAACACTGTCGTGGTATTTTTTTTAAATTGAAATAGAAGTTGTATAATGCTTTCTTGAATGATGCCAGCATAAAAAACTATATAAAGAACAAAAAGAAAATGAAAATGCAGGTGGACTGAAACAGTATGCATGAAAGTTAACAATACCATTGTCATTGTGTTTGGGTTGCTATCCATCTCCCGTACAAGTTATTAAGGAGCTTCATTTAGAATGTTAATTTTTTCACTCGCCCAACTTTACCCATTAAGCACCACTTAAGAAACCTTGTTTTAGCTAAGGTTACTGCATCACTAACCAATGTTGAAAATTTTTCACCATGGAATACAAGCAAATAAGATTTCCGGTATTCTCTATTTCTGTGTCTTAAAATTTTGCCTCATGGTTTTCAAACTGAAACCACATATTAACGATCATTTAAGAAAACACATTAAATAAAGTGAAAATAAGTCCACATTAGGGAATAAGAAGATCTAATTGAAACATAAACACATCACCACCGAAAGGAAAGCAATCCCCAGTGGTTCACTGTATCTTTGATAAATAAAAATTAAATAACTTCCAGGTCAAGAGGAGAAGGTCGAATTACGCCCAAATTTGAAAACATTGACCGAAAACAAAATACTCATTGTGACCACCTGGAGATCCTTCCAGTAGAATCATACCTACTTCTTCACATCACAGAATCTAATTAACTATTTTCAAAGTAGTACATATTTGAGTCTACAATGTCATTAACTGTAATTCAAGCCAGAATAAAAGGTGTTGAAGATAATCTAATCAAGATTTCAATATCAAGATTATATCGAAAACACAGGTCAAGATATGGCTTTTTACAACTCTTCATGCCTATCCTCAAGTTTCAGGCTTTCACAAAATCTGAAGTTACTCCACCACATAGAGAGACATCTTCTAAAGAAAGCAGGTGTTTTCTTAAATTATTGAACACTATGGGTTGATGAAAATACAAAAACGTCTTACCAGCTTAAAAGGTTCTGAAAGGGACTCCACGGAAATGTAAGCAAGGTAAAGCAGAGCATTTTTATAGAACTCTGCAAATTCCTGTCGAGATTTATGGTATTGAGATGAAACCCAATAGTAGCTGGCATAGACAGACGGATCAATGTCAGTCATGCTATCAAGTGTACTCTTTCCCTCTTCTAAATGTTTCTTGCATTCCCTTTGATCTCCCTGCTCAAGCTTAAAAGTTGCAATCTGCAATTTGATATAAAGTATCGGCTCCTCTATGCGTGTTTCTCTGGTATTACGGAGCTTCTCTATCACTCCTTCAAGATAGTTTACAGCAGCTTCTTTCTCCGAATACCGCCGAGAAACGATGACGGAAAAGTGTGCAAGCTTGAGAAGATTGATCTTAGTCTCAAAATCCGTTATGAAATTATGATAAAGTTGAATAAGAGCATCCCCAGCCTGCAAAAAAAGAAAAGAAAATTAAAAGAGCAATGAAGAATTTAGATGTATTGTTAATAAGCTTCTCTAGAAGGCTACAAAAATATCAGCAACTCTTCCACAAGTTAATGAACAGGACTAGGAAAGAAAACAAATATACAGAGGTCTTAAAATCTTTCAAATTCACTGGTGATCTTGAAGCCATGGGTAGCTCAAAATACATAGCCTTAAACTTCAAGACTTTTAGGAGTCAAACTTAAGATTTCAATGTAAGTCACTGACCCAAGAAATTGCTTCATACCTAAACTCCTACATATTCGTTATAATACATACTTTCATCATAAACTTCTTTTTTTCCAAATTTACGCTCTAACAACTCGTTTCCACAATTCCATATTCATAAGAAAGCAAAATTTACACTAGTTCTACACACATAAACTCTTGGTTTTCCGAGTTTAAGCTCTGGAACTCATTTACTCAATATCAGTTATCTAATAAAGAAAAAAAAAAGTTACACTAGTTATTTCTTAAATTTATGTTTTCGAGTTTAAGCTCTACAGCTCTTTATCTCTCACAAATCCAATTTTCCTCAAACGAACTTAGACTTGGCCCCATTCTTCCAGAAAAATGGCATCGCACACCAAGATATATTCCTCTATCACAATCTTCACGTCTCTAAGAAATCACACTGAAGAATACCCCAAAACCCTAACCTCCAGCACCCCATTATCAGGGCCGGCCCAAGGGTTTTGGGGGCCCTAGGCGAAATAAAAAATCGGGCCCTCATATAATTTATTTTTTTATGTAAAATTTATTTTTCTTGCTCTTTTAGACGCAAAAGTGTTTATTAAATCTTCATATTCTAATTCTTCTAACATATCTTCTTCTATAGACAAAATAGCTAAGTCACTTAATCTTTCTTGTGTCATTGTCGAACGTAAACATGTTTTTATTAGTTTTAATTTGGAAAAACTTCTTTCAGCAGAAGCAACTGTTACAGGTATAGTGAATATAATTCTATAACAAATATACGTATTTGGATAAGAACTAATCAAATTTATATGATTAAATATATGATTAAATATATCAATTGGTTTGTCTATTTGGGTAGGAATAACTTTTGATAGTACTTTTAGTTCATAATACAGATCGGAACCATCTACGTCTGATATTGAATCATGTTTTAAAGCATTTTCAAGATTATTACAACATTCTTTCAAAGTTTTATCATCTAAAGACTTTAAAGCTTTAACATCTAATAAAAAACCGAAAGTATTTTTATAATTCTTAAATTGTTCAAATCTACTTTTAATTGAAGAAATAGCTCGATCTACAATATATAAGAAATATTCGATTCTAAAAGATTCTTCGGGTAATAATGTAACATCATTATTTTGAGTCTCGTCAAATTGTTTTTTTCTACGAATTACTCTTTTTTCACAAAATATTGGCTCGATTCCCATTTTTAGTGCAGTCTCTTTAGTATCATTCATTGCAGAGTTAAATCCAGTTTCTCTAAATTCTTTTAAAAATGCTACAAGACCTTCTAATTGACATATAGCAGAATCAATATGCATATCTTCAGATTGTAAACTTTTGCTAACATAATTAACAGCACTTAATATTTCAAACCAAATATTCATTCCAAGTAAAAATTCAAAATTTCCAAGTTCATAATTAGCTATGCTTGTAGCTTCACTTTTAATTTTAGGATCTTCACTGGTTTCTCCTAATTCTAATAATGCTTCTCTAATTTCTATTGGTTGACTCTTGATGGCTCTAATACTTTCAATATGACTTTCCCATCTTGTTTGTGACAATGATTTAACTGTTAACTTCTTTACATTATTAGTTAAAATTTTCCATCTCTTTGTAGAACTAGAAAACAATGTATATATACGTTGCACGACTCCAAAGAAAGATATAGCTCTATGACAAGAATTAGCCATGTCACATATGACTAAATTAAGACTATGGCTACCACACGGAGTGTAAAATGCTCTAGGATTTATATCTAATAATCTTTTTTGTACACCTTGTTCTTTTCCTTTCATGTTCGAGCCATTGTCATAACCTTGCCCTCTCACGTTATCAATGTCGAGCTTATATTTATTTATTACTTTTAGAAGTTCATCAAATATACCTTTTCCCGTTGTATCATCTATTCTTAAAAAATCTAAAAAAAATTCTTCTATTTTAACTGGGGTTGTAGATATATCCACACATCTTAGAATTAGTGTCATTTGTTCTTGATGGCTTGCATCCGGAGTACAATCAAGTATAATAGAAAAATATTTAGCTGCCTTAATCTTTTTAATAATATTATTTCTAATCTCACTTGCTAACATATTGACGATTTCGTTTTGTATTTTATGTCCAAGATAATGAGTATGTAATTCTCCATCATTAATACGCCTAAGATGTTCTTGCATTATAGGATCGAATTCCGCAATCATTTCAATTAGGCATAGAAAATTTCCGTTGTTATTTTCATAAATCTTTTCATTTGTCCCACGGAAAGCCAAATTTTTCTTAGCTAAGGCTTTCACAACTGCGACAATTCTTTTTAACACTTGTTTCCAATATTCCTTTTCTTTTTTTATGTTTTCTTGAGTATTATGATCAATTGTCGTATTATTTCGCAATCTCATTTCTAAACTCAACCAGTCATTCATATTATTAATGTGTTCACTAGATGTCTCGTGAATTTTCAATATCGAACTTATGTTTTTCCAATCATTAACTCCCACATTAAATATTTTACTTGTTGTACTTTTAATACTAAATAACTTGCAACAAAAACAAAATACTCTATCTACACTTTTTGAGTATACTAGCCATCTCCTATCATACTTTTCTCTATTAGGCAACGTTCGAACATAACTTGAAATAGAAAAATGTCTACCATCACTATCTCTAGGAAAATCTATATTAGTTATTCTAATAGGGCCTCTTTCGACTAAGAAATCTCTTAGGTTATTATCAATGTTTTTCCAATTTGCTGGATCAAATTTATCCATAGAGTTCTCGTTTTCTTCGATTTCAATGTGATCACTATCATTATTTGAATTTTGATCATTGACAATGATTTCATTTTGATCATTAGGTAAGCTTTCATTTTGTTCTTGTGTAGGGACGTTTTCAGCATTAACATGTCCTTCATTTTCATTATTAATATGATTTTCATTTGCTTCTATAGAGTTTTCATTTTGAACATCTACAGGGTTTTCATTTTGAACATTAATAGTTTGAGCATCGATATTTCTAGTATTTTCATTATTTTTAGTAATAAATTTATCTAAAGCTCCCTTTTGAGATTCAACTAGTTTTTCTATTGTTTTTTGTTTCTTTCTTTTTTCACATCCTGATAAGTATTTTCTACTAGACATATTGAATTAAAAATAAGCACAGAGACAATTAATGAAATTGTAATTAAGCAACAAAAATCAATCAATAAATAAGTATAATTTTTCCAAACATAGAGATAGAGTACTAATGAAATTATAATTAAGCAACAAAAATCAATCAATAAATAAGCATAAATTTTTCAAGAAACAATAGAACCTGAAAATTAACGAGTCGAAAGCCAACAAACCGACAATCAACACGATGAGCTTATCAACCAATTTAGTTTATTTGCTAATTTAGTTTATAATGGGCCATTATAAGCATATCAAAAGAACATAAACAATAATCTAGTACCGCAACAACTAAACATGAAGATAGCAATACAATTAACATAAATAAATAAATAAAAAAGTAGTAAAAAAAAATCTAGAAAAAACGATCCGCATAAGTATCATCGGAACCTGAAATGCAGCGAGGGCGACGAACTCTTCAAGCTTGAGGGTTAGCTGGTGCCATAGTTTGCGCTGGTAAAGATCTGAAAGCGTTGTGTGCCACTCGGAAAGCTCCGGGTGCACATTCCGCAGCGACTCCAAATACTGCAGAGCAGCCATTGATTAATTCTGCACTCTCACTGTTCAATTGACGTACTACTAGTTGGCAATGCAGAATTTGATTTAGAGAGCAGAGTAATAAATACTAAATGTAGATGGTGAATTTAGTTTTTCTTTTTCTGTTTTATTATTGTCTTGAATGATTTCTTTCTGCCAAAGAAAGGAATGGTGCAGTGTCCTGTTTGGTATTAAGACTTAAAACGAAAAAGGAAAAATAGAACGAAACAATTTGTTACGGCAAAATCCCTTAATATTAGATCAAAATTTCGTCTTGTATGTTTCGGTTAATCAAATATTAGAAACTTTTCGAGATTTTTCGAAAACACTAAGGAAAAACTGTAAAAAAAAATTACTAAATTGTTCTTGTTTGGGTGGTCAACTGGCCAAATTTGTCCAAAAGTTGTAAAAAATATCCAAATTCAACGATTAATGGATATTTTTTGATGAAGTCTTGATTCAATGAAATTTTAACCATTATTTATTTTTATAATAAGCTTTTAATGGTATAACTTTATAGTTTCTACTCAGCTCAGGAGATGAACCTTTTTTTTATTGTCAATTTTGGACTCAAACATGGAATACCACCCATGTAATTACTTGTTATGAATTATTTATCTTTGTAAGATATATAGTGATAGTTGATTATGTGTGAAAAATGAAAACAAATTCAGCATTATCTCAGATGAAATGATTTCCACCTACCTTCAAAGCAAAGCAAAAGGCTGCTACTGTCTGGAACTATATTTCAATTGCTTGCTTGCTTGCTTTCAAACAAATCAATCAATAGTGAATCATAATTTGCATCATAATACAGCAGCAGTATTTTAATTTAATCCTTAGTGGTCGAATTGAAAATTTGAATTTGAATTTGAATTTGATTACAATTACATAGTTTGTCAGATTTCAGATTATGCATTACACTCTTCAAGCAATTTAAGGATGTTATGTTCCGGGGCACTTCTCGACGGCATAATAACTCGGTTTTCTGTTCTGGGGTTCTGAGGTTGAATCGAGGGTTGCTCCTGCATATCTAATTGCCTCCTTTGTCCGCCCGAAGAAACTCGCTCCTTCCAAATTCGTCCATCCTGCAGGTGGTCAAGTTTTTCACTCACATATGCAAACATGAAAATATGAACCTTATAGGGTGCAACAAATGCTACAATTAAACAATCTTGCTAGAGTTCAAAATAAGATGATTAATTCGTTTTATATATATAGTTAACATTTCTAGAGATTACATTAAGAATTGAAGGTTCAGGCAATGGACACTGTACTGGTTGATCGTTGTCAAGTGGCTCAGATGGATGTTCGACTGGCTTGAATCCAATTGCGATTTCGGTCCCATGAGTCGATGCGGTTACTGTGGAAGTGGTTGTTGCCTCTGAGCTAGGAGGCAATACTTTCCGTTCATCCTATACATGAAGAAAATGTACCATAATCACAAGAATCCTATTGAATGGACGCAAAAAACTAATAACACAGATGGAAATTGAGCAGAACCACATACAAAGAGAATAATAGCTTACAAGTGCACTCTGAGTTCGGCGATGACCGGCTCTGCTTACAGAAAATCTTGAGAAAAATCCCACCATTTGAGAAAATTACATGTACTGGCCTAGAATATTTTTACTTAATTAGATAAACTTTATATATGTTTTTGTGGAAGATGAAAAGTTTGAAACTTGGCTTGTAATTTGGTTTTCTGTTGGGATTCCCTTTATAGTGAAGTTAAGTAATTAAAGAATTCAATAAGTGAAGAAAAAAACACACAGTGTGTTTTTGTAATAAGATGGGATTAGGGGAATTAGAAGCCACGTGCAGTGTCTTTGTGTAATAAGAATACATTTTGAGGTTTGTAAGATTGTGATCAAGAGTACATGTAATGTTTGTTGGCAAGTTCAAACTCATTCAAATTTAACAGTGAATATCAGTATAAGAAATTTTAATGGTATATATATAGTTAAATAAATTCCCCACCCCCCCCCCCCCCCCACCCCCCTCTCCCTTCTCCCAAGACTCCATTCCTGTATCCGCCCCTAACACTGAAGCTAAAATTACCTTGAAGTATATGAACAAAAGCAAAAATCTCAATTCGAAATTGTTCAAGATTTTTTTTGTTTTATCTCACTTAAAACCTATATATTCTCATCAACTGGGAAATATTCATAAATAAATAATTTAAACTGAGTGTTATTACATTAACTCATAATAGTTGTTGTGATAGCCAACTTGGAGCATTTGACAACGCTGCCCTTTAATTAACATTCTCAATGAAGACAACCATTTAGATTCATACGGTTTAAATATTTGTACGTTTCAGCTTACAAGAATTTTGAGACTTTATTTCACCGATTAAAATTTTCTTTAATTAATATAGAAGTACTCAAGAAGGTAAGTGCTTTTGTGTCACTCCAGTACAAAGAGTTTAAGCAAATAGTAATTGAACAATGAAGGTTTGTGTAATTGACGGGTGCAAAAAAGCGAGACCATCGCGAATACTTTTAAAAATGAGTATGTGGTGAAGGTATACTTCAAAGCTTGAAGAATTATTGACATGATCTCTGATCCAATCACTTTTATATACTTAGAAATAAAACATATACTATAACAACGAGTGAATAGCAAATTAACTCCATGTGTTATTCTAAATAGGCAATTTAACTCCCTGTGATAAATAAAAGGGCAAAATACCTCCCTGTGATATTCTAAATAGGCAATTTAACTCCCTGTGATAAGAAAAATGACAAAATACCTCCCTGTGTTTTTATAAAAGAAGCACATTGCCTCCCTCTAAATTGCTCATTAATTCATATCACAGGGAGTTAAATTGCTCATTATTTATTTCATAGGGAGGTAAATTGCATATTTTTATATTACAATGAGGTAAATTGCTCATTATTTCATTTCACAGGGAGTTAAATTGCCTATTTTTATTTCACAGGGAGGTAAATTGCCTATTAGACATATCACAGGGAGTTAACTTGCAAAAAACCCCTATAACAACACAAACGAACTAGACTCTGGTGAAGGAGATTGTAATTTGATTCAAAAAAATAAAATAAAATATTAAATCTATAAATTAACGAATACAAATACAAATTGCATGATAAAATCACCAAACTTTCATAAATCAAATTTTCATTTCATTCTTTCAAAATAATGAAAGAAGAATGAAAGAGGAAATCAAAGAAAAGGAGAAATCAAATAAATTATTTGCACAATAGAATTTACACACTGAATATACAGTTTATATCTCAATATTTGCAGCACCCAAAAGTCCATGAAAATTCAACCCCTACCAGAATTACCATGGCGTTGGTTTCTAAAGTAGCCAAGAAGTTGCTGAGCCTGCAAGTATACAACCACCAAAAATTATTCAACATAAAATAAATAAATTAATAACCGGTCGAACTAAACATCGTTAAAACTCTACCTTTTCTCTGGCTCTTGGTGTCCCAGACTGCGACAGTGCCACTAATGGTGGAACGGCCCCTTCCTGAAGAACCATATTGCAAAATCTATTGCTATTAGTGCACAACTGCAGCAGAGCTGCAGCCGCGTTTTCCTTACCTCGGCCAGAGCCCAGCTCAACAACTTCAACCAAAACCGGAATTCCTCCTTCCTGGCCAATCGCGGTCCTTCCCTCCTGAATAGTCGCAAGATTTGATAAAACAGCCACCGCCTTATCAACCATACCAAACGCAGGGTCCATCAACTCTACAAGGTATTTTACTGCACCTGCCTGTACAATACGAGCCTTGTTCTCGTGGTTTATTGAAAGGTTAAATAAAGCAGTAGATGCATCTTTCTTGCCTCTTGGAGTTCCGTTTCCCAGTAAATCAACCAACGGCTGGATTGCTCCTGATCTTCCAATTTTTAATTTATTTTCTTCAATAACCGAGAGGCTAAAGAGAGTAGCAGCAGAGTTTTCTTTAGCTTCGGGACTCCCGGTTTCAAGGACATGAATCAGGGGTTCGATTGCACCAGCATTTGCGATGGCCATCTTGTTATTGTCGTTTATTGATAGGTTGAGAAGAGCAGTAACAGCATCTTCCTGTACTGTTGAATCTGTTGAACGAAGTAGACCGACCAATAAGCTGATAGCCCCACAATGTGCAATTATGATTCGATTATCCATGTTATGCTTAGCAAGTAATCGTATTTCAGAGGTGGCCTTTCTCTGCGCATCAAGGGAACCACTCTTAAGGTCCTCCAAGTGTTTCTTGACTTGAGTTTCGATTTGTAAGAGATCAGCCCTTGTTTCAAGAGTAGGAGATGAAACTACTCTGGAAGCATATCTATCTGATGGCCTGCGCCAAATTGTTTGGGCACGAGATCTCATCTCTAGTCGAGAAGAAAAACCATGCTCTTTCTGTTGGGCACCTAAGTTAGCAGAAGGTTGGGGCTCTGCTGCAAGCTCCCCTGAAGCATCACTAGCATAAGATGCAGCACGTGATGCCGCTTCGTTGCCATCAACTGCTGTACCTTGTGACATATTAGAATTTGAATGAGTGCTGGAGGCTGAATTGGTTCTGCTGTGACCCTGCAATAATCGATCATCAACACCAACAGCACCATTTCTAGAGTTTGAAGTTCTCTCTCCTGAGTGGTCTGACCCATCTCCAGAACTTCTAGGAGACGCTCTTTCCATGTCCAAACCATTTTCAATTACAACTGCTTCTGTCAAAGAATCTTCAGACAAAGAACGAGGATGAGATGGAGATCTACCCTCTCTTAAGGTTGCACTAGATGAGTTTGGACTTTTTATTGGAGAACCTACAGACCAATCTGGAGTGCCAGAACTATTCACCCTCCTGACTCCACCAGGCTCGGCATTTGCATGTAGTGGAGAAGGCGGATTCAAGTTGATATATTTTGTTGGATCAGGCAGCTTCACATTGTTTAATTCACACCAATTTGCGACAAGTGCCTTGACAGTGTAATTAGGAATAAGATTTGTGTGAGCTAGAGTTTGTCGTGTCTTTGGGCAAACAGTAAGCCCAAGATCTATCCACTTCCGTATAAAAGCTCGCTCATAAGTTTGCCCAGATGCAACAATAACAGGATCAGTCATGAGTTCAAGTGAAAGCGGGCAACAAAAATCAGCGGGTATTGGAACAGGATTACTAGTTTCTGACTGTTTCATCATAACAAGGAGGTCGTGCATGTGCGTAACCAGGGCAATCATTTGATCTATGTATTCAACTTCGCTAGTATTTTCAGCTTGTTCAGCATTTTCTTTCAATTTCTCAAGTGCCACGGCCTCAATTAGAAGCTCCTGGTTTGACTTTAAGCTCAAACTATCAGTTATTCTTTCCAAGGTCTCTGAGCTAACTCCAGATCCCTCGACGTGATCCTTGATAGCTTTTGTGATTATTGTTGATATTTGGTCAGATCCCATATGTTTGATTTTCTGTATACAGTGCTGCAATCAACAGTAACACACAAAAAAAAATGATACTATTAGAAAGTTTTTCCCATCTTAGGTGCCTAAGATGAAATCTCTCTTAGACATAGATTCAAGAAAGGTAAACAACTAACCATGAGCCATTACCTCAAGGGTCGCAGCACTGAGTTCAGTAGGTAAACATTGATAAGAAGATTTCAGCAACTCAAGAATTTCCAGACCATGAGTTTGAATTTTTGCTATAAGTGAATCGACTTGTAAAACCTATGTATCAAGGAAAGATTAGCCAGAATAACGGCAATGAACCAAAAAGCAAGTTATGGTGTCCAGTTAATAATTAAAACTGCAAGGGAAATCGTTCACTCTTAGTACAATAAGAAAAGAAAGACAAAAAAAAGCCTAATGTCAAAGATGTTATCACGTACAAAGTATATATTACTCATCAGCGGTTGCCAGTTTTCAAATATCTCTTTCAAGTCCTCGAGAGATTGGCTGAGTCCTGCAAATGATTTTTGAAGCATTTCATCTGAAGCAGTTTCAGTGTCAATAATGGCATCAAGTATTGGCTTTAACAACTTTAATAGATCTTCAACCCTTTGATAATATTTCTGAACTAGTTCACATTCTATAGTTTCACAAGATGATAACTGGAAAAGACTAGTAATGCTGTTGAGAAGCGATTTTAGCAATGATATCTCCATCCCCTGATACATCAAAGGCAAGCCATCAGAAAAAACCATCCTATTAGTGTAAGTCAATGAAAAAAGTTATACAGTCTTAATGGATTCTCTAAACCTAAAAAGGTAGTTGACCCGAGGAATAAGCACTTTCTCTTCTGAGCTACGCAAGCATAGAGCTAGGAAGAAAGACATGATCCAACAAATTTGGTATAAAAGTGTTTGAGTAATAAATATTAAATATCTCTCCTCTCTACTAGCTTAAGCATTTAGATGAGTTGGACATTCAACATTGTATCAGAGTCAGGCCCAAGAATGGGTCCTGCGCTAAATTCCACGTGTTGGGCTTAGTAAATATGTATACTCCTACACGTGAGGGGGAGTGTTAAAGTTACAGATTTTAAATGTCTGTCTCTCCTCTCTAATAGCTTAAGCTTTTATATGCGTTGGACATTCAACAAAAACAATAAAAGGAAAGCTTGTTCTCGACATAACATGTACAAAAACTCATATGTTCCTGTTAGGATATTGCAAATTAACTCAGAAACATATCTTCCTATAAAAACAAGTGTGGTAAGAAATGGAACTTAAGTTCCAAATGTTCATATCTTTCTCAAGTTGGGGACTATTTCTAATAGGTGGACGAATTATAAAAAAAAAGATATTTCCTTCATCCTCAACTCAGCAGAACTGAGTTTCATGGCACATTCACTAACACACAAATCAAAGTAAGTACCAGCTAAGCCCAATCTTTCTCAAAAGTAGCTTAATTCAGGTCCACACGCAGACTTGCAGACACAGGTACGGACATGAACTTCATGATCAATCAACTATCCAGTACTGTTGTCCAAGTTCATGCTTCAATATTCTAACTTAACATCATTGTCCTCAAAAGTACCCATCCAACTAGCCGATATAACAAGACTATATGATAGGCGAAAGCATTATGCTGCATTAATTAACTATTAGTCCTGCAAATAATTAATCATATGTGAACTATTATATGCAACCCAGAAAAACAACGCACTAGAGAGCATTGATGCCAACAAGCATACATCACCTAAAATGTGACACCAGCCCATTACTGCTACAACAAAAGTAAAACGGTATGGTTTAACATGTGCAACAATACTACATGTAATATCAACTGTCATAATAATCAAAAGCCAGGAAAATTGCAACCATTTTGAGAAATCATATGCAGGGCCAGCCTGACATATTACGGGGCCCTAGGCGATTTTGGGGCCCTCTTTTACAAATTAGCTGATATATTTTAGATTCAATCGTAATATCTTTTTATGACATTTCATTCTTAAACTTTCTCTTAACAAAAACAAAAATACTACAAGTATCGTGTGCATATATATATATATATATATATATATATATATATAGAAAATTCAAGTATCGTGAATATAGTTACATAACAAATATTTTTTACTTGTCAGAATCAGTAAATAGATAACAAATATAATTTTTTACTTGTCAGAATCAGTAAATGGATAAAATATGAAAGTAAAATATTTCTGATCACGCTACTATCTTTGGTAGGGCTGTGCAAATGGTAAACCGAAACGTACCAAATTTCGTTATACCGGCTGGTTCGGTATTCTAAAATCTCGTACCGTTTGCCAAACCGAAAATTTCGGTTTATAGATAAAATATGAAAGTAAAAAAATATTTCTGATCATGCTACTATCTTTGGTAGGGCTGTGCAAATGGTAAACCGAAACGTACCAAATTTCGTTATACCGGCTGGTTCAGTATTCTAAAATCTCGTAATGTTTGCCAAACCGAAAATTTCGGTTTGGTTCGGTAAATTACCGATTCGGTGCGGTTCGATTTGATTAGGTACAAAAAAAAACCAAAAAATCATTGAATAAAAAATAATTTGTGTTGAATACATATGTAAATAATAATATGCTTCCTACCACTCTAACCATCCAAAGAAGTTGCATAGAAATTATAAAGAATACATCAGAGACCCCTTAGCCTCAGTCCCCTCTCCAAAAATTACTTTAGCATCATTCAAGTTTTGGGTTTTAAATACAATTAGAACCCAATTTATTAAGAGAAAATCAGAAAAAGAACAAAATTGGGCATTTAGAATTTGGACTGTACCTCTGTAAATTACAAATCTGGGCCGAGAAAAAGATGGTGGAGGCGCGATGGGGGTGGGTGGTGCGACGCGGTGGGATTTTGAATTGAAGAAGAAGAAGATTTGGGTTTTGCTCTAGGGCAGTCCGTAGAAGAAGTTAGAACAGTGAAGTGAAGCTTGGATTGGAAAATTGGAACGCTGACTTTAGTACTTAGGAATTGGGATTAAAAAAAATGGTATACCGGCTCTGGGTAAACTAATAATAGAAAATGGAAACTTATAATTGTTCGGTAATGTAGCTAGTACTTCCTTCATTTTTTTTATTTGTCGTTTTGAATAATTACACACAAATTAAGGAATGTCATAAATAACCTAATTTTATGAAGCAAAAATTCTAAAATATCATTTTAATCAAATAATTTTAACATTAATTAGCATTAATGACAAGTATTAGTAAAAATGGTAAGGTTGATAAAAGAACATTAATTTTACATTAAAATCTTAAAGCGACAAATAAAAGTAAACAAGAAAATTTTGTCAAACCAATAAATAAATAAAAAACGGATGGAGTACATGGTTTACCGGATAGTGCACAGTCCTAATCTTAGGGGTGTGCATTCAATATAATTGAATCGTACCAATTTTTGGTATCTAGTCTTAACACGATAGTTTCAAAATTTATACAGTATGTCAAATCGAACTATTCGATTTGATTATCAAATGGTTCAGTAAGCTACCAAAAAATCGAGACGTGTATGTAGTTTGAGTCTTCTTTGTAATAAATTAATATTAAAAATTGTAGCTTAACTCAGACTCGTTGAATCTAAGTTACATTAACTGTTAAATTTAATTTATTAATGCAAAACAAAAGTATCATAATATTTTGTTTCCAAAATACTTAGATAAATCAAACAAATAATACTTAGATACAATAAAACAAATACATTTGTACTATCAATTAACATATACTCCCTCCGTCTTTATATTCGATTTGGAGAATTGCACAATGATTAAGAAATGTAATAAATAGCCATTTTTTAAGTAAAAGTTCCAAAACACCCTTTTAATCAAATAATCATAGCATTAATAAGAAGGTAAAATTGGTAGAAAAAAATTAATTCTACACTGAAATCTTAAAATTACAAATATAAAAAAATGGAGGGAGTAATCTTTAGCATTTGACACCAATAATATGAGATAATCACTTTTACACAAATTAGTTCAACATAGCTACCATAACAAACACAAGAAGAATTTCAATAGAATGTGTACTGTTAATCAAAAAGTTAATTTGATAGGTTAAATTTATTTTAATATCGTGCTCCGATCATTGTCCAACACATGCGAACCAATACATGACACATTAATGTTAATATTTGCCTCACCATTAATTGATCAATTAAGTATGATCCAATATATAATTATGCATAAAGATATCTAGGACATTCTTTTTGTATATACATAGGTCTAGATTATGGAGTAAAACATTCTATATAAGTATATATGAAAAAGTCTCTAAAGCATCAATTTTAGCCACTAGATCAAGTTGATTTTCACCGTCTGTTCGAGAATGTGGTTATATAAACAGGGCAAGACCTTATTTGAAAATTATCCAAATTTATTGCATTCTTGCATCTTATTATTTGACAAAAAAATTATCAAATTTACAAAATAATCTTTTGAGGCCCCTCTATAGTCGGGACCCTAGCCGAGGGTCTAAATTGCCTAGCCATAAAGTCGGCCCTGATCATATGGTTAACTAAAAACGGAGGGGGGAGGGGGAGTAAATAGCACAATCTAATCGGTAGAGATGGGAAAAATAAGCAAATACATTCAAAGTGAATTTAATAAAAAAATAAATATTAAAATTTACGCCACCATCGGATGGTTTGGTGTTTTGATGATACCTACCTTATTGACCGCAACTTCTGTGTTTATTATTGCCTTCATTGCTGCTCCTCCAGTAGATAATGATGGTATTCGTGAACCTGTTTCTGGAGGAGAATCAGTTAATGATCAATCAAACTCCAGGTCAACAAACTGCTCATTCTACCATCTCCAATAAACACCTGCTCAATTAAAAGGACAAATAAACAAAAATTAGCCATCAAATTCCTAGTAAATACCCAACTTGAAAAACTACATATAAATTAACATTTGCAAAAAGAGAAAACTTACGGTGTTAATATAACAATTAAAACACATGAATTGAATTGTAAGTATCCAAATTTTTTTGCAATAAAATAAATTTGGACTTTGGGAAGTGGTTAAGAGCCCAAACGGCGACTCGGCCTTTCTTCTCCCTCTCTCTCTCAAACGCGGACTTATCGTCAGCTTATCAACTCTTGTTCGTTCATTGCAGACGTGTCCGGGTTTAGATTTGCTGCTTTTGCATCCACTTTCGCTGAAGTTTATTTGTTTCATTTTGGTTGTCGTAGTTCTTTTGTGTAAATACTAAATAAGTAATTCAGCTTCTGCTGGCTTATGTCCATCCATGCTTACACAATATTCGACCCGAGCATATTTGGTAGAAGTTAGTTCTAGACTTTTGGTCAATCATTTAATAAGTTAAAAAAAGTGATAAAATAATAGAATATTATAAAAACATTAATTACTTTAATTCGATTTGTGTTCAGTTCGATTAAAATTCATTTGAACTAAATTTATTTTACAATAAGAATGAATTCACCCGATTTCAAGCACAATAAATACTTCAAACTAACTTTAATCAATGAAATAGTATTATTATTCCAAACAACTTTACTCCCCTACTACTATTCATGCTACATTAGTTATATTAATCATTGATTTTCACTAAAGTTGTGCATCGATGACAATTTGATCCCTTTGTAAAAAAGTTCCGCACAATCAGTCTATATGAACCAAATGCAGCTAACAATTTTTATTTTGTTGTCCTACTTGACTATATTGTCCCCGGTCAATAATCTAAAGCCATATTGAGTTGAAGAAGTTGATTTTTCTTGTGAGCGTCCTTCAATCCAAGTGTTTCAAGATCATATTCTACATATTTTTCATATTTAACATTCGGTCGTGAGATTCTTTATTAAATTCAATTTCGTAGTAAGATTTTTTATTAAATTCGAGCTACCAATTCCTTTTTTTCCTATGGCACTAAATTGGAACTTCTAATAAAACTAAAACAAAAATACTATGTTTGATATTTTTAATAGGGTGAAATTCAGTTTATCCCCTTATCCCCTTAAAGTATAGGGTGGTATCAATTACCCCCTAAAGTATTACTTGTAACACTTATCCCCCTCTGTTATAGTATTGAACATTTTATTCCATAACTGCTCCCGCCCCTTTTATAACAAATAAATTATTCTTTTATTAATTTATCCAAAAAAAAACTTTATTAATTAAGAATTCATCCATTCACCAAAAAAAAAGTATGTTTCAATTTCTTCATGACTTTTGTTTCCTTCGGTATTATGGTCTCAATTTTATCTTAATTTTCATCTATTTTTTTTTTCTCTTTTCAATTTTTTTCTTCATTTATATCTCGATTTTTTCTTTACAATCTGGCTTAAATTTTATTTGGTGATAATTATCACCTTAGTTTTTGTTACAAATTATAATTCAAAATTTTGAGTAATTCTCCTCAAAATTACTCAAAAAATTATTATCGAAAATAAATGAGATAATTATCACCAAATAAAAACTGAGAAAAATATAAAGAAAAAAACTGAGATAGAAATAAAAAAACTGAAATAGAAAATAATGAAAACAAATTGAACATAAATAAAGAAAAAAAAAAGATGAAATAAAGAAAAAAATTGAGATCGAGAAACGGAAGGAAACAAAAGAAATGAAGAGATTGAAGCATAATATTCTATGGTGGATGAATGTATTCATAATTAATAAATAGACAATTTTTTTTGATAAATTAATTAAAAAAATTATAAAAGGGGCGGAGGTATATTTGGAATAAAAATTCTAAAACTACAATAGAGAGGATAAGTATTATTTTAAGGGGGTAAATGATACCATCCCCATACTTTAAGGGGGTGGGGGGAAACCATATTTTACCCTTTTTAATATGTAAAAGGGGAATCGAATCAGATGTCAAGCTACCAAATTGTTTGTCGTAATATAAATAATTAATAATAATGACAAGCTAGTAAGTAGCTGGGTGATAACTGGCAACTACAAATAATAGACTTTAATAATAAAAAATAAAAAATAAAAAAATACTCAAACCATTTGAATTAGTATATTCTACAAGAAATTGAAAATTGTCTTAATTAAATAATAAATGTAACATTATAAGAAAATCATTCTTGCAGCACTATAAGTAAAACCGAAAGCTGCGACATAAAAGACTCCCTACCTTATAGTAATTGCTAAAAAGGGATCTTCCTATAAACTACAAGTAAAAACAAAATTGATCTTTTCAATGATTCATTCTACTGTGAATAATCAATCTTCATCGTCGGAATTATCAAACTTTATTTTTGTAGCTTTGGGTGCATTTGCATCAATTTCTCTGAAATGAGCACCATATAACTTGGACTCCTGCTTAAAGTTGAATATCAAAAGTGTGATTATTAACATAATCATAAATAGATTAATACAGTTCTCACTAATATAGAAAATCCAACCTTTTTCTTGACATGAGTTCCAAAATTAAGTAGGGCTTCGGGTACAACCTGCTTAGCTTCCCTGAGAACATTTATCAACTCTCCAGAAAGTCCCTAGTAAAAAAATTATGCTAGTATCAAGAAATGCATCACATAATGACTATATAAAGTCTATTTTATAGCAAAATTTATCAAAGTATACCTTGTTTTCCTTTGTAAAGAAAGTGTGAGCCACTCCCTTCTTACCAGCTCTTCCGGTTCGACCAATTCTATGCACATAATCTTCTGTCGTGAGAGGAAAACTATAATTTATAACAACTTGAACGTCAGGAATATCCAATCCCCGAGCGGCCACATCAGTCGCTATCTGCAAAAATACAACACACATCAGTATAAACTTGGTAGAACTTTAGGGAGCATCTTAGATGGTCTAAAAAAAAATTCCACGGCCAATTGCAGTGTTGTTTCTGCAGCCAACTCAAATAAAATATTATTATTGGAAGAAAGGCATACTACATACCAATAGAGGACATGTTCCTTCCTTAAACAACGACAATGCCTTTGTCCTTGCATGTTGTGCTTTGTCACCACTTATAGAAACAACCTTCCAACCTCTGTGAACCAACATGAAAACAAATATTATATCAACAAAAGCTAACATTACTGATTTTCTATCTTCATGTCCATATAATCAACATATGGTAACTACAGAGCAAAACAAGAAAAGTATCTCGCTTCAAAAAACAATGCAATATATGAATCTTAAATACCTTTTCTGAAGCATATTCTCAACTCTAGATGCTTCTTTCTTGTATAAGACAAAAACCAATACTCTGTTGCTGCAAAAGATTAACAACACGGTATGAGAAAAATGACGAACACATTCTTGAAAACAGCACAAAGAAGATATTTGCACTGGCTTTGTTCTTTTGGACAATATCATATGCTCTAAACCTTCTAGACTTGTGATATTTTTCTAGCAAAGCCTGCAGGCGTTCATCACGTGCTCGATCATCCAAGACCTGCAACAAAAAGAGAGTACTCACTTCCAATTGCACTGATACATTAATTAGATAACACCAAAATAGTATTTCATTAGCAAACCAATTATACCTCCACTATTTGCATGACATCATGGTTGGCCGCTAAATCCTCCGAGCCCACAACCACCTGAAAGATATTAAGCTACTAAGGAGAATGGACAATAGGCACAAATTAAAAGTATTCTTGCAGATAATCCACACCTTCACAGGAAAGGGGTCCATGAATTCTTGGGCTAATTGATGCACAGCAAAAGGCCATGTAGCACTGAACATTACCATCTGGCGAACTGCATGGCATGGCATGGCACGTGAATTAAGAGAAAACCAGGGCAATTTTTTTACCACAAACTGTAAGAAACAATCTTATCATAATTTCTGCTAACTGATAATAATAATTAAAAAAAGAAACTTCCCACAGGGTTGCCAACGCAACTATGTGAGCTAAAACAGAAGTACAAAACTAAACAGTGGAACTCCACATTCATAAACCAAACAAATTTACCAGAAAATAAAATTATGTAAAATTTCACATATCACCAACTGGCTACCACAGTTCCACAACATACCAGAAGACGTTTGGCTTAATATTGAACGAACCTCAGGTTCAAATCCCATATCAAGCATGCGATCAGCTTCATCTAGGACCTAAATCATAAATCACGATTAGAAAAAAATTGTTAACATAGCTAAAAAATTGCACGGAATTAAATCTATATACATCATATGTCCGCACTCAATTAAGTCAGGCACTAAATCCCAGCAGAAAGTAAAATGAAGTCAAATCTTTCTAGAGAGGACGTGAAGTAGAGATGACAGAAGAAAATCTTGAAACCTTACTCCTACTAAAATATGGATACATTTAAACTTGTGTACCTCTCATATTTACATTAAAGGCAGGTCAAGTACCAAATCCCAGCAGAAGGCAAGAAAACAAAAGCATACATTCAGGATAAAGTGTGAAAGAATAGATTATAAAAACTATAACGTAAAAGAAATCTTGAAATCTTACTGCTGCTAAAACAATGATAGTTATAACAATCAATAATTACATAGTTCGGGAATTAAGGCATTGAAAAATATTTAAGCTATTAATGTAGAGAGATGTCTCCGGAACAACTGTATGAGAATGTCCATCCGAAAGAGGTTTTAAGATCTTACTAGTTGAGCCACACTTCAAGCCAGAATGTCTACTTAACTACAATATATTCACATACTAGTTTTCTGTTAGAATGGTTTTGGGAATGTTTTTAGCAACATTGTGCAACAATAAATGTCTCATTAACCATACCACATCAAACAATAGTCGCAGAAGTATGAACACATTCATACAGATTAATTGGTTGTTTCAAACGAAGATCCATTCACATACATACACAATACTAAGCACCCGATTGTTTGCTCAATTTATCTAATGCAAGAATAAAACACACAAACAATGAAGTATTAACAAAAGAAACTGCTACTTACCACGTAGGATACCTCCTTTAAGTCACAAACTCCCATTTCAATTAAGTCCCTTAAACGGCCAGGGGTCCCAATGACAATGTCCTGACATAGAGCCATGTAAAGACGTGACTTAATATTGACAGACATTAATTCTATTTGCGTGTTTAAATAACTATATTTGACATATCCAAAGAATTATGCAAACAAATTTAATTACAGACAGGCCAAATATGCTGGCAGAAGAAACTTCGTCCATAAATTATGATAATTTCCGATGCAACATTGACACAGTATATTATATCCTCCAAATTTCACCCATGTCGGATATCTTCATGCTTTATGAATCGACAAACTGTCCTCATCCTTGCATGCTTTATAAAACCTACAGTATATCTTACACAAACACTCCATTGGATGGTTGATAGTCATTGTTTACATATTACAACACCAAAATGACAGATGCGCTGGCATGAAAAAACTAAAAAACGAACAGGACCTCTATTATGGTTAATACTAACTATATAATGGAGGCAAAGGGGGATTTGATAAGCGCACGCCGAAAATTTGAAAGCTGAAATTTAATCAAAGTTCAAGTTTGTAGAAAACTTACCACGCCAGACTTTAGAGAAGATATTTGGGGTCCTTTAGAAGTTCCTCCATATACACAAACTGACTTCACTCCACTTGGCTTCCCAGCATCCAAAAAAACATCCGCAATCTAACACAATTAGGTGCCACTGTCAATTGTCTGTATTAATTAATATAGCTTTTCTGAGCCTATCACATTTTCAAAACAGGTTTTTCAGGATGAGGTGTTAATGGTAATAAGTCGCCAACTTGGTTTTTATTCATATTTTCAGGAATCCTTAAAAGATATCAAGAAAAGGAGCAATACAACTATTTGGGGATAACAAATAATAAACTACTCTACACCCCTGCACACGCAAAACTACACACTTTGTATTTTGTAGTGGAGAACATTAATGGATGACATGAGCTTTCTCAAAAACAAGAAGTTGAAAGTGTATTCAGCCTTCAATAACTAATTTTAAGCACAGAATCACACAGCCTACATGTTTAGCTTTTTATAGGGATACTTTAAAACTCAATAGCAAGAAAATATGGGACAGCACTATCCAAAATGAGAACTTAACAACTTGTAGAATCCATTGACATGTTTGAAGAACAATGCACATTAAATAAGCCCAACCAAACAGGCTAAATCTTTTGAGACAGACCATAGACTATTGCATCCACCATTACATATCAAAATGCAAAAAAGAATCAAGGCAATAACCATAAAAATGGAAACATACTTGTTGAGCTAGCTCCCTTGTAGGCGAAAGGGCAAGGCAAAGTGGATTCTTAGAAGTTTTAATCTTACGTTTGTTTAAAACGTGCATAATCGCTGGGACTCCAAACGCCAAGGTTTTACCTGATCAAAAACATATTACACTTTTTTATAAACAAAACAAACAGCAAAATCAAGTCTTATGCATCATCTGATAAAGATGGAAGAAATAAAAGTATACCGGAACCAGTGGCTGCAATTCCAATAAAATCACGACCGTCAAGAAGAAAAGGCCACGAGTTCGATTGGATTGGAGACGGCTTATCAAAATTCTTGCAACACTCTATAACCACATTTGGAAGCCCTGCCTCCTCAAATAAAGTCAATGCTTTGTATTTTGAATTCATCACATTCTTCCCGGATATAACTATGCCGCTACTTTCTCTAACCTCCCCTGTTGCATTGTCTCCACTTCCAGTGGACCCATTATTCAAAATCTCTTCTTTAATCTGTTTTTTCTTCTTTATAGTGGAAGTAACAAGAGACTCATTTAATGTTTCCACCTCTGCTACAAGTTCCTGTTTCTGAATCGTCTTTTCCAAATCATTGTTAGATGATGTAGCAAGTTCATCTTCAGTTCCTTCAAGCTTCCTCTTTAGCTTGTTTCTGTGCTTTTTGTGAAGCTTATTATTGTCACCATTTCCGGTGGCTTTTAGAGCTTCTACATTGGTTTTCTGATTCTTTTGGCTACCCATGATTTCCGAAGCCCTAGAGACAAGGGGGGGTCAATATGGCCTTAGGGTTTTGGTTTTGGCGTTTCGGCAAATTGTGTGCAACCGTATATGTAAACCATTGTCCTTGTCTCAATTTTTTGGTAGTCCCTGCCTCAATTTTTATTTCAAATTATTTATGTAAACATAATTATGCGATAAAACAAGTTTACAAAAAACATGTAGACATAAAATTCTCGACATTTTTCAGAAATATATTTTTATTCATTATTTGAAATCCATAATTAGTTAAAGTTTTATTTATTAAAATATTACATCATTATTCTATAATAACTATTGCACTGATTAAATTACCTAAAAATATTACTTCTAAATTTTGAGAAATAAATTGTGATTCAATCAATGCCTCCGAAATAAATTAATTTTAAGTTTACATAATAAACATATAAAATATCTATTTATTATTCTAACAGTTGTATTTTTATTGTAAATTTCAATTGTATGAAAACGTATAAATAGTATTTACTGATTCTATTTTCACAATGCAATATAATATTATTATATTTCATTATGAGTTGATATTTGAAAATTAGTAGTAGACTGTTTTTTTTTTCTCAAGGATTTAATCTCTTTCGAGGCGTGTCGAACACAATTAAATAGCTAAAACTAATAGCCTACAACAAAACTATTAGTTTGTGTATGTCAATATGCGTATGGAAATGAGATAATATAGTCAAGTTTACTTTTTCTGTAAATCTAGAAACTAAATATAATATTCTTCGGAGATATAACAAATAATTTTCTCTGTCCAATGTACTCTTTGGTGTGGTTTACTTTTCAATTTTCATATTCACCTAACTTAACCGACAATCGGTTAAGGGCATATCGGTAAATGAAAAGTTTCGTAGCGTTCCAGCGCCGGAACTCAAAGAACTATCAACTGCTAAACATAAATATCTCAAACCCTGCACCCAACCAATAACTCAGCAACGCGTCATACCAATGACTCGCAAGACTCCCACGTGTTACAAGCAAACATACAGTGGAACAGAAGCACTCATGAGGACTCCCACAGCTTAAACTCGCCCACCGCCTCAAAAGGTTCATTCCCGTAATTTTCACTCATTCAAGTGGCAGTTACATAGAAGCTTTTACATAGAAAGTTAAAACTAGTAATTCCAAGTCCAATTTCCTTATACCGCGTTTTACTATAATATACCACCCGCAGAAGTAAAACTAAAGATGACAACGCTAGTCTACTACTCTACTCCAAATCTCTCCCTCTTATTTTTCTCTATAGTTTCGCTTCCAAATTTTTAGCTCCCGAAAATTTATACGCGATGAATCGGCGAAACGATCCCAATCCTTTTGACGAGGAAGAACCGGAAGTTAATCCTTTTGCGGTAACAGTTAACTCCTTAGATCTGCCTATTTTTAGAATTATCTTCTTTTTATTGTTGTTTCAGTAATTTTTGTTGTTAGTGCTTATTTTTTCCCATTGGCTGGGATTTTCGGGTAAAATTGGGTATTTGATTTAGATCCGAGAGTCTGGTGTTGTCTTTTTGGTTAATTTGAGATTGAGTTGAGGTGAAGGGTTATGTAAGGAATTTTCTAGTATTTTGGAATAATATAGTAATTATATTTAGTATGCTTAAGGGAAGGCGTTGTTGATCCAGTATGAAGCTATATGTTGTGACTATCATAGAGGTTGTTTGCTTAGCTATATACTCTTTGCAGTGTTATGAGCAGCATGGAACTTAACAAACATTGGTAAAGGCTGAACAGTCAAATTCTTAGTGTAACTACTATGTTCTTGGCAGAACTGGTAGATCACATCAACCCACTCCCCCACCAAAATATGAGATGTGCATTCAAAGGGCGGCTATTTTTCAGTTGAAGTTGATACATATCAGTTGGATTAGATACATGTATTTACTAATTCTGCAATATTTGGTTGTCACTTTTTTCATATCCAACTGGCAACAGGGAGTCAATGGAAAAAAGTTATTTTGTGCTGTTAGATGGCTAGGATTTATTAAATAAAGTAATCTTCCTGCATATGGCAATACTGATTTTAATACATAATTGCTATTTGTCTGAAATTCAAAGTATGGCAAACTTCTCGGTTTAAGTTGTCCGCATTTATTATGATAAACGTCATTTTACCTTGTTGCCTAGAGTCAAATGGATATCTCATATGGGTTGATTTTGAATGTATATTTTCTCTCTCTCTCTTAGTAATGAATGATACAGTCTGGTTGCTCATGAGAAACTTGTATTGTATATTTTATCTAATTTTATTAACATTGCATTTGTTGGGTTGTTACAGAATGGTGCTGGGTCAAAGTCACGCATCCCTAAAGTGGTTGCTAGTACACTGGGTTTTGGTCAGAAACATGATGCCACTGTTGATATACCATTAGATACCATGAATGTAATATACTATACTTATGATTTTATACTAGAATTGTATTTCACCAGTCGATAGATACCATTTTACTAATTGTATTGCACTACTTTTCAGGATCCCAATAAAAAGGAGAAAGAACTTGCGAGTTGGCAGGCAGATTTGAACAGAAGAGAAAGGGTTGGTTTTCAGTTTCAAGTTATTATTACATAGATTCTTAGGAACTGCTGTATATATTGCTTGCAATGCTCTCCGTGTAGTCTTGCACAGAATAAGTTGATGTGCACTTCTTATTAACCTGTAGGAATCAGTAATTCATCCATGTTGCAAGTTTTGCAGTGATTGTCTACTTTTGGATCTGCCTTGTGCTTATACGTCATTTGTGTTCTAAGAAAAGACTACTATTTTTGACTTGTTTGCTGTTAGTGAAAGGAAATGAAGCAAGCTAAGAATACAGTAACAACCTAGAAGAAAATCATTGGATTGAGCTTGTCTTTCGTATTCTCTCCAATCAGTCATATTTTATACTTGTCTTTGCCTTGTATTTTAAACATGTGAAATATAATTGGTGGTATTTTGCTAGGAACTTAAACGTAGAGAAGATGCTGTTGCAAATGGTAAGTTATGAAGTCGAGGTTTGCAGTCTGGTTTATGATTTGTATTTTAGTCCTATGATCCTAATTCATTTTGCACCCCTTTCATTCAGCTGGCGTTACCGTCGATGATAAAAATTGGCCTCCATTTTTTCCCATTATTCATCATGATATATCCAATGAAATACCAGTTCATGCTCAGAGATTGCAGTATCTGGCTTTTGCCAGTTGGTTAGGTATGTATGTGGTGCTCTCATGTTTGAATTTGGTGCCTGTGATGGTTCTCAAACAGTTTGATAACTAAAGTTCATTTATTTGTTTAAGAAATGCTACATTGTTTGACCTCCCTCATTTGCAAGTATGCAAGTTCATGAACAGCATTTTGTAGCAAGCTTTTTATTCCTACAATTAAGGTCTCTGTTTATTGATGGAGTTCCACTGTTCCGTACGTCGGGTGTATAGATGAAGAGTGGATTACTGAATTTTCATGTGTTCAATTTCTTTTTAAATGTTTTTTTTTATTTCTTTGGTACATTATCTCCATTTGCCTATCAACATGCATGCACATGTCATGTCAAATTTCTTCTTTCAGACAAACTCTATAAACATGAAAATAATTAACTTTGTTGAACAAACCAACAAAACATTTGAAAGCAAAAAATTAAAGATTATAATGTAAATTGTTGTGGTTACTCAAACACTCTATTTATTGTTCTTCATGAACAGTTGATCATGATAAATTTCAGGTTTGTCGAATTATTTTGTGGTAGGAATTCTCTATCTGAAATAATATAGGATGGGATTGCGGTAGATTTAGTTACATCTTCCGGAGTATTTGAGCTTTGTTTAGTTGTTTTAGTTGCCAATTCGACAAGCACCCTCATCACTTCCAGGGAAAGTATAGTGTGATTCTATCGCCCTATTTTTGTAGCTTTGTTTTGTGTATAAATATCAAATATTTTTTGGATGGGGTACTTTAGTCTTAATCATCACCCGTTCACCCTTTTTTCTTTTTGAGCTGCAAGTTGAAGTTGCACTTAGTTCCTGGATGTCTTATGATTCTACTACATGATGTAAGGCACTGATTATGGTTTCTTTTAGATCTTTGGAGTGAATGTTTTCTTCCTTTGGTACAGGAATCGTTCTTTGCCTTGTGTTCAATGTCATTGCCATCACTGTTTGTTGGATAAGAGGGGGAGGTAAGTTTGTTCGCTTATTTTGTTGGTGTTTTTCTTGTTAGAACTTTTGTTTCCTCAAGTTATTTATATATATCAGGATTCAGCAATGTGCTAAAATGTGATTTACTATATGCAGGAGTTAGGATATTCTTCCTTGCTATTATATATGCTCTAATGGGATGCCCTCTTTCATATCTGCTATGGTACAGACCTTTGTATCGTGCAATGAGGTATTTGACATCTTATTATCATCTCTTTCTGGTGATTGATAATGTCTTTAAAATAACAATTGTTGGTTGTCTGTCTACTTGTAATCCTCAGGACTGATAGTGCTCTGAAATTTGGCTGGTTTTTCCTGATCTATATGGTATGTTTGTTGTAACCGTTTTATTTTGTGCAGTCATACGACAATAGCTCATCTATTTTGATATCCTTGAGTCAATTTCATTGTGCAGCTCCATATTGGTTTTTGCATACTTGCTGCAATTGCGCCTCCAATCTTCTTTCGTGGGAGATCATTAACGTAAGCCCCCCAGTCGATCCCCTCCCTAAGTGGACATTTGTTGCTTGTTTAAATTAATTTGCGTGGATTGTGGTATATTATTAGACCGTAGTTTGAATTAAAAATTGTACTTGGGAGGTTGGTTGCAGAAAAATGACAATCTTTTATGTGTAATTTTTTTTTTTTTGGTTTACTTGGCTGATGGTTTCCTTTCTAATTCCTATTGTCAGGGGCATCCTTGCTGCAATTGATGTCATCTCTGATAATGTTTTGGTTGGGGTAAGTGTTCTACTTGTGCTTATATGTATGCCTTTGTTTGTTGCTGTGAGTAGTGATAGAAATGTTACATTGCGAAATATTTTGTGACTGTAATCTTAGGTGATTGTCGTTAAGAACTTCATTTCTGTTTATGATTTTTCTAACATACAATGCCTGTGAATTGTCTCCTTCATTAAGATTCATGGTTTGTGAGAGCATCGTTTTCTTTCGTTTTTTTTTTTTTTTGTTGGCGGGGAGGGGGGACACCCCGTAGCCCTAAGGTTTATCATGTTCTACTGTAACTTCTACTTTTGAACTTTATGTATAGCCATGTTTTATTAGCAAATGTGACCAAAATCCTCCTCCCCCCTCCATCTCTGCCTCTCTCTCAGGTTTCTTCATTTTTTAATGCTATAGCTATTGGAATCTATTTTTCATTATTCTTCAACCAATGTTTACTTGTCACATATGTTTTTAATAGATAACTTAGATGGGAGGTATACTGAAGAACAAAACCATGTTATAAGTCTTATTAGTTGTAATCTGTCGGAAGTCTAATGAAATCGACAGAAACTACCATGCAACGACATAATTCTCAGTTTGGGATATATCTAATACAATTAGAACCTTATGTTCATAGCAATTATTTTTCAAAGTTTCAGATATTTTGTGAGGTTCTATTACTGTTTTTGTCATCTTATCTTCTTATTATTGTTATTTGTTTGCTTCGTCTGCTTCCAAGTTACCTCCTGGTTATCATTTAGTACTTCTTTTCTTCATAAGTCTAGATTAATGAACATGTTATGCTTCATTTCATGCAGATTTTTTACCTGGTTGGATTTGGATTGTTTTGCTTGGAATCACTGTTGAGCTTATGGGTACTCCAGGTTAGAAAATTGATAATTACCATTTTACAAGAAGTTCTTATGAGTTCCTGTTGAGTTGATTCTTTTCATATGTAGAATCACTTTTTCTTTTACAACTTAACTGTTGCACAGGTTAAAATTCTTGTAAACTGGCATTATGTTATCAAATTTGAGTGTTTTTACAAATAGATTGAGAAGTAAAATGAAGCCATTTCTTCAGTCAACCATCTTTTACTAGAGGGAGAATATTTCATTCAGCATTTATACATATCTGTTGATCCCTCTCTTTCTCTCTTGTCTTTTGCAGAAAGTTTATGCATATTTCAGGGGAAACAAGTAATACGGGGAATTCTTTCTGGAGGTTGTTCACCCTTTTCTCTTTGAGTTGCTCAAGTATATAAATTTCTCATGCTTCATTCATTTGTGTCCCTCCTTTTTGAGATGGTTAGTTGAGCTGTTATACAAAGATTGGGAGCTGGGGAAGTATTCTGTTATGATTCATCATCGTGTATTTGCTTTGTTTGCTTTATATAGTGATTTCATTGTTAGGTAGTTTCTGTAGAAATAAGAAATCATATTTGAACATCATTTATTGCTTGATAACTTTTTATATAAATAAAGCTCGAGTAGATTTAAGCTTGTTCTAGTTCAATTTTTAGACTATATTTGAACAATTTATTATTCGGATTCCACTCGACTCATTTAAATTAGTAAACCTTCCGAGTAGGGCTGTTAATGGGGCGAATTTCAATCCGGATTCGATCCTAATCTGGTTCGATTTATTAGGATAATTGTTCGATTAGGGATCCGATTAAGAAGATCTATAATCCGAATTATATGGAGCGAATTTGGATCTAGGTTGATCCGATCCGTTACAAATTCGTATCCGATATATATTACTATATGATGTTTATGTTTTATGAATTTAAACCAAAATAAAAAAAATTATCTATGTTCCATTAAAATCTTTTACTATATTAAAAATAATCTTTAAAAAAAAGGCATAAGAGGTGATGTTGGACTAACTTATTGGACATACAACATATTAATTTATGCTATTTAATTAGAAAAATCAGAACCCTAACCATTCATCTATGTAGTAGCTGCCACCTTCCCTCTACTCTTTCTTTCAATTTTTTTCTTCTCTTCCATTACTCAATATTGGGTTTTCTTCTTCTTTTTTTCAGTTTCTATCTTTTTTTATTCATATTTTTGTTTATTCCTTTGTTGTAATTTTTATCGTTTATATTTGTCCACCATATTCCATCTTTTACAATTTTCAGACATTAGTTTTGATGAAATAAGTAAAATATTACTCCCTCCGTCCCATTATTTTTACTCCATTAGCTACAGTATCCGGTCAAACTTTTCAATCTTTTAAGAGACTTATCAAGTTAAATTATTCATATTTATGGCGTATTACATTTTTAATATAAATATATATAGTGTCATGTGATATTATTAAATTATTAGTGAAATATATTAATTACATTATTTTTTATAATTTTTTGAAATTTAGTCAAGTTGACTAGTCAACCGTACCAAGAGATAAAGAATAGTGGGACGGAGGAAGTACATTTTTAATTCATAGGGTGAAATCTACAAGTAATTTGAAAGAAAATGAAAGATTTTTTTTTTGTTTGCTAAATATGCTAAATGGATATATCCACCGGATTCGGATTCGGATTCGGATCCGGTTGCTACTTTTCAAGATCCGCGCGGATTCGAAACCGGATTCGGATAGAAGACATGAAAATCTAACTCGGATCCGGATCTGCCTTGATCCGGTCCGAGTCCGCCCATTGACAGCCCTACTTCCGAGGTCGTGGTGCCCCTAAATTAGTACAGAGTTTATAAAATTGACTACAGCCGATGGGCCAACTGAGTACATTTCTTATACATTTTTTGACCCAACCATTAAATTTTATACTTCGAACTAAGATTGCTAAAATTTACGAGAATAACAGAAAAAAGGAAAAAGAAAAATTAATCGGGTCAAGTAAAAAATCACACTTAATAATATTATGAGATATCTTCATTCGAATATAATGAACCAGTAATCTTATAACCACCCATTGAAAACTCTAGTTACTTAACAATTTTAATTAATGGAGCTATTGTCGAAATATCTTAATTGCCATTTTGTCGAATTAGACATGTCAAAGCAATCTCACATCTATGATTTATGTTTTAAAAGTGTTGTAAACCAAATTCAATATGCTGTTAGTGTTAGTGAACATGACATGTTAAAATAATGACGGTTCTCCATAGACTACACACTAGAAAATGGCCTAACTAGTATTTGTCATTATGATCAAGACGGATGGTTTATTTATTAAAACTTTGTTCATATGCACTGTGTCCTAATTACATAATAATGAACTGTAAATGCGTATGGAATGGGACAGACATAATGATGTAAGTCATGTAACTAACCACTATTTCTCAATTAGAACATTTGGTTCTTGATGAGTCACAGGCAACTACACATATTTTATAATATTTACATAATAAAGGATAAATTCCAACTTCATCCTCACGTTTGTATGTGTAATTATTAAATAATTGTTGTAAAGGTAGCATATATTTAGGACTATGGGACCACCATGTGAGAGAGACGCATTTTATGAGGGATAACAAATTGGATATGTATTTTATAGCATGTGAGAGAGACGCATTTTATAGCATTCTTAGACCATTTTAGTAAAATAGCTCCAAACAAAGTATTATAAAAAGTTGCCAACAGCTTGTCTTGATGTAGTATCTCCCTTCAATTTTTGAGTGAAATGCGGCAAAAGTTAAAAGGAAGGAAAATTGATGGACCAATAAGATATTATATACCACCATTATTGACAAAATTCCTATTTCTTAGTCATTTTCATTTATTATTTTTTCAGAGATACATAAGATATTAATTTTCGTTATTCACATATAATAAATGTGCAGAAGTCTTCGAGGAGGATAACCTGCATTTTCTTTTGGATTGCAGTTTAAATAAATGTAGAATAACATAGGCAATTCATGAACTAATTTTTTTCAAAGACACGAGCTTGTTTGTTTGATATTTGGGAGAGTAGTTTGTGAGAGTGACGGAGATTTATGAAATAATTTCGATTTACGTAATATTGTTTGTTTGAAATTTTTTAGAGTGATTTGAGAAATAAGGTGGATGTATTTTTCTTAGAAAAATTTAGTTTGTAAGTGTAAGATGTGTAAGACTTTATGTCAAATTATGTTTGTTATGTGAGTATATGTTGTGTAAGAGATAAATTACTTTATTTCAAATTAAAGTAGAGTTTGTGTAGATTTTTTTAAAAATATGAAATCGTTGTTTGTTTGATTTTTGGGATAGTAATTTAAAAAAATCGAGAGAAAATAAATTTATTTTAGAGAAAAAAAATATTTGTTTTGCCTTTTCCCAAACACGATATTTTTTTTGAGATGCTAAAGAAACATGCTTATTCTTTCCTTCTTTAATTCTTTCTTTCTTTAATAATTAAAATACATTCACTTGCCTAAGTCACGCCTATCAATCAGGGATTTTGTCATAATTACCCACCGCCACTCCATGGCGGAGCACAGCCCAGAAAACAACCAATCATTCGATATACAAAAAAAAGAAAAAGATTAGCAAAATCAAAAAGCAGAAAACCCACAATAAACTTTCTCTGAAAAAAAAGGGAAAAACCCCACAATAAACTCCAAAACGGAAAACCCAAAAAGAGCAAGAAGAAAACAACTCACAATCACGAGAAGAATTCTTTCTTTCAATGGTCCCCTTTTTCATACTTGCTTATAAAATATTACTATCACCTCAAACTAACTGAAAAGAACTCTCGAAAGTTCACACTTCATTAAAGTCCACCAAGAAAATATTCTTTCTTTTCATTTATCTTTTCTCAACTTCCTTTCAAAAACCCACTTTTTATTCTTCTCTTTTTCGAAGTTAATTGGTAAAAGAAATGGCTACTCTTGGGGATATTGGGGTTTCAGCACTTATCAACATATTAAGTGCTTTTGCATTCTTGCTGGCTTTTGCGTTGCTCAGAATTCAGCCAATTAATGACAGAGTTTATTTTCCGAAGTGGTACATTATTGGGAAGAGGACTAGCCCAAGGAATTGGGGTGGTATGGTGGGCAAATTTGTCAATCTTAATATCAAGACTTATTTTACTTTTCTCAATTGGATGCCTCAAGCTCTGAGGATGAGTGAGAGTGATATTATTAATCACGCCGGACTTGATTCTGCTGTTTTCTTGAGGATATACACACTTGGGTACTTGCAAGATTCCATCTTTTCCCTTTCTTTTTTTTATTTTTTTTGTTTTAAGAAAAATATTTTTTGAGATTTGGGGTGGTGCTTCTACAAATATAAAATTGGTACTTTCAGTTCAGTTGTCTGATTTGTGGAGTAATTGTCTTTCTTTCTTGGTTGTTCTTGGACTCTATTTGTTTGCTTTGGTGGCCTGGTAATTGAACTCTCAGTAATTAGATTTACAATTTTGTTTCTAGAATTCCACAATTGGTGGTGCAAATTTAATTTAATCTAATCTAATTTTTTTCTTTCAATATTTTATGTATATGCTGCTTGTTTGCAATAACAATTTGCCGAATATATGGTTATCTTGTGATTGTACTTTCTGCTTTTGCAAAATTGAGTTTCTCTTTCATTTGTTATGAGCTTGAATTTGGTGTTCTCTTGAGAATCTACATTTTATTTTGGTCAGTGTGACATCTATCCACCTCATTATTTGCTTTATTGGTTTGATAAAATTGATGGTTGTGGCCTGTGGGTGCATTTCTCAACAGAAATAGCTTAAGTAATCAGCATTTGATTCTTTCATATGTTTAAGAATGATTTCATACTGTTCATACCAGCTTAACATGGATGTCCCCTTACCTAGAATTATAAGATTTTAAATGTATTACATGAATGTTTACGCATCTAAAAAATTCCATTTGTTTTTCGTCCCCTGTTTTCTTTCTTGTGTTAGCCGTCAGGTATGCTTAGCTGTGCTTAGAATTTATTTTTGAAAAATATTTTATTGGTCTTGAAATTTAAAAGTTCTGCAAATTTGTTTATCTGCAAATATATTTTCAGGTTAACTTGCCATTTTTTTATCTTTTAATCTCTGACAGGCTAAAAATATTTGGACCAATAGCCATTGCAGCACTCCTTGTTCTGATTCCTGTGAATGTATCTGGAGGAACTTTATTTTTTCTGCGACGTGACTTGGTTGTCAGCGACATAGACAAGCTTTCAATTTCAAATATCCGTCCCAATTCTTATAAGTAAGTTTCATGTGTAAATCATTTTATCATCGATTAGAAAATATGGATGCTGAAATATTTTACTAGTATTTTAGGCTCTCGTTCATGGCTAAAGAAAGAGGTTTTGTAACTGAATTTCAGGTTTTTTATCCACATATCAATGGAGTACTTGTTCACATTTTGGGTCTGTTACATGCTTTACAAGGAATATGATAGAATTGCAACAATGCGACTAAATTTTTTGGCTTCACAAGGCAAGCGTGCTGAACAATTCACGGTTAGTTGAACTTTCATGGCTATTCCAAAATTAACTCTCAATATTCTATTCCTACTTTCTAGCTTAATTCATTTCTATTAAGTCTTGTACTGAAAATATTACTTGTTAATTTTTCCATTGACATTCAAAATTCCCTAAGGTCAAGAGGCAAACATATTCATGAGCAATTACTGTACTTCTTCGGCGCTAATTATATGGATTTATAAGTTTAAAGATATCTATTTTAAGTTGAAAAATAAAAGATATCAGGTGCAGTAAGGAGCTTTTATTTTCAAGCCATTTATTTGGCTATCATTAACTCAATACTACAGTTTATGATGTGAACTATCCTCAGGTTCTTGTGAGGAATGTGCCGCATGTTTCTGGACGCTCAATATCAGATAGTGTAGATACCTTCTTCCAGAGAAACCATCCAGATCGCTATCTATGTCACCAGGTAATAGATTCTTAGTCTGAAAATACAACTAAACTAAGCAGTTTCTTAAACAACTAAAATAATTTGATTTTCATCTTTTTCTGACTTGCAAACACTTTTTAATTTGATTTGTTTGTCCTATGCTCATTATCTTGTACATGTTCAGGCTGTGTACGATGCTAATAAATTCGCCAGACTGGTTAGAAAAAGAAACCGACTTCAGAATTGGCTTGACTACAACCAACTCAAGTTTGAGAGACATTCAGAAAAGAGGCCTACTAGAAGGGTATATATTTCCTTTGTAAAATTTCCTTTGAGAAATATATATACTTAAGCCTTAACATTTTTAAATACCACGTTTTTGTCGTGCAGATAGGCTTCCTTGGCCTTTGGGGTGAAAGAGTGGATTCAATTGATTTCTACAAAGAGCAGATTAAAAATCTCGATACAAAAGTGAGTTATGCTCCTCAATTCTAATTAAGACAAGCTACATCCATTTACTTTAGCGATTTCATTTTTCCTTCTTTTATTTTTAGTTGACGATGGAGCGCCAAAAAATTCTGAAGGACCCTAAGTCAGTCATGTCTGCTGCCTTTGTGTCATTCAATTCAAGATGGGGGGCAGCAGTTTGTGCTCAGACACAACAGAGCAAAAATCCGACACTCTGGTTAACAAATTGGGCCCCTGAGCCTCGTGACATATACTGGAAAAATCTGGCAATACCGTTTCTATCCCTTAGCATGCGTAAACTCGTGATATCTTTATCTGTGTTTGCATTGGTCTTCTTTTACATGATACCTATCGCTTTTGTACAATCATTGGCCAATTTGGAAGGGCTAGAGAAGGTGGCTCCATTTCTTAGGCCACTAATTGAATGGTAAACATAAATCAAGAAAGCAAAAGTATTAGTATATTATGTATCATTGTAGTTTCATTTCAAATTGTAAAAACATGCATATGTTGCCATGATACATTTTTTTTTTGCAGAGTCTAATTCTAATAATTGATTTGTAAGAATTGCAATACTAAATATGTCCCTTCATGTTTTTTTTTTAATATTTTTATTTTTTATTTTCTTGCAGGAGTTTTGTGAAGTCATTCCTACAGGGTTTCCTTCCGGGTTTAGCTCTTAAACTCTTCTTGTATATTCTTCCGACTCTTCTAATGATCATGTCGAAAATCGAGGGGCACGTGGCAGTGTCAGTGTTAGAACGAAGAGCTGCTGCAAAGTACTACTACTTCATGTTGGTCAATGTATTCTTGGGGAGCATAGTTACAGGAACAGCTTTCCAGCAACTTCATGCTTTCCTTCACCAATCACCCACCCAGTAATTCTTCATAAGTTCCTATATCTCTTATTTCTCTTATCACTTTTGCATTTCATTACAGACCAAAAAAGCCAGCTGTTCTCACTATATTATTTGTAACCATAACTTTGCAATTCTAAATGAAGTTTTTCTTGGTTTGCAGAATACCGAGAAATATTGGTGTATCAATACCAATGAAAGCTACTTTCTTTATCACATACATAATGATTGATGGTTGGGCTGGGATTGCTGGTGAAATTCTGCGATTGAAGCCTTTAGTGATTTTCCACTTAAAGAACATGTTCATTGTAAAAACGGAAAGGGACTTGGACAAGGCAATGGACCCTGGAGGTGTTGATTTTCCAGAGACTTTACCAAGTCTTCAATTGTATTTCCTTCTTGGCATTGTGTACATGGTTGTTACCCCAATCCTTCTTCCTTTTATACTGGTCTTCTTCGCTTTGGCATACTTCGTCTATCGTCATCAGGTTAGTAGTTAAAAATACAAACTTTTTTAATAGTGGCTTGACATTAGTACTCGATCTTATGCTTACCTTATAATATTGCAGGTCATTAATGTGTATAACCAACAATATGAGAGTGCTGCTGCATTTTGGCCTCATGTTCATGGTCGAATTATAGCCAGCTTACTTATATCGCAACTGCTTCTATTGGGTCTATTGAGCACAAAGAGAGCTGCAAATTCAACTCCTTTGCTTGTAGTGTTACCTATATTGACTTTGACCTTCCATAAGTACTGCAAGAATCGCTTCGAACCAGCTTTCAGAAAGTACCCTCTCGAGGTAAGATCAGATACATGAATGTGGATGATTTAGAACAAATGTAGCCCTTTTCCACAAGCCAGTCCTTTCTTGTGGGCCTCGCGCGATATTTAAAATCAAGGCCATTAGTATAGTGCGACTTTAGCTATAGCTATGTTGTTACGAGTAATGTATGGATAGTTCAATCTACTATGGTCACAATCACTTGATAATTCTTTGAGTTCTGATTGTCCTTATTTTCTTTATCTCTTTAGGAAGCCATGAGCAAGGACACACAAGATCGAGCTTCTGAATCGGATGTCGACCTAAAAGCTTACTTAGCTGATGCATACTTGCACCCGATTTTCCACTCGTTTGAAGAAGTTGAATTAGTTGAAGTGAGAGTCGATAAAAACCAGGCTCCTCACGTTGCTAGTGCTTCTCCAAGTGATCTTAGTTCTCCGTCTCCTCAGTATGCAACCTATCACAATGAAGAAGAGGCAGCACATAGCGTCCAGCACTATGAAGTCGAACCTCCTCCTCAAGAGACTGCTTATCAGTACCAATATGAATTTGAATCGACGGGTACTAATTTGTTTAGGTATGATCTTGAGTTGCACCAACATGGCTATCATTATTGAAGTTCGATTTGTACTTGATTATTTATTAGTTTATTTAGTGTAAAGCTCTAACCTATAGCTAAATTAAATAGCTTAACATTTGTTTGCCAAGTTGATGGCCCATTTCCAGTTGTAACTATTGTCAATTTATGTAAATGCAAGTGGGTTGTTTTAGTGAATCTTTTTCTAACTGTTTGTTGTCCTCTTTTAAGTTGTTCGCAAAATGAAGAGTGGGGTTTTCTAAGTTCCTTAACACAATATTTTGGGGGTGTTTTGGTGAACATATTAATTCCAAAAGTCTAGCCAGATATAAAAGTTAGTTGTTCACAATTTTGCACAAAATAATGAACTCACAACAAACTTTAAGCTAATAGAACCTCCAAGTTTAATTATCTCAATTTTTATTATTATAAAAGCATGAATATTTCTTAACTTTTTTGTGCAGAAAAAAAAATACTCATATTTAAATTGTAAAGCGATATTTAATTCAATGGTATATAAAAATAATTAAAGAGGCATAATTAGACATGAAGTCTTATCTTTACTATTATAAAAGCATGAATATTTTTTAACTTTTTTGTGCAGACAAAAATATCCTTATTTAAATTGTAAAGTGATATTTAATTCAATGGTAGGCATAATTAGACATGAGCTACATAACTCCTAATGTTACAAATTGTAATTTTAATCTTCTTCTCTTATAATAGATAAAAACGAACCATAAAAAATACTATTATTTTAAATAGCCCCTAAAATATATATAAAAATTATTATATTTTAGCAGCAATATTTATTTAAGTAAGAAATTGTTAATTTAAAGATTTAGTACAAAATAAGTCATAAACACTCTAAATATAAAAAATTAAAATAAAATTCTCTTAAATATCATTATGTTTCAAAAAAAAAAAAAAAAACTAAATCGCATCTTACTATGAATGAATAAAAAATACTTATGACTTAGCTAATTACGTAATTTTACTTTGGCTATAATAGAAAAATATAAAGAATATTCAATAATATTAAGACATGCATAACCTTGAATTTTCACGGAATTCTTTTCGTGAAAAAACATGTGAAATTAGGGGAAAAGGGTGAAATCGAAAAAAAAAACTATGAAATCATTGAAAACATGTGAAATCGATGAAAATTCGAGTGAAATTGGTGAACGTTGGCGAAGTTGGTGAGAAATATGTGAAAAAATGATGAAACCGATGAAACGACAACATCAGGGCAAAACATGTGAAATCGATGAAAATTCGAGTAAAATTTGTGAAAAAAGGATGAAACCGGTGAAACGACAACATGAGGGCAAATCAGGTGAAATCGATGATAAAATGAGTAAAGTCGGTGAAAACGTGTCAGATCAATGACAATTCAGGTAGAATTGGTGAAAAGAACATGTGAAATCAGTGAAAAAGATGTGCGAAATAGGAGAAAACTGGTTAATATGATAAAAAAAAGTATGAAATCAGTAAAAAAAAAAGTGTTTAACCGACAAAATAAAGTGAAATCGATAGAAAAATGATTTAAAATGAAAAACACAAAAGGACAAAATCGTAAAAATAGAAAAGAGGTAAAGCAGTAAAAAAAGCATTATACTGATAAAAATGAATAAAATCTGCCAAAAATAGGTTAAACCAGTAAAAATGAATTAAATAGGTGAAAACGGGTTAATTTGCTCTACTTTATGACATAATAAAATTAATTTTACTCTAATTTACAAAAAAATACCCATGAAATTAACTAAACTCGTACAACGTGCGTGCACTTTCCTAGTTAGAAAAAAAATAAAATAAAATTATTCAAGTTCGATAATTCAAAATGTATAGAATTTCAAATCATAAGAAAATCATTGTTGGTGTATCTTGTCGCTATTTTATTTTTAAGTCAAGCGGTAAATTACATTATTATATTAGAATATTAATTAATTACATTAACAAATATAATGAATAAACAATTAATAAAATTAAAAATGAAACTAGAAAAGTACCATATTATTACTAAAAAGTAAATTCCTCTAATTGGGAATTGGCACACGAAATGTGAATATTTGGAGTGAATAGCAAATTAACTCCCTGTGTTATTCTTAATAGGCAAATTAACTCCTTGTGATAAATAAAAGGGCAAAATACCTCCCTGTGATATTCTAAAAAGGGCAAAATACCTCCCTGTGATATTTTAAATAGGCAATTTAACTCCCTGTGATAAGAAAAATGGCAAGATACCTCCCTGTGTTTTTATAAAAGAAGCACATTACCTCCCTCTAAATTGCTTATTAATTCATATCACAGGGAGTTAAATTGCTCATTATTCATTTCATAGGGAGGTAAATTGCCTATTTTTATATCACAAGGAGGTAAATTGCTCATTATTTCATTTCACAGGGAGTTAAATTGCCTATTTTTATTTCACAGGGAGGTAAATTGCCCATTAGACATATCACAGGGAGTTAACTTGCAAAAAACCCGAATATTTGCGCAAACGTTAAAAAATATATTTGGCAACTAGTCAAAGCAAGGTTGGGAATTGGCACACGACATGTGAATATTCTATGCAAGCAAAATCAAGGAAATTGGAGTGGAGATGGTGAAATTTGACAATTCCATTCTTGACTCTTTCAAACATCATTATCTATAATAACATTTTCATTTCTATAACATTGATTGCATGAATATTTTATTTCAATATTTCTATAATTTCATCGTGATGCAATCTGTTTCTATAGTATCTGTTGTTAATGTTATACTCCTAATTTGTTTATGTAGTAGCTTAGCTTCATCACTCGACACCCTCCGACAAGGAGACGCGTTAAATTTCACTTCGCAACTCGTTTCCGCGGGGAACAACTTCACCTTAGGATTCTACACCCCGGAAGATACTAATAACAGTTACATCGCAATATGGTACACCAATATCGATCGTTCAAGGTATCCTGAACCTGTATGGATTGGCAACAGAGACGCGCCTATGCCCAACAGTTCCAGTGCAGCTCTCACAATAAGCAACAATGGAAGCTTACTCATCATCACCAACCGGAGTGGGCAAAATCCTTTCGAGTTGTATGCTGGGGAAGATCAATTAAGCACTAATTATTATAACGTGTCTGCTACTTTGTCGGATTCCGGTAACTTTTATAAAAGCATGAATATTTTTTAACTTTTTTGTGCAGACAAAAATGTCCTTATTTAAATTGTAAAGTGATATTTAATTCAATGGTAGGCATAATTAGACATGAGCTACATAACTCCTAATGTTACAAATTGTAATTTTAATCTTCTTCTCTTATAATAGATAAAAACGAACCATAAAAAATACTATTATTTTAAATAGCCCCTAAAATATATATAAAAATTATTATATTTTAGCAGCAATATTTATTTAAGTAAGAAATTGTTAATTTAAAGATTTAGTACAAAATAAGTCATAAACACTCTAAATATAAAAAATTAAAATAAAATTCTCTTAAATATCATTATGTTTCAAAAAAAAAAAAAACTAAATCGCATCTTACTATGAATGAATAAAAAATACTTATGACTTAGCTAATTACGTAATTTTACTTTGGCTATAATAGAAAAATATAAAGAATATTCAATAATATTAAGACATGCATAACCTTGAATTTTCACGGAATTCTTTTCGTGAAAAAACATGTGAAATTAGGGGAAAAGGGTGAAATCGAAAAAAAAACTATGAAATCATTGAAAACATGTGAAATCGATGAAAATTCGAGTGAAATTGGTGAATGTTGGCGAAGTTGGTGAAAATTTGGGTGAAACTGGTAAAAAAAGTGCCCCTGAAATCGATAAATACATGTAAAATCGATGAAAATTCGGGGAAAATTTGTGAAAATATGATGAAACCGGTGAAACGACAACATAAGGGCAAAACAGGTGAAATCGATGAAAATTCAGGTAAAATTTCTGAAAAAATGATGAAACCGGTGAAACGACAACATGAGGGCAAATCAGGTGAAATCGATGATAAAATGAATAAAGTCGGTGAAAACGTGTCAGATCAATGAAAATTCAGGTGGAATTGGTTAAAAAAACATGTGAAATCAGTGAAAAATATGTGCGAAATAGGAGAAAACGGGTTAGTATGATAAAAAAATTATGAAATCAGTAAAAGGAAAAGTGTTTAACCGACAAAATAGGTGAAACCGATAGAAAAATGATTTAAAATGGAAAAACACAAAAGGACAAAATCGTCAAAATATAACACTTAATGTGTCCGATGCGTCTCGAATGAGATTAAACCATGAAATAAATAAAAAAAAGTAATAAATGCAAGGTTGGCAATTGGCACACGGCATGTGAATATTCTATGCAAGCAAAATCAAGGAAATTGGAGTGGAGATATTGAAATTTGACAATTCCATTCTTGACTTTTTCAAACATCATTATCTATAATAACATTTTCATTTCTATAACATTGATTGCATGAATATTTTATTTCAATATTTCTATAATTTCATCGTGATGCAATCTGTTTCTATAGTATCTGTTGTTATACTCCTAATTTGTTTATGTGAATCTTTTTCTAACTGTTTGTTGTCCTCTTTTAAGTTGTTGTTCGCAAAATGAAGAGTGGGGTTTTCTAAGTTCCTTAAGACAATATTTTGGGGGTGTTTTGGTGTAACATATTTATTCCAAAAGTTTCGTCAGATTGGGTCAAGTGGTAGTGACTTGTGACCCCCAGAGGTGAGACTCAAGTTCGAATCCTACTGGAGACACCACACTGGGGAGGACCTATACCCTTTGCACTCTTCGGTCCGAGCTGTATACACACAGTCTAGTAGATAAAAAAAAAAAAAAATAACAATTAATTGTTCACAATTTTGCACAAAATAATGAACTCACAACAAACTTTTAGCTAATAGAACCTCCAAGTTTAATTATCTCAATCTCTATTATTATAAAAGCATGAATATTTCTTAACTTTTTAGTGCAGAAAAAAATACTTTTATTTAAATTATAAAGTGATATTTAATTCAATGGTATAAAAAAGTAATTAAAGACGCATAATTAGACATGAAGTCTTATCTCTATCTCTATCTCTACTATTTTATTTTTTTATTATAAAAGCATGAATATAACCACTTCTAGATATGATAAAAAAAGTATGAAATCAGTAAAAAAAGAAAGTGTTTAACCGACAACATAAGGTGAAACCGATAGAAAAATGATTTAAAATGAAAAAACACAAAAGGAAAAAATCGTAAAAATAGAAAATAGGTAAAGCAGTAAAAAAAACGTTATACTGATAAAAATGAATAAAATGGGCCAAAAATAGGTTAAACCGGTGAAAATGAATTAAATAAGTGAAAACGGGTTAATTTGCTCTACTTTATGACATAATAAAATTAATTTTACTCTAATTTACAAAAAATACCCATGAAATTAACTAAACTCGTACAACTTACGTGCACTTTCCTAGTTAGGAAAAAAAACAATTAAATTATTCAAGTGTGATAATTCAAAATGTATAGAATTTCAAATCATAAGAAAATCATTGTTGGTGTATCTTGTCGCTATTTTCTTTTTAAGTCAAGCGGTAAATTACATTATTATATTAGAATATTAATTAATTACATTAACAAATATAATGAATAAACAATTAATAAAATTAAAAATGAAACTAGAAAAGTACCGTATTATTACTAAAAAGTAAATTCCTCTAATTGGATTATAAAAACAGTATACAATTTACTTATTTGACCAAATCTAGGGAATAATTTCATCAATCATACATGATTTGACAAAGTAATGATTTAGCACATCCATGTTCGAATCCATGTCAAGATCAGAGAGATTCACATTTAATGTGTCCGACGCGTCTCGAATGAGATTAAACCTGGCCTCAAATAAATAAATAAAAGTAATAAATGCAAGGTTGGCAATTGGCACACGACATGTGAATATTCCATGCAAGCAAAATCAAGGAAATTGGAGTGGAGATGGTGAAATTTGACAATTCCATTCTTGACTTTTTCAAACATCAGTATCTATAATTTCATTTCTATAACATTGCATCAATATTAATTATCAAAAAAAACATTGCATGAATATTATATTTCAATATTTCTATAATTTCATCGTGATGCAATCTGTTTCTATAGTATCTGTTGTTAATGTTATACTCCTAATTTGTTTATGTAGTAGCTTAGCTTCATCACTCGACACCCTCCGACAAGGAGACGCGTTAAATTTCACTTCGCAACTCGTTTCCGCGGGGAACAACTTCACCTTAGGATTCTACACCCCGGAAGATACTAATAACAGTTACATCGCAATATGGTACACCAATATCGATCGTTCAAGGTATCCTGAACCTGTATGGATTGGCAACAGAGACGCGCCTATGCCCAACAGTTCCAGTGCAGCTCTCACAATAAGCAACAATGGAAGCTTACTCATCATCACCAACCGGAGTGGGCAAAATCCTTTCGAGTTGTATGCTGGGGAAGATCAATTAAGCACTAATTATTATAACGTGTCTGCTACTTTGTCGGATTCCGGTAACTTTATCCTTTCAAACCATGCAGAAGAGGTTATCTTGTGGCAAAGCTTTGATTATCCAACGGACACCCTTCTTCCAGGGATGAAGCTAGGGGTCAACCACAGGACTGGAAGAAATTGGATTCTCTCTTCGTGGTTTGGAGAACATAATCCAGCGTCTGGAGCTTTTACTCTTGAATGGGATACCAGTAGAGACAGGCTCCTAGTTAGACGAAGAGGAGTGTTGTACTGGACAAGCGGTGAGATGAGGGATTACTATTACTATGAGCAGATGGCGTCTGGGGAGGGAAGTTTTAGAGTAAAGGCGCTTGACAACATTCCCAAACCTGATATCGATAACTGGAACTACAATTTCACGAATGTCACGACTGACACAGAGGAGTACTTCACGTATTCACTCATACGAGATCCGAATTTGACCCCTGATTATCGAGGGGTTATTTCAGGATGGAGGTTGGACTATCTAGGGGATATAGTTGATGATGGTAATAGGCCTTTGATTGTAATGGTGAGTCTATGTTATGGTTATAACAAAAGTTGGGGGTGCGAATTGTGGGAGCAACCGAGGTGCAGGAATCATGGTCAGACGTTCCAAAGGAGGAATGGGTACTTTAGACCGGTCAATGGAAGATCTCCATCAGTTATCGATCATAACTCAAGTCTCAGTTTCAGTGATTGCAGGACAATATGTTGGAATGATTGTGAATGTGTTGCCTTTGATGGGCTTGAATCGGGTTGCCAGTATTGGAGCGGTGAAAACTTGGAGTTTGAACAGAGCCTTGATGGTTCTTCATCTCTACTTTACCTTCTTGTTCCAGCCTCTTCAAACAAAAGTAAGTCTATATAACCCAACCAGCCTAACTGTATATGCATTAACTTCAACTAATATTAACTTCTTCAAATCTGTAATGACAGGAAGCCAGAGGCTGATATGGATCATCCTTACTGTAGTAATTATGATTTTGCTGCTTTCATTGTGCACAGCTTTGTTCCTTGTGAGAAGATCTAGAAAAAGTATGATTCTGTTCACTTCTGACTTATTTTTTGTTATTTACCATCTGTCATTGCGACTCTTACATGATGATTTGGATGATATGATAGGAAAAAGGGAGGAAGAGATGAATGAACTAATGACACTTGAAGGATATACGGAAACGTACGAGCTTGGAAACGAAGGAGCCAAGGGTCATGACCTTAGACAGTTTACATATGCATCTATTCTAGCTGCTACAAGCAACTTTTCTTCCGGAAATAAATTGGGAGAGGGTGGTTTTGGCCCTGTTTATAAGGTACTTGAAGTAAACATTCTAAGAAGATGGAATCCATAGGTGTCATAACAAGATCACCAATTCATATTCTCAAGAAACCTTTCATCAATGATTGAGGAGCAAAACAAGCATCTTATTTACTTTCTATCTAATAAGCTTCATGATCATTGTCACAGGGTAAAACTCCTGAAGGGAATGAGATAGCAGTGAAAGTGCTGTCAAAGAGTTCGGGACAAGGATTGCTCGAGTTTAAGACTGAGCTAATACTAATTTCAAAACTGCAACATGTGAACCTTGTTAAACTAGGTGGCTTCTGCATTCATGGAGACGATAAAATGATAATCTATGAATACATGCCCAACAAAAGTCTTGATTTCTATCTCTTTGGTAAGTCACAATTTCATTCACTTATGCAAGTAATTATCACTAACATAGTAATGTTAGAATTCACCACATAGATTGGGCCAAGTCCACTTACATGGCTTGAGCCTAACTCATCTAAAAAACTAGCTTATGAGTTGAGGATTTCCCAAGACCTTATAAGGTAGAGTTATTATTGCTTTTCAATCCATGTGGGACATTTTGTCTTAACAAGGAACGGTCTAGCTAGTCAATGATAAAAATATATATGAACTATCCAAGTATTGGGGCATAGTTGAAATATTTAGAAGGAAACGTGTATAGTAATTTTCTCCAAATATTTATATGTGTTGTAAGCCGTTGATGAATATATGAAAATTGTGCACTACAGATCCATCTAAGAGGGATCAATTAGATTGGGGTCGTCGTCTCAACATTATTGAGGGAATCGCTCAAGGTCTACTCTACCTTCACAAGTACTCACGACTGAGTATTGTTCATAGAGATTTGAAATCTGGCAATATATTACTCGACAGTAACTTGAATCCCAAGATTTCCGATTTTGGTCTTGCAAGAATTTTTAAACAGAACACAGACGAGGCAAACACAAATAGGCGTGTAGGGACATAGTAAGTATTAAACTAACAACTATCAATTATTTTCAAGATATTACATTTCTAATAAATGGTATATTCTTTCTTAGTGGTTACATGGCCCCTGAGTACGCGATGCAAGGAATATTTTCTTATAAATCAGATGTCTATAGTTTTGGAGTTCTAGTTCTTGAGATTGTGAGTGGTCGGAAAAACAGTAGCTTCCGGCACATTGAAGGTCCTCTAAATCTGGTGGAATATGTAAGTTTTTTTTAATCATGGAACTTTCATATTCGACCCTTGGTTTAGTTTTTGGTATAAATTGTGGAATTTTGTTCTGCAGGCTTGGGAGCTTTGGAGCAAGGATTCCGCTCTAGAACTCATGGATCCAACGTTGAGGAGTTCATGCATTATTAGTCAGTTTCAGAAATGTATAAATATTGGCCTTCTATGTGTTGAAAATCGTGCAGCTGATCGACCTACGATTGAGGATATTATATCCATGTTGAAAAATGAAACAACGTCTTTGCCGGTTCCCAAACATCCAGCATTTATAACAAGAAATGGTGTGCTTGAACAACTAGCAAAGACTACCCCTGAAAATCTATCAGCTAATGAAGTCACAGTTTCTGAAATAGGAGGAAGATAGTACTTTCAAACCTACATAAGACTCTTACGTGCTTGTCGAGTGCAGTGTCTGATATGTCCATATCAAGAATCTTGTATCATGAAGTCATGATCGATAAATGTAGATACAGAGTATTATAATTTGAATCAGAAATATTATGGTGAGGTTGTTAGGTCGTGTTGATCATAGAATTTCAATTATTTCATAGTCAAGTTGTAAGGAAATTGGTGGCCTGATATACTCATTTTCAGTTGTAAGGATTGTCATGTAAAACACAAGTGGGTTGTTAACTTATTGATTCTTTTCTACCTGTTTAAATTCTTGAGCAAATGAATCTATTGTTGGCAACAAAGTAGTATATGAGATTTCACTTGAATGGGAGATTTGGATTTAGGTGTGCAAGAGGGATTTGGTTTTTGAAGAAAACATTTGAAAAATGATAGGTTTCATGGATTTCAAATTCATCATTTTAGTTAAAATGGTAGACAAAGTCAAAATATCCAAGTGCTAATTAATAAATTTGAAATGCTTAGCTTCAACCATCAATTCAAATAAAGCTTGATTTTTATTTTAATTTTGTTTTGACAGGGTGTCATTTGAATTCCTTTCCAGCATCATGGTCACTGATCCTACTTCATACATAACATACATAAAATGAAGATTCCTTGGTAGTCCTTTCCTTGATTTTGCTGTGTTATTTTATGCAACTTAGTGAACTTAACATTAGTTGTATTTGCTTCTTTGTGCTCACGAAAAACAAGAGCAATGCAGTTTACTCTACAACAATGATTAGTAATTGTCTTTTGGAATAACACCAAAATTCACACAACATAAATAGAATGATGCAATATACCTTTCAAGTGAACATATCAATGTTTTTCCTTCTCTCTCGAAAGCTTCACAACCAGCTGTGAAAATGTTATTGTTGCTACAACTTCAATCATTATTATTGTTATATACTCCCTATAAGCAGAAATATTTCCACTACTGCCAAACTCCATAAAGAGAAAGTTTTCGAAAAAATTTAAGTGAGCAACTCAAAATGTCAGAGATCAGTTCTCATAGTCAAGAAAGGCCGAAAGAAGTGATCGAGGATATAGATACACCAGATGTTCATAATGTGGCAATGAAAATCCAGAGGGCTCAAGAAGTTTACAAAACATATGGAGGGATTGAAGATAAGCCCACAAAGGGTGAAGTCCTGGTCTGGTATTTGTATGAACTTTGCTCATACTTTGTGCATACTGTCTTGATCCCTATTGTGTTCCCACTTATCATTAGCCAAACAGTGTCTTATCTTCCCGAGCCTCGACAAGGTTGGTTGAGAAGCTATAAAGATTTGAAATGCAAACAGACTGAAATGCAACTGTAAGTTCGTTTAACCATGAAAATTAGTATCTCAAAATTGGAGCCTCTGGCCTTTTGATCCCGCATTTTACAATATTGCACTTCTGGTAGTAATTGTTTATAAATTTTGCAATTTGGGTCTTATCGCCCCATTTTCATCTAATTTTGAACCAAAAGTGCAAACTGAGATAATCATATGGGACCGAGAGTGCGAATCAGACAACAAATTCAAAAGTTCAATAATTGGATGGAATATGGTTCGACGTGACCAAATTAAAAGTACAAAACATTCTAAAAATTGGGACCAAAAGTGCAATTTCGTAAAGCACGGAACAACAATCTTATGCTTCAATTCTGTGGGACTGAAACTGCAATGTTGCACAAAAAAAAACTGAATTGATGCTTATTCATTACAGATACGAAGGATTAGTGTACAGAGCAATCAAACTTGGAGGCATGAATTTCTCCCCATTAGAATGGACTTCAATTTCTTGGATCACAGGGCTCATTCTATCTGCCCCGATACTCGGCCTCGTTTCCATCCTCCTCGACTACGGACACAGTCAACAGCTAATAGCAGCAGCAGCCACAGGCATCGGAGCCCTTTTCTGCCTCCCTGCTGGCTTTCTACAAAAATCATGGATCTTTCCACCATACATAGCTGCCATTGTTGCCGCAAACACCATAGTTGGTGCAGCCCATGCCCGCCACCTGGGCCTAATGATCCGAGGCTTCACCGGCTCCACCATTCGTAAACGCCAGTTCCCCGATCGAAGATCTTTCGGAAGCTGGTTATCTCTCTACTCCACATCAGCAGGATCCTTAGGAGCTGCAATCATAGCTTCATTCACATATCATATGTTAAGAAAATCAGATCATTTCACCGCATTATGGGTCGTATCCATTTTCAGCGGCCTTAAATGGGGTGTCGGAATGGTTCATGTTTTTAGTACAAATAGAGCTATATCTAGTTTTACCGAGCCATCATCGAACTCGTTTCCTATGACTCATGTGGTCTCGATTTTCAAGTATCCTCATGCAGCAGGGAGTCTTGTTGGGGTGTTTCTTTCGTCTTTTACATCGATGTGCCTTTTTGGAGGAGGACTGCTTTATGCAATTGGATATCTATGTTTAGAAACGGAGAATATTTTGTATTTGTGGCTTGTTTATTTTATGTTCCCTTTGCTTTCTCTTCCATTGGCTCATCCATTGCAGCAGATTATGAGGCTAGATGCTGAGAAAATGCAGATTCTTGGATTCTTGTTATCGACATTAACTTCCGGTTTCGGATTTTATTATCGAACGAATATTTGGAGCAAAAATCAAATGCTCATCTTTGCAGCTGTGCAAGGCACTGCAACAGGTTTGTTGCATGCATTTGGAAGGGCTCTGTGGTTGGATTGTTCTCCGGCGGGTAAAGAAGGGGCGTTTTCGGTATGGTTTTCCTGGGCACGAGCAATCGGAGCTTGTGCGGGATTTGCATTAGCAACAGCTATGCCAGGAAATGTTGGAAAAACATTTGGAGTTTCATTTTGTGCTGGAATTATTGGAATGATTGTTTTGATCTTTGGAAATATTAGTAGTTTCAGAGGAGCGAAGGCAGCTGGACATGTAATAAAAAGTGAGAAGTCTTCACCTGTGCTGCAGGGAATAGATGAAGATGGTGATGAGCATTTTAAGGGATCTGTTACAGTAAATGTTTTACCTCAAGGGAAGGTTGAAGTTTAAGATCATCTATTTTTTGTTAAAATGTTTTCTTTTTCTTTCTTTCTTGATCCATCTGTTTAATAAGTTGCATATATTCATCTACTGTTATGATTCTTTTGTAACAATTGGATATGATATACTATTAAATGTGTATGGAAGATGATATACTATTAAATGTGTAGACTCTATAATGCAACAGTTCATTGTGTTCTCTAACATACAAGGAGGTTATTTTTGAATATTTCATTAGAATCTCAAATTAAAGATTTAATTTTGTATCCTTGAATCCAGAGTCGATAAATCAATTCTGTACAATCAATTAGTATTAAATTATAACCAATTGTATTTAACAGAAGGTGATGCAGTAATCAGACAATTGTTTGATGATAACCTAGCTAAATGCTAACATGAAAGCAACTTATTTTAACTAGTCTAAATTGTTGCTGCCTAGTCTAAATATTTGGTCTAGGTCCGCCCCTGCTAGTAATTGAAAATATTTTAACTAGTCTAAATTTTGTTGACCACAATTTGTTATACAAGACAACTAAAAATAGCAAAATAAGCGTTATTTGTGGAAACAACTACTATAGTATACTTCTTTTACGTGATAGTGTAATCCAATCCACCTAATTGGCAATATTTGTGAATGTGAGTTAAAAATCAATAAGTAGACGGACTAGATGTTTGTGTTCCTATAATTTTGGAAAATGAACAATTTCATTAATTGGTACTCATGTTGCATATATCAAATATGATCTGGTGCAGTTTCTTTAATTCTGACTTTTGACCCTTTTAGATTGGTGATTTATTAAATTTCAGTAATCCAAAGCACACGTGATTTCCTCCCAGCCCTCGGTTTTTCAAAGTAGGTAATATTATTTCTCTACAATTCAATTGACCCTGGCCTTGAGCAAAAATTCCTGTCAAAACATAGAGGAACGTTCTTGTGTTTTCCTCTTTGCTTTCCAATTCAAGCAAAAAGGAAAAGGTATGTTGTCCTAATTCTTTTCTCATGGTATTAGTTTTATCTGCAACAAGATTTGATGGCATAACATTCCAACATTATTGACCTTTCAACACATTCATATATATGTACATATATTTCATTCAATCATTATATGTATGTAGGGATAATATTGAAGTTTGATCACATTTCTTTTTCTTATTTTCATCTTCTTTTCAAGGGTCTTAGGTTTCTACATTTCATGTGGCCATGAGATAAATTAGAAGAAGCTTTGTTATATTAACCATATATATATATATTCACATGTTCTATTATAAGATTATGTTTGATTTCATTCTAGTTTCTCCAATAATATCTAGTTTTGGCCATACATGCATGTTAATTTCAGGAGATCGAGCAAGAAAAGGAAAGGAAGACATTAAGGCAGATAAACATACCAGGACCATGCAAGCGGCCTTGGTTGTCGTCCTCCTTGGGGCGGTGGTGTTGGTGCCTGGCGGGCAGGCATTGTCGAAAGAAAAGCTTGTGGTGGTGACCAACAACCACACCAACTACCTGAGTGTGCGGTGCTTCTCGTTCGATAACTTTTTTGATGTGACTCACCTGCAGCCATGGAATCAGTTCAGATTCAGGGTGAGAAAAAGAGTAATATATCCTTCAGCGACCATGTTCAATTGCTCCACCAACATGGGCACTTTTGTTGCTTTCAAGTTCAACTACGAGTGCAGCGATGATAGGTACGATACATGTGATTGGAGATTCGATGAAGATAGTGCCTACCGATGGGAACCCAAGTCCAACAAATGGACACAATACGATTACCAACCCAATTATGAGTCCCTTACAAGAGGCGGTGTCATCCAAGGCTTCTATGCTAACTAAACTACCTAGAATTGTTTTTATATCACACACATATAGGTATATTACAGGCTTTGTTTAATTTCTTACATACATTCTGTTGTTTATTGCAATCATTAAATTAAACAAGATACACTCCCTGGTTATTTTTTCACATGAGACGAGCCAAATAGGTGATACTCCTATTATAAGTATAAGACTTATAAGACTTAGGCAGCAGAGCAGAATATCACTATTTAAATCACTACAGTAACAAAAACTCATTAATTTTTTAAAGAAAGGATCAACGAGTTTTTTTTATTTTTTTTTTAATTATCAAAAACCAATTGTTACATATAAATAATACACAATACATAAGAAGGTTAAACAAAACAGAGAAAGGTAAATTAAATTAACTAAAAGAGAGCCTACCAGCTTCAATCCACCAAGGCTATGATAAGATATGATATGATACTAATTAAATGAAAGGGGAAACTTGCAGATAGTGGGTAGTAGTTGGTAAAGCGATGGGCATTATTCAGTCAGGAAGGCCTTTAAGTCGGAGAAATGAAAGAGTGGTGGCGGTGGCGGTGGCGGTGGCGGTGGCGGAGAGCGGAGCCTCCAGCAGTACTAGTAGTAATTAAAACTGCGCTTTGTTGGAATAATTTTCAAAACCAAGTTTATAATTAAGTTTTTACCGTTAATTTTTTTTAACACATTTAAAAATTGAAAACTTCCTTACGGTAGTTACTTGGTGACCAAAAGTTGGCATCCTTTCTTCATTTATTAAATTTTCCTCCTTTGCCGAAGAGATGTGATGATTATGAAATGGTGCAAAATTGCTTATAAAAGCAGGCCATAATTCACGGCAATACACAATTGAAGAAAAAGAGTTTCTATTCTACAATATTACTTTACATCAAACTACTCTTTTATTTTCTGGTTTTACTTATTAAATTCAGTTAAAAGTTAATTACAATATTGAGTGTTCGGGTTTGTCTTCGAAAGTGCAATTCGCAGTCAAACAACAGTTTATAACTGGGCTCCATTGTATCCTGGGACAAATTCGCTGCATAACTTATTTGCACATTGTAGAGGGCGAATATTGTCTTGAGGAGAGCGTAAAATTTGCGCGACTTGGAGGAAACGATTTTCCGATCTTGCTGATTTTCAACGTCAGATTTGCTGCGATTGCCAGCCCCATTTTGGTGTATATTTCCAACAATCTCAAGACAATATTATGGCATCTCAAAGCTTGCAACAACTCACCACCGATTTCGTCAAATTGGAGAGGTTTGATGGTGGAAACTTTAGGCGATGGCAAAAGAAGATTCATTTTCTTTTGTTGTCACTTTCGGTGGAATACGTGTTGACAACGCCAAAGCCGCAAGAACGTGAAAACGAAACATTGGCTGAATCTCGAAGACGAACAAAGTGGGGGAAAGACGATGAAATTTGTAAGGGTCATATTTTGAATGCATTGACGGACAGTCTGTTTGACGTTTATCAAGATGTTGAAACGGCGAAGGAACTTTGGGATACTCTCAATGCACGGTACTTAATTGAAGACGCCACAAGTAAGAAATTTTTGGCTTCTCAATTTATGAATTACAAAATGATTGATGGAAAATCAGTGAGTGAGCAATTTAATGATATACAAAGCATGTTAGGGCATATGAAACAATTGAACATGAAAATGGATGAGTGCATTGTAGTGTCTTGCATAATAGATAAGCTTCCTCCTTCATGGAAAATATTTAAGAAAGGTCTAAAGCATAAAAAAGAAGATATTACTATTAAAGAATTAGGTTCTATCTTTCGCATTGAAGAGCAATCTAAAATGCAAGAAAATGAAGAACCACAAGTTAAAGAATCTTCTAAGGTACATATGGTGGAGGAAACTAAAGAGTTTAAACAACCTCAAAACTTTGGACAAAATAATGAAAATCGAAAAAGAAAGGGTCAATATGCTAAGAACCAAAATAATGAAAACAAGAAGAAAAAAGGATGTTGTTGGCATTGTGGTAAGCCAGGCCATCTCAAGAAGGATTGTAGAGATCTTAAGAAGAAAAATGTTCAGCAAAACAACTACAATGAAAAATATATTGCTGTAGTCTCTGAAATTAATATGGTGCAAGATGATGGTTCTTGGTGGATTGATTCTGGAGCAACGAGGCACGTGTGCAAGGATAAAAGTTGCTTCACTACTTATGAACTTGTTCATGAAGGCAATGTCTTGTACATGGGAAATTCGTCGACAGCTATAGTAAAAGGCAAAGGAACAGTGAACTTGGAATTCACTTCAGGAAAAATTTTAACTTTAAATGATGTTTATCATGTTCCTGAACTTAGAAAGAATCTAGTTTCTGGCAGCCTTTTGAACAAGCATGGTTTCAAGCTTGTATTTGAGTCTAATAAGTTCATTTTGTCCAAAAGTGGAACCTTTGTTGGCAAAGGATATTTGTATGAGGGAATGTTCAAACTTAATATTAATAAAATAATGAATGATTCTATTTATGTCGTTGATTCCTTTTCTTTGTGGCATGATAGACTAGGACATGTAAATTCTAAACGCATGAATGATATGATTAAATTAAACTTGATACCTAAATATGTTGACGATGCTTTGGATAGATGTCAAATATGTGCTCACACAAAGATTACTAAGAAACCTTTTCCTTCTAATGTGGAAAGAAAAAGTGATTTATTGCATCTTATTCATAGTGATTTGTGTGATTTACATGCTACACCAACCAAAGGAGGAAAGGAATATTTTGCTACTTTCATTGATGATTATTCAAAGTATTGTTATGTATACTTATTGCATACTAAAGATGAAGTGTTAGATAAGTTCAAGATTTACAAGAATGAAGTAGAAAATTACTTGAATTGTAAGATTAAATGCTTAAGGTCTGATAGAGGAGGTGAATATCACTTTCCTTCTTTTTGTGAGTCTTTTGGCATAATTCATGAAACGACAACTTCATATACACCTCAACAAAATGGAGTAGCCGAAAGAAAAAATAGAACCTTAAAAGAAATGGTAAATGCTATGTTATATAATTCTGGTTTGAACAAAAGTTTTTGGGGTGAAGCGTTATTAACTGCATGTCATATTCTAAATAGAATCCCTCATAAGAAATCTCATGTTACTCCTTATGAACTTTGGAAGAAAAGAAAACCAAACTTAGCTTATCTTAAGGTATGGGGTTGTAGAGCAATTGTTAGATTACCAAAACCTAAGATAAAACGTTTAGGTCCTAAAGGTGTTGAATGTATTTTCTTAGGCTATGCTGAACACAGTAAATGCTATAGGTTTATGGTAATTGAACCTAATGATTGGATAAAAATGAATACTGTTATTGAGTCTAGGGATGCAATCTTTTATGAAAATAGATTTAATACCATTTCTAAAGTTCATGAAAAGAAAGTAGAAAATAACCGTGTAGTACCTATTTCTATAGAAGATGTAGAAAACAAGGTTGAACCTAGAAGGAGTAAGAGAACAAGGATTGAAAAATCTTTTGGTTCTGACTTTATAATATATCTAGTTGAAGGCACTAGGAATACTCTTTGTACTCAAACTACTTTACCGTCTAGTATAGATCCAGACCCTCAGACATATGAACAAGCAATGAAATCTCGTGATGCTAGCTTTTGGAAAGAAGCTATCAATGATGAGATGGAATCCATTTTGGGTAACGATACATGGGTACTTGTAGATTTACCACCTGGTTCAAAACCAATAGGGTGTAAATGGATATTTAAAAAGAAACTGAAGGTTGATGGAACTATAGACAAATTTAAAGCAAGACTAGTAGCAAAAGGTTTTACACAAAAAGGAGGTATAGACTACTTTGATACATATGCTCCTGTAGCTAGAATTTCTACAATTAGAGTATTAATCGCCTTAGCATCTATTCATAATTTTGTTATTCATCAAATGGATGTTAAAACTGCTTTTTTGAATGGAGAACTAGAGGAAGAAATTTATATGAACCAACCAGAAGGTTTTATTTTGCATGGACAAGAACATAAAGTGTGTAAATTAATAAAATCCTTATATGGCTTGAAACAAGCTCCTAAGCAATGGCATGAAAAATTTGATAAAGTAATTGTATCTAATGGTTTTATGATTCATGAATCTGACAAATGTGTTTATAGTAAGTTTCATGGTAATAGAGGTGTCATTATATGCTTATATGTTGATGATATGTTAATCTTTGGCACTGATATAGAATTTGTTGAGCATGCTAAACATTTTTTATCTTCTAGCTTTGACATGAAAGATATGGGCATAGCTGATGTGATTCTTGGTATAAAGATCGTTAGAAATAGTGAAGGTTTAACTTTGACTCAATCTCATTACATAGAAAAGGTGCTTAAGAAGTTTAATCATTATCATTGCATTCCTGTTAATACTCCTTTTGATTCTAGCATTAAGTTGTGTAAAAATGATGGAAGAGCTGTAAATCAGCTTGAATATGCTAGAGTAATAGGTTGTCTTATGTATGCTATGACTAGTACTAGACCTGATATTGCCTTTGCTGTTGGTAAACTAAGTAGATACACTAGTAATCCTAGTCACGAACATTGGAATGCAATAAACAGAATTTTAAAGTATTTGAAGAAAACCATGAACTATGGGATTTGCTTCAAAGGGTACCCTTCGGTTTTAGAAGGATTTACTGATGCCAGTTGGATAACTGAGCGGGAAGATCATACATCCACAAGTGGGTGGATATTCACTCTCGGTGGTGGAGCTATATCATGGAGCTCAAAAAAGCAAACTTGCATAACAGATTCAACTATGGCGTCTGAATTTGTAGCACTTGCTTCTAGTAGCAAAGAGGCGGAATGGTTGAGGAACTTAATGATCGAAATTCCGGTATGGCCAAAGCCTATGCCACCTATATCTATTCATTGTGACAGTGAGGCCACACTGTCAAGAGCCTATAGTAAGGTGTATAATGGTAAGTCCAGACATATTGGACTGAGACATAGCTATGTTAGACAATTACTCACTGATGGAGTAATTACAATTGATTTTGTACGGTCAAGTCAAAATCTGGCGGATCCTTTGACAAAAGGATTAACAAGAGATCTGATTAATCAAACTGCCAAAGGGATGGGTCTTAAGCCTATTTTCGAAGACCACCAATGATAGAAACTCAACTCTATTCTCGAATTTCAAGTCTAAGAGTTCAATGAGCAAAGTATATCATATGATGTGGTTGAAGCACTAACTACGTATCATCCCAAGATAAATAGTGCTTGTTACTGTAATGATAAAGTAAGGTTGAGCAATATGCTCTTAATAGACTTATAACATGTAAGTTAAAGTATTAAAATTACAGGATACTTTTGATAAGTCTACCTATATGAGTGTAGAGGGTGGTGCCGCCTTCTATGAGTTAAGGGCTTAATTCTAGAGCGCTCATGAAACAGGATATAGACACAAGGCCAATCCACGTGTCGGCTTTTTAGAACACTCAAAATTATTGAAGATATATGTGTGTAAGTGATTCCAGTTGATCAAATAAGGAAGTTGGTTCAAAGACAAGTCCACTACACTTCTTGATTAACTTTGAAATACTTTCACTAGATAATGGTTCAAGTCGTGAGACACCATTATTGAATCACATATTTCTAAGTCTAAACTTTTAATTTTGAAAATGGTGGAGGAATGTTGGAATAATTTTCAAAACCAAGTTTATAATTAAGTTTTTACCGTTAATTTTTTTTAACACATTTAAAAATTGAAAACTTCCTTACGGTAGTTACTTGGTGACCAAAAGTTGGCATCCTTTCTTCATTTATTAAATTTTCCTCCTTTGCCGAAGAGATGTGATGATTATGAAATGGTGCAAAATTGCTTATAAAAGCAGGCCATAATTCACGGCAATACACAATTGAAGAAAAAGAGTTTCTATTCTACAATATTACTTTACATCAAACTACTCTTTTATTTTCTGGTTTTACTTATTAAATTCAGTTAAAAGTTAATTACAATATTGAGTGTTCGGGTTTGTCTTCGAAAGTGCAATTCGCAGTCAAACAACAGTTTATAACTGGGCTCCATTGTATCCTGGGACAAATTCGCTGCATAACTTATTTGCACATTGTAGAGGGCGAATATTGTCTTGAGGAGAGCGTAAAATTTGCGCGACTTGGAGGAAACGATTTTCCGATCTTGCTGATTTTCAACGTCAGATTTGCTGCGATTTCCAGCCCCATTTTGGTGTATATTTCCAACACGCTTCTGCTCCCTTATGCTTTCCTAAATTAGTAACCCCCTATGCTATTTTATTACAAATAACCCCCTATGCTATTTTTCATTAACAAAAAACTTCTCCTACGTATTTTGCAGAAAAAAATGACTTTTGTAGCCCCACCAAAATATGGATAAAAGAGTTGGACAGTATTCTTTTTTCTTTTTTTTTTTCCCACCAGAACCATGTATTCCTTTTTTCCCTTCTTTTTTTCTATTTTTCCGCAAAAATAGAAAGATGAATATATATGAGAATATTACATTAAAGCTGAACATATATTATATTGGTTTCATACTTCCCTCTAATGTATCAAAAACGCGACATTAGAAAACTAGTTGGATCTATTTCATATACTTTCCTTCAATGGATATGTTATTCTTGTAAGAGAGAGAAAGACAGACATAAACAGCTATCAATTTTAGACGATATAACGACGGCTTATCTTATATTTCTATATATACTTAATTACTTTGTAAAGGGTCTAAAAGTAAATGTAAAAATATTGGTTTGACATTAGGAATTTTAATTATCACAAAAAAAGATATATAAAATGTCCATATGAACTAAACAGGTGACATGTCCCAGGTGATATTGGTATGACAATAACTATAAAATAATATGCAAATTTCTTTTTGTTGCACCACGTCATCTATTAGCGGATACATCAAAAAATTTTACAAGGGTTCATTTTTGTGGTTTTTCTTTGGAAAATGATTATATGATAGCTAAAACTTTACGGTCTTTTGTACAGTCTATATTTTAGGCTTTGGAAATTAATTGTATTACCTACTACTTATTTAAAGGTTTAGGGTTTAATATTTACAAACAGGGTTTATATTTTCTTGAAAATTATTTATTTGTCAGATAATTAATTTTTTTTCATATACATTAAAATATATAAATGCAAAAAAAAAAAAAAAGGCCATAACCGGTTGTACACATGTACAGCCGGTTGAAGGCTGTAAGAATAGCAGTATTCTTTTTCTTTCTATATTTGGTAGTTTGATTACAATGTTTTAAGATTCATTTAAATACTAGTTTGAAACATTTCGTACAAGCATCTTGTGTATTAACATTTATGGATCAAAATCTCGACACATTTCCATAAATAATATTGGAAAGCTTTTATCTTTGACTCAATCGAAAATGAAATATAGAGTAGTTATTACTTCAACATAATTCTTTAATTTATAATTTTTTCAAAATATTTTTCAAAACTTTTCGATAAACTTTTAATACTTAAACACACTATGATAATGAAATTTTAATTCATGTTTAAGTTGAAAATATTATAAATGTAAAATAATATAGATATTAAAAACGTTACATATATTTGGTAAGTTTGGTCTAATTTAAGAAATTTAGACCAAAAGATATGACATAAATGGTACCTAGAATAGGTCAACAATGAGCTAAAAATAAATCCAAGCGCAATGATCGTACCGAGTAATAAGCGGTTACTGTTCTAGAGATTACATTACATAGTACTATTTAAGTATTTATTAGTAGAATTTAAGGAAGATATTCCTACAAAATATATATACTTGTGTAGAGAGAGAAAGTGAAAAACTGAAAAGTAGAAAGAAGGAAAGTTGGAGTGATGTAAGAGTTACACAAAAAAGAAAAACAAAAAAGGAAATACAGTGAAAAGAAAGGAGCCTTCTTTCTTCCAAGAAAAACCCTAATTTTGTGTATTTGTTAAATACTGGGCCATGCCATCTGTTTAGTTCGTATAAAATGTGCCCAGATCTAGAAACAAACAGTATTTTTTTGCTCTTAATTTTTGTGGGATTTGCGTAATAGGGGTTTGAATGAGAATAAGAGAGGCGGGCTTTTCTTATATGGTGTTAGAATTTTGAGTTTTGAATTTTGAAGTCTCAGTTCATTAGAAAGTTGAATTCTTTATTCCGTGGTGGTTCCTTTTTAGGGGTTTCTCCTTTGGCACATGTGAAGAATGCATCGTCTTGACATTTAAATGTTGATTATAAATATAAGCCCATTATTTTTCTCATGATTATGGAATTGGGATTCTACTTGCTTTAGATTTTGTTTCTTCTATATTAATGTTGCTAGAAATTTAGAGAATTGAATATTTTGAGTTAGAGCAGAGCAAAGTGGTGTGTGCTTTGTTTGAAAGCTGGTAGAATTGAAGAGGGGCTTTAGGTTGTTTTGATTTATTTTTTTATTTGGTTACTACTGGATATTTGCACTGGAGTGGTTGGGGATACCCGGAGGCGTCACTATGTCGTCCTTGAGTCGAGAACTGGTTTTCTTAATACTGCAGTTCTTGGATGAAGAGAAATTCAAGGAAACTGTACATAAGTAAGTGTTTTTGTTGGTTCATGCCTTAACTTTACTTCTGAACTTCTGTTGTAACTCATGATTGATTGTGCAATTTTACCATGCATTAGATGCAGAGGAAACAAATTAGCAAAGCAATGATTTATATGTTGTGATTTGTAAGAACAAATTTGTTCCCGTCATGAATCAACTAAGGTTTAGATATTATCTGCAGTTGTTCAATAGGCGCTTTTAAATTTCTAACACAGAGTATAACGTCTACTTCCTGGACCATTTAATTATTTTACTTAGCCAAATGAAGAAAAAAAAATGAGATAATTATTTACTTCACTGCCACGTCTAAACTACTCATTACCTGCAAAGAGGAGATGTGAAATCATCTGTTGTTTGGAAGTATAGTACCTTGTGCTTTCCCAAGGAAATTAATTGGAGTTTGTTGGTCTTAATATGTGTTTGAATTAATTTGCATTTAGGTTGGAGCAAGAATCTGGCTTTTTCTTCAATATGAAATACTTTGAGGATCAAGTTCAAGCTGGTGAATGGGATGAAGTTGAGAGATATTTAAGTGGATTTACCAAGGTTGAAGATAATCGCTATTCAATGAAAATTTTCTTTGAAATTAGAAAGCAGAAATATCTCGAAGCTCTCGACAGGTATGGTTTATTTCTAATTCGTATCATTAAATTATTTTTTATACTGCTGATAATTGTTATTGTCAACGATGTTTTCAGACAAGATAGACCAAAAGCAGTTGATATTCTTGTGAAGGATCTCAAGGTGTTTGCCTCTTTTAATGAAGATCTTTTCAAAGAGATCACCCAGCTGGTGACTCTTGACAATTTTAGGTATGTTGGTTATAAAACAGGTCTTGACCTCTTTTTTGGAAGGCTCTTTATTTATTTTATTTATATATTGTTTTATGTAAATATTTCTAGGCAGAATGAGCAACTCTCCAAATACGGGGACACAAAGTCAGCTCGAAACATAATGCTTGTTGAGTTAAAAAAACTTATAGAGGCAAATCCATTGTTTCGAGACAAGCTTTCATTTCCTGCTTTCAAGGCTTCAAGATTAAGAACACTTATCAATCAAAGGTATATACTGCCAATCATATAGTAGTATAAAATTGGATTGTCTACTAGCCCTCTATTTGAAGGTGACACGTTCGCACTATCGTGTTTCCTTATCTGTTGTCTTTAGGTTTTTTAGATACTTTTTCAATGGATTTCAAATTTTTTTTTGCTGGGATTTCCAGTCTTAACTGGCAGCATCAGCTTTGCAAGAATCCACGCCCAAATCCAGATATCAAAACACTCTTCATTGATCATACATGTGCTACGAGCAATGGTTCGCGTGTGCCACCTCCTACTAATACTCCTCTTACTGGACCTATTCCTAAACCTGGTGTATTTCCTCCTCTTGGTGGCCATGGTGTAAGTCAGACATTTGCTATTGCCTGCAAATTAGACCTCATTTTTGTTACATCTAACATTTTCGAACTTCCTTTTGCAGCCTTTCCAACCAGTTGTTTCACCTTCTCCAAGTGCAATCGCAGGTTGGATGTCAGGTGCTAACCCATCTATGCCCCATGGTCCCATGGCTACAGCTCCTCCTGGTCTTGTTCAGGCTCCTAGTTCTGGTTAGTTATTTAACTGCCCAAATTTAACTTAATTGCATCCATAATCCGTGATCTAACGAATTGCGTCATTTCCTCAGCCGCATTTTTGAAACATCCTAGGACTCCTCCTGGTGGTCCTGGAATGGATTATCAGACTGCTGATTCAGAGCATTTGATGAAACGTCTCCGTGCTAGTCAACCTGATGAGGTGTGGGCAAAGATACATTTATTTTTTAGATTGTATTTAATCATTTCCTAATTATATTTTTGACTCTGTTCTGATACACTGTTGATGTACTATAGGTGTCATTTTCCGGCTCAACTCATCCGCCCAATATGTACTCACCAGATGACCTTCCAAAAATTGTTGTACGAAATCTTAGTCAAGGATCAAATGTGATGAGCATGGATTTCCATCCCCAACAACAGACTGTTCTTCTAGGTTTAACCATTGACGCCTTTTAGGACTTTCTTTCTCGTCAATCCTTAATTGATCTTCATATTTATTTTCTTTAGTGAATACGATTTTAATGACTTGTGTTGGTTTATTTTTCTGCAAGAAAGCGTGAAAGCATAGTAATATTGTTTATATGTGACTATTATGTGGTGCAGTTGGAACAAATGTCGGTGATATTAGCATTTGGGAAGTTGGTTCACGAGAAAGATTAGCGCTTAAAAGCTTTAAGGTCTGGGACATATTAGCTTGCTCAATGCCATTCCAAGTGAGTATTATTTTTTATGGGCTTAGCTTTTTCTATATGTGAAATTTAGTCTATATAAGTCGAGTTTCTATCTACATTTCGTACTTTTGAGATTAATTAACTCCTCTTGATTGTTTTTCAGAAGACTCTGGTCAAAGATGCCACTATATCTGTTAATAGATGCGTTTGGGGCCCAGATGGATCTATACTTGGTACATGAAATTTTCATGTTATTATCATAACTTAAGTTTATAGTTCCGTTATAATTTCTATGGTAATCGCTGATATTTTCCATATTTTGCTTTTGGAGGTGTTGCCTTTTCCAAGCACATTGTTCAGATATATACATATAATCCAGCTGGCGAGTTAAGACAGCACTTTGAGGTGACAATGATTCAATCTCTTGCTCGCACACAGACACATACACAAATGTCTTTCTGTTTGTATATCTTTATAAATATTCATATGTATACCTGTATCTTTTGTATATATATTTGATGAATATGTGGATTCAAATGGTGAAATATTTTTGTAATTGTAGATTGATGCTCATATTGGTGGTGTTAATGATATTGCCTTCGCTCATCCTAATAAGCAACTCTGCATTGTTACATGTGGAGATGACAAGACAATCAAGGTATCATCAATTTCAGCTTCATATATTCTTGCAAAACAATGCTTTGTCTTTCAATATTGACTTTTTTTCCACAGGTTTGGGATGCTGTTGGCGGTCGTAGGCAGTACACATTTGAAGGTCATGAAGCTCCTGTATATTCTGTCTGTCCTCACTATAAAGAAAATATTCAGGCGAGTCATAATGTCATATTAAATTGCCTTCTGTCCTCTTCCTTACTGAGGCGCATTGTCAAATTTTGGATGAAGTTCATAGGCTTTACTTCTAAAAATCTGGTTTGATTTTGTCTGCAGTTTATTTTCTCTACTGCCATTGATGGGAAAATAAAAGCTTGGCTGTATGATTCTTTGGGATCAAGAGTAGATTATGATGCCCCTGGACTTTGGTGCACAACAATGGCATATAGTGCTGATGGAACAAGGTGCTTTAGAATCCTTTTGCCAATAGTTCTTTTTCCAGATTATGTGATTATCCCTGAAAAAAAATATTGGCTATGATACTCCTCTGCTTTCTGAAGAAAATATGTCTACACATGAACTTAGTAGCGAGTTTATGAATTAGGATAGAAAATATACAGGAAACTGTTAGGAAAACTATATTCTTTACTATTGTGATTCATATATCATGTAGCCTATAAACCAGTTATATCTTATTGATGGAGCGTTGAGAACTTTGTTTCCTCTTGTATTTAGCACGAGTTTATTCTAGGCCACTTAGATTTACCCCTTAAAGTGATCATTTGGTGGTTTCTGGAGAAAATCACAGTTTTACATTGCTTTTCTCGCTTTTAACATGATCAGTCAATATCTTTTGCATCCATTAATTTATTACATATTGCTTTCAGACTCTTCTCTTGTGGAACTAGCAAAGAAGGTGAATCTCACCTTGTTGAGTGGAACGAGAGTGAAGGAGCCATCAAGAGGACATTCTCTGGTTTCAGGAAACGTTCTTTAGGAGTTGTGCAATTTGACACAACAAAGAACCGTTTCTTAGCTGCTGGTGACGAGTTCCAGATTAAATTTTGGGACATGGATAATACTAACATACTTACATACACAGACGGTGATGGTGGATTGCCTGTTAGTATCTCTCTCTATCTACTATACGAGGCCAATGCTATTTTATATTTTAAAGATCCTATTTTTTTTTTTGGGTACTTCTCATTGCAGGCGAGCCCTAGATTAAGATTTAACAAGGAAGGTTCTTTGCTTGCTGTCACAACAAGTGACAATGGAATTAAGATCTTGGCAAATAATGACGGGCAACGCATGTTGAGAATGCTGGAGACTAGAGCTTTTGATGGAGCTCGTGGTCTTTCAGAAGCTGTAAATGTCAAAGTAATTCACTTTTTCTTTTGCTATTTGATGCTATTAAGTTTTTGTTTCTCACTTTTGATTAAATGCTATACTTTCGGGTTATAATATCTCTCACAACTTCCTACAGCCTACGATTGTTGGTGCATTAGGTCCCATTGGTAATGTTTCTTCTTCAATGTCCCCCATGCTTGAACGTAGTGATAGAATTCAACAGTCAATGTCCCTTGGCAATCTGGTAACACTTTCTTTTTTCATTTAATTACTTTCTAAATTGACAAGTCAGTTTTGAAATTCAATATTATATGATTGGTTGCTCATTTCATTTGAACAATTTGCAGGCCAACATCGAAAGCAGCAGCAGCAGCAGGGTAGCTGATGTAAAACCAAGAATTCTTGATACCAGTGACAAAATGAAAAGCTGGAAATTTCCTGACATTGCTGACTCATCTCAACTCAAGACTCTGAAGTTGCCTGATCCTCTGACAGCTAGCAAAGTATGTTTTGTAAGATATTTATTGAAATAACCGGCCCTGTTTTGATCCGTTTCATGAGTTTCAGGGTTCAAAGTTTTTGATGCCCAACTCTAAATTTTCATAAAAATAAATGTCCCCTCGTGTTTCTGCCAACATTATGCATTTTCACATTTTAAATTTTATGAAACTCTAATGTTAATATTTTGTAATGGATCCTTAGGTTGTGCGGTTGATCTACACAAATTCTGGGTTAGCCGTGTTAGCACTAGCTTCTAATGCTGTTCATAAGCTGTGGAAGTGGCAGCGTAATGAACGCAATCCCTCTGGAAAGGTCAGAATATGAGAGTTCACTTTATATTTGTATGCCATATTCATATTATTATTGTTCTGTTTATTTAACAAAGTGCTTTCATATCCACTTTCAGTCTTCTGCCTCAAGTGTGCCACAGTTATGGCAGCCAACTAACGGGGCTCTCATGTCTAATGACCTGAATGATGCCAAACAAACCGACGACTCTGTTGCATGTATTGCCTTGTCTAAAAATGATTCCTATGTCATGTCTGCTTCAGGGGGAAAGGTCTCCTTGTTCAACATGATGACTTTTAAGGTTCGTTATTCCCTTCAAATTCATGCACATTGTCTTTATTCTCGAAACTAATATGTATAATTACTTTTGGTCAGGTCATGACAACATTCATGCCACCACCTCCTGCTGCTACCTATCTAGCATTTCATCCTCAGGATAACAATATAATTGCTATTGGAATGGAAGACTCTACAATACAAATATACAATGTCAGGGTTGATGAGGTAAAACTTTCTGTCCTTGATAAAAAAATCTCTATTGTATTTTATTTAAAACATATTTTTGTAGTTTTTTTTTGCATTCCTAGTTGTTCATCAAGACATCAACTAGAAAATTATACATAGTCTTGTATTGTGAACAACACGAGGATTGCTTCCTGTGCTAAATTTCAAGTCACTCTATAGCTTCTCAATTTTTACTTCGAAATGATATACGAATGAGTTGGTCCACTTGGATAACTTACCCATTTTTCTGATTGTTATAGTAACTGTATTTTCATTGACATATCTTTGGTGAAATCAATGTCTTGAATAGGTTAAAACAAAGCTTAAGGGTCACCAGAAGCGAATCTCAGGGCTTGCATTTTCGCAGAGTTTGAACATATTGGTATCATCTGGAGCTGATGCCCATGTAAGTCATCGCCTCGATAGTTATTATTATATGGCTACATTCTTAGATAATTTTTTGAAAATTTATGGTGATTCTGAACGAGTAATCTGTGCAATTTGTGACACGTATATGAGTTATTCAATTTTTTTTTTAATTACAGTTATGTATCTGGAACATTGATGGATGGGAGAAGAAAAAATCACGGCCCATACAGGCGCCTCCTGGTCACTCGGCTCCCCTATCTGGAGAAACTAGGGTTCAGTTCCATAATAATCAATCTCATGTATTGGTTGTTCATGAAAGCCAAATTGCAGTTTACGATGCTCAACTTGAATGTTTACGCTCGGTGCGTGTCTCGCTTTAATTTGTTTTTCAATTAGTCACTGGATGGACTTTTTTACAATTTTTTTTACATTTATGCTACATCTACAACATAAAATTGGGGTAGGAGAGTAAATGTTTGTTTCCTTTATAATATCTTCATATATGTTAAGATGTTGGAAGATTTGAGTTCGATGATGCACCATCGTTTCTCTTACCTTTTCACCTTTCTCCATACAAATGAGTCCCTGATTTTAGATTAAAATTTTATTTGCAGTGGTATCCAAGGGATTCGCTTTCTGCACCCATTTCAAGCGCTATATACTCATGCGATGGCTTGATGATTTTCACTGGATTTTGCGACGGTGCTGTTGCAATCTTCGATGCTGAAAGTTTGAACCTTCGATGTCGTGTAGCACCATCTGCATATATATCACCACCAATTTCAAGGTATGTGTGATATTCTCCAAAAAAAGTTTAAATAATTTTTCTTATCCTTTTTATACACACTATTTTAAATATGCAAGTATCTATATCTCTCTCGTCTCTGCAGCAGCAATGGAAACTCGTTCCCTGTGGTGATTGCAGCACACCCGTCGGATCCCAACCAATTTGCTCTGGGAATGAACGATGGTGCAGTTCATGTGATTGAGCCTTCAGATGGAGAGACGAAGTGGGGTGGACCGATGTTGGGTCAAGAAAACGGTGGAGTTGTACCTTGTTCGATTCCTTCAGGCTCTGCTATGAATGGTGGTGGTCAGCCATCTGAAACTCCTCCTAGGTGATGATGAGCCGATACTAGTAGTTGTTATTACAAGCCTCCCTTTTTTTTTTTTTTGTAAAGTCATCTCGTTTCCTCATCCCTTGTCTTGCTTTTACCGAGTTTCATTTAATGAGAATAGGATCAGTTTTACCTTGTTGGTTTACCACCTCGTATTTGTCATTGTTACATTTCATGGTTCTTATTTTGATTAGCTAGATTCATACAAAATTAAATTTGTAGATTTATTTAGTATTTTAGTATGTTTCTACACAAATTCTCTCTATGTTTCTCTCTACAAGCTTGTACATGAACTAAGGTTTCCTTATTTTTAGTATATTTTCGTCAGTTAAATTTTAAAAAAAATTCTAGATTATATTTGAAATTTTCAGGAAACATTTGCAAAATTCGTCAATCAAAGAAACATGCTGAAGGAGAAATTACTATTTATTCTCATTTTGGTCAATTGAATGGAAGCCATTTGATGTTGATGGAAGCGTATCGAAATTTTAGTCCATGTGTAAATATATCATTTCATTTGTATCATTTATTGAACTAAATAAATTAGCATTTGATAAACTAATTTCACATGAATTGTATCCAAGGGTTGCAACTTGGTTGGGTCGGGTAGGGTCTCAGATGGTTCGAGTTAGAGAAATTAGCTTTGATAATTGTTTAGGTGAGGGTCAAGTCTGGTCGGCTAAGAGGAGTGTTGGGTTTCGTAAACAAAAACATACATACTGCTAATACTCACCAATGATGCAAAATTTGATATGCATGTAAGTAAATACTCCACTTGTTCCTTTTAGAGAATTTTTTTATTTCAAATAGATTCCAATCAATATTAATTACCCATTTTTCAATTTCATCATTATTTATTACACCTAAACACTCTATATTATTACCTCCTTGTTGTTTATTAAGGGTGTTTTATGTATATTTTTTGTTTTTTTTCTCTTTAAATTATTAATATATACATGTGATTTGAGCTATGTTTGATTGAAATTTACAAATTTTAGTGGGCTGGGTTGAAATTTTTAATTTTCTTATTAACAAAAGCACTACAATGTAAAATTCGATCTAAATCATAAATAAGTATGTATTATCTCTCAATATGTTTTCAGAGAGGGAGAGGCTAAAATAACAATTCCAAATTCCTTATAAAAGCGGTATAAAAGTGTTCTACTTCCTCCGTCACAATTATCTTTATCCTTTGATACAGTTGACCAGTCAACTTGACTAAATTTATACAAATTATAATAAATAATTTAATTAATATATTTTACTAATAAGCTGATAATATCATATGCCATCATATATATTAATATTTAAAAGGTTCAATACACCACAAATGTGAATAATTTAACATAATAAGTTCACTTAAAAGATTAAAAATTTTGATCGAGTCATGTAGTTAATGGAGTAAAAATAATAGGACGGAGAAAGTATTTAGTTATGGTTCTCGAAGCAAGAATTTTCATGTCCATTTTTAATTTTTATTTTTTATTTTTATAGTTTTTCTGTTATGTTATTTGATTTTTTTTATGTTTTAAAACGTGAAGTAGTGTTATAAATTTGAAACTGATGTTTTGTCATTTATACTTTATCGGACACTCGGGTTGTTAGAAGAATAAAATAGATTCTTTTGTTAACTTTTTAACTTAATTTCAAATCGGGTTGATGGATTAATTAGTAATTTAGTATTGAAGATTGGGTCTACAACCTCATTTATACCAATTCAACTCAAGTTGACCCAAGACTTTATTTGATTGGGTTAGGTATGGTTTTAAATGTCAATAATTCTTTTAAACCTTTTACACAACCCGAACCCACACATGACACATCAAACATATTAATTTTCTCTATTCTTTGGCCCTGAAAGCAACAATGTAGCATTTATGTGGTTCCTAACCCTTTTGGGTTCTACCCAAAAGATAACACCAGGATTATTTTCATTTAAACGACAAATTTGAAAATTATCATTTGACGACAAATAACACCTTGTATTGTTTCCAAATTGTCGCCATATCAAATAAAACATAATTTTGGTTACTATTATAATCACTAAAATCATTAATACAATAAAATTAAAATAATCCCCAAACGCGTACAAAGTGACAAATTATTTTGTCAATAACTCACTTTTTTTTTATAGAATTCAAAAGAAATACATTTGTTTGTAATTAGTACTCCTTTATACTCCTTTTAAGGGAGTGATTAGTTTTTTTTTTCATGAATATTTTAGTCTTAGAACCAATTTAATTTCTTTAAGATTCATCAGACATATTACATAAGAATCTCTTTCAACATAGATTCAAATATGTGTTCGTCACAACGAAGTGATTAATATACATATATATAGTTACATATCATAGTTTGTGAATTGTAGGGGACTGATTATTATTAAAAAAAATTGTGAGGACACTAAATTGAATTTAAAGTAAATTTCGGACAAGTTGACAATCACGTCGATCGCTTTCATTTCTCTGTGGTATTTTGCTAAGATATCATCATCGGAATCATCATACACCATATATTAAATATCTATTAATAATTCTTAGCTTCTTCTTCTCTTTTAATTATTAATTATTATAGTCTTAAAGACAAATAATATTTAATTTTAAATTGCCAACTTGATATAGAACAAGCTGATGCTATGCTATGCTATGCGAGGATTAGAAGCAGCTAATTATGAATAACACTAACATAATACTTCATTTAGATGTAGATTGTTGATTTTCAACCTTACTCAATAATTTTGTAAGGGAATCTAATTATTAAAAAAGTAAAATTTAATTAGTCTCAATCAGCCGGCTTAACCCTTCACAATCGTTTAAGTGGTGCCCTTTCGAGTGACCTTTCTGGAGTTGATTAGTTAGTTTTGTGGTCCTTTCGTTCAACAATATGACTAATAAACAATATGATTTGTAAAATTTAGTCTTGTGAAGCTTCAATATCAGTTCAAGTCTATATATTAATTATCACCAATTATTGAATGGAATCGTAGTGTTATTCATTTAATAATAGTGTGCGTAATTTATTTTGGATAAAAGGATAGGTGTGTGATGAGGCAAATGTTCATAGGTGCATGACGGAAAATTATGTCCAAATCGGTTTGTCCAGACTCATCCAATCATAATTCAAGTGCAATATATTTACTCTTTGATTGGTTGAGTGCTATTTAATCTCAAATCAAATATATAGCACTTGTTATGAGAATGTTGTGGGTTCGACCAAACTTGGTTTGAACAAGAATTACCCGTACGGGATATCGTCGGGTTAGGTGCTTGGGTAGAAGTGACAAAATGCACAAAAATCGTCATTAGAACGAAAATCAGCCTTTGGGTGGTCCAATCTTGATCAGCTATACAATTTTCTAGAAGAGCTAATATAACATAAACCAAATCGTATACAAACATATGATGGATTTAACAGTCAAATTAAATTTTGATTCATGTTCGATTGATAAAAAAATTGTTTAAACTAATTCATTAAAAATAGTAAATAAATTTTGATGTCTAATACAATTTTTTTTTTTTGCTTCACAATATGCTATCTTAGACTTGACCTTAATTATATTGAGGTACATACAAACATATTACATTGACATCTCTTTTGACGGGATTCAAATTCAAATTCACCGCATTATAAAGAAAAAAAACTAATATTATCCAATAGACCGAACAATTGCACGCAAAATAGATCAACCATAACCGGGGGCTTTTAGTAACCACAAATTCAAACGAATACTATTATATCATTGATTAATCAATGCAAATGATTTTCAACAAGAGTAAATCGCACTTTTGGTCCTTTTTATGAGCTAACTTTTGCACTTTTGTCCTTCTTAATTTTTTTGTAGCAGATTTGTCCCTCTTATCAATGTAATGTAAAACATTTGTCCCTCTTAAATTTTTCGTAGTAGATTCGTCCTTCTTATCAATGTAGTGTAATACATTAGTCCCTCTTAATCCAAAATACATCAAATGTGTTACACTACATTGATAAGAAGATTGAATCTGCTATGAAAAATTTAAGAGGGACGAATGTGTTAAACTACATTAATAAGAGGGACGAATTTGCTATAAAAAATTTAAGAAAGACGAATATGCAAAATTTGACCCATAAGAAGGACCAATAATACTATTCACTCTTTCAAGAATTTAATTTACACGCGTCTATGAAAGACAATCCTCTTCAGTCTTCATGTAATAAGATTGAGAAATAGAGGTAGAAGCTGTAGAAGTTGTTTCTTGACAAAGTCAAGCGTGTAATATAAAGGTGTATAGATAGAAAGATGTTGCAAATTTTTATTAATATTATATTTTTCTGGATTTGCTTTTTATGGAATATTTTAAACACTCTAGAAATTTTAATTTGCTTTTGCTCGTAGAAATTCTCATTAGCTCACCCTTTAAAGTTTAAATTTATCTCATTGATATAAATAATTTAGACAATTTTTTTTTCTTTGTTTTTTCAAATTTAATTTGATACAACTAAACAAGCTAGTCCATAATATATTTTACCCATATATTTCTCCTTTCATCATATACAAACTCAATTTACCATATATCTCTTTTCGTTTTTCTAAATTAAAATCTATTCAATTTTTATATCTTAAAAATTAGTTATTTTGTTTTATTTTTCAAGGGTTTAATCCCTTTCGAGACGCGCCAAACACATTAAGTGAGAATCTCTTCCAACATAAATTCAAATATGAATTTGCTACTTTGTAGTGACTAATATCTTCCACTAGACCAATAACATGTTGTTTCTTTAATTTGAAGCATAATACATATATACAAATTTTAATCATCTCATAAAACTTCTCAAATTAATAGAGAAATTATTTTATGTGTCCGCTATTTCATTTTACACCGTACACTTTTAGTGCAATAGACCAATAACGACTACTGGTACAATATGAATTTTAGTACAACAACTCGCTCATTGCACCGTGTAAATTTGATAAAGTGCAACACCGAAAGAATAAAATAATTTCTCAAAACTAAGAATATTTGAATTTGAATATTTTATTGCAATGATTTATCGTTGACTAATATATAAATATTTAATTATGAGTGAAGATTCTATGCACACTAGACTCAATACATTGTATGAGAATATTCAAACTATGGATATGCACTGCATTATCAGTTTTTGTTCAACGAATAGAGACAGCCCTTTATAGTAAGGAAGATATATCATCCTGAAACTTTATAGTATAATTTTCATGAGAATAAATAGAGATCCTATGGACACAATCTAGCATATATGCATGTTCAACCAATCTAATTGAGAATAACGCATCTATTTTAATTTATCTATTCAAAAGGAATAATATTCATTTAATCACAAAACATGTAAGTCCATTACAAATTGATTTGAGTGCAAAAAAAGGGTGAATAACATATATAAATGGTTCTTCCATATATAACTTTAAATACTTTTATTCAATTTATATTTTTTTTAAACTAGAATCTCGAACTACTTAATTGTTTGACCAATTAGTTTTCTAGTAAAAATGTGGTGACACCGAGGACATGTGCACGGCACATATGTTAACATTCAGGGGTGAATTTATAAAATTATAAAAATAATTTAAAAAGGATGACATTTTTTTTTGAGTAAACCCACTCTCACCCCAAAATGTGCGCAATTTGATGGTTGCTACAAATATTGGTGCTAGAGGATTATATCACAAAATGTGTGCAATTTCAGGCGAGCACCACGATTCTTCCTTATCATCTCGACAACATTTGTTTTACCGTTTTGCTTTGTTGTTCCTTGTTAATTAATTAAGTGATTATTCATGCAATGTCGATTTTTGATTCATCACTCTTATTATGTTGATAACTTGATATACGATCCAACCATCAGAATAAAGTTTTTTTTTTTTTTTTTTCTGGATGGTGAAAGTGGGATATTTTATTTATGCTTTTTACAATTTTATTATTATAAATATGATATATCTATTTTTTTGTTCTAACATAATATATATATATATATATATATATATATATATATATATATCAAATATATTAAAAATGGTAATATAAATTATGTATTCATAATATGTGAATCTCAAAAATAGATTACCTAGGTAATAGAATTTGATACACTTGGATCTGGATGAAATTTTACTTGTAGTTGTCAATAATGAGTCGGATTCGAGTCGAAGCAATTGAAATTTGGATTTGTTGTATTTGGTTGGACTCGGATCTATGTCTTTCAAATTTGAAATTGAATCTAGATCCACCAAATTATGAGATTTTAGTTGTATTTTAGATAGATCTATAAAATGAAATATAATTATCTAACTCAAACATACGTATTCAAACTTTTTTTCATTGTACACATTGCTTACATATAAAAATGACATGTCATCGATCTATTTAACTATCTTCTATGAGAATTCGACGAGATGGAATTAAAACTAATTCATATTGTTACTTGAGAATTAAGATTTGAAAATCATGACATGAATGAAAATATAAGGGAAAATTACACTTACATCTCCTAAACTTGGTGAAATTATTGATACACCCCCTAGAATTTTAATAATTACAAAATATCTCATATTTTAAGTTTGATTTTATAGATAGACCCCCCTATAAATTATTCTTCTAAATAAAATACGCCGGTGTAATTTCACCAAACCTCTGAGAGTTTATTTACACTCCGAAAATAATAATGATGATTTACAATTAACAGAACATTAAGTATATATTATTATTTATTTATTTATAGTTAGTTCATAATGTAGATTCATATTCGTTCTATGTATTTTGAATTACAAATTTTTTAAATAGAATAACTGAGAGATCAAATGTTGTAAATCAAATAAATCAAACAATTTTATTTACCACTTAAGTATATCATATTTATAAGTTATCCTACAGAAATGATTGCAACGGAGTTTAAAATTTAACTTTATAAACAAACAATTCGTTTTACTTAATCAGTCTTCATATTTTGATTTATAACTCTTGATACTTTAGAGGTTCACTCAGAATAGGGAGGAAGAAAAAAAAATCTAGAGGTCCATTATTGTCTAACCACCATGTTCAAAAGGTTGCAAATTGCAATTCAGGTATTTCTTTCTGCTCTCTCCATTTATTTTACTATTTTTAGTTCAATATCAAACGTATACCTTTGGACATCTTTTGATTGCTTGATTTATTAATTACTTATAACGATAGTAAATTTAATTCAAATATTGAATTTTACTAACTTCTAATATGAGATATATATATATATATATATATATATAGCTTTTATATATATATATATAGGAATGAGATATATGTATAAATATGGATATTTAACAGGAAAGAAATCGACTTATCGACTTTAAACCCATCAAATTGATGCTTTCGGATTTGGCAAGCCATTGTGTCAACTATTAATTCATTGTTATAAGTAAAAAACAATCACATGATATATATGTCACGTCTGTTTACGATACATAGTAAAGTCTCATAACATCACAATTCTACTTATCTCATACAAAATCCACATACCTAGTATTGCCAATAAATCTCAAATTACATTTCAATAATCTACGTACACCATATGAAATATATACAAACAACACTAATAATTGTAACATTACAAGAATTCATCTCCAGATCTTTATTATACAATTCCATTAAATTCACTCAGTCGAATTTAATATTTTTTACAAAATAAGTATTGAAATCGATTAATACTTTAACAAACATGGTATAATAATAATACTTTAAGAAATATGTATAAAAATATAATCTACCTTATTTGGAGAAAAAAAGAAGTGAACTCAGATTTTTCACTGTGAATATGTGGTCCCAAAGAAAATTGGAAGTCGTGAGAATTAAAATTCATATCTCCATTATTCAAAATAAATAAATTGCGGGGCAAGAGAGCCCACCATTGCGTGGAAATATCGTCATCAAACTGAGACTTCTGCTTATAAAAACCCACTTCTCCCCCCACCCCTATGCATAATCCCAATCATTATATTTTCGAGAAACAAAGAAAAAAAAGAGAGAAAAAGCGGTTGAAAGTTGAAAACTACTGGAAAAATGTCTTCTTTGCTTACAGATCTCCTCAATCTCAACCTCTCTGAATCCACTGATAAGATCATTGCTGAATATGTTTGGTAAAGCTTTCTACTGTCAAATAATATAATGCTCTGTTTTTATTGATTTTAATAGGGTCTTAGTGTGTCACTTTTAATTTTTGGTAAATTTTTTTGTGGGTTTCTTTTTATTTGATCTGATTTTGTGAAAGTTGAAAACTTTGGTTTGAGTAATTCTATAGCAACATTGATTCTCTTTGTAACTTGATTCTGTGTAAATATCTTCATTGGGTAAAGATTTATGAGATTTATTGGATTGTTTCTCCTTTTTTGCCTCCATCCGCTGATTACAGATCTTGCCTTTTTAACATCTTTTTAACCATTTTTACATACCTTATTTAGTTCTATGTGTAATTTTTATTGAAATCACAGATTGGAGTTTCCTAATTTTTGGGCTTATCCACTGCTCTTGAGATGAAAAGAACTATGATGATTCCTCGATCATTTGTGAATGGTGATCGATTGTATACCTATGTTGATTTGTAGAAAGCAAATAGACAAAACTTCTAGACTTGGATCAAAATTTCCATCTTTTCTGTAAAAAAGTAAAAAAAATAAAAAAATTGTTTTTTAATTTATGAAAACAAAAATAAGGTGTAATTTTATAACTTTTTGTTTGCCTTGGAGACTCCATTATTTTTTCTAATTTAGTAATTTCTTTACTATTTTTCCAGCTGTTTAAAAAAATTCAATATTTACTTGACCAAAACGTACACCAAAAACAAGAATTTGATCCATGCTCTAGACTTATGTGTTATAATTAGTTGAAGCTTATGGGATGCCATTTTTAATAAAATTATTACAAGAACTATTTTTTCTCCTTTTGTGGTATGTAACTTTGTTTCTCTTATTTTGTTGTATTATCCATATAAATCCACGGTTCTCAATTTAATGCCATTACCAAACTCAATAAACTTATTGCTATTTTGAAGATATTTCTATCCCTTGATTTTTTTGTGTTTTGTCTTAATCTGCTAATTGGGTTGTTGCTAATACATTTGTGGTGTAAAATCAATAACAGGATCGGTGGCTCTGGTATCGACCTTAGGAGTAAAGCAAGGGTAACTAACTAGATTATTTACACTTAAACTGTGTTAACTGATTAGTAATTTCATTTTAGTTAAAATTGATGATAAAATTTGTTGGGTTTTACAGACTCTTACTGGACCAATAACCGATCCTTCACAACTCCCCAAGTGGAACTATGATGGTTCGAGCACAGGCCAAGCTCCTGGAGAAGACAGTGAAGTCATCCTATAGTAAGTGCTACATATTATAATAATCTTCTTCTTGCAAAATAACCCTAAGGAAACTAATATGTTTTATTATTCAATATTGTGAAACAGTCCTCAAGCAATTTTCAAGGATCCATTCAGGAGGGGAAACAACATTTTGGTGAGTTTAGTCTCATCTAACCGTGTTTTGTATCTAATTTCTCGTCTATAAAATTGGTTCTTAAATTGCACGATTTTTTTTGTGTTTGTTGTAGGTGATGTGTGATGCTTACACTCCGGCTGGTGAGCCAATTCCGACAAACAAGAGATACAATGCTGCCAAGATCTTCAGCCATCCCGATGTTGCTGCTGAAGTACCATGGTACTATTAATTAAGTGGTCAATCATTCTATTTATCTATTCATTTTATATAATCTGATTGTTTATTTATTTTTTCGGGTGATAGGTTTGGAATTGAGCAAGAATACACGCTTTTGAAAAAGGAGGTTAAGTGGCCCTTGGGATGGCCCACCGGAGGTTATCCTGGGCCTCAGGTGATTAGTCCAGCCAATCTAACCATTTCTCGTCTTTTCCTTGGTTATATCGATTTTGACCGTGTATCTGATTGCATCTAGGGACCGTATTACTGTGGTATTGGAGCTGACAAAGCTTTCGGCCGTGATATTGTTGATGCTCATTACAAGGCATGTCTTTATGCTGGTATCAACATTAGTGGCATCAATGGAGAAGTGATGCCTGGCCAGGTAGAGTTTCCACCGAAATGCCTTCTTACCAGATACTCGGTCTTTTAGTTGTTCTGTCTGAAATTTGTGTTGCATCGTTTTCAGTGGGAATTCCAAGTTGGACCTGCTGTTGGCATATCAGCTGGCGATGAATTGTGGATCGCTCGTTACATATTGGAGGTAATATTTAGTTATAATTTGCCAAGAAATGGGAAATATCGATAGAATTGGACGGACTGATTGTGTTGAAATTTGTTTTTTATTGACGACAGAGGATCACCGAGATTGCCGGAGTTGTGCTATCATTTGATCCCAAGCCTATTGAGGTGAACATTTTTCTGTCTTGTTCGGCACTCCATCAGATTTATTTTCTATGCTTTTTGGTCACTGCTGCTACTAACTTTGTTTTTCCATTTCTAGGGTGACTGGAACGGAGCTGGTGCTCACACTAACTACAGGTTAGTAAATACATATCTTTATTTCCAAGATTGTAATAGGAATTTGCCTTATTAAATCTAATGATATGTGACTCTCTCATCAATTAAATGATTTTTTTTTTTTTTGTAGCACCAAGTCTATGAGAGAGGATGGTGGCTATGAAATAATCAAGAAAGCTATTGAAAAGCTTGGACTCAGGCACAAGGAACATATTGCTGCCTATGGAGAGGGCAACGAGCGTCGTCTCACTGGCAAACATGAAACCGCTGACATCAACACCTTCAAATGGGTAAAGAAAACATTTATTCTCTTAGCCTCTTTATTTGAAACTACCTAAAGAGTCTCTCTTCACTTTGGATCAAATCCACAATCGAGAAGCTAAATACTCAATGTGGGCATGCTTTTGTGCAGGGAGTTGCAAACCGTGGTGCATCCATCCGTGTTGGGCGAGACACAGAGAAAGAAGGCAAAGGGTACTTTGAGGACAGGAGGCCTGCTTCTAACATGGATCCATATGTTGTCACCTCAATGGTTGCAGAGACCACCCTTCTTGGGGATCATTGAGCATATTGGAATTGTTCATTGTACTTTGTATTTTGAAATGGTGAATTTACTCATTTTATTACGACCCTTTCGAGTTGTATTCGATCTATAGGTAGACGAACATCATTGTTATGTTACTGTTTGATGTTTAACTATCTTGATTTGGTTTGCGGTTCATGTTTCAAGGATTGAGTTTGGTCTCTCTTCTTGTCTTGGTCTTTGTTTATTTCAAGCTTTTAAGGTTATCAATAATGTGGAAGGGGTTGGATTTCCATTTATTTATGTGGATTTTGCTTCTGTTTATTCATGCTTTAAAGTGTGTGTGAGTATTTTGCCCATCCAATGTTGCTTCAAATCTAAGATGTATGATGCACTTACGCGGAAATGGTAAACGATACGGATTCTAGGGCATAAATATGGAATAGCGAAAGAAACGGACACAACAATATAATATAGTGAAAGATACAATAATGTCAATTTTTCATATATCACTTTGTAGAATACTATAATATGATACTCCTATGTAGAAACTTATACTACATTTCTTGAATCAATAATTCCCCCCTCCCATAAAAAAAAAAGTTAATAAATAGTAAATAATAATCATATTACACTCAATATTAACCAATTACATGAAAAATACTTAATAAAATTAAAAATACTTATTTATTTTTTATATCTTTTACTCTTAAAATTTTAAATATAAAAACACTTTGCCGTGGTTATTGCACTTTTTCGTGAAGTGTGGACGAAAAATGCCACCTCTTGTTTAGCTTGGATATTTTTTTTTTTTGGAGAAATTTAGCTTGAATATTTTAGTCCAGTAATGGATTTGGTTGCTCATCAATAGTTCTATATAATAATTGTAATATATTTGTTACATGATTAAATTATTACAATAACAGAGAAAAGGAAAGAAATGACGATCTGATTTCATGAATTAGTTTTGACTGTTGACGATGGTAAAAATGGTATTCCTTCTGTTTTTTTTATTTGTTGCTTTTGCTAAAAGAAATTGTTCACTTTTATTTGTCGTTTTAGGAGTTTAATATAAAATTAATTATTTTTTATCAATTTACCCTTCTTGTTAATTCTTGTAATTAATGCTAATTATTGATGTGATTATTTGATTTAAAGGATATTTTAAGAGATTTTTACTTTAAAAAAATGACTATTTATTAATAAACTGTATGCAATCCTTCAAAACGATAAATAAAAAAAATTACGGGAGCAATACATAAAACTACAAAAAGTCATTACATATGAAAAATATGCGTCCCTCCGTTTTATCCACAAAAAAAAAAAAGGGAAAAGGCTAGGGTTTGACCTTTTCAGGCCGGCCCTGCCATTCAGAATTCTAAACAAGATTCCCGTTACAACTTACAAGTTGCACTACCTAAATTAAATAAATAAAAGCTGCACTACCTAAATTAGATAATGGAATTTCAATGATATTACTGCTATCTTTACCAACCTAGTTGACTAACAAATTAATACAGTACTTAATTTTCCCTAAAATGCAGTAGCACACACAGTAAACCAATTTTCCAGCTCCCCTATTAAATTAAATATCTGCGGTAAATCTACCATAAATTTCACCTATAAATAAATACTAAGCAGCAGTAAAATTTATTTTTCATGCACCTGCCCATTTTAAACGTCTTCAGAAAAGATTACTATTAAAAAAAGGCATTGTCAGGTGGGTCAGATACTGAGATCCATGTAGGATCCAATCACTTTTCAGGAAATATTAATAAAACAATTTCACTGCACCCACCATGAAATAAAGAAAATTTACCACATGATTTTTGGTGCATTGCACGTGATTTTGCCACACTATATCGATTAAAGGGTTTTTTTTGCAAGTTAACTCCCTGTAATATGTCTAATGTGCAATTTACTTCCTTGTGAAACAAAAGTAGGCAATTAACTCCCTGTGAAATGAAGTAATGAACAATTTACCTCATTGTGATATAAAAATAGGCAATTTACCTCCCTATGAAATGGAATAATGAGTAATTTAACTCCCTGTGATATGAATTAATGAGCAATTTAGAGGGAGGCAATGTGCTTCTTTTATAAAAACACAGGGAGTTATCTTGCCATTTTTCTTATCACAGGGAGTTAAATTGCCTATTTAGAATATCACAGGGAGGTATTTTGCCCTTTTATTTATCACAAGGAGTTAAATTACCTATTTAAAATAACACAGGGAGTTAATTTGCTCTTCACTCATCGATTAAATGATAGCAATTCTTTTAACGCCTTAAGTATTATTAAGGATATAATTTTCATTGTTTAGTAGTAGTATATAAAAAAATTGAATGTTCTTAATTTATATAAATAAAATCATATACAAAACATAAAGTTTGTTTCATAGAGCTCATTTATTAAGCCGAACAAATATTAAATCAACCGTATTAAGTACTCTATCCATGTTTGTTCGATAAAGTTGTTTAAGTTTAGTTCGTTATTTTTTTTTTTTTAACTTCGAACATTATTTTTCGTAAAATATCTTTTGAAATATGATTTAAGCTTGAGCTGATAAAATAAAAATTATTAAAATATATAGATTAAAAAAATAAAAAAGAAATTTACTAAACTTGTTTTCAGACAAGAATTCACGAATCACTCACTTTTCAGTGTTCTTCACGGGCACTCCGTAAAGTCCGTCCTGCCTTTAATCTTCCTGTGACTTCACCATTCTCATTCCACCACCGTGCACCGCCACCCTGTCACCGCCGCCAACCACCAGTGATGAAGTCACGACAAAAGCTTCACCACCACCACCAACACTCGCCTTTAAGAAAGTTCCCAAGGCTTTCTCCTTCTCCTTCTTCCTCAACTCAACAAAAGAACCCGAATCCGAACCCGAAAACCCGATCCATCGACAATGCAGGTGCCCTTTCATTAAAAGTGTTGGATCCTCTGCCTCTCAAAATCTGCCATCCTTATACCAATTTCATCCGCAGATCAACAAGATTTACTACTACGCCACTTCAAGAAGAAAGCAAAAGCAGAAGCATAAAACCAAAAGCTAAGATGCTAAAACCAAAAGCTTTTAGCTTATCTAAATTGAGGACTTCTCCAAGGTTTAGTACTCCTCCGCCATTGACTTTGAGAAATGGCAAGATTGTAGTGTCCGTAGATGTGGGATCCAAGAAACGATGTCGTTCTGAGGGTAAGGAAGTAATTCCAGGTCGTGTAGTGAAGAAAGGGAGAGTGGATTTGGGTGAAAATGGGAATTCAAAATCTCAACTTCTTGCATTGCCTGAACCGGGTACAGGGTATTTTAGTAAAAGCAGTTTGAGTGAGAAGTGCTTGAGATCAAGAACTGTGGTAATGAAGGAAGTTAAAAGTGATTCCAAGAAAAATGTTGTTGAAGTTAAAAGTGATTCCAAGAAAAATGCTGTTGGTTTCAATTCAAATAAAATGTGCTTAAGGTCTGGAAAATCCGAGTATGTATCGATTGATTCGCCAGAAGCTTCGAAAACGAGGGATGTAGGAAGTAGCTTGAGGAGGTCTCCGAGATTAAATGATCATGTTGATGAGACACTTGCATTGCCTGAGAAGAATTTCAAAAAGAAGAGCTCTTGTTCGAATAGTGGTTCGAAGAAAAGCGTTTCTGATGATATATCGAATGGAAAGAGCTTAAAAACTCTAAAATTGAAAGTTGCTTCTGAAGAATTGAGTGAAGTTAAAAGGGATTTGGAAAAATGTGATCTTGAGTCGATTAGTCATGAGAAGTGCTTAAGGTCTAGGAAAATTCAGTTAAAAGAAGTTGTTGTCGATGAAAGTGGCGAGAAAAAGAGTGTTTCGATTGGAGGGGAGAAGAAGCAAAGAAGCATCAAATGTTGTTTCGTAGGGAAGCCAATTCTGGAAGAAGAAGCTCATGTGAGGTGGGGGTGGCGATATGATTTGAAGGTAATTAATTGGTTATTGATTTGTCAAGTGCATTAAATTGAATGAACTAGTTTATATGTAGCATTATAAAGAATAATTTGTTTATATGAGGCCGTAAATTTAGTGAAAAGAGGAGGCAGAATGATATACGAGGTCTTATACAACGTTGTCTTTATATGATATTTGTATTTTAGTTGTTGAATTGTTGTAGAGATTAAAAGTTCTAAGAATTTGCCATTACTTTTTTCAACATTGATTTGTTTGAACTCTGCAGAGCCAAATAAAGGGACAAAGTCGAAAAGTAAAGTGAGTGTATCGTAATCCTTGTTTTTCCCATTTTATAGTTTGTCGTCTTGCAATATAGTAATTCACTTATTCATTGCTATAGTGCCGATGAAGAAGATGAAATTATATGTGATGTGAAATGCCATTATGCTCAAGCCAAAGTTGGTACTAGTGTTCTAAATATTGGAGATTGCGCATACGTGAAGGTAAATTGCACCAAATTTCGAATGTTTAGTCGAATGAGGAAAAAGCTATGAAATTTCAACTTCGGTTTCATTGATTTTTACATAGAAAATTGTAGCCAACTATGTGATAAACAATCACTCATTTGGCTATGCTTCAACATTGCAAGATTGACGTCCTAAGCAATTCCTTCAGGGTGAGGGGAATACGAAACTTATTGGCAGGATCCTGGAATTTTTCAAATCAATGGACGGTGAAGATTACTTCAGGGTTCAATGGTTTTACAGGGCTGAGGATACGGTTAGTATGTTGTAGTATTTTATTTATTTCATTTTTTTACAGTTCTTAAATTTATCCGTTTTACAATTTCTGATTATCAGGTTTTGAAAGATGCTGCGTCTTTACATGACGAGAGACGCCTATTCTACTCCTCATTTATGAATGATAACTTCTTAGATTGCATTATATCAAAAGTCACTATTGTAAGAGTATCACCCGAGGTATGTTTTCGGAATTTAAAACTCGTGTTTCTTACTATTCCAGTCTTATGTAATAACTTTTACAATGAGAAGCCGTGTATAAATTATTGCAGCTATGCCTAAAGTCAAACCCCGTTCAATCAGCTGCATACTATTATGATATGGAGTACTGCGTGGAGTATTCGACTTTCCGGAACTTGTTCACGGAAACTTCTCAAGATAGCAATTATTCTGCCACGTTGAGTTCAAATGGTCCAGACGACCGACCAATTAGTGCAACACCTTTGGAAGTTTTACCTAACTTGGAATCATCGAAACCAGAGTTAGCATTACTAGATTTATACTCCGGGTGCGGTGGAATGTCAACTGGATTATGCGTGGGTGCAAAATTTTCTAGTGTCAATCTAGTGACGGTAATTAACTTATTATGAACTTTTGACTTCTATTATATTTCAAATACTTGTATTTGCTTAGTTTCTTATTTATTCATCACTTTAATTTACGTAACTTGTTATGCCGTTTATTTTCAGAAATGGGCTGTTGATATGGATAGCTCCGCATGTGAAAGTTTGAAACTGAACCATCCGGAAACCAAAGTGCGCTAATTTTACTCCACATTTGTTCTTTTGTATGCCTATAAGTTACAGAGTGTATGTAATCTAATTGATTCTTCTACAGGTTAGGAACGAATCTGCTGATGATTTTCTAGAGCTATTAAGGCAATGGGAGCAATTATGTAAGTCGTATGCGTGTGATCTAGAAAAAACACTAAAATGCGAATTTGAGGATCTTGTTGAAGCTGAAGACTGTACGACTGACTTGGACACGGAGGTTTCTTCCGGTGAATTGGAAGTCTCCCATTTAGTAAATATTTGTTATGGCGATCCCAATGAAAAAGGAAAGCACGGGTTACATTTCATGGTACTAATGCATAAATATAGTAGATCATATACGTACAATCATATGTATTTTTTTAATATCCCGTTTTGTCAAAGTTTTACGTTAAAAGCGAAATTTTGAAGGTACGTTGGAAGGGGTATGGGCCAGATGAAGATACATGGGAACCAATTGAAGGATTGAGGTGAGGCTCTAAAAATACATACTAGCTAATACATATTTTTCGTAATTAATCACACTTGTACATGTTACATTTGTTGCAGTAATTGCCAAGAGCTGATACAGGATTTTGTTAGGATGGGATATAAATCTAAAATCTTACCTCTCCCTGTAAGCAAGCTTATATTTTCCGATTTTTTTCTTTCTATTTAACTCTTTGTGTTGAACTTAGTTTGTTTTGACTCGATTAACCATTTATCCTTCTTCTAGGGTGATGCTCATATTATTTGTGGGGGGCCTCCATGTCAGGGCATTAGCGGCTATAATCGGTACCGTAACTTTGATTCCCCTTTGACCGATGAAAGAAATCGCCAAATCATTGTCTTTATGGATATAGTCGAGTTCTTAAAGCCCATTTATGTCTTGATGGAAAATGTAGTTGACATCATAAGGTTCGATAAAGCCTCTCTAGGAAGATACGCTTTGAGTCGTTTGGTGCATATAAAATACCAAGCAAGGCTAGGCACTATTGCATCTGGATGTTATGGTCTTCCACAATTTCGACTCCGTGTTTTCATTTGGGGCGCACATCCTAGTGTAAAGTTACCTCAATTCCCACTTCCAACACACGATGTAGTCGTCAAATATTGGCCTCCGCTCGAATTCGAGAGAAACATCGTTGCATATGACGAAGGCGAGCCTCGGACCCTCGAAAACGCCATCATTCTTCGTGATTCAATTTCTGATCTTCCGGATGTTACAAACATTGAAACCCGTGAAGAAATGGCATACGAGAAGCTTCCGGAAACCGAATTTCAAAAGCACATTAGATTGAGTAAGGATGAGTTTACGGGCGTCGTATCAACCAGAGATTCACAAGAAAAAGTTCCGATTCTATACGACCACCGGCCTTTACCCTTATCCGAGCATGACTACCTCCGTGTTTGTCAAATCCCACATAGAAAAGGAGCCAATTTCCGTGACCTAGCTGGAGTTATAGTCGGAGAAGGTAACGTGGTCCACCGTGATCCATCGATGGAGCCTGTGATGCTACACACCGGAAAACTTCTTGTTCCGGATTGTGTGTTTACTTTTGAACAAGGAAAGTCAAAACGACCATATGCGAGATTATGGTGGGATGAGACAGTATCGACTGTCGTGACTTTTCCTCATGTTCGGTCTTCAGCGGTTTTACATCCAGAGCAGGACCGAGTTCTTACGATAAGGGAATGTGCTCGGCTGCAGGGGTTCCCGGATTTTTATCGATTCTGTGGGACAATTAAAGATAGGTATAGGCAGATAGGAAATGCTGTATCTATTCCTGTGGCTAGAGCTTTAGGATATGCACTTGGAATGGCCTACCAGAAGGTGATTGGAGATGAGCCGCTTATGATGTTGCCTCCTAAATTCTCTTCTCAACAACCTTTGATTTATTACTGATGATGAAAAGGTTGTCTTAAGACTTCTTTTACTAATTATTATTATTATTGTTGTTGAGACGGTGACATTTAAATTAATTATTGAACTTTGTTAGGACCATTTTCCGTAACTTTGATTATTGGACTGATTGACGAATTAAGTGCCTATTTTAATGTACAAGGGATTCTGATTTATTAAGTTTGGGTTAAAGTTTGTTGAGCATTCCTGATCTTATAGAAAATATATGATAAATAAATATGGCACTTGCAAACAAAGTCATCGTGCATTTATTTCACGAAATCTGTTTTTAGTATTCCTGTAACCAAAAATATGTTAAATATTTAATTTAATTTAATTTTTACCTGCCAAGAAGTCTTATTAAAAAAGGTGACCTTTTATAGTGTTTTCCCTGGAAACTTCTCCCATTTCTCAGACTAATTTCCTTTTGAGTTGGAATGTTATCTGCTGAAAGGTTCTCCCATTTTTCGACTTATTCCCTTTTTGAGTTAGAATGTAAAATGTCACACTCGATCAATGGTTCATCCATAAATAGATATATATAGCTGCATGCAGTCATGTCATGTGGAACATAAATTTTGTAATTTCATACAAAGCTCATTGTTTTATTCATGAAATTTGATTCACGTATTCATTGCTGTAGCAATTACCAAAACACAACTATGATTTTCTACAGATAAAAATAAGAACAAGGAGTTTTCTGCTAATTAGGAATAACTCAAGGGGGGCGTTAATGCAATTTCCGAAGCATATGTTAAGTGGCATTTCATGCTTGTATATTTTTAATTTTTCACTTCTTCCAGAAATTAGGATTTCACTGTGTGCAGTCTAATTAAAAAATTAACAGTAGAAAGTCATAGTTAATGTTGTTTACCTAACTTCTCATGGTCGATGCTTACGTGTTAATGACATGTGGCTGTCGAGACCAGAGATGCCGTACAACGGTGAGATGTTATTCTGATCTACCAAACAACATTAATAAAATTTATTTACACTCAGGCACTTGATGTTTAAACTTATTACAAGGAATCTCCTGTAGTTTCAAAAATTACAATGACACCCCATGTGGTTTAACAAGTCTTACAAGGACACATCCTATGACGAGATTCTGAAAAAGTATTAATTCGAAAGCGTAAGTTGCAAAAACAACTTAGTGAGGCCAGTGCAATGGTGAAATTGAATTTTATGCCAGAAACGATTTAGAAATCCATGAACTGCCTATTAAATTGTAAAACCAATCCACAATAGTATAACAAATACGTTAATAACACATATGAGATCACATGTCATAACATAGACTAGTTCACATTCAATTATCTGTCAACACGGGCTAAACAATCACTCCACCTCTAAAGGATACGGAACGATCACAGGAGGGATCAATAGTTAGCACGCCGGTTAGATGAGGGATAAGGTGCTACATTTATCTATAAAATTGGCATTGACATGTCTTAGCCGAATACAGGTGAGTCACTCCCCAAGGGGCTCCAATCCCTGGTTTGTGAGTCCGGTCAATGACAGAGCTCTAGTAGCTTTGTAGCCCCTAGCTACCCAGTATCATCCAGAGAATACCATCAAGTGAGAGCAGATGAGCGCCCAAACATATACCAATACAAATTTCTAACAATTACCATATACTGCGAACATCGCAAACAATTATAGTCTAACAGTTTTAATAAGGCACATATATTTCACTTACTGCGAGCATCGCATACAATTATAAACCAAGATACAACAATTATTGTAATCTCAAATGTAAAATACATATGTATGATATGCTTTTCTTAATTGATGAAATTAAACATTTTCTTTTGAAATTTCTTTACTCTTTCAGTTTTTTAAAATGTTTTATTGAGGCACTCACATTTCTCAAGCTGCAACTGGAGATGCTTATCCCCAGTAGACAATTGACCTCGTGACCTAGTATCGCTTTCATCAACTAGTTTGACGCTATAGAGAGATGACATCGCTTCAAATCCTTCCAAGTCTTGGCTCTATAGAGCTAATCTCGAATTATCTACAACGGGTGTCAAACTCAAATCAAGAGTAACTCTAAATATTTAACTTATGTTCAGATCCTTTTAACCCATATATTTAATAAAATTACTTATCCACTTAATTACCAGATAATTATTCTTAATTGGTCAGTTTAAAGAAATTTCATTTGTTACTCTGTACAAATGCACGTTTATATAAGTATTTGGTCAAATTTGCTTTTAATAACATCCTATTGCATAACCAACTCAATTGATTATCAATTTATTTACTAACATGAAATAACAAAACATTGATTACTAACCTAATTTCACCATATAATAATGACCCATTACTTGTTACTTTATCAAATGAATAATAGGATTAGGTACAACTGAAGTTAATGTTACAAGTACAATTGATCTACGCAATTCAAAGTCCATTTTTGCACTTCTATTTATTCACTTTGAATTTTTATTCATAAAATTATTAACACGACTCATTAACTAATTCCAGTAATTATATTTGTATGTAGGATAAAACAGAGGCTTCACCACCCTCAATCGCCATCACCACACCACCATCTCACTTTCTTATTTTCCTATACTACAACCCAATTTCTTTTCTTCCTTTTCATTTTATTTTTGTCTCCAGGTTATTCTTTCGGTTTTCTTCTTCTCCATTTGTTAAAACGAGGACTAAAGGGTATGTGAATGCTTGGGAACAATAATTAATGGGAAAAGTGAAATGGAGGAGTCACACGTAGCAAGGCATAATAGTAAGAGTCGCCTATCCCTTTCTTCTTTCTTGCCGTGTGGAGAGTTCTAATTTGGATAATAATATATCATTTGCAATAAGTTGCAAGTGTAAGAATCAAGAAAAAAGGAAGACTTAAAAGTGTATATACCTATTAAATCAATTACTGTAAACTTATTCATTTTAGTAATCACCCTTATCTATCAATTCAAACCCCCAACTATTCTTCATCATTCCTTGAACCCCTCATAGTTAAGTTGCTATAAATTAACTCCAAATTTTTTTAATTTAAGTCCTTGACTTTTAGATAGTTCAATATTAACCCCAAAATCTCAACTATATAATCTATAGCCCATAATGAATTTAGTTGACTTCCTTAACTTTCATACATGATCCTTAAAGTTTTCTACATTTCTTAAAAAATTCACTGTAGTCCTCTTCTATGATTAGATACACCATTTATTTCTAATGTTCAATTGAATACCACTTACAATAATAAATACATATTTTTTTTGTTTCGTAATCAAATTAAATCAATTTGTATTCATTTTACGTTAATTTAAAAATACGGGATATTACAAAAAATATGAAAATATATCCCACTATGTAACCTAATATCCCCTCAAACTCATAGTAATTATATATACAGTATTAACTATAATTGTGATTTGTACATCTTATTACTTAGTTTCAAAGATAGGATTTACATTGTCCAGATCATGGGTGATGTGGATTTTCACTCCACATGTGATAGTTGCATTGGTCGGTGGTGCAACGGTTGTACTAAATAATTTCTCGTACTCAAGAGCACTCAGTGTATCTATAAATAGACCTAGCTAAAATCTTCTGTTGTGAGAAAAAAAGTACAAGTGAAATGGGAAAAAGCAAAGTGCTGATCATTGGGGGAACAGGGTACTTAGGGAAGAGATTGGTGAAAGCAAGTTTGGCTCATGGCCATCAAACCTACATTCTTCATAGACCTGAAGTTGGTGTGGACATAGAAAAAATTGAATTGCTTATATCCTTCAAAATGCAAGGAGCACACCTTGTACATGGTTCCTTTTCTGATTACAATAGCCTTGTAGAGGCTGTGAAGCTTGTAGATGTCGTAATTTGTGCGATTTCCGGTGTTCATATTCGGAGCCACAGTATTTTACTTCAGCTCAAGCTTGTTCAAGCCATCAAAGAAGCTGGAAATGTCAAGGTAAAATAAATTTTGTTAGCTGGTCTTCAGTTATAAATTTCGTTGTTGATCTGTTTTTTGGTACAGAGATTTTTGCCATCGGAGTTTGGAGCAGATCCTGCAAGAATGCAAAATGCAACGCAACCTGGAAAAGTCACATTTGATGATAAGATGGTAGTGAGAAAAGCCATTGAAGAAGCTGGAATCCCTTTCACATATGTTTCTGCAAATTGTTTTGCAGGGTATTTTATTGGAGGTCTTTGTCAATTTGGAAGAATTCTTCCTTCAAGAGATTCTGTTGTTATACATGGAAATGGCAACATAAAAGGTACTTTAATTTCGTCATAGTGAATTACGTCAGTGGCTAATGCATGACGTAGTTTCACATTGAGACGAACTATAATGGAATTTGTTTAATTTTTCGTTTATATTACTTTGGGTAGTAAGAATTATATACGTTGACGGAAGTTTGCGTTTTGTAGCGATATATGTGACAGAGGATGATATAGCCACATACACCATCAAAACCATAGATGATCCAAGAACAGTCAACAAAACACTATACCTTAGGCCTCCAAAAAACATTCTTTCACAAAGACAAGTTGTGGGGATATGGGAGAAATTGATTGGAAAAGAATTGCAAAAGATTACTCTCTCAAAGGAAGATTTCTTAGCTTCCATGAAAGGTGACTGATTTGTTATCATCAAATTCAAATTAATGCTAATTTAAAACTAATGAAGTAATATCTTTTCTTAATTTCTATATTATATAGATCTTGATTATGCACAACAAGTTGGATTAAGTCATTACCATGATGTATGCTATGAAGGATGTCTCACTAATTTTGAAATTGGAGATGAAGGAGATGAAGCTTCCCAACTCTATCCAGAGGTTAATTACACAACAGTAGAAGACTTCCTCAAGCGTTATGTGTAGTTCAATTAAGTTATCTTGCTACTGTAATAATTATGTAATTCAAGAAAGTATGGTTTGCATGAAATGAATAAATGATGTCCTTTTATTTTTTCTGTATTAATCTACTTTTTATATAGTACATAAACCAATATTTTTACCTAAGAAATTAAATATAGGAAGGACAAAAGGGCAAATAAATAATGATGAAATGATTTATATAGAAGATAAACATAGGCCATAAGTTATTCACACTAATGGTCGGAAAGAGTTTTCAACCCCAACAAAAAATATCCGCTACTCAATCAATCTTCAGTTAGGTTCCAAAAATGCCGCTACTAAATTCTCCAACCATTTATGGAATACCAATTTCACTCTGCTCTGCTTCAAAACCAAAGCCACAGGTAAATTCTACTCTGAAAAAGATTTCTGTCCATTAATGTCACGCTTTTACCTTTTATGAATTTAGGGCTATAATGATCAATTCATATTACTTTTGGGTTTTGTTCTTGCGCTTGAAAATTATGTATACAGGGCCTTAGTTATGGAAGATTGCGGATTGATAAATTTGGGATTAATGCTACTGCTGGTGAAAGTGGTCCAGCCCTCGAGTTTAACGTGCCGTTTCCAAGTGATTATAGTGTACTTCTTCGCCAAGTAAGCTTTCTATTTATGTTTGATATTAAAGTATTATCCATTGTTGAATCTAAATAATTTGTAATTTGGGCTTGTTATGATTAACAGGCTAAAGAAGCAGTTGAATTGGCACTGAAGGACAACAAGCAGCTGATGGTGAGTACATTATCTTTTTTCTTTTGTTTCTTTCTTTTATGTTTTAGGTAATTGAAGAATAATAAATAAATAAACAACAATATGGGATTCCCATTTTCAGAATTTGTGAGCAACAAGTTTGTGCCGCAGGAAATTGAATTTCCTACAGCCGGATTAGAATCTGTGCCAGGTAAATAATATCCATAAGCACTTGTTTTCGCTTTCTATGCTACCTTCAAAAATTGTCTTACAATGTCATTTTTATTTTTATTTTTTAAATTTCGTGTTTTTATCAGGTGATGGTGAAGGTGGTATAGAAATGACAGGAAGTATGCAATTGATTCGTGAATTTTGTGACCTTGCCATTAGCCCAGAGAAAGCTAGACAAACTAGAATTGTATGTGTCGAGCTTCTTACAAATTTTTGTGATGAATTTTTTTAGATTGCAAATTTCTCGCATCTGTAAATTGAATTATCTGAATGTGTGGCTACCATGTTTATGATTTTTAGACTGTCATATATGTGTTTCTTCTAATAATCAATGGCATTGAAGAATAAAATCTCAAAACAATTAGAGTTCATGCATGTTGATACTCTTACAAAAATCTTTGCAGTTCTTCCCAGAGGCTAACGAAGTCACGTTTGCAAGAAATTCGGTTTTCGGGGGATCTTCTTTGAGGTTGGATTATTTGACAAAGCCATCATTCTTTCAAGACTTTGGTCTTGTATCAAAAGTTAAAATGGCTGATCGTGTTAAGCCAGAAGATGATCTTTTCCTAGTTGCCTATCCATATTTTAATGTTAATGGTACCCTCTTACTCTCGGCCTCTCGTTCGTCTCTCTTTGATCTCGTTTTCAAATAATTTCTACGTAGAATGACAATATTTTCCATTACAGAGATGCTTGTAGTGGAAGAACTCTACAAAGAAGCTGTGGTGAACACTTCCCGTAAAATGATTATTTTCAATGGTGAACTTGACAGAATAAGATCTGGCTGTATCCTTTCTTCATTGTAAATCTATTCAATGATTTTGTTCTATGGATTTTACTTGTTTATCTAGGATTTCATGTGTCTAATCTTTGGAAAATTAGAGTTGGTGAAATGTTTTCCTCGACGGACTCAAGATTATCCACCCTTTTTCTATCCAAAACTTGGTGCACTGTCGCAAACATTTTTACCGAAGATGGAGACTGTATATTATATCCACAACTTTAAAGGACGAAATGGCGGTGTCCTCTTCAGGTACCAACCTAAACTCTTCTTCATAAATTCAAAACATACCACCTACAACTTAAAACAATTTTAGCTCTTGTTTTCTGATCAAAAAATAATCTCTGTGTGTGTGTGTGTGTTTCTATATATTTATCTATCTAACTACATTGGTTTCCAATAGGTGCTACCCAGGACCATGGAGAGTTCTTAGGAGAGCAAGAAATAAATATGTTTGCCTGCATCAGCAAGCAAAGATGCCATCCCTCAAGGAGGTTGCTTTGGAAATTCTTCCATCGGCATGAATTTTGGTGGGTATTTCTTCTTTCCTCATAATAACATAAACGGTAGTTTTTCGTTTTAGATTAATATTTATGTCTTGTGACACACCTTTCAAATTAGAAATTGAAAAGAGCATTTGAGCCTCCGAATGTAAAGTGCTGTTAGCTACGAATTTCTTTCTCTCTTGTTGACTGCAGATAAGATAAGCTAAAAGCTGACTATTTCAGACTCGATTCTGTTATTGTTTCTTCAGGTTGATTACTGTATGTCCTGTACAGACATGTTTTGCATCCACATTCCGTGTCCTTTGGTAAATCTTGCTTGATGAAAGAGCTCATTATCCCTTTACCAGCTGATTAATTGTAAATGTCTGTTTATTGATAAAGCTAAGATGTAATTTGGAATTTCTGTATGTTAATGTTGTTACCTCTTCAATTGCCTCAACAACGCTGCATAAAAATGTGATTGTTTTTTTTTTCCATTCTCCTTCATCTTGCAACATGAGTTTGAGAAATCTTACTTTATATCTTGATGTTGTAACTGAGTTAGAGACATCTTAATAAATTTGCATAATGGACGGATTATAGTTATTTGTGATGAAACATGTTGCAACTTTATACCAAACATGGGAATGTTATTTGAATATTATTTTTTAATTTTAAAACATGAACAATTTGATGCTCCTAAATCGAAATGCATTCAAATGAGATTTGAACCATGGAAAATTGTATACGTACTACGATCCAAACACACTAGATTATCAAAAATAAAAAATAAAAATAAAAAAAATTCCCAAACACACTATGTGAACTATGAGATGACACTAAATAATAGAATTGAGTCCTTCTAAACCTTCCCAAACCATAGCATAGGTAATCCTTAAACTCAACGATTATTTCAGTCATTAATCTAAATTACACAATCAAATCTTATTAAATCTCTATAGTAAATCTGGTTTGACACTATATAATGGAATTGAGTCCTTCTAAACCTTCACTAAAAAGTAGTTACTTGAAAATAATCAAAACATATTATCAAAAATAAATTTAAAAAAGTTCAATCCAAGCACATTTTTAGTTTTAGCACTGAAATTAAGGAAATTATTTGAAAAGCTGGACGAACTTTCAAATACCCAAATGTATCAAATGGAAATGGGCCTATAAAGATATGGATATCATTGATGAACTGGACATTTATTGTATTCAATACAATACAACTACAACTATCATTTTTCTCAAAATAAAAAAAAAAAAAAATACAATCATAATATTCTTACCTAACCAACATTTAATGGATTTTCTTTTGGTCCTTTTTTTTTTTTTTTTTCCAAATATGGACCAGAAAAAAAAATCATAATTTTGACAAAAAATTAAACAAAATTGTAGTAAACCGAAAAATCAATTTTTTTACAGCAAAAAGAGAGAGGTCTATTTCTTTTCGTTTATACCCAGACCTCAACCTTCTGTCTTTCTATTAATCTATTCGTGCAAAATCTGGGTGCATACTCTTTCATTTGTATATACAAATACAACATAAAGATATGGCAGTGTCTCCAAGTGCAGCTCTATCTCTAGCACCTCAATTTCACTCCTCTTCCACTTCTTCATTATCTTCCTGTAAGTTCAATCTCTATGTCTGTTGTCTGAATTTGTGTTTCACATGCCTTTTATTGGTTTCCTAAATTGAATATGTCATATTAGGTCAAATGATTCTGGGTTCTCTTATACGTTAGCATTACTTTCAATGAATCTTGATTTTGTTGAGTTCGTTCGAGATTGGAAGAATTGTGATTCTGCTATTTAAGCATTATTGAAATCTTCTTCTGACACTGTTTAATTTTGTAGCAACATAGGATTCTTGTTGGTATTATATTCACAGGAAATGGTATTGGATAAAAAAATTGGGCTTTTTCTTGTTTACTAATACCTAATTTAAGAATGGTTTGAGGACATGAAATTTTAGAATCTTTATTTGTGGGAAATTGGATTATGGTGATGAAATTTTACGAAGCATGATTTTTTTGTTCTTTTATCTTATCTTTGTCTTTTGTCTTTGATGTTTCAATTTAAAGTTGTGTACTAAAGACACAATTTGGAACAAGAATCAAGTTTATAGAAACGCTTTCAAATCACAGGAAGCTTCTTTAATTCATGTACTCACTTTATGGAGATTTAAACGAAATTTATGTAACTAAAATATAGGGCGTTTTGTCCTAATGCCGCAGCCAAAATCCACAACTAACTTGAAATTAGGTATCGAGTTTCAGTTTGAATCATGGTGGAGTGTAGATTGGGAAATTTACATTTCTTGTTTGGTTCTAGGGCTAAATTCGAGAATTTTCCAAGTTGGAGCTGCTTCACAGAGAACCCTTGCCACATTTCCCCAGAACTATTTCCTATTTTCCTTGTTCTACAAAATGGTGGATAAGTTCAAATGGACCATAACCCCTAATTTCAGTGGTATTTGGTTTAGTTGACCTTCCAGAAATTATGGTGAAAAGCCATAAAATATTACTGGGCATGTTGTATGTATTGCTTCCATTGTCACCGTAACTGTAATTGAGTTAAAAGATTGAATTATTTAGCAGATCAGATTATCATCAAACAAAAAATCAGGCACTATCTGAGAGAGACACTTTCTTCGGTGTAGATCCCATAGTCCCTATCCTTGATCTTTGAGGACAAAGTAGCCTATGGTATCATGATATTTGAATTTTTTAGGTGAAACTGTAAAAGATCAGCAAAAAATATGTAATAAAAAAAAGTATTTTTTGTTAAACACATTCTAATAAGATTGAATTTAAATGCAAGCAACGTAAGCTATGGAAAATTCTACAGATTGTAGTTCTAAATAAACATAGCACATGCAACTGGGCATCTTTTTTTTTTTTTTGGGACATACTTCAAGTATTCATTGATATATAAAGCCTCAACGTCTCTAGATCTTCCCTAATATGACAACGAAAAAATCTTATTTTCTTCGTAGGACCAATAAACGTTTATTCTTCCGTTCATTCCTAACCTCATTCAAGTTTAGAACTCCTATTTTACTAGTGATGTATTATTTCATGCTCATGGTTTTTATATTGTGATTACTGGAGTAAACTGTTTCTCATATTCTTTTGTGGCATACTTTCATTTCAGTTAAGTTAAAACAGAATCCAAATACTGTTGGTCTTCCGGTTTTGTCATGGCAAAGAAATCAAAACGGGAGGGGTAGAAGATCTCTTCAGGTGCATGGGCTATTTGGCGGAAAGAAGGATAATGATAATAAGAATGATGATAGTTCTTCAAAGGTATTTCTTAGTTACTGATCTAAAATAATATGTATCCCGATAACTGAAGCAATTAGCATGATTCCACATTTGTTTTTAATTGATGCTGTCCATCTCAAAACTTGTCTTTGTATGTAATTTATCATGTTTGATAAATATGGGGCATCATATTGCTTATTGTCTGCTTTCTTGAATCGTTGTGAATCCCTTAAGTCTGTAAAACGGCAACTAGAATTAAAAATTGGATATTTTCCCTACATTTTTTTGTATGAATGGTGCAATTAGGTTAAATAGCGATTCAATTACATCATGTCCATGGAAACTGGACTTTGTTTAGATCTCTCTGGACATATGAAAACTGGACTTTGTTTAGATATCTCTAGAGTCTAGACTTTTATGCACTTCTTTATTATGATGAAACAATTTTATATCCAGAAACATAGAAGATTGATTTTCATCCAATTGTCAATTGTTTTTAGGTCGGAAGCGTCTACCTAGGCACATTACTGTACCTCTTATTATTACATTTGTTGTCAATATTTTTGTGCAGCTCTTGTATTTCCTGTTGAGACTGCCCTAATTTTACTACGACTCTGATTAAAATAGGCTGGAATCTTTGGAAACATGCAAAATTTATATGAGACAGTAAAGAAGGCGCAGATGGTTGTCCAGGTTGAGGCAGTACAAGTGCAAAAAGAACTTGCTGCGTATGTTCCTACTACTCGAACTCTTATTCTTTTGTTTGCATGGAAACTAAATATATTTTGCTATTATTTCTTAAATCGCAGAGCGGAATTTGATGGTTATTGCCAAAACGAGCTGATAAAGGTAAATTTCAAACAACAATTTCAATTATGTTCCTCTAAGACATCAAGTCAGAAAATGCTCTTCAGTTTTAGTTCTTATATATTTGTGTAGTGTTCTTTTGTGGTTTCAATAAATAATAAAGCATGATATATGTAATAATATGTTCCTAATTTCCGATGGTGGCTGTTGAAGACAAAATGAAACATTACTAGACCACTACAATTTTTTTTCTTTTTTTGGAGGATTTTACTGAAACAGTTACACCTTCACAATATTCGGTTATTTTAGAGTATGTGGAGTAGTTGATGACCCTAGTTAGTGAATTATGGTTATTCACTGACTTTCTATAGTTGTATTGTATGATGAAATGTGATCTAGGCAACACTCTCTGGGAACCAACAACCCGTACGCATTGAGATAACTGAGGCTGCAATGGAACTTGGAGCTGAAGTAAGTTAATTGGCCGGTTTTATTTCTTTATGTAGAAGATAAGATGTACTTTTAGGATCAATTGTTTTGCTGATTATTTAAGTGCTCATTATATATGTAGAAACTGTCTCTTTTGGTCACTGAGGCATACAGGGATGCACACCAGAAAAGTGTCGTGGTGAGAATCTTGATCAATCGATAGATGAATCTCCTTCTCCCTCTTTGTCTTTTACTAATGAAACTTGTATGTATAATTAATACAATACAGGCCATGAAAGAAAGAATGAGCAATCTTGCCCAGAGTTTGGGAATGCCGCCCGGTTTAAGCGAAGGACTCAAGTGATCATTATCAACTCGATCAGAGGGCTTTTAATTTTTTGTATACAATCCCTCGCATTTTCGTGTCACTTTTCGGTTCACTACATGTATTGATAATTTTGACACTTTTTGGGAAGAAAAACAAATCTGCTAATGTTTCTGTTTGGTTTGAAACAATAGAATAAAATGGAAACAAAATTCAAGATGGGGGTGCCCTGTCACCGGAACATTACAAGGAAGCAAGTTAATGACAATCAATTGTCTTAAAAAAACAAATCTGCTAATGTTTCTGTTTGGTTTGACACAATAGAATAAAATGGAAACAAAATTCAAGATGGGGGTGCCCTGTCACAGGAACATTACAAGGAAGCAAGTTAATGACAATCAATTGTCTTAAAAAAAATAAGTTTTTAAGGACACTCAAGTCAAGGTAGAAACCTCCTTAGAATTTGCCCATTCAATGTCGTTTATTGTCTGCAAAGTTTGCGTTTCTATGGATATGCTTGGAACATCTATTCCAATATCTTTTGATAAACTATCAAACACAAGATCACTTTTGAAGAATGAAAATATGTAATTTTGCTTAATTAGAAGTATATTAGATTACTCTCTAGAAAATAAAACTCTACATGAACCTGAAATGTTTGTGCTCTTCTATTTATTTAGGTAAATGTTTGAATCATGTATATAGGATTATATATAATCACTACATAATCATGAACATGATGTTAAGAGGAAAGCACCGAAAATACTCTTACATATGAAGTATTTATTTCATTTGTCCTTGTCTCATTTACCTACCTTTAATTGTTTGTTAATGTCTCTCAACTTAGACTATTTATATACTACTATAAAAATTATTGGAACGGAAATGTCCCAATCATTTAAAGAATTTTAAATCATAGATAGACAGGACAGGACAGGACAGGAGTCTTCGTATAGTAGAAAAGAATCCTTTTCTTTTTAATAATGCTGTACGTACCCAGAAATTTCATGTTTTGAATTTAGATGCGCCTCAAAATTTGAGAAAAACTAGTTTGATCTGGGATTCAATTGTTTCAAAAGTTATTCATCTCTGTTATTTCATCTAGCAATCCAATCCAAAATTGTTCTCTAATTCCCTGAATTTCGATTCATCCTTTATGGCTGAGGCTTTTATACAACTTTTATTAGACAATATAAGCTCCCTGATCCGAAGGGATATCGGACTGATTATGGGAGTTGACAACGACATGAAGAAGCTTTCGAGCACTCTTACCACTATCCAATCAGTGCTGGAAGATGCTGAAGAGAAGCAGCTGGAAAGCAAGCCCATACAAAACTGGTTATGCAAGCTCAGTGATCTTACTTATGAGATCGATGACATATTAGATGAGTGTACAACCGAGGTCGCAAAATTGGAGCTCAAAAACAGCAAAACAAGTCGGTACAACTTGAAGAATATACTGTATCGACGCAAAATTGGAAGAAAGTGACGATGAAATTGGATGTTGTTGCTGCAGAGCGGCAGAAGTTTCATCTGTGTGAAATGGTTGTTGAGAGACATAACACAGTTGCCGCCATACGCGAGACAGGCTCCATTTTGGATTATTCTCATCCTGTTTATGGAAGGGACGAAGAAAAAGAAAAGATTGTGGATATATTGGTCAACCAAGTGAGTGAGTGTCAACAACTCACCGTCATGTCCATAATTGGTATTGGAGGCCTTGGCAAGACCACGCTTGCTCAACTAGTTGTCAATGATGATAGCGTACTTGGGCATTTTGATACCATACTTTGGGTTTGTGTCTCTGATAATTTTGATTTGAAAACTCTGATAAAGGAGATGATAGAATCTGCATCTGGGAATGGAAGTGCTTCAGGTTTAGTAAACTTGGATACTTTACAACGACGTCTTCAGGATTTGTTGAACCAAAAAAGATATTTGCTGGTATTAGATGATGTGTGGAACGAAGATCAAAATAAATGGTCTTCGTTGAAACGTATATTGGCATGTGTTTCAAAAGGCACTTCAATTATTGTCACCACACGCCTCAAAAAAGTTTCTGATATTATGTCAACAGTTCCGGCCAATTACTTGACAGGGTTGTCAGAAAAGGATTGTTGGTTGCTGCTTAGACAACGTGCATTTGGACAACAGGAAGAGGAACATCCTAACCTTCGAACCATTGGGAAGCATATAGTGAAGAAGTGTGGGGGTGTGCCTCTGGCTGCCAAGACACTTGGAGGCCTTCTACGGTTTAAGAGGGAAGAAATAGAATGGCTTCACGTCAAAGAAAGTGAAATATGGAACTTACCGCAAGAAGAAACTTCAATTTTGCCAGCCTTGAGATTGAGTTATCATCATCTTCCTTTGAGATATAGACAATGCTTTGCTTATTGTTCCGTGTTTCCTAAAGACACTCATATTGACAAGAAAGAGGTGATTTTTTTGTGGATGGCACATGGATATATTTCTTCAAATGGAAAATTGGAAGTGGAGGATGTTGGTAATGAAATATGGAATGAGTTAGCTTTGAGATGCCTTTTCCAAGATGTAATCACTATATTTGATGGTCAAACTATATTCAGAATGCATGATCTTGTTCACGATCTCGCGCAGTCAATCATGGAGAATAAAGTTCCTGGTACAGAACTGGGCAACAAAAGCAGTGGTTCAAATAGCAAAATCCGTCAGGTACATCTCTATCAACATCATGTGGCATTCCCCTCCAATGTTCTTTACAATATCGATGTTTCAACCGTTATGAACTTTAGTCGTTTGAGAACGTTAAATGCTAGCCGAACAAGTATAAAAGATTTGCCTTCTGCAGTAGGCAATCTCAAGCATTTGCGGTACTTGAACTTGTCCCACACTCAAATTTGCTCACTACCCAAGACAATATGTAGTCTTTGGAATTTGAAAATCTTGGATCTGAGTGGTTGCAGAAAGCTTGTTGGTTTACCTAAGAACATGAGGTACATGCGCAATCTCCGTCATCTTTTCTTGGATGAATGTAATTCTTGGAGTCAGATGCCCCCTAAAATTGGTGAATTAACACATCTTAAAACATTGTGCGTTTACATCGTGGGTCACGGAAGAGGTAATCAACTTGGGGAATTGGAATCCTTGAGTCTTGGAGGCAAGCTTGACATTCGGCATCTAGAGAGAGTGCAAAGTCACGTGGATGCAGAGAAAGCAAATCTAGCCAAGAAACAAAACCTTCGCGATTTAAGCTTACAATGGGAAGGAGACAATGTATTTGGAGTAGGGGGAAGCATGGATGAAAAGGTACTAGAAGTTCTTGAACCTCACCCCAATATCGAAATCCTAAGTATATGCGGGTTTAAAGGTAATAATTTTCCTATTTGGATGAGAAGTTCAACTCTAGAAAACATAGTTTGTATATCCATACGAAAATGCCCAAATTGTTTGTTTCTTCCCCAAGGACTGGGAGACTTGCCCTTTCTTAAAGACTTACGTTTAGAGGAACTAGCACTGCAGTACATTATTCAGGATGGAGTTAATTCACCAAGACTGAAATTCCCAAGGCTTCAAAAAGTCGGCTTGAATTCTCTTCCCAATCTAGAAGGGTTGCTAAAGGAGGAATCTGAAGAAATATTTCCCAATCTTCAATCGCTATCAATTTGTGGCTGCTCTTCATTGATATTACCAAAACTGTCATCTCTCAAACAGTTGTACTCGTATAGTTGCAGCAGCAGGACTATGACTTCATTCTCTAAGCTTGAGAATTTAGATCATCTTTTTGTGCAAATAGATAAGAGTATGACGCATATCCCCAAAGAGACGCTAGAAAACCGCATTAATCTAAAGAAATTAGACATTTTGGGATTGCATGAGCACTCTCTGCCAGATGAAGCGTTGCAAAGCTTGAAATCTCTTGAATGTTTACGAATAACAGAGAGTGAGACACTGACGTGTTTGCCCGAGAGCTGGTTAACACACCTCGCTTCTCTGGTGACACTACACATAACACATTGCCCGGAGTTTGTGGAGTTTTCAGAAGAGATTAGATGCCTCAAGTCCCTGAAAACTCTCAAACTTCGCGATCTTCCTAAGATGATATGCCTACCAGAAGCCTTACAACAGCTCTCTTCATTGCAGTATCTAAGCTTAGACGACCTCCCTCGGCTGACTTTGCTGCCACATTGGTTGGGCAAATTAACAAATCTTGATGTTCTGTTTATTGGGGGTTGCCCAAATCTTGCATCACTTCCGGCTATAATGCAAGAAATGGCATGTCTGAAAAGTTTCTTAATTCGGAGATGCCCAGAACTAGAGAGGCGATGTGAGAAGGGAAAGGGGGAAGATTGGCACAAGATAGCCCACATTGACTATGTGGACATTGGTGCAAATTATTTGTTTTCTCCGACTAGACAACCTATTCTATAATAGGGAATGAAGCTGTGAAGGCAGTCAATTATTCAATAATCTTCATGTGACAGATTCCTTTACTTGCTTTTTTGAATTTACAGAGGCTGTACAAAGTTGGTTTTATTTAATTTCGTGTATCCCCTGTTTTAATTTGCAGAGTAAATATATTTGAATGTTAATACGTAGAAAATTAACTCTCTTTTGGTCACTAAGGCATACAGGTATGCACACTAGAAAAGTGTTGGGGTGAGATTTATGATTAATCCAAGACTACCCTCGCATTTTCATGTCACTTTTCGGTTCATTACGTACGCTAATTCATGCATTAATTGAAATATTTGAGAGTTTTTATACTATACATGTATTTGTCAATTCATACACTACTGAGACGCAAATGTAACAAAAGAAATTAAGGTTACATATTCTAAATGTTGTACTTTTGGCCAATAGGATTTCGCAAATTATAGTAGAAAGAATTTTTCTAAATAATCTTGAAACAATTATGTATTAATTCACCTATCTGTGTTGGTCAAGTTTAAATCATGCACACTGATTAATTGCACAAGGACGTCATGTGTGCAACATAACATAATATATCTCTAATGCATGTTCAAGCCTAAGCAACACGTACACGTGTGTAAAGAAAGTGCTGAGTGGAACTGACACGTGGTCCTGCGTCTGAGTTCCACTACACCGCCTCCATAACATGATTAACATTCACTTAAATCAATGAACGCACACAGGCACAGTACGGAATTAATTGATTGAGAAAATAAACTCTAAATTAATTTTGAAAGAACGCCGGATCATGAGTACGGAAGATGTGAAAAGAGGAGCTGGTCAAGCAGGGGCGGATGGCTCAAAGAGGTCGCCGGGCTTCCTCAACCAGCGACGGGGCTTGCCGTACTCCATGGCAGCTCTTGCCGGCCTCGCAGTGGTGGGATTGGGAACCGTATGGTACTTCACCATCTACACCAACAAAAAACCTCGTCAACCCACTATTAATTCCAACTCCCAAGATACGCGCCCCCCGGCCCGTAAATAAATAAATAGCTGCTCGCTCTATATATATTCTCTGTCTGTCATGCATTAATTTTTGCTTCCTACTTCCATATGTAATTAAGTTGTCCATGGTCGATCGCTCCAGTGAAAATTTAATTTAATAATGCTACTCATATATATATATTAATTTGCTTTTTAATTTGTTTCTGTAGATCCCAAGGATTACGAGTACTTGCATATTAAATACAGTATATTTATATATATTATTGATAATAAATATGTTGTCCGTCGAGGTAATGCTAGGAAGTAATTTCGATCAACTCGAAAAATCTAGATCCAAGAGATATACATCAACTCCAATGCATGCACTCAGAGAACAAATTAATGTTTCTCTTTTAATTCAAAACTATTGTATTCTCTCATGCTTAATACAAATTAATTATCATTGAAGACATTAATAGCTAGTTATAATCATCGATCGATACCATTTGTAATAAAATCAAGTTTAATTAATTTACAAAGATAAGAAGTAGAAAGACAATGAATACTAATTGTTACATGTGCAGAACTAATTATTATCAAAGCACAGATTTGGAATATGTGCTATCTTGTGCCAATCTTCCCCTTGTCCCTTCTCACATCGCCTCTCCAATTCTGATAGTGAGACTTTTCAGATTTTTCATTCCTTTTATTTATAGGCGGAACTGATGTAAGATTTGGGCAATGGTAGATACACAGATGATCAAGAGATGTGAAGTTGCCCAACCAATTTGACGGCAAAGTCAGCTGGGGGAGGTTATATAATCTTAGGAATTTCAGATTATGTAGCTGATGTATGGACTCACATATCATCTTAAGAAGCCTAATGAAATCTAGGGATTTCAGATTCTGGAGGTATTTAATCTCTTCTGGGATCTCTACAAAATTTGGGCAACGAATTATGGCTAGTCTCTCAAGAGCAGTGAGGTGTGGCATCCATCCTTTCGGCAAATAGGTTAGTGTCTCACTTTCTTGCAAAACTAAACTTTTAAGAGAAAACAAGTTTCGGCAAATAGGTTAGTGTCAAAGTTGCGCTGCTGCATTCGAGTAAGTGCAATTCTTTGAGAGAAAACAAGTTTGGCAATATCAAAGAGCAACCCACGATGTGTAGCATTTCAAGATTCGGGAACATTTCTACCGCTTCCTCCTTTAACAAACCTTTTAGATTGGGAAGAGAGCGCAAGTAGAGTTTTTCAAGCCTTTGGAATTTTGGCGTCAGTGAACTCACACCTTGACTTTCATTCTCAACAATAAATTGCAAGTTAAAGTTCTTCTAAATTCAACTTTTGAAGATGAGGCAACTCTCCCAGCACTTGGGGAAGACGCAGACAATTGGGACATTTCTTTATAACAATCTCAACTATATTTTTTAAAGTTGAATTTCTCATCCAAAGAGGAAAATTATTACCTTGGAACCCACTTATCAACAAAATTCTGAGATTTGGGTGAGGTTGAAGGGCTTCAAATACCTTTTCATCCACATCTTCCCCCGATTTAGATGCATTATCTCCTTTCCATAGTAAGCCTAGATGATCAATGTTTTGTTTCTCGGCAAGATTTGCGTTCTTTGCATCTACGTGGGTTTTCACTCTCTCCAAATGCTCAATAAAAAGCCTTCCTCCAAGATCCAAGGATTCCAAGTCTTTAAGTTGATTACTTTTTTTGTGATCCACAATGAACAAACTCAATGTTTTAAGAGAAGTTAATTCACCAATATGTGGGGGCATCTCACTTAAATAACTACAATTAACCAAAAAAAGATGACGAAGGTTGCGCATGAATCTCATATTCTTGGGTAAACCCACAAGCTTATGACAATAATTCAACTTCAAAATTCTCAAATTCCAAAGACTGCATATAGCATTAGGAAGACTACGAATTTGAGTGAAAGACAAGTTCAAGTATCGCAAATGTGTCAGTTTTCTTACTTGTGAAGGCAAATCGTTAATACTTCTTTTACTTGCATTCAACATTCTCAAACGGCTAAAGTTCGTTAAGACAGATGTTAGATCCATATTGAGAAGAATACTTGCAGGGAATGCAATACTATTATTTTGTAGATTTACCTGGCGGACTTTGGTAATCGAAGCACTTTTATTATCGATTTTCGCTTGTATTCCAAGAACTTTATTCTCCATGATTGATTGAGCGAGATCATGAACGAGATCATGTACTCTGAATATGATTTGATCACGACCTCTTGTTCTTACATCTTGGAAAAGGCATCTCAAAACTAACTCGTTCCATATTTCGTATCCAACATCCTCCGCTTCCAATGTTCCAGTTGATGAAATATATCCATGAGCAACCCACATAAGAATCAACTCTTCTTTCTCAATCTCAAAGTCCTTAGGAAAGACCGCACAGTAAGCAAAACATTGTCTCAGTATTAACGGAAGATGATTATAACTCAATCTCAAGGCTGGCAAAATTGAATTTTCTGTTTGTGGTAAATTCCATATTTCACTTTCTTTGACATGAATCCATTCCTTTTCTGTCCTCTTAAACCTTAGAAGGCCTCCAAGGGCCTTAGCCGCTAGAGGCACGCCAGCACATTTCTTTGCTATGTGTTTGCCAATGGCTTCAAGGTTAAGATGTTCTTCTTCTTCTTCTTGTCCAAATGCACGTTGCTTCAACAGAAACCAACAATCCTCTTCCGAGAAGCCTTTCAAGTGATGGGCTGGAAATGTTGACATGATATCAGCAACAATTTTAAGTCGTGTGGTGACAATAATTGAAGCGCCGCTTGAGCCGCATGCTAGGAAACTTTTTAACATGGACCAATTCTCTTGATCATGATTCCACACATCATCCAATACAAGCAAATACCTTTTCTGATTCAACAACTCCCAAAGTTGTCTTTGTAAAGTATCCAAGCGCAGCAAGTCTGAAGCACTTTCATTCCCAGATTCTAGGATCGCCTTAATTAAAGTTTTATAATCAAAATCATCAGAGACACAAACCCAAAGTTTGATATCGAAATGCCCAGCTACTCGATCGTCGTTGAAGACTAGTTGAGCTAGTGTGGTCTTCCCGAGGCCTCCAATACCAATTATTGGCAAGATGGAGAGCTCACGACAATCTCTCATTCGGTTCACCAAGATATCCACAATTTTTTCCTTCTCTGCATCCCTTCCATAAACAGGATGAGACTCGTTTATAATTGAGCACGTCTCGCGTTTCGAAACAACGTGTCTTTGTCTATCTACAGTAATTTCTCGCAGATCATATTGTGCACGCTCTGCAGCAATAACATTCAATTTTTTTGTCACTTCTTTAATCCTTCTTCCAATTTTTAGTCGATACAAAATATTCTTTAGGTAACTACTCGATTTGTTGTTTTGGTGCTTCAATTTTGAGACTTCAGTTGCACACTCATCCAATATGTCATCAATCTCATATGTAAGGTCATTGAGCTTGCATAACCAATTGTGTATGGCCTTACTCTCCAACTGCTTCTCTTCAGCATCTTCTAGCACGGCTTGGATGGTGGTGAGAGTGCTCGAAAGTTTATTCATTTCTTTGTCAACACCCATAATCAATCCAATCTCCCCTTGAATCAGGGAGCTCAGATTCTCTATTAGAAGTTTTACAAACGCCTCAGCCATAAATTAAGGATATTTCGTAATTTAGGAGATGTAATTAGAGAAATATATGAGATTGCTAGGTGAAGAAATATCAGAAGGTAAGAGTATGTGAGGTATAAAATTGAAGACCTGATGTCAAGTATATGTAGATTTAATTTCTCAAAATTTTAATCTACCCCTTAAGCCAAACAAGAAATTTCCGAGTGTCGGCTGCAAGTTGTGTAATTTAATTAGTGATACAGTTACACACTAACACATTGGTAGGTAGCCTTTGGCCAATAATTGAAATGAAAGGTTAAAGACTAATGCCACACCTGAATTGTTATCTAATATTCTACGAAGGTTCATGGCATTTTCTTATGTAATAGTAGTACTAGTTAAGACTCTTGATGGAGAAGTCATCTGAGGCCGTAGTCTACTGGCAAGGTTGAGGCCCCAAGAACAAAAGGTATTGGGTTCGATGTCCACTTGTGCGGGTATTTTTCTAGTTTATTGTGGTTTGTTTATTTTTGTAATTTGACGTTGTTTGAGTTTATCTTTGTAATTTAATAGTTACTGGAAATATTGTGATATAATAATTGATGTATGAATGTATTTATCTGAAAAAACTCTTGACGTAGAGAGAAACAATTAGGAATAGGAGAACCTAAAGCATAAATGAATAAATATTTTCATATTCCTCAATAAATATTAAATTTGTTAACAATCTTAATATTGTAACTTGTGTACAATAACACTTTAAATATAACAAGTTGACAATAATTAGGGACGGACTAACTATTCTATTAATCATAGAAACACCACCAACTCCTTTTTTCAATTATACAACTTAAAAGGGGATGATGTACCTAAATATTATTTCATGCAGAGACTTTGACAAATTCAGCTACCTTCTAAGTCAAGTTGATAAGATATCATTGTCACCTTCAATATAAAATTAACTGAACAATGTCCTTCTCACCTTCAGTAGTACTAAATTACGTAGAAATTACAGAAATTGACTTAGAGTCTGATGCCGTGAACCTGTTTGATGAGGGGTTTGGATGCGGCCTCCGATCCTTAAGCTATCAACTCAAATTAGTGATTAGAAAATATTATGTGAAATTCCTGCCAGTAATTTTGTGTATTGAAGTAATCTGAGTAAGATGTTCTAATTAATTGATGAAATTTATGCCATCTCGAATTTATTATATTCTTGAAACATTCTGAATGCGGATAAACAAACCCGTTATCAGAATAGAGATTAGAAATCCCTAACTGACAACTTCCAATATAGGAAGTGGTTAGGGCTATTATAAAAGACCACTTGAGGTTGGTTTGTCAATGGGGCTAATATCAATCCGGGTTTGGTTTGAATCGGGTTCAATTTTTTAGGATTATTGTTAGATTAAAGATCAAATAGATCTAATTCGATTATAAAAAATTTATAACTTGAAATACGTGGAGCGAATATAGATTTGGGTAAATATGATCCGTTAAAGATGTATATTTTTTTTTTACTTTAAAGATGTGTACTTGATATATTTACATAATATTTTACTAAGATAAGTTAAAATCAATAATATTTTACCATCAGCTTAGTTAATAATCCATTCGTAGTTTCAATTTTATGTATATTTTCATCTAAAAACATGAATATTTGTCATGACAGTTTTAACTTTTAACACGTGAGCTCAATTATTTAAATAAAATTGTAATATTAACAAATTTATTTTAGAAAAAATATATCGGTTTTAAAATTTAAAAGTCTAGATTCTATTAGACTTGAAATTTTCGATGTCCGACCAAATTCGAACAAGATCCGATTGTTTCAAAATTTTAGATTCCAGCAAGATTTGGATCCAACTCGAATTTGATCCACATAAATGGAGTCAAACTTGGGTCAAACTTGATATGACTCGAATCCGACCCGTATGACAAAAACTCTATTCTTATTGTGAAGCATATTCTCTGTAAATGATATTGAGCACAAAATATTAACTTTGTCTTGGTTTTATTTTACCCTAATATGCAAATTTATTCTGCTCGGAGCTAAGACAAAGTAACCTTGGTTGATTTTGGATGCAAATGTACGGATTGTTCGACTTACCCACGGGTATAATTCCCCACATCATAATTGTTGTGAGCATCGATTTAATTGGCGATCAACTAATTCTTTTAAAATCCTTAATTTTAATAAAGAACAGGCATTCCATCCAAATTTATAAACTGGGAAAGCACATAAAAGCTGTCATAAGGGTCCATGGAAAGGGTAGTGCTTGAAGAAAACCAATAAGCCATCCGAAAGGCGAAGCTTATGAATACATCTTTAAATACAATGCATTAGAACTAGACTAGGAAATATGAAAACGGAAAAGGTAAAATCAAGACTTACATTTCACAATTGAAGTAATTTCACGAAAAAATACGAAACAAATTAATGAATGTAGCACGTATGTTTGAGGTATAATATTGCCTGTATAAACGGCATTGGTCATGATTTGACTGAGTCTGAATTATCTGCTTCCAGAATTGGCACAATCGCAGATGATAATTCTATATGAGAAACTCTCACGGCACCAATTAGCCGCTCTGGCAACTCATCTGTAGTGTTAGCCTGGAAAAATATGTGGGCCGAGTAAGTACCAAGCCAAAAATTGTTGATATCATTAGAAGAAAATTTTATGAATTTAGATTAAGCAGATATTTGGATAAAGATATAATTACCTGTACAAGGAAAGCCATGTCAACAACGAGTGTGGTAATCACACCAATTACAAGCCCCAGGACTCCATTTGCCACTGTGGAAGAACCAATATCTATATCAACCTACACAAAGAGTAAGAAAACAGGACAGATTGGTGATTCTCAGGTTATCTTAGTCAATAAATAGAGAGTCAACCCAACCCTTGCTCTAGTGCATATTATAGCACAAGGACACGTTCAAAGACACACACTCACACACACAAGCACAATTCCTTACTTCCAAGTATTTGGGACCACGTATATAGTTGCAATCAACTGCTTTTCCTAGTAAACAAGGGGTGCTTCCAACACTCTGGCGTACAATCCAAGAGCCCTACATGATTGTAATTATTAGTCAAAACGCAAAGCAAAAGTTAAGTAATAAAGAAAGAGGGCTTCATGTCTTAGTACGGGCTGACCCAGGCATTTAAAGTGAAGTTATTTTTAAATATGACCATATAAATGCCAAGGGCACAAACTCCTAGCCTTCACATGAAGCCTAAGAGATAAGATCGTTTGTTTTGCAGGTAACAATTTGAATTCCATTATAACAAAACATGCAACTTTTTTTATTGATATAACAAAAGATGCCACAAGGTGTACTCAACAAAACCTCATGAATTTGTGTTGTGTGCAGTGTTTGTGTGTGCATAGAGAGGAGAGTAGTATATGACATGTTTAAATGTAGTTTAGGTGGGTTAAAAACAAGACAAAATTCACAGAAGAAAAGGACTCTTTCCTTAATTTTGGAAAGTCTAATATAGAAAACATATTAACCCAATCAAGCAGTCGAAAAAAATGTCAGATATTATGGATGAACTACCGGGTAATACTATGAAATAGTAGGATAATAAGAAAAGATATATACACAGTAAATATTCAAAAGTTGAATTACGTAGTTGTGGATAATATCAAATTGCAACAAGTAAACAACTACACCCACTCCTTGCTCCTCTTAAAACAAAAGCGAAAAAGTATGTAATGATTAGTGATAGGCATGTCCATTTTTTCATGTGTTGCTTGAATATTTGCACTAGGTAGGTGGGAAACGGTTGTTAAACTAATTATTAAGTAGGTTACGTCCAAATGGCAAAAGCAAAAACTATAAAGTAGGTTATCTTTTTTATCTTTTTCAAAGATTTCTACAGTGATCTAAGTCACAATCAGTCACACCAAAGAAACCATGATAGCTTTAGCTAGAGCAACATATTCTTATTATATTCAAAATCATAGAGGTCATTAGACCTAGAAGTACAGGTGTAAAGATAATTTGAAGATGACCGTCCATCAGTTCTGTTCTTGAGAACGCAGTGGGAACACTAGCTCACTTACTACTCTCTCCCATCTCATTTTAGCACATATCCACCTTAACATTCTCATATAGACACATCTATTATAGGTGTTACAAGCCCCATAAGAACCCATATCATCAGCAGTCTTTTGGCATTAAAATATACAAGGTTGCTAATAATTCCAGAAGACTGAGAAGAGTATAATCATAATTGAGCTTATTAAATGTTATGAGTCACTAACAAGTGTGATAGAAATTTTTCTAGGAGTTTCAAAAAATAACTCTTAGACTAGAGGCCATTTCCATTTTTATTTACATAATGAACTGAAAGATATGTAATACAAACTCTATTTTACATATAATATGAGAAGGGGAAAAGAGAAAGAATGATACCTTTGGTACTGATGGAATAAGCTTCAATCTACTATTGCGAAACTCATCATCGCCATTAATAAAGCGCTGCAAGAGAGATCCTGGTACCAATTCCTTGGCTACAAAGTAGAAAACCATGCTGTAGTGTGTCGAGCCAGGTACCTGCAAGAACAAAAAAAAATTAGCAATTTTCGAACTATCAGACCAAAAAACAAGAAGAGAAATAAGATACACATCAACTCACTTGCAGATTAAAAACAATAGAGAAATGTCCTCTATCTGATGCAACCTGGAATGGGAAAAAAAAATTAATATCGGGTTGATAAAAACTCTGAAATAATACATAAAAAAGTAAATTAAAATAAATTTAAGTGTAAATAATTAATATTAAAATATAAGGGTAATCAGATGAAAGGAAACAATCACCCTATAGAAACTTACTTGTGCTGCACAACCACGACGTCTAGCAACATGATCCATTCGTTTTGTATCTTTGAACCAATCCACTGCAACAAGATCCATCAGATGTTTACCTGCAGGGATCTTCAAATATAGATTGCAGAAATGTTATATGGTTGTTTAAGCTAATTTAGGCTGCCCGAAGCCCCATCTATAATATATTTGCATTAAAGAATCAATAACTTATACCTTTGATTTGTTATAGCAGAAATGTTTGCTTCGAACTCTGAAGTTGTTACCTTCAGATAATGTCCAACAGTCACGAGCCTTATCATGATCATCACGGCGAAGATTACCCGAGAAAATGGACAAATCTATTTGATCTTGAGATTCTTCTTCATACGCTTCATTTTAAGCAAAGCATCCAAGCAAATTCAGTTTATCTCAAGAAAAAGAATTCTTATATCAATATAATTGATATTAAATTCATTATGTACCAGTTCTTTTGTCTTCAATCTCAACGGAAGATTGCAAACCCTGTAAATGTGTGAATCACGTGAAAATAGTAACCAAACATAAGTATAAAATAAATACATTATAGAGGCAAGCGTATAAGACTGACGTCTATATCTTCATCTTCATCAGAGTAGTCATCCATCAGTACAGCATTCCTATTTGCTGCATGTATTTGATCAAGGGAAGGAGTGCGATGATGAACAAAAGATGACTGGAGCTTCTGACTCTTCTTTGAAGAACCAGATACTGATGTCATATTAACCATTACAGGAATTCTAGGAGCTGCAGTCCTCTCATCAATTAGAGAAAAATATTCTCGCAATCCTGTGACAGCATTAAACCTGAAAACATCCATCACCATTGCACACAACACAATTTTTTTCATGGAACTGATACTGAATATATTAGATCTGGATTTACGAAATAGATTTAGAGGTGGTGAAACATAACAGCACTGCATCTTTTCATCTAACGCATTCTAAGTATTATCCATTATACCAGGAGGAAAATTCTGAGTCTAAGACTCTATTTGGTTCATAGAATAGCTGTTCCACCTAGAATCTCATCCTACTGGGAGTCGGATCAATGACAATACCACTTATAGAGTTTCGCTGCGGCCTGAAGGTATTGAAATTACAAGTAGGGATTGTCAATGGAATATCACAACTACCTGCCCCCACGCAACCACATCGTGCTACTACCCCCTCCATTAAAAGTAATTTCAACATCAAAATACCAAGCATCAGAATTTTATAAAAGACGATCTCTTCTCTAACTTACATAGAGGACATAGTGGAGACAGAGGAGCTGCTGATGGCAGCATCAGAAGGATGACAACATGACTTTGGAATGGACAATATTTGAGTTTGGGCCTTTAGGGTAAAGAAGGCAGGGATACAGGGCAGCAGACTTTAGGAATTAGCGGTTCTCAGAGAGGAGATTACAGCTTTTGGTGGTGACCTGCAAGGGTTGGAGAGAGGGTGAATTGAAAGTTGGATTGATTTTGATGATTGTGTGAGATTATTCTAAGAAGGGTTTTGATCTTCTTCTCCTTCGGAAAAAATTAGAGCCACTTCAAGGCCCAAGGAAATACACATTATTAGGCACAAAAGTTCTAAATTAAAGTTACCTCTCCAGTCAATGAGTGGGGAAGAAAACCAGCAAAATGATGGTACAAGACTTGCAAAAATTGACGAAGCCTTCATAACACTACAATCTATTGGTTTCACGATTCACTCAGTTGGTTTGACAACATTCCTAATAACATATAGTGTAATATGCAAATTACACTCGAGTTATAACTTATTTTGTTTCAAATTGTAGCTTAAGATTACCAAGCTACTCGATATCCACTATACTCAGCCAACAGAAAGAAGAAGCACGAACAATTCTATGATTTGCTAGAGGTGGTTAGATTAATAATTCGCTGAACATGTTAAAGAACTTGAACAAGGAATTAGATCCCCATTGCCATAACCCCCAACTACTTAATCTCAGCAAAGGCCATTATGGTAAAATTGGTCATCTAAAATGAACATGGGAGGCATTTGGGAAAACCACAATAACATAAGTACATGAGGATATCCACATAAAATAAATTCAAAAGCTTGAACAAAATAAAATTCACTGTTTCTCACCCGCAACACTATTCAACATCTGGAGAAGACAGTGTTGTTGAAATGATGACATATAGCCCACTCCCCACCCTTTTAGGTCAATCTGCATAAGATGCTGGACCTGTGTTCGTGGCCTCCCATTACGGGGTTTCAAAGGTGAAATATTGTATCCTCCACCTGAAATTAACAGCAGTTGCGTCTTTCAGCATGACAAGGACATAAACATGAAGATTAGAAAACAAATCAATTTGTCTATACAGTAGAACTTGATAATATTCAGGAAATTATTATGCAATTTAGCAGAAAAGCTCAATGAAATTTACTCTCAATATTAGCTCGCACAAATCCTGGTTGCGGACCACAATTCTCATGCTCTCTAGAACGAAACAACACAACTGCACAGCAACAATGTGAAAACAATGAGGGTTGTGCACGGGGAAAAATTAAATGCAAAACACTTAAACAAGGAAAGCCCTTCAAACATTACCATAACTGCCATCATCATTTCGACGCCAATAGCGTACATAACAGATGTCACGAGGCCATACAAACCTGGATTGTTATGCAATAAAAAGAATGAATCTATTGGTCACTAAATACCAAATATATAACACCCCTCAAATACAACAAATGCATTTAAAGACTAACTTTTGTTCAACCACCTGAAAGGCAGCTTACAGTAAAAACAAGAGAAACTGTAGAGAATCGATTGTATCAGCAAAACAATGTCAAAGAGTAAATTCTCCATCTCAAGTGGTCATTCTATAGTTGGACCCAGAGCAAACGTTATAAATATAACCCATTTGATACATTATGTGCAATGCAAAAATCATCCGTAGAGACTCTACAGAAAACCAACTATCCAAACAAACTTATTCTACCATTAAGGAAAAAGGCCTATATTCTAAGCACTTCAAGAATGATGAGGCAACAGCACTGAGAGAATGCAATTATTATCGTATGTTAAAGATTAAAAAATAAATAAAGGAAATGAAGGAAGTTATGGAAGGACATGTTACGTTGGAAACCAGTCTAATTGAAGCCTGTGGTACAATATAGCGGTATGTCCATCTACTTCTTCAACTAAGCTACCATACTGGAAACTGCAATCCCACCTGCATTGATAATAGACTTCCTTTATACATGTCTCATAAATACTGCAATTAAGTGTATACATAACTTGAATTCTTCATAAGCTTCTCTCTTTTTGTTTGATGCCACAAAATATAATTTAGTCATTATAGGATGAGGTATGAAAGTGACTGGATATAATGACTAAAAAGCCAAAACCAAATGAGAAAACTAATAAAGCAAACGAAGAAAATCAGACCAAAGCAAGTATATGAAATTTATTGTTTTTTTCACGAGAATTACCTGTACTTTCACTCCGAAAAGTCTTCCTGATAGAGAATTACTACTACCAAGGTACTAGGGACCTATAATGCTGAGACTAAAATGCAGCATGAACCTCATAACGTTTCACTTTTATTCTTAGTTATGTCATGTACACCTCAAGAGATTGGATTTTATATCAAGCAATCAATCAGCCATCACTAGTCAATCTACCAACAGGTACTCACGTTCACATATATGATGAGCATTCAAGCTGATTTAAATTCATAAGTCATATATGAAAAGGACAAGTAGTACTTTTTAAAATAAAAGGGAAGTCCAACTACCAATCTTTGTCAGCATGTGACAAAAAACACAATAATGGGAAATTAGTGAAGTAAAGGTTGAGTAAAAAACAAAAAGAACCAACTCGCATCTTGTCGCGTCCATGCTCATTATTAGCTCAAATACTTCTTCACAGGTAGCCTCTACTACCCCGACAGCTTTCATTGCTCTACTACAGCTCTTCGGCTGCATCAATATCAAAATGTGAGGATACATCGTAAAACATCCACTTTTTGGCCAAGTCGTTGAGGCACATACAGGCAAGAAATTTAAAAAATGTTCTTACAAGAAAATCTACTTCAAGAAGCTCCTCAAAAATCCGAAGTCCTAAAATATCACATAAAAAAAATGATTAATCAAGTTAAATGCCACATTATCACATTGTAAATAACTTAAAAGCTCAGGATTTCAAGCCTCCCAAAGTCCCAATATCTATCACCAGTTAACATAAATTAGAAAATTCAACACACCGTTTTGGCACTGAAGAAGGCGCCAAAACTTCCTAGAAAATGCCTGATTGCTTGAATTCTGATTAGCCAAGTCTGAATCTAATTCTTTTGTCCAGTCCAAAACAGACTCAGGAGGACCTGCCACAGGAAATTTGATAATAAATATTTGTAGTAAAGATCAAAACAAATTCTGAGGAAGCCGTGACAGGGAGAATACTGGGGAGAACCATTTCCTATTGTTGTTCTGCGCAACAAACTTGGATGAGAATTATCTTCATCTTCTGCAGCACTAAACCTGCACCAAAAATATTGACCAAGTCAAGCAGAAGAAGAAACATACATTAAGTTGTTCAGCTGTGCACCAGATGATCATATTTTCTAGATATGATAAACCTAACAGACCTGTTAAAGTTCATCAGACAAACGGAAAATAGGAATGGTTTAAGAATAGAATTAGTTTCAAGGGGAATAATTTTAATAATAGGTAACAAATAAAACATCAAGCAACATTAAAGATATATTCAAATGTGGATTAACAATATAAAAAATATATTAATTGCACTCAATATACATAGAATTCCTGTTTACAAACCAAGTTTTAAATGAGAACATATGACGGACATATGGACAGAGGAAGAGAAATGAAGGCAACTATTATCACAACCTAATGTCCAAGAAAGACGCAGTTGCTAGAATATCATGAATAAAAGGACACTCGCTTTGTAATTCCATTTCTGATTATTCTTCACAGAAGCCTGACGAAGTTTTTGATTGTACCAGACCAAAATACTATGTCTAGATTTATATCTTATCTTCAAAGAACTTTGATAAATGCACCATCCTTTATGCAGGCTAAAACTGCAGCATCTTCAAACTGACATCTTTACTGTGCAGTCCTAAAGAGTCTCGAGTTGATAAAAAAAAAACTGACACTATTGGAGGCCACCCCATGTTGACTTTCTAGTTTCAATCATAGTGGCAGCCTTATTCATAAAATCCCGATGTTCAATGAACTTTATCTCCATCAACAAGAAATAATTCTGTATTTTAATTTAATCTAGCAGAGGAATAATCTCAATGCTATCCTAATTCTTCTTCAGAACCTTGAAGTTACATGCATGGTTTTCCCCTAACCTCAACAGTGGATGCTCTTTCAAGCATCAATTCGGATGAACTTATGTAAGTCCACACTATAACCGCCTTTGTCTTTGTAATTAATCTTAAACCCGCCCCGTAATATTTATGAAGAGGCAAATTAACTGAACAACTGCTTCTTTTTCTTTTTTTCACAAGCAAGCTTACAAAAGTCCCACGGGTCATTATTTCTGCAACAGCTAATAGGTTTAGTAAATAATACTTACTGACTTTCGTTATCAGATGATGAAGCATTCCTCCCACTGTCCATACCAGATTTATATTCAAAAGAATGGTATTTGTTACCATTAGTAGCTTGTGACTCTTGATGCTGCATGTCACCAGTAAGCATCAGCAATTTGACTAGGTGAAACTCAATCAGAAGGAAGTTTTATGGCATGCAGATAACGAATTTTATTTAACTTTTGAAAATGGTAAAATGATGGATAGTATGGAGGCTAAAAAAGGATAACAAAACCTGATCGATAACAGATTCAATTTTTTCTTTCCATATGAGTGCCTCCTGAATATTGAAAGCTGCCATCTGAAACAGGATTCACAGTAATATTAATATGTAAAACAGGTTCAAGTCCCAAAATAAAACTTGCAGCCAGCAAAGGTTACATATAAAATTAGATGAACCTGTGCGAACATTGTTTCAGAAAGCAAATCCGTGCCTATATTCAGGCTATGTGTTGTATGTAATGCATCCATGAACTCAATTACCATAATCCTCACTTATCAACTTTGCTTAAAATATGAGAGGTCATCCTTTATTAACATCCCAAGAAATTGTATCTGTGAGCTAGTAACATCATGATCAATCCAGTTGAGAGAAATGTCACATGACTAACCCTAAAAATTAACTCTTCAGAGTTCCAGATACTGCATGCTTCTTCTAGTTAATTACACAATGGTTACAAGAAAAGAGCTTTCTCCTACATTCAGTATAAGTCTTATCTCTTATGTCCATCAACATATTATTTTACTGAAAAGTCTTGGTTTGAAAGTGATTGATGTTATTTTTTTGTGTTCCCTACAGACTAACGAGGGTGGTACTGCATTTCTAACAAACTAAATGAAATTATTGAGAGTAAATAGCAATATCAGAACCAAACAAAAAAATTCAACGAATAATCTTGAATTCACAGTAAAGTGACACATAATTATGGACACAAATGAGAAAAAATTAACCCAAAAATGTAGGTTAATGAATTGCAGTTTAAGACAATCAGCATCTCAAATGGTTTATTGTAAGTGAATCTACTTATCTCATCGCTCCAAACATTTTACTATTTCAAAATTAATTTTGAGAGGACTTATCTGAAAAACTACCAGCATCTGAATCTAATAAGTTCCAAACATTGTCAATTGTCACCAAAAGTCTCGTCATAGTAACTTACCGTAAGTCGCTGATACTTCTCTTTCTTGTTGTAAACAGACAGAACATAAACCATCTGCCAAAAAAATCAGAGCCTATAAAATATATATACACTAGCAGAAAACTGTTTGAACTGTGGTTATCATTGGAAAATGTTAAGCATATGAAAACAATCATAGACAGATTTGATCAAACTATGTGCTAGGAGTCTTTAGTGAGCTACTATCAACTTTTATTTAAGTTTAAAAGGAATAAATTGATAGACCAACAGCATAAACTCGAGGTGTACATGCCCATAAAAATCAAGCTTAGACTGCCCCACAAACTAGACTTTGTAATTTCAGAAAATGCAAACATAGGGAGTGCTTTTTTCAACTCTACTATCAAGCCAACAAACAAAACACCTAATTTAGAAATCTAGTTACAAGAAAACTTTTACCCTATTGGATATGACATAGTAACATATCTTTGATGTGGAAGTAGATATTTCATGTTGACTATAGCCCCAATGTAGGTGTGCGACTGCGAGTACTTTTTTTGTTTATTTGCTTCACATTGTCAGAATGTGTCATCAAGTGCTCATTGATGTAGTATATGACTAAAAGGAGAAACCTAACAAGCCTCATATTCTTGGATCATGATGAGAGATTAATATAAAGCTCCACATTTGTATTTTCCTATATTTTCCTGCACTTCTTGTAATCTTACACTTATAAGTTACGGTATTAATTGACGACCAGAATATTAAGAAAAAGCCCAAAAATATACCCAGCCTTCAAGTACTGGAACCAAAATTAGGTGAATTTGGAGGGATTGATGACTTCCATGCAAAAACATATCATTCCAAGCCATTCTCATCTATAAAAATAATAGCCATTTCCCAGGCCTGGAACTTCATATTTATTTCATGTCCTGTTTGAGTTAATTAGAACTTTCAACAATGTCCATTTATTAATCATATTTTACAATGCCTCTATTGGCCTCTTTGGGTCTTTTTCGATCTGAAACTCAACTACTCTTGGTAGCTAGTAGTGTCTAGCTTTAAAATCCTATTGTTACACCTGAGGTATATCACCTATCAACTCTGTTACAGCCTTACAGGTTAGTAAATCATCCTTACAGCAACCAAGAAACTTATCCTTTTACCAACACAGAAGCCAATTTACTAACCACTGAACTATGCATTAACTTCTACCTTGATTGACCTTATAGATTTCATCTACGAAACTACAACAATATGCAATCTAACCTTCTGCTTCTTCTTTTCTTTTATTTTAGATAAAACCTTCCTGGTAAGATGAATCCCAACTCTTTCATGATTTTATTAAACTATAAAGGACGTATTATTTCATGTCCATATTCAACAATCAACAGCTTAACTAGCATCATGGAAGAAGTCCTAAATCTATAATAATTCGTTTTCAAAATATTTGATATCAAATAATTATAACACATACATCTTTTCAGCTAGCCAATTGTGCTAAAAAGATCATAAATTGTAATGTGGATCAGACACATTTTCTCCAGTTATAAGATATACAAATCTAATTGAGCATATCCTACCCTATTAATGTGTAGAAAGGATAAAATTAAGAAAAGAAATTGGAACACATAATACCTAGTGAAATCGTCTCTCAAAAAGAATGAATCATCGTCAAGTATACAGGCATAATAGTACTCAAATAGTCATTACTAACACAGGGATGAGTTGAACTAGATAGACCAAGAAATTAAAGGATCACACTTTGATTTCAGAATAAATTTGATTACCATTCCAACTTATTTGCTCAATCAAATCACTAAAATCATTTAACATACAATTCAGCAACTTGAATAGAAAGATAACAAAATGTCAATCGTAGCTCACATGTCCATGATGAGTCTTAAGTCCCCTATCCTCCACCCTACAATTGCCATCTATAAGAATAGTCTTGATTGGTACCTACAAAAAAACAAAAACGATACAGATTTTACTCTAAAAGCCCCTTTTCTTCAAAAGGCAACTACTATTTGAGCAATAAAACACCAGATAATTATTTCCACAAAAAGAAATTTAGTGGTTTAACATATAGGCATATCAGCTAAATCCTAAAATTTCCTTTTTCAATTGAATTGCATTATTGAAACAATTTCTAATAAGCCATTACCATATGCTGAGCGTATGTTCCTATAGAGATGATAGTTCATCATTGAAAAAATTGTAATCTGTGAATCCGAGAAAAAACTCATATGTATGTAGGATTACAAAATTGAGATCAACTAGGCATTTACCACATTGTCTTGGGGCTTCTTCTTGTAATATGCTAACAACCGCGACTCTAGCACAAAATATCGCATGTGAATGAATGATCTCCCAATCTTCCTGCGTCCATACCTCACCATCCATCCTTCATACACCGCCTTAGAATTCGACATCTCCACTCAATTTCACACTAATTCTCCTCAAATTCACTTAGTTACTGTTTAATTTCTTCTCGAATTAACAATCTATTTGTATACTCTACAGGAGCTTCATCAAAAGATACAAAAATTCCGGAAGCTCAGAACAGCTCTTTACATCCGAGAAATCGACAAAATCTAAAGCGCCCGAACTGGATCAGTCACCATCGAAGAAAACGAATAGCTCTCGATGTTTCCAAATAGAAAAAAGATCCGCTCACAAAATTATCTGCTCAACAATTGGAACTGAATTCACACTATTGCATCCACACGAAATTGAACGCAATTCCTCGCCGAGCTTTCATTATACGATCAACGATCTGATTCCACAAAATCTTGAAACGGCGAAAATATCGTCAAAAGTTAAGCGACAAAAAAGCAAAACAGAGGGATAGAGAGAGAAAATTTCAGCGTGTTAGTGCACGACTGTGTAGACACGTATATATTAGACGCGCATAATATAGGATAAAATTACCAAATATACAAATACAAAAGTTTATGTGTGTATATGTAAATGTATATATATAGATTCTCAAAAAAAAAAATGTATATGTATATAGTTTACATTTGCCACGCCGCGAGTCAGGATCTTCTCAATTCATCACTTCAACGAATCAATATTCGCATATCCGTCAATAAATCTTTACGTGAATGAATGACTGTGTGTGTTAGTGAGGTGAGAGATGAAATTTGATTCAACGGTAGGTGATCTGGTTTTTCAATTAAGGCCAGTCGAATTAAATAGTAGTAAATCGCAGTGGAAATTAGAAAACGCCGGCAAGTTCAGGGAGAGTTTGAAAGCACAGAATTAGCTAAAAGAAATTAAAAAAGATAAAATAATACAGTAGTACTCTACTGTAGCTATTTTTCTTTGGGGACTGGGAGTGGGGTTAGGCTTTATGTGAGGGCGTCTTTTGTCTTTTGTCTTTTGTCTTTTGTCTTGACTCTTGACAAGGATAAGAAAATGAAAATTATAATACTCCGTATGAGTTATGTAATAGTATTTATTTAGAGGATATAAATAAAATAATGATATAACCATGTTTAACATCAAAGAAGAAATAAATTTTGATGATATTTGACGAGGGTATTTTCGATGAACCTTCAACTATATGAGGTATTTGGTCGGTCAAATCGATTTGGACTTCACTTTGAAGGAACCTTATTTATACTTGAAGAAACTCGTCAAGGCTCGTCGGGATTGTCCCCGACGAAGTCCTTCGTATGCTTAAATTAGATCAAATCAAGTAGTAGATGCGTAGTAAAAAAATGTATATCAGAATTCATGGAATGAGGAGGTTTTGATAGATAGGAGGACCCATGCGGGTCAATAGGTTCAGTTGGGTCGACCCAATAAAAGGGCGCGGATCTTTGGAGTGTTTGGTAAATATACTGAGCTTTAAGGGGCATTATCGTCATGTTAAGTCGATTTTTGATAGATTGACATGGTCGATCTGGTGGAAGAGGTCGAGCAGAGTAAGCTGATCGATATGGTTGATATAGTTGAGGAGGTCAACCTGGTTGGTGATGTCGATCCGATTGAGGAGATTGGTTTTGTCGACATGGTCGATGATGTCGATCTAGTTTGTAATACCGATCTCATAGAGGTGGTCGGCCTGGTCGATGAGCTCGATCTGGTTGATCACGTCTAGAAGTTGTAAGTTTGAATTTTGAGTTTGGTATGCCGTATTTTGGGTATCCTTATGTGACACTTAGTCAACTTACACGTGATCAACCAAATCGAGCTCATCGATCAGGCCGACCTCCTCTAACAAATCGACATTACCAACTAGATCGACCAGGCGGACCTCCTCTACAAAATCGGGCTCCTCTATTGGATCGACATTCTCCACCAGATTGACCTCATCGACCAAATCAACCAGATCAATCAGCTTGCTCTGCTCAACCTCCTCCACCAGGTCGATCTATCAAAAATTGACCTAACAAATAACAAGGGCAATCAAAACAACGATAATGCCCCTAAAAGTTCAGTATATTTACTAAACACTCCAAAGATTCGCGCATTTTTATCGGGTCGACCCGATCAGGACTCGACCGATCAGATTGACCAGCATGGGTCATCCTTTATCTATAAATATCCCCTCATTCCATGAAATATGGTATACATTTTTTACTATGCATCTATTACTTGATCTACTCGATTTGATCTAACTTAAGCATCGGAGGGTCTTCGTTGAAGACAACTCTGGTGAGCCCTAACGAGTTTCTTTGAGTGCAAGTCAGGTTCCCTTAAAGTAAAGTTTGAATCGATCTGACCGACCAAAGATCTCGTATTGTTGAAGGTTCATTTAAAATACCATTTATCAATCTTCTCAATCAACATTATTACTCCAAAAGAAAAAATTAAAAAAAGTCATCCCGTCTTCTTTTCCATTTTATAAAATAACATTTTATAATAAACAAATAAAACATACAATAAAGTCGGATTAATACGACCAAATAAGTTAGACTATTCGCCCATTTAGGATTTAGCACACTTATGGGCACTATAACAGCTAATAAATTTTAACTTCCATATTGATCACCAAGCAAGGGCTTGAATTCTTTAATCTTGACACATCTCCAATAGGAGCTCTCAAGCCATTTTAGCACATCAAAGAGCAAAATGTTAGTTTTGCATATTATAAGGTGAAACATATTATGGGTTCAGCGTGGCAAATTTGCAACACCAAACAAAATATACCACACATGAATAAAGAAAAGTTTTAAAAACACTAAATTTAGCCATTCAAGATGAATTTGACCTTGCGGAAGTAATTTTTGAAAATTAATTTTACCTACATTGATTTTGACCACAATTTATTACAACAGAATTAATCATTAAAGAATTATTTTTGTATTATACCTAATTGTTTAGAATTAATTATGAAATAATTATCTTGTATTATAATTGTTTCTTTCAAAGCAATGTTTGTGGCTTTTGAAATAAATAACTTCATTTTTACGATGCATTTATTCAAATCAAGGTGAACGTACCCTTATAATACACAAAATCAGCAATTCAATACCCAACCACTTAAAATTTATCACTCTGACACCAATATTCATTTTGAACTAGTTTTTTCGGAAACAAAATATTACAAAAATATTATAATTCTAATATAAGTTATATATATACAAATATATTAAAATATCTTAATAAATTGTTATTTTTTTTATAGAGTTATATTTAAAAATTTAAACACATAAAATATAGGCATGCTTTAATATATATCTAGGTAACTAAGTCGCCGAGCGTGTGCGCGTGCGCGTGCGAGAGCGTGAGAGCGCGGGGTATTAAAAAAGTGAAATATGAGAGCGTCTATAAAGCGTCTTTAAAATAATATTATAATATTATTAAAATTATTAAAATTATAATAGAAATGAACAATCTAAAAAAATATTATGGTTCTTACTAATATTAAATTAAAAGTAATTTTCTTGATGGATAAATTGTAGAAATCAATGTTTATATTTTGGAATATACATAATGCATGTTAAAATATGATACGTATATACATATCTAACAACATAAAGGTGCATGCTTTTAAGTATTTATAGACGAATTATAATTTTCTATTAAAAAAAAAATTAATTTCTAATAAAAAAATATTCATCTATAAACACAATTGTTTCAATTAATTCAAAATAAAGAATTAACATTTTAACATACAGTGATTGTTATATATAATCATCTTTATTATTTTAGAACATTTCATATATGAGCTGTATAATTCTATAGAACTAAATTTGTAGTTGTAAATAGTTGTTAATAATCTTTTCAATTCAAATAATTCCATAACTTTCCTTCTTTAATTTTGTTATTAGTACGATATGAAATATCATCATTACATGACATTTATGTACACCATTCAGATGGACCCCACAATCACTATTCCCCAGTTTTTGTTTCAGCTCTTGCAAACAAGGTAGCAATATTTGCAGGCTTTATGATAGTCGTATGGCTAATATTTGATGGGCGAATTTTAATCCCATGAGTGCGCGAATTGTTTCTTGAGAGAGCGCGAATTATTGGTGGAATTCACATTTAGCGCGAACCGGGTGCGCGCGTCGGCCTAGGAGACGCGGATGTAGTTACCTAGATATATATCACGTGGCACGAATTTTGACATTGTGATAAGAGTTATTTTTGAAATTTTGCCTGGCATGAATTAACAATAACGTGCCAAGACACTATATCTGCGCTAAAATTTAGATATATCACACCAAATATGCCTGTTAGAACAAAAAATCACCTGCCTAGGTGCCTTATTGCTTCACCAACAAGTGCCAAAAAAACTCGTTTCTATAAAGAAACAAAAAAATTGCTGCCATGTCCTTTGATCTATTCTTGGCCATCTGCCGGAGCATGTGAGTCCATGAGAGTCGAACGATCAAATCTCGTCTCCATATAGATATATACACCAACAACAGCAACAACAACACCCAAAACTTGAATGAATAACTGGAAATTGGCCAACAACTCACCGTAAACTTCATGTTCCATTGAGCGACAAGTAATTTCATTTTTATTCAGCCAACAACCTTCTGGCATCATTGGACCGTAAAGAGTGAATGCAGTCTGATAGAACCAGAGGCCTTGAAGTGTTATAGCAATGCCACTGCATAAATCAATTGGAAAACTTGTTGGCACGAGGGCTCCAGCAATAGTCGATAATATACAGAGGCCTATAAGGAGGACAAGGATAAGATGGTAATATCCCTCAAGGCCTTTATGTGTAGTCGAGTGAAAATAGAATAGAAGAAACTCTGTGGTGAATGCTGCTGAAGCAATAAAGGCCAAGGCTCCTTCGGGCAAGGGAAGAAACCTGAGAAAATGAAAGAAAAAAAATTATTAATGTACAAAGTTACTAAAAGATGAGTAAAAATGCGAGTCAAGGTAATCTTCTTAATGATACTATAAATTCGAGTTCTACAATTTCAAGATTCGAGAATTTCTAATCACATGAAGTTATCATCTTACTATTCTTTTATTCATGATTATTCTCAAAAGAACAAATATCACGTAGACTGACCAATTACCATAAATCTTCTTTGTATTGCATGTGATTATATCCGAGGAAAGAAATCAAATTTGGATGTTTAACTAACAAAATATATTCCAAATTGGATGGTTGCTACAGGTAAGGGGGTAAATGAAGAACTATATGACACTACATAATAAATGTTCAACTATAAACATTAATTATCATGTTATTTAAGAAACCAAGACAATGATTCTGTTATTTTCTTGTAAAATAAAGTTCTTAATATATAATGGAAGTTTAAAATCCTATTACTTAATGCATGCACTGTACCATAAGGTCTACAAAAACGTATATACAGTGAGAAATCAATGCAATTACTGCAAGATGTAAAATATCCCAATATAAGAACCACACAAAGAATACCAAACTGAAGATAATAAAAATGACAGCATCCTACCATATTGCATCACTCATTTGTAGCTTTAATTTTTTTTATAATACGATATAATTTAGCTACTATTTAATTCTTTTCCAAAAGAATTTTAATGCTATATAGACCACATTAAGATCTCCAAAGTAGGTAGCTAGAAGAATATGATAATGAGAGTCCTACATCTCAACGTTTGGACTCGCCAAAGTCTTAATAAAGAAACAAGTAAAAGGAAAAGACATTAAAGAAAATTTGCAAAAGAGGAAGATTAACCTTGTCTTTTCCGAGAGCAACGTAATGACGCCAAAAATGAAGAACATGAGTAGCATTCCTGAGTGCTCAAAGTTGTTCATATGGGAAGGGTTCAAGACTCCATCAACAATGATCTTGAGATGTGTTGAATACAAAAACTCTATGCAAAGATCAATAAAGCCTCCAATTGCAATAACGTACAACTCCAAGTACTTAAGCCTTCCATCAAAACCTGGAACTGGGTTCCAAACGCTAACTCTAAATGATTTAGGATTTGATACGTATCTAACTATAGAGCACCACACGTGCCACATTCCAACAACAAGAAATAATGTCCCTGGAACTAAATGTCCACGAAAAGACCCCATCTTTCTCGACTATACCAAGACCGATATTTTTCTTGGATAAACAGTTCTAACTCTATCTAAAGATCTTCCTAATCAGTACATATCTTTACAAAACAGAGTGCCACCAAAACCAAGATTCAAGAATGGCCTTTTTTTTTATAAATATTGCTCTGTTGACTTTGTATATTTTCCTCTTTCTCTACTGAATCTGACCCCTAAACAAGAAATCCGAAAGTAAAAGAAGGCAATAATCAGAACAGATAACTTATGATTCACCTTGAATCAACTTGGCACCACCACCTGTCCAAGAAATTTGCACCAAATTTTATTACCACAGAGACATAATAGCAAAGTTTCTTGAAAATCAATTCAGACTTTAGCATCCATAAAAAGAAAAATATAAAAAAGAAGTGGGTAATTGACAAGAAAAGTTTCATGAAACCCGGCCACCTCTGAATCTCTCATTCTATTTTTCAGAAGTCAAAATTGCACACCATGGGATCAAATGAGTCAACAAGTGCACGCTGGAAATAAAACTTAACCAAACAGTTCATTAGATAAACACAGATCTTAACTTGCTAATTCATTTATTAAAGCTAAGATATATCAAACCTAGATTTCAGAATTAAGACCCAAAGACAGTAAAAAAAGAACAGATACGCAAATAAACACTCCTTTATCTGATAATTGTATAACAATTATAACTCCATAGTTAGCTACTTAGCTTCACCATGTGCTTAATCTTCAGTTGACTTGTAATTAAAAAAGAAAAAGGGATATAAGATGGATACCTGCTTAAATGGTTTATCTTCTGATTCTTGTAATATGGTTGTGAGGAAATTCCAAACGGAAAGGCGTTTTAGAAGAGAAAGGAGAAAGAAAGAAGAAATGATGAACAGTTTTGTTAGTAGTAATGTACTAATGGGGGATTAGATTGGATGGGGTCAAAGGAAACTCCTGAAAAGGGTTAAAAAAGACGGCAATTATAAACACATCATTGAAAGTGCAAAACTCAATTAGTATGAAATAATGAAATCTCTATCTCCAATTGGACCAATTCACACGTGCTCGTGGAACAGATGCCAGTTTTGTTATATTTATCTAAAGAAACATTTTCTTTGGGAACAGTTTTTTTTTTTTTTTGGATAAATTTCATGAGACTTTATTGACTATATATAGATGGAATTTTCATTAAAAAAAATTGATGGAGCTTTTAGGTTTATTATGAAAGTAGTTTGGTTGGATTAGTCTCGGTTTAATTTCAAAAAGTGATCTGGGAATTTTTGGCAAACTTTGAAACTCAATTTGGATGATGGTGTCAATGGAATATTGAAACGGTAAAATATTATTAAATATGAGTTTTGAAAATTTAATTGAATTGAGGTTTGGAGGGAAAAATATGTTATAAATGTCAAATCAAATTTTGTATGTGTGAAGAAAAAAATGACAAATGTCAAATCAATTAGATTTTATAGAACTTAATTAGGGTTGTGTAAGTATTGGTGTAGGCTAAAAATGGGTTTGGATTTATACCTCTTCAAATTTTTTACCTAATGAGGTTTGGTTCGATTTAAGTGAAATCAAATCCAACCAAACTATTTCCATACGGATCCTTAATGTCGCCTTGTAGACTGGTTAAACTTGTTTATTTGAGTTGCAGTGAAGCTTTTAATTTATCCAAAAAAAAAAAGTTTATATTATTTGAAGTTCAATGAATCTTTCCCATTTCCAAAATCTACAGATAAAGTAATTATATTATTTAAAATTTCATTGATATCTTCGGTTAGGTAAAAAATTTCAATCTTACTAAGTCATGTAACTCACGAGAATAATTATTTATCATTTACCAACAAAATTTCAAAATAAAGAAGAAAATTGACCCCGAGTCACTTTTACACTCATTTCCAAATATTAACTATTCAACGTTGTTGATATTACTCATGTACAAAAATCATTATGTACTATATATACACATATGATTAATTAGTTTATTTAATTATTTTTATGGCCATAGATCCAACCAGTTGAACATGATTGAATATATTTACCTAGATGGATCGTTTCTTATTTTGTGGATTGAAAGAAAATTTTCTCGTTGTTCCACTTTTTTTGGGTTGATTTGTGGATTGAAAGAAAATTTTCTTGTAGGCCCACTTTTTGCTCAAAATATGAAAGATGGACTTGTCAAAAATCGCCTTGATCCTTATCATTTATTCTGGGAAAATCACATATATATTTTTCTTAATATGAATCTACTAAAAAAATTCAATACGCGTATGAATTTCTTTTTGAAATCCGGACACAAGTAAACGTCATATGAACTACACTAAAGGGGTTAGTCCGTCTAAAATTAGGATAAATTTGTTGTTGTAGATACTCATTTATGACATCATATTTCAATGGATTGGCATACATTTTATACCGCCATTCGTTGGTAGAACTATTTACTCAATCGCGTATATTTTTTAAATGCCTAACAACATTTAGGAAGCAATGCTAGAGCATCTCTATTTGAGTCCAAGTGGTGGCATTGCATCTACTAAGAAAGCAAATGGATCCCATAATAAACTCAATTTAGCTCAAGGCGCATTCGAACTAATGCCTTCACATCCTAGATAAACGATACAACTTGCAAGAAACTAAAGCTAGTACTAATTTGTTGAAGTTTAGCTATTATTGGATTCCAACCAACTGCTTTCCTATGAACTTTGTTAAGTTGCTTTCTTTTTCAATAATAATTTACTTTTCGCCAACATACACCCATAGTTTTATCTCACACCATTTCATGAACACAGCCAATGAACCAATATAACATAATTTAACTCAGAATGATTTCACAGATAAGCAAAAGAAATGCGAAACTCTTCTCTTTTCCTCCGAGAAAAGATATAATGCAGAAAACGATTCTTCAATAAAAATTATCACGACAATGCACTTTCACACTCCTGAAATTGTATTACCTGTGGCCAGAAACTTGTGAAATTTGCATTTGGCCCTATTTCAGATAAGTTTGTATTAGTGAGTCTATTTCAAATCTCATCACATGAACTACGAATGAATAGTATAGATTCAAGCTTTGTATTAGCACCAATTTAAGTCATAACAAAAACTTTTCATGTGTATCAAGAACATGTATAGCTGAATTATTCGTCTAAGATGATACAATAGCTGCAAATGACTCTCAATATTAACATCATTACTTCAACTGTAAACAAACACATATTTTATCTCAAAATAAGGTCAGTTAAGATGGTCAAACAGGACGTATGCTTAATAAGGGACAATTGATTCTATGAGTTCTTGAAGTGGAGCAAGTTCCTTCTTGTCAATCAGCACAAATTCCTGCACAATATACCTTAAAATTTAACCTTCTGAATAATATTCCAATCTATTTATAAAAGAAGCCAGAAATAGTTTAATGGTTTGGAAAGTATTATGGGCCGTTTTACAAAGAATATGAGAACTTACACATGTAAAGAGTATAAAATGCTTGAAGCAGGTATTTAGATGGGCTTCCTCCTTCAGACTAACAATTTTCTGGAAATGAGAGTGATATATATGTGCATATACACGGAATAGACGCTTGAATATAGTCTTCACAACATCCCTGAAATTTGATGGAAATGGTGCACCTACAAATATTTGTTTTTGTCAAGATTATGCTCCAATGAAAAGCAGAAAACGAGAAACTGTAAATGAATAAAGAGAATTATTATTGACATATAAAGTTCTGTTCACCAAAATGGTTGAGGAATAGATATAGATGGTAAGTTCAAATTATACAAGAGCATGAAATATATCAAGACTGAAACTACGCATCATTATTACCAAGCTTTTGTGGAAATAGAGACTCATCATCCAATTGGGTTTCAATCCAGTCCATCAAATACTCGACATATTTAGGAGCTGAAACTTCAATAGGCTTCTTGATTTGTACGCCATCTGCCCATCTGTATTCATACCTGCAAAACATTTATTCGCATGTTAGAAATATTTTTCTATTGCAAGGTTGAACTAGTTTGGAATGATGGAAGAAAAACTAGAGGTTTCTCCTATAAGGTGGAGATCAGTGGAAACATCGACAAGAGTGAACTAGTCCGAAATAATCTTAGACTTAACAATGAACATTTTAATCCCCAAGCATAGTTTAAATTCTTTAGAACTGTCTTTTCTAGCTTCTAACACGACAAAGCACTAGTTAAGAGAAACCAAAAACAATTTTATGTTTATTTTTCATTTCAGAAATGTAAGAAAATTACTATCACTTGGACATACTTGGGGCCAGCAGACATTGTAGGGCAGTTCTCTGGTGTACAGAACTCTGTGAGGGTGCCATAAAGCAGATTCACCTGGTTGAAGAAATCTACAGCTGGAAAATAAAACCAAGAAACTTATTTCAATTCCTCAGACTAAAGCTTATATATCTCTCTATATATATAGAGAGAGAGATAGAGCGAGAGAGAGATTACTATTGACGGCAAGCCATTCGTTTATATCCTCCCCTGGGGGTAGTCTCACAGCTTCTCTCAAGTTCCCACTACCTAAAGTGGCATCAATATGTTTTCTAAGCTGTGCCCCCTGCAACATACATTCATAAAAGAATTGACAAAGCGAAAAAGGTAGCCAGTAAAATCAAGTTCAAAATATAGTAATATACCGTAGAATTTGGAGATAAAGCATTTAAATAGCTAATGTATTAAAAATATGAAGTCATAACTCCCTTCCAAGAGTCAAAAGAAATTAATCATGAAAGATGAACTAAGGAACCAAATTGTTGTACAACTTAGCATATGTCATCACTGGATCTAAATGAAGATAAAGTATCATGCAAAAGTGGGAATATGACTAATTATGCGAAAGAGAAGGAAAATAAAATTATTTTTCCCATTTTCCAATATGCGCAGCCCCATAAAGAGAGAAGAAAAAAACTCGTATATGTATTGTCCTAAATGAAATTCTCCTCCTTGGTAAATCAGAAATATCCTGACAAATGAAGTTAAACTGAGGTTTGTTTAGACATGGTAATACAGGGAGGGTCACAGAACATAATCCACTGGAACAAGTGCAAAAATAGGAAAGCTCAGGAAATCAAATCTTGAAGCTTAGTCGCCACCAAAGCTTTGAATTTCTTGGAGGTTGAAACAGTGTCATTTTTGGTAGGAGTAAACCCAAACCACTGGTATAGTTTTTCTTTCCGAAATAAAAGATGACAGTTTAATTCATCAGGTCGAGGTTCACTTCAGCTCAGTAATTGTAAAGCAGAAAGAGAAATTCAAAATAACTGAATAAGGTACATGTGTTTAGAATAACAAAGAGAATAACAAAGATATCAACCTTACTCCCTGATGGAGCACTCTTTTTAGGGCGGAACGTTCTTTGGTTCCTGTTCAATCATAGAAAATCAAATTTTAATATTAGTTAGATTTTTCATAGTTATATATCTTACGTTAGAGAGATATTATTGGACAAACTGACAAAAGTAGCACTGATACACATACTTCCAACCCACTTGGAGAAGCCAAGCAATGTAGATTACTTAGCAATATTGCCAATATATAAATTTACTTATACTTTCACACTACCTTCTTGCGAAATAGTGCTGCAGAAACCAATTTAGCAAGTGATCTACAGCTAAAATGGAGGTGGAGCTCAAGGCCAACAGTGGCAGCAATTAATTTTGGATACTTTACTCCTCCCTCAAATAGAAGTTTATCTGTTTTTCTCCTTTTTTTATCTATGACTTTACATGGTTATTGAATTCGAAATATTAGAGCAAGCAACAGTAAATTGTTGTTAAAACTTAAAAGGACAGAGTATTATAAGAGGGAGCTAAACTTGCAGTCTTATACTGGAAAATGTTTGGAGAGGTATTCAACTTGAAAGGTTATTGATTCAAGCTAACAGTATAAGATACGCAACAGGCTCATCACGTGTAGAGTAGGTTCGCAGTGTAAATTAACATTGATTGTATAAGACTACATTAGTCACTAAGACTTGTGGTAGGGCAAGCATATCTTAGGTATGAAAATCTCTCAATTTAATTTGGTTTATGCATACATAAACAAAATCTAAGCAGAACCGAATCTTAAATTCACAAACGTTGAAAAAAACAGTGCACAAATTGGAGCAATTTTAAACATATGATGGGGCATATGAAATTAACTTCTTTGAAACATCTTATTAGCAAATAATCACTAGAATTTTCCCAATCTAAAATTGAGCCACTCGAACTACATTAAGTTTCGATATTTTTGTTCAGATCATTCATGCACTTTGAACCATCAACATCAAAGCTCCAATTCCACTCCAACAAACACACATCCAATGTTAGCTTCAATAAAACAACAAATAAGCAATCTATTACCCTTCATTTTATTCTCTTCATCATGCACCTAGTTCTCTAATTAAAAAGAAAATAGAAAATCAAATCTCCTATGGAAGTAAAATTCATCTTCGTCCTTGAATCACCAAAAAAAAAATCTTCATCCTTGGATGTTTTCATCACAACACTCAAAATCATGGATTACGTCAAAAGAAGAAAGAAAAACAGAAGCCGATAATCAACAAACGTTACATAGAACAACAACTTTACCAAAATAGGAATCTAAATACAAGTAAAACAATAGATCCGTCGCAGATCAATCATACACTAAAAGTTTGCGACAAAATTGAAAATTACTTATTGTAGGAAATTACCTGCCGAGGCCAAAGAGACTCATGGCAGTAATAGATGGAGATAGAAAGAGAGAGAGCGAAAGAGGTGATGGAAAAACAGAAAAAAGGTGGAAATGCTTTTGTGAGGGGGATTATATACACTGTTTGTTTGTTTCAATTCATATATATTTATGGAGGGGCCAGTTGGCATAAATATTAGTGGAAGTGTCGAAAAAAGCTGGCGAGCACTGACTGGCGTCCAATAATATAAACAGAACTGAGACAGGGTGGGGATAATAATTGATAATAAGAGTAAGAGAAAATTTCACTTTCCCCCTCAGTTTACAGTCAAGTTGCACTTTCTCCCCTGATTTTCAATTTTTCACACTGTCCACCCTAAACTTACATTAATATTGTACTTTCCCCCCTTGAATTATTTTTCAACCATTTTCGGGGTAGAAAGTTCAACTTTGATGTAAGTTTGGACACTCAATTTTTTTCAACCAATTATAATTCAGAGTGCAAAAAACTTAGAATTTTAAAAATTATGTATAGTTATAATAAGATATATAATACAGAAAAAGTAAAAACTTTAGTACAAAATTAACAAATATAAATAGATACATATATATTATTTAGACATTACATAGTGATATTAAAATCAAGCATACACTATATTTTCATATTTAAGTTCATCTTGCAAGTTGTAGTACCTCAATCGCTACCAGTTGCCCCAAAACCAAGTGGTGTTAGAAAATGCGCATACCCTTCCCTTATAGTGCATTCACACAAGCGCCCACGTTATTCGATTGTGACTCCACCAGCACACTCAGTTTGGGTGTCACAGGACAATTGTTGTCACCCGCACACACAGTTTGAGTGCCCAACACAAGTTTTGCATTACATTATTCAAATATTAAAATTTAAAAAAAAATAGTTTGACAATTTGAAATCGTGGATTTTGTAATTAATAATTAGCATTTGAACAATGTAGAGGTAAAGTTTTTAATTAAAGAAACAAAATAAACTTTCAATCAGAAAATTGTGCAATCTTTCCTGGACTTACAGTTGAGTTATATTTTTTTCCCTGAACTTACATCCTTATTGCACTTTCCTCCCTAAATTTTTTTATTGCATTTCCCCCAACACTCTTTGGTCGGAAAAGAGTTAAGGGAGAAACTGTAATATTAATGTAAGTTTAGGGTGACCAATGTAAAAAATTAAAGTTCATAGGGAAAAGTATAATTTGAATATAAATTCAGGAGGTAAAGTGAGATTTTTTCTGAGAAGAATTAATAAGTCACTCTTTCTTTATTCTGATTTTCGCTATAATGAAAGGCAAAAAAGAAAAAAGAAAAAAGGAATTGGAGTTGACGCGGTTTATGTGGCCTCCTCCGAATTGTTGTTTTAGCATTTCAAGATTTTGAGTGGGGCTGATTGGGTTAGAGACAAAAAAAATTATCATTTTTCCATTTCTTGGTGGAAAGTATTTCTACTTTCTCTTTCTTTTTTGGTACTCCATTCGTACTTTTCTCTTTTGTTCCTATTTTTGTTTGAGATGTACCAAAATAATATTTTTTTTCTTAATATAAAATTATTTTTCTTAAAAGTATAATTTCACATAAAGTAATAATTTGACAATACTAATTTTCTATCACTATTTTTAAGGACATAAATATAAAAATAACTAAAAATTTCATTTTTTTTAATTCTTACCGAAAACTCCGTGTCAAAACTAATTGGAGCAAAAGAAAAGGGACGGAGAGTATATTTCTACTAAAACATATACAACATTTCTCTCATATATCTTACTCCCTTTTTTTTTGGATATATTATGAATAACTCATTTCCTATTTTTTTTTTTTAAATTACCATCACCCACTAATAATTTGACATCGTTAATTTTCAATCAATGCCCCTCAATGTAAATTTGTACAAAAGTTTAATTTTTTTATAATCTTAGCTACAATATATCAAAAGTGAAGGAAACAAGATAGATGAAACGAATGGATTATTTATTAACCGAATGTTAAAGTAAAAATTAAATCAACATTTCTTTTTCTTTTATAAAGGAATCAACATCTCTTATAACTTGGAATGATCTAAATAAGATTATGTAAGCACATGTTTTTTTGGGGTCAGATGGAGTATTACAAGATGTTAAAGAGAGTTCATGGTATTTTGCGTTGACACACATTTAAGAAAAAGATTAAATGTTCTATTTGAATTTGTTAATCTATATTTAGCTAATTAGCTCCAAGTCTCCAGCTAGGCCCGGAATTTGTAACAATGATGGATTGAATTGAAGTTGCAATATATAGTATGAATTTGGGCTGGGCAAGAAATATGAAAGATGTTCAAACTGAGCATAACGCAAGAGATAAGCCGTCCCGTCCCGTCCGCAATAGAAATTACAACCCAAGAAAGAGTTGGGTGCACAAATTTCCAGATGGACCAACAAATCATTTGAGAAGTTTGAAATTGTGGGCTTTAAGAGAAGTAATATTGATATCTCTGAATTTTAAAGAAGTTTGAGAAGCCTCTGTTTAGTGAAACAAACAAGCCCCTCAGATTAAGCGGTTCTGAAAGATTGAGGGCCCCGTTTCGTCCCGATTTTCATAGCACCATGAAGAATTGGTAGGAGCCAATCTGCTAAATTAATTAGGTGCAGTGGGATTGAGGCGGTAGTCAAAATATTTTAACAATAGTTTTTGGACTTATATTTACTTCTTATAAATAAGTAAATGTGACATTTTGCATATTCTTTTTGAACAAATTAAATAATAAGTAGACAAGGGTAAATTGTCAAAATACCTAGGTAGGTACAAAAAAGTTGAACATGAACATGCCATATTTCCCTTGGATAAAACATACTACACTATTGTTTGTAAGAAAAAAAAGGAACATAAATGATCATGTAAGGTATGGTAAGATATTTTTGTTGTTTCCCACCCAAAAACTCGAGGACAAAGGTTGCATTTGCACACTGTGCTGTGCTCATCATATGAGGCGTTACATCATTGGACCACCACCAGCACCAGCACCAGGTCCACCACCACACCCACAGCCACAAACAATCCCCATTATTTCATCCCCAATCCCATGTTGCCTCCCACCGCCCCCCATGCTCCCTATAATCTTAGCAGCACAACATAACATAACATAATAATAATAATAATAAAAAAAAAAAAAAACAGTTAGTTTAATCTCTCTTTCTCATTGATATTCCAAAATGTCCCATAATTGTACTTCCAATCTTTTAACTCACCAGCACTTCTTACTCCTTCAACAAGTCTCAGATTCCCCCAGTGTCCTTGAGAAAACTAGAGCTTTTATACTTTACTTCCTCACTTCTACATTCCATGTTTAGCAAAACCCTAGATCTGTTCCCTCTGTAGATTCCCACAGTCTCTCTCTCTCTCTCTCTCTCTCTCTCTGTGTGTTATGTTATGTATGTTTCTTGGTGATGTGCTTCTGTGTTCTTAAATTTATTTTTTCTGACTGCAGCTTTTTCACAAGCACTTAATATGCATGTGGGTATCTGATTTCTAAACCTACACTTTCTTCTTTTCCCTTGTTTGGAAGCAGCTTTTTATATCCTTTTTATTTTAATATGGAATGAGAAAAATCTAATTTTGAAAACCCCTTTTTAGTTTATCCCAAAAGAAAAGGACAAAGAGAGAGAGACTTTATTTTGCATGTGTAAATACATGTTTGTTATGGTTATGAGGTAGCTGACTGATATTTATGTTAATTCTTGATGCAGATTTGTGGAAAGTGAAAGAAAGGTAAGATATTTCTGAGTTAAAAATCATTGGGTACAGTTGAAAGAGAGAAGAACCTATAAAGGGTAGAGTTAGGAGAGAGGATGAGTGGGACAACATCGACTTCCGTCGCAGTGGGTGTGGCATTAGGAGGAGGAGGGGAGGTGGGGTATGGGTTTTATAGGGCACCATTCACTGCAGTACAGTGGCAGGAGTTGGAGCACCAAGCCATGATATACAAGTATCTCGTGGCTGGTATGCCTGTGCCCCCGGACCTTGTTATGCCCATTCGTCGCAGCTTTGAGGCGCTTACTGCTCGATTCTTCCAGCACCCTTCTCGTAATCATCTATATCTTTTGCTTCTTATATGCATATATACTATTGCATTGGACTATCATATCATATCAGTGTAGCAAAAGGAAATCAATATTATGACCAAGTTTCAGTTGATGAGTGCCATATTTCTCTAAATACTGGTTATTTATGAATGTCAAGCATTTTGACACAGATGTCAAAATCTTCCTACTGGAGAGTGGCAATATTTACTTACACAAATTGTTGCTACACTCTGGTTCAGGAGCTTCTGTTCACTTGCTTGCTGTACTTTGTAAATGATATAATGTTCTTGAAGTACTTTGTTTGTAGCACAATCATAAGATGGTATTCATAGAAAACGTTCTTCTTTTATTGACTTAGCTGATAAAGAATAAATATCGAGAAATTATAGTAAAAGAAAGATTCAGTGGTTAAATTAAGTACATGAGTTGTGATCAACTATTGGTATATGAAGAATGCAATGCCTTGTATGCATTTATGCTATCTAACTTAGGAAACTTAAATTTGAGTATTTGGCAATGCAGTGGGTTATAGTTCCTATTATGGGAAAAAGTTTGACCCTGAGCCTGGGAGATGCCGGAGGACTGATGGAAAGAAGTGGAGGTGCTCGAAAGATGCACATCCAGATTCCAAATATTGCGAGCGGCACATGCACCGTGGTCGCAACCGTTCAAGAAAGCCTGTGGAATCTCAATCAACTTCGCAGCCCTTGTCAACTGCTGCGATATCACACGTCCCTACTGGATGCACTAGTAACAGTGGAAGCTTCCAATCTAGTGGAAATGGAAGCTACCAGAACATGCCATTATACTCTGTTGTGAGTTCAGAAGGATCATCTTTTGGGACCAATTTGACAAAGCTGCAGATGGAAACTATCTCCTATGGAATTGATAACAAAGAGTTCAGGTACTTTTTCGTTCAACTAAGTTATCATAGTCTGTTGGCTATATCCATTTGTCTGTGGTCCTGATTTACGTAAGAGAACTTTCTTCATCCAGTGGTAAAAGATAGAAAAGCATCCCAATGGTAAAGAAAAACATATTGTTCTACTTGTTTTTTAGTTTCTAGAGGGTGAGAAGGGGGCTCTGAAGGTGATGATGATGGTAGGATAAGGAATTTTTTTCTTTTCTTGCTTTACACGTATACGTAAGACAACTTGGATTTTTTTTTTAAATTACACATGTTCCTTATATGTCATGATTTATTGAAGAATGAGATTGTTATTACCTCTCTATGGATACAAAATGAGCTCTGTATTTTCTGTTCTCTTTTCAACAACCTCTGTGGGAAAAGGAATTTTGCTTCGGACTATATCTCCAGGAATAAAGGACTCCTGAATATAATAAAAAGAAAAAGATAACATAAATGGAATGCGGACAGAGCTCCTTTATTTCCTTTTGTTTGTGTAACTCTGAGTTGGTTTTTTTTATCTTTCTATCAAGATTTGGCTGCACGGTGAGAGAATCTTTATTTCCATAATTATAATTCATTTATTTCCTGCCTAATAAGGAAACAAAATGAATTTCTTGAGTATATCCTCTGTTGATTGGTTATTTGGGAATAAAGTTGGATTTTTGATCCAGTGTTCTTGACACAAGTACACCATTTGCTTTCAAACAAGAATTGTTTCACAACCTTTTGAGGTACAATTGTTTCCGTTCTTTGGTTTAATAACCACCTAAACCTCGTCAAGGTTAAAGAACTAGTCTCCTTTTCCACTCTATGCTGATCATTGTCCCTACCATTTGTGGGAATCTAGCAGTTTTGAGGGAAAGCGAAGTTAAGTTATTTAGGGTTGATCTATTTCATTAAATGATTTTGATTACATTGAAGTTGACTGCAAAGCAAGAACTAACTTGGTGAATCAGACATTACCCTTTTCTCTTAAACCCCCTCACCACACCACTCACACACACCACCACGTCACACTTGGCCTTCTCTTTTTTCCCTTTTCTGTCTTTTTCATTTAGTTGAATATACAGGTACAATAACGGACCGACTCCTGAGGGTGATGACCATAGTTTCTCTCCAGAAGCTTCTGGAAGTGTGGGAAGTCTGGGAATAGGCTCTAATGAAGGAACCGGAACATGGCGTCTCATGCCTTCTCAAGTCTCTTTAAAACATATATCTGAGTCCCAGTTCCCAGTTCCTTCCTCGGCTCAACAAAACATGCCTCATGCTTTTGAACCTATCAATGCTGTTACCATGTCAAAACAGCAGCACTGCTTTTTCGGGAGCGAGATTGTTTCACCTGGACCAGTTAAACAGGAACAAAATCCGGTGCATCCTTTCTTTAGTGAGTGGCCTTCTACTAAAGAATCATGGTCCAATCTGGATGATGATGATGGATCCAACAAAAATGTTTTCTCCTCTACCCAGCTGTCCATTTCAATTCCGAGGGCTTCTTCTGATTTTTCTCCTAGGAGTGTTTACTCCCCGAACGGTGAGTTAGAACTATTAGTAGATTAAATCCATATTTAACACTCAACTGAATGCTTTGTGTTTGCTGATATTTGTAGATGCATAAAGGCAGATGTTGAGAGTGATGAAGTTGATCAGTCTATTGATGCTGCGTGCTGATTAATGATGTATTTTGGGAATTCTGAGGTTTATGTACTGGATAATTTGTTAATTTGATGTTTAATTATCTGTTAACTACTGAGTATTCTCTTCAGTGAGAACTGGTTTTGTGTTGTGAAGACGCCTGCACGAATTTAATGCAATTTTAGAATGTGTTTTGTCAGTTTTGCGATGGATTTAATGGTGTATGTTTTGCACTTTTGCTTAAAAATGATAATGAAGTAATAAATTGTGAATTGTCTACCAAAATTGGACGAAGGCTTCCGTTCTATTTATTTGAGTAATAAATGTGTCACAGAACCTTGCATAAGGTTTTGACAATTATAAAAATTGTCTTATTTTAAGTTTCACTCTATAGATGTGAAGATATGTGCTTTGTCTTTATAATCACAAGATTTCTAATGACCTCCTCACCTTATTCAACTCTGATTTTTCCCAACTATTAGGATAACATATATTCTGTGAGGAAGGTTATATTTGTAATTAGCTTAATTTGAAAACTTAATAAATACATATTTGTTAAAATTGGTATAAATACTAGCATATTTGACTATTTTAAACAATGTTTGTATAATTTAAATTCTCATTTTTCCTTTTATAGTCTGTAATTTCTGTTTATATAATGAATTTTTAAATTATTTGACAATTAAATTAATGATGTGTGTCCTTTATAATCTAAATTATTATATTATGAGTCAAGAAAGAAAAGGAAAACCAATAAAATACTTTCAAGAAGTGTAAAACACACTTTAAAAATCAAACTAGGCCAGAGTAGATCTCAGCTTAGTACTGCTATAATTTTTTTAAATAAATTTATGTGTTTCTTGAACTTCAAAAAATAAGATATGTAGATGTGCCAACGGGTTGGATTCAAGGAATTCAAAGTCCAGATTCGGATCTTTCTGGTATCTAAAATTTCCAAGTTTCTTAAGTCTCGATTAAATTTGACCGAGTTTTTGATCTTTTTCGAATCCAATAAAGTCTCAAATTACAAAATTCTCAAGAATATTTTATATTTTGTTATATAATAAATTTGTGAACGTTATATTTTCATTTAATTTAACTCACATTTTTAAACTTTACACATAATTCATTAAGCCCCAATTTATTTTGAGTGATTTTGCAAATCACATTATATGTATAAAAATTAAATCATGTTGTTACGTAAAAATATGAATAAAAATGATATACCAAAATCGTACTTCAAACTACAGATCTTTTTAATTAAATCAAATTCATCAATCTCTACTCGGATAAAAATTCTAATAAATCAAGCCAAATTCGAATTAAGATTTGCTCCATTGACAGCCCTAAACATACTTACAAATCCTTTTTTTCTTTTACTTTTTAACCTTAAATCAAATGAGAAATAAAGAGAGTATATTCATGCGCAGGAAGTTTTTCAGACCCTTGAATCCCTTAACCTTACTTCATTAACTGCATCATTAATTATATCATTTTCTTCTTCTGATAGTCATTAATTATGTCATTTTTTCATGATATTGCACTGGCCTCCACAAAATTTTGGACTATATGCAGGGGAGGTAAATGCAATTTACCCAGGCCAGAACATGATTGCTGGTCAATCAGCAGTTGCAAAATGAAGATGCTCGTCTTAAATTTAATGGGCCTACATCAAGTAGAACAACTACAAAGAAATCCCCATGATTTAATGAGATCCGAAGATTGGAGAAGTGTCTTTCTTCTCATAATTACAGCAAAATAGTCCAAAACCTATCTCATATAATTATAGAAAGATATGCTGGTGTAGAATGTTATACCTCAATGGGTGTTTGTGATTGAACCGGTATGAACCAAGGGGTATTCTTTGAGAGTCCTCTTATGGTGTCAACTCTTTGAACCTGCATGAAATTACATGTCATGTCCCAGTTTCTCAATGATGCAAAGAGAATTTATAATGAGAAGGAATGACAAATTACAAATCAATTTATCCCCAACCACAGTCTGGTAATTAGAAGTGATTACCACATAAAAATTATGATACACATGTTCTGTATCATGTCCCCTTCGAAACTAAATAGCAGTTTAGTCGGTTCCAAAGATCATAAGTTTATGTAAAGAGTGTACATATTCATGTCCTCTTCTAACAGGTTCCATAGTTCAAATTGCGATTTTTTATTCAAAAAAAAAAAAGGAAAACCTTTAATATATAGAATGCAATGCAGGAGCAGGACTGACCCCGTACTGACTTCGTTCTTAGAACAAAATAAATGCATACTATACCACTTCTGGATACAAATTAAATTCATCATCTAACATCTCGATGCCAAACTTTAAAGTAGCAGTTAATAAGCAGCCAGACTGGCCACTTCCGTAGCTAAAAAGGACACCATGTACAACAAAATAAACTCGAAATATGAAAAGCATTATCTAGTCGAAGGCTGAAACCAAGAACAATGCAGGGTATATGATTTGCAGTTTTGCTCATAGCATCAGGAAAGAAAATTATAAAATGAGAACAAGATGGTGACGGTGATGCTGATGGATAATAACAGACAAGAAATAATAAAAGAAGCTAGAAATATTAGGTTCTGGCATACCTCTACTCCAAGGAAAGAAGCGCTCACCGATTATTTGTACACAATTAGTGATATGTTTAGCTCGGATATCCAGCATACTTTTCTTAACTGTCAAATCCTTGTCAATCTTTAAGCCAGAAAATTTTACAAGTGGATTTTGTTGTGTCTCAGATATGGGGCAGCTAATGTCACCCCAGCCATATCCTGCATGACTTCTGTTTCCAAGTAGACCTCTAGCTCGAGCAGCATCTAATGCACCTTGTCTGATGACCATGAAAGCTAAAACAAACATTTTAGGGCTATGCAGTTCATCCTATAGTTTTATACCAATAGAGCCTATGATGGTCAGTGTGAAACATAAGAGTTCTAATGTATTTTACAAGGATGCCACTTTTAGTGTGTGAGTATTCTATAATAGAATTATCTCAGCGGACAATTAAAAGTGAAATCAATATGAGAGTTATACCACTATGAGGGACTGTAAATAGGTTATTGGATGGAAGACCAATGCCGAGACCAAGCAAAGTGATCCCAACACTAAATCCAGCACCACAACCAGCTCCTACGTAACCAACTACCTCAGGGCCAAAGCCAGGACCCCATCCTACGCCACAACCTATGCCTAATCCAATGCCCCAAAAGGCTCCATATGTTGGATGCACCGGATTCCACTTTTCATATCTCCTGAAAAGACCCTTTATAATCATTCTACCTGAAATTTAGAAAGAACGTGAAAGATCAAAGATAGTATTTGTACCAATAGATGGAAAATTCACAAAATCACTATAGTACATTAAGCATAAGTTAGCTACAGTCTCTGAGTAGCAATGCACTCCGAGTTAACATTGCAAGTCATACTATGATCACTGAAGTTATGGGACTGCATTATCAATTCCCTATTAATAGACAATCATAAAAAATTATGCACATTAAGCAACGCAGAAGTTACAACGTAAGGAAGTGAAATTGTAAATAAATTATAAAACCAGAAAAGTTTGAATATAATGTGCTACATATATTGGAAAAGAGAGGGCAAAATATTCAATAAGTATTTTATCCGATGACACTATTCATGATTTTTTTTTTCCACAACTTCAATAAGTTATATAATACACAATACCATCTTGTGTGAATGTAAAAACACCTACACAGATTCAAATATTGAGTTGCGACAAATAAAACAACATTAGATACACAAACACAGATTAGCCGTGACTGTCAACTAAGCAGCTTCAAGACTGCCCTCAATTGACATGCTACTGTCGCCAATTGGTTTTACATAACATTCTTCTGCCACTGAATTCTTCATGGAAGCACCCTCCTCGAGATTAAGATTGGACAAAGCTTTGTTCAATGCATCAGTTGTTTCTGAAAACACAGTTTCAGAGCTATCAAAGTCACTCCTTGGGCCTTGGTTTCTTTCATTTTTAACTTCTAACCGCAGTTTGTCAAATTCAGCTTCTATATCTTCGTCATCTAATTCTGTATGTGCAGGAGTTGATTCTAAAACATCATCAAGTCGTTTCAGTGAATCAATGTTCTCATCGACTTCCTGCAAACACAGCTCGACTTCCTCAATACTGATCACGTTTTCTTTTATTGCATTTGTGCTGTTTTTTATGGCCTCTGAAACCTTTTTAGAAGACTCTGCATCTGCAATAACGCAGAGAACTGTCTCCACCCGGTCCAAAAGTGTAGCGCATCGTTCTCTACTCAAAGATATCAACTTTAGTTCTTTTGCATATCTCAGGGCAACTCTCTTGTTTCCAGATTTAAGAGAAGTTAAAGCAGAGTTCCTGGTCTTTTGATAGCGCTGGTCAATTAAATCAAGCTTTTGCTCAAGCTTTTCTGCCGTCCACGTTAAGTGCAAAACACTATAATCCATAGTTGAGGCAGTAGGAATTGCTCCTGGAGCAAGACACACTTTGACTCCATGTATAGGATCAGTTTTGTTGATGCTGAGGTGTGATGCTCTTCCACGTTCAGACAAGTAATTCAAAATGGCAAGTGCTTCTTTTGATCCTCGGCAAATATCCTCAAACTTTGTCATGGTGATGACGCAAGAAGCCGTCCAATGATTTTGGGCCAAAGAGTCGACTACTAGGAGGGCTTCTTCCTCTAAGAGTGGAGCAAGAATGTAGTAATCTCCGGTGAGAGCATAATCATAATCAACAGCACCGCGAGAGTATTTGTTAGTCAGAAAGTTAAGAGCCCTGCGAAATATGTGAGTTGTTGGGTGGGACCGGGAATTCGGCGGCAATAATAGTAAGTCGCCAGCGCGGTGCATCTCAACAAGGACACGGTGGATGCAGAGAGGGGTGAGGCCACTCTCTGGTAGGCGGAACCAGAGGCGGGTAACACGGGAAAGGTGGATGACGAAGATGCGCAGGTGTCGAGCAACTTTAACAATCAAATCCCTCCAAAAAAGGTAGAGCGGTTCCCAATCCGACCTCTGTCCGCTCAGGGCCTTGAATCTCGCTCGACTCTTCACCTCGTCTTTCCAGTCGGGCACCTCTTTTACAATAAATTCCGCCACCACCGCTGCCTCCTCTTCTTCTTTTTCTTTTTCTCTTTCTTTTGCTTTGTCCATATTACCACCTAGCAGACGCTATTGATGATTGGATACGCAAAATTTCTTCATCTATTCTTATAACTAAAAAGTCAATGATATTCATTAATAATTAATCCATTTGACCTTTAAAGAGAGAGAAAAAAAAAAAGAAGCTAAATCTTGTCACAAATAAAGAAAAAAATTGGAAATCAAGTCTGAATAAAACTTAAACCCTCAGTACATCAATAGAACTAGAATCAACACTGTTTCATTACTGTCATACAAGTACCTAAAAACATATATACGGATACAAATATATACAATAGGGACATAAATTATATTGTGTAGCAACTGCAAGTAATTAAGAGAAGTGCAACTAATTAAGTCATTTAGAGGTTAGCTTTTCCTAAATTTACATTTTGGGAATAATGTAGCTTTTTCTTTCACAAACACATCATCCGTGAAGCAGCGACTGCACAAAAAACTTTTCCATACAGAAAGACAGATGATCATCTCATCTCCAGACACGAACAATTAAAAGCACATTCAACATAAAATTCCATCAAAATTGAACAAAAAATACAGAAACTATGTGCAATAAAGCAGGAAAATTTATAAATTCAGAATATTGAAATTGGTTTGCAGTGTCATGTGTACTGAATTAAATAGAATCTGAAATTGAAAAGTAAACAAAAACCTGGAATTGAACGATAAGGCTCAGATAATCCTTTGAGGCTCGAGTGCCACCACAGAAATTTGAAATGGATCAACGAATAATGGCTGGCTTTGGATTCTGGCCGGGTGAGGCCTACTTAAAAATGATTTGGATCAAAAGCTTGAGCCCATTGATAAAATTAGGAAAGTTTTTTCTTGTTCTTATTAATGTATGAATTGAAGGTGTTAGCCCAGACCTAATTGTGCAAAGATTGTTCACGGGCAATTCCAATTAGGGCTATCAACGGGTATGGAATTGGATTGGATCCAGATCCAGTCTCATTTAAATTGGGTTGAATTAGGGTCGGGTGTGAATCTTATCGGTCCTATTGTGTTTTGTTTTGATTCGGCTAATTTTTAAAATTTGTCTAGATCCAATAAAATCTCAACTTTCAAAATTCATATAAATATTTTTTTCTACTATAAATTTATTATCCTATACCTTAAATTATTTAACTTAGCTCACATGTTCAAACTTTCTTCATATTTCATTGAGCTTCAATCAACTCTCTAGTCTCCACACATTCAATCATTTTATTCAAATGACTTAACTATCACATTGAAAACAATAGTATAGGCATTAGTATAACAATTAAGTCAAGTTGTAATGTAAGTATGCACAATGAGTGAAATCTCAACTCATATCTTGTTACAATGATGGTTTGGAAGTTTCATCATAATGTGTATATATGTATAGATTCATATCCACTCTACATATTTCGGGTTTCTAATCTTCTTAAACGGATCAGGTCCATTAGTATATCTCTAATAGTTTAAGTTGAATTTTGATTTGAGATTATAATCCACTCTACTGAATTTGGCTAAGAACGTTTTGAGGTTGACGAATTTTGTAGAGATAATTTTGCTCTTCTCCATTTGAATTGTGTTATTCAATTGTGATTTGCATCTTGTATAAAAGATCAATAATATCCGGGATTCTTTCCAAATTTACACTGATATGGAATATTCAAATTTGGGTTCGAGTATGACCTGAACAGATAGAGCTAACCGCAGTTTGCGAGCTCGGAGGAGTAGTCGTGATCTAAGAACATTTAACAACTTGAGATATAACTATGACTTCCAAAACGAGACAATTATGAAAAATATATACTCCTTGTTGGTAATAACACTAAGACCTAAAATAAGAAGGCAATTAACGGATTAGTTATAAAAGTCTCTATCACGACAAAAAACCATGGAGACACCATGAATTATGTCAAATAATTTCGCCGGAATATACCTAAGTCAAAGTAGGACAATTATTAATAAAATGAATTACATAGAATCCTACTGAATTTACCTTTGTCGTTGTGCTTTAAATAATTTAAGCATCAAAGTGACTTCGACATAATTATCCAAAATTAGTGAACCCTTGTTTTGCAGACTATTTTAGCATCACATAAAACGAATTCGGTTTACTCAATTATGGATTAAACTTATTTACTATTTTACATCCACTATACCAAACTCCCAATGACACTAAACCTCAACGTACGATTTATTCCAGTGAATAATCGCTACACGTCCGTGACGTCACACACTCTTAACAAATTCTAGGCGTCACATAATTTCCAATTGCAGGTAAGACCGTAAGAGTAGCGCCCTTCCACCAATTTTTGAGATTTGAATAATTGGCGCCTATAAATTTCCCTAAACTTTCTTCATTTCATTTTCCGGGAAATCAATTACAAAAAGCACATAAAATACAGAGGGATCAGAGATGAAGAGAAGATCACGAAAACCATCAGCAGCGGCGCTTCTCTCAACTCCGCCACCACCTCCTGCGGCAGGTTCAGCAGGGAGCCCCACGTTATCACCGGCGAAGTCTCCCGCAGAGCAATTCGAATTAAAGCTAAATGGATTCAAGGGCACTGCCACTTCGTCGAAGACGAAGAGCAACACAAACGTCGGTGCAAGTGCATCGAGTTCTAAGCTGAAGCAGACTAACGGATTCTCTCCTATATCGCCGAACCGATCGCTGAAAAGCGCTAGTACGATTTCTGATCTGAAGGATTTGGCTTCGTCGAATCTGGACTCCGTCAAGCGCCATCTGGACAGATCACAGTCTGAGATTTTGAAGGATATTGAGGCATCTCAGTGTCGACTCCAAAAACGCTTTAAGGTTTTCTCTCTCGATCTTCATTCATGTGATATATATATATATGTATTCAACTAGATTCTGTATAGATCTTAATTAGTTACTGTTCTACTTCTATTTTTTTACTTTCAAAATGTTAAGGCGTTCTTAGTTTCTTCGGTTCAGTTGTAATTTCGTGTGATTATTTGTAGAATAACTAGTATTGATGCATAACTTCCACGGGATATAAAATGATGGTTGATAAATGTACTCTGATTAAGTGCTTGATCCTTCAAATGTGCATAAGTGTATTTACACTCATATTGACGTACATGAATTAATGCCTTATACACAGTAGCATTTCTGATTTAAGAATCTGCATCTTTTCGTGAAGAACTTTTTTAGACACTGTGTTTCCAGTAGGTAGAGCACATACATTGATGCATTATGTACAGAACCTATATTGCATCATGTGTACAATTGACGGTATCTATAGCTGTCATTTTGTTGCTTTTGCTGCTTACCTATTTTTAGAAACGAGGAGATATGTGCTAACCTTACTGTTGCATATTGTTCTGCTTCCCTAGTATAGAATGCTCCTATTTCTCAAGCAAGTGTGGAATTCAGGAATTTTTATCATACATCGGTATAGTTGTGAGAGCAGAATCTCAAAGCTGTATTTAACATATTCCCTTGTCTTCTATGATTGAACATAACATGAAGACACTGGACCACATGAAATTAAGTATTTAAAAAAAAACTGCAACCTTACCTTCACTGGAGAGTCAAGATACTCCATTTTTCACTGCACTTGTATATTCACTACTCTTTTGAAACTGAAAATTTGCTACTAAATGACGGCCTAGAATATATGCTAGCTGAATGGTTTAACTATTATCAGCTGGTATGGATCTACATACTGGTTTTCACTACAATAAACTGGACGGATATCATTTTCCTTTATATGTCAACTGTAAACCTATAATATTTATGTCCTCTTTTTTTTTTTTTATATATATATGCAATATCTAGCTCTTTCAATTTTAGATTTTCTCGGACAAGAGAATATGTGTGATCGATGTGTTTACATCTTTATTCTTTGTTTTCACAGATTCAGACTCAAGCATGTCAGCAAACAATGGATGAAGCAGAGAAGGAATACAAGAAGATGTCTGAACGAATCAGTGAAGGTCGAGAAGCAATGAAGGTGGGTGCCGGATTAGTTTGTGTAAGAAAATACCTGATTTTGGATGTCCTTCCTTAACTGTTGCTACTCTATACCCCTTGTCTTTTACGTCTTGACATCGTTCCATCTAACTTGAGGTATTTGTTTTAGGCTTCATATGCAGAGTTCATAGCAGAAGCACATGCCAGTACATCTCGTCGTAAGTTTGTGCTTCTACAAGTTATTCATACATAGCTAATCATTAATGACCCCTGTATACAAGCGACGGAAGTTCATTATAACTATTATCTCTATGATTTTTCGTGTATATGTCTCCTATGGTATTGTCTAAGAGACTCCACAAAATAGACTATATTAATATATATAATTTTGAGAGAGATGGAGAGTGAGAATGCTATCATGTAGAAGTACTAATTCGTATTTTTTTTTTCACTTCATGTCCATAAATTTCAGTTAGCAGAACAAATATCCCTGAGATTTTACAAACTTTTGAGAAAGGCATTGCTTCAGTTCGCAGCAAGTATGGAATCTCATCTACTGCAGTCTGAAAGACGTATACTCGTATAGGTAAGAAGTTTTTGAAGCTTTCGTCTTATTTCCTGATGGTTAGTAGAACTGTTACGTTTTGTTCATATAGGAGTTGCTGGAAGTGTGTGTATGGTGAAGCCATTTCAGAATTCTCTGTTGCAATAAATTTAGAAACTCCCTAATTCTTTATGCTGATATAATTTCGATGAATCGTAGGGGAAAAAATTTAGAAATATTGGTTGTGATCAGCTAATAAACATGATTGACTAACTATATAGATTAGCTTTCTGCTTGATTCTGTTGTCTTTATGGTCTCTCATAAACTCCTTCACCTATTAGCAAATGATTCTATATCCGATGTGTGGCATCTAATAACGTGTTTTAACTTTTCTATGACTGTGGATTCTTGTGAAGTCTGCTATTTTGTCATTTTGAAAGGCGTTTGTAAACCGTTATATAATTGTTTGGGCGAACAAACAACCCCGTGATAGATTTATCATTGTTGTGTAATTGTGAGAAAACGCTCTAGCAACGAGAAAATGACCACTAGTTAGAAAGCTCGAATGAAGTATCTAGAGGGCTACTTAGGTGCAAAACAATTACCCTTATTCCTATTTAGTGTGTTGTGGGGAAAATGGATTGATGAACTGTTCCGTTAGCCAAGCACCGGCTCCATTCACTTGCTTTTATTGTATAGTGGAGGCATAGCTGCCTAGTAAATGAAATCTCATGAAGGAAGAAAGTGTGGATCAAAATAAACTTTTAATATCATTACAATTCAAGAGCTTTAGGGTAATTTAATAAAATCAAAAGAATCTTCAAAACTTCTTTCAGCTACTCTCAACAAAATTCTAGATATCACTTTTTCGGGCCTCATGAAACTATCTTTCATGTATCGAATAAGTCTTGCACAAATATTATTGGGCTTTAATTGTAGTCTTTCAAGTTTTTCTTGTATATTTAAAGTTTAAACTTGCGGAATGGGTAGTTTGAACGGCCCAGAACATTTAACTCGAACAATTTTAAAATATTTAATGGGCTTGGTTGTAGGAACTATTATTATTATTATTATAATGGAAAATGTATCAGACAAATCAAATAAACTGCTTGTCGTTCGGCTAATAAAGATGTTTGATTCAATTATTGAGATTTGGAAGGGAAGAATCTTTTCCTTGGAAGTTTCAAGAATCTCCAATGTGAATGATTCTCACAATAATAGTATTTGCTAGCAACAACATGAATTAATCAAATTTTCTATAAGACCATCTCCAACAGAACTCTTAAATTCAAACCTCTTATCTTAAAATTTAAAGGGTGAACAGTGTTATATATTCCCATTTTTTACTTTGCACTCCAACAGCTCATTTATATTTTAAAGTTCTACTTATAAACAACTACAACACTTCACTCCAACAATTCGTTTATATTTTAACAAATTACTTTTAATTATTATTTATATATAAATAATAATGATAATTATTTAGTATTTATTTATTTGATATAATAATAAAAAAATAAATTTTAAAAGAATATTATTTTCGAAAAATAAAATGAATTTAGATTAAATAAATTTGAACTATATTTCGAGATTGTGCAATTTTTTTATTCGAATTTACATTAAATATTTTTGCAGCAAAGTACAAAAAAATGTTGTACTTTGCTACATAAATTAAAATATACATTTAGCTTTGGACTCTCAAATTTGAGAGTCCAAACTTAAAAATTTAAATGGCTCTTAAATTATAACATGTCCCTTGGAGTACCATTTTTGTGAAAATCTTATAATTTTTCTTATAATATGACTTATAAGAGCTCCGAGATGGCCTAATATACAAGAGTTGATAGGAAATGAATAGAATTGACTGTTTGAAAAATTCATCCTAAAGTATCGTATCTTTTCTGATCCCTTTGAATATATATGAAGTTGTTAAAGTATACAATTAACCAATATTTATGAATCTTCAAAAAAATCTTAATAATGAAACCATAAGAGGTTATAGAGTAAAATAAGAGAGGCAGGTAAAATCAAGAAAAAAAAAACTAGAAATAAAGAGCATATTATTTATTAGTATTTATTTAAAAAAAGAGAAAAAGAGTGCGCATATTAACCATGGATTGCAAATTTTACTGCTACTACCGTTTTGGTAATTGGTTGTGAATCTCTTTCCGCATTTACCCATCTCTTCTTTTAACAATCCTTAACAGCAGAAGATTTTGATCTTTTAATAAAAAAGAGCAGAAGTAAAGCATTGGGAATAGGGAAAGACTTGGGGATTGAGATATTGAGATCTCAACTAAGTACTTTACAGATTGATGATCGTTCAATGGCTTTTGTAATCAACTTTTAATTACTTCATCTCTTACTCAATTTGCTTACTACAACGAACATTCCAAACGTTAAAAGAAAGTCTCATCTTGACAAATCACTTTTCATTGTTCCCTAACTTTTATGCCTTAATTTTAATAGATCTTGTGGGTCTTTGTTTATTTAGTTACTTTACATATATTTAGGGGACGGTGTAATGTTCAAAAATTGATATGCAAAACTTTCATATAACTAAGCACATAGAGAAAGTATGTAAGAGTATTAATCATGTATCTTTGCAGTTATTGAATTAGGCACACTCAATTTTAAGGGAATAAATGGAAGAAAAAAAAGGACGAAGAAAAAGATGTATATAACAACATCAGATTAAGTCATGTTCTATTAGTTATTGTCATTCATTGAAATGAATTAAAAGCTTGCAAAAAGGTTTTAATAACAATAGAACATTTTTTTTTTTAATTCCTTTGAGAAATAGTGGGGTACATTTAAATAGACATTTCTTCTAATAATAGAAACTCAAACCTGACTTCATCACATTATGGGGGATCAAATTCTTTCATTAGAGTCAAACCTTTATTAATAATACATAAATCACTAACATAGCAACCAAATTAAATATTTGTATTATACAACATAACATTACGCAGAAAAATTAATTCAAAAAAAGCAATTTTATACTCTATACAGTACCCAATAAATTTAACTAAAGAGCAATGACTAGATCTCTTACTAAGTTAAAGAAAAAAATGAGAAGGAAACATTTCTTGAAAAGAATCCAAATGTGCAATATCGTCTAGTTTCGTCAGATAAAATGAAACTAGCTAGATTAGTGGATAACTTTACTTTCTGTGGCATTATTAATAACAATATCCACATGATGAAAATTGAAAACTTGATAAATCAAACAACACCCATTAGCCAATCAAGTTTGAATTAAAGGCTGCCTCTAGTCAAGACTACATTATGGACCCATATGCCATACTTATAGTACGATTAATTACAACCTGTTTATTTTATATCTTCACTGTAGTCACAATTTATATTTTTCAGGGTTCTAGGGCAAGGATTATGAGAGTTTAGGATTAGTCTGATGTAAATTTGGACACCTGAATTATAAAAAAGTAAATAAAGAAACAAAGGATACAAGAATAACGCAAAAGGTTCCTCATTAATTTGATTGATTAGAAAGTGATGGATTTTGAACTTAAATTTACTCCCAAACAGCTGCAAATGAGGGGGGGGTGGCTTTAAACCTTAAATTTTGACTATGCTTTTCTTGCCTAGGAAGATCTTACTTACAAATGGGGAGCATAAACCTCTTTTAATACACTCTTTTATGGAAAAACATGATGTACCATGTGGCAACTACTTATTTGTTGAAAATTTTCGCAAATTGAATTTTGGAATTTTGATTTGGTTGCAATTCTTGTTATTATAAGAATTTTTCTTTGCTTAAAGAGATGTTAGCCCAATAAAGCCAAAAGAACAGACCATAACACTGATTAAAGCTACTTAAAGTATATTGCTTGCTAACAAGCTTTATCAACTATGTTATAAATTCTTGAAATGATTAGTACTATTTGAAATTGTCAATTTCGATTTTTTCTTTTTTTAGGCTATTAGATTTTTTTAAAAATACATTCATCATCCAAACAATAATATTAAATTAGAGAAAAACCTACATTAATGAGAGTTGAACCCAGTGTCTCTTAATCATACGACCTTAACTTTATTAGTAATTACCACTAAACTACATCATTTTTTACTAGATTATTAGATATTGAGCTATATTAACAATTTAATATAGGCTATTAGATATTAAGCTATATTAAATTGTTAAAGTTTGGTCAGAGCTTATAATTGACATCCAATACGAGCCTAAAACAAAGTTCAATTTACAGAAAATTGTAAGACCATGTGTTAAATGCAACAAATTTTCGAACTCTAATTAGCCAAAACAGCAAAAAAAAACAGTAAAATTACAACAATTCAAACGCTGACAACGGACAAGAGCAAGTCACACCTGAGGATGAAAATTGGAGAATCTCTGCCCAAAAATTTGTAATCAGTGAAAGGTCACAGCCGGTATTCAGTTTAAACAATTGTTGTGCACGTACGGCACGAATTCTGTGCGTTTGTATGTGATGGGAAATTGGCATTGCTTAGGGGTGAGGTAAGACAAAACACACGTAGCAACAGAGAATAAGTTTATTTTTTAGAAATACTTTTGATGAGTATAATATATATAGTTTTTTTTTGTGTGAAATTATTCTCTAGGCTTGTTTGCAAAGCCTAGAGAGGTGAGCTCATGCACACACAAATGCATGTGGAGAATTTTTCTTCATTTGACATTTTAGAAAAAGCTTGCAAGAAGATCACATGAATTTAAGGTACCAATTAACCATCTAAGTGTTGACAACAATTGTCATGTGGTCGAGGCCTAAGTGCTGATCAAGTTACAGTTGAATGTTGTTGTCAGTTATCGGTGTGAATTCAATTTATGATTGTACCTGAGGTCTTTCGAATCGTATTAGAATCAATATCACGAGTTTGATCCAAGTATGAGCAATTATTGAACGGGAGATGTTGAACAATATTTTGTCAGCAATTATCATGTGGTTGAGGTACGGGTGGTTAGTCACATAAAAAAAAAAAGTGTTGAGGCCTAAGGGCAAGTCCAATGCAAGTAAGCAAATGGGGATGCAAAGCTCTAACTTCCAATTTGCATACATTTTTTTGTACTTTTTCCACTCCAATGGGGATAAGGAAAATGAGATCTATTTTACATTTTCAACTTTGGGATCCTATATTTACAAACTTTGGAGGAGAGAGAAATGGGGATGGAAAAATTGGAGGGAATAAATAGTGAGCAAATCACTACCAATTTGTGAGGTAAGATTGTAATATTATTATTTATAGTCATTTCGTATTATATCAAATTTGATTTAAATTAGATTATTTTTATTTGAGTTTTCAAATAAATTTAAATAATTTTTTTTTTAATTTAAATAATTTGATTTTTCCAGTCTACGCATATTTATATTGTTCAAAACTTGAAATTTCAAAAGTTTTTGTATTTTGAAATTTAATTTTTCAAGTTTTCAAGATTTGAATTTGCCGCTTAATTTATAATTTTTTAAATTTGAATTTTTCAACTTACTTTTTTTTTTTTTAATATTTGTTAAAGATCTCGAAAAAAAATGAATTCATAAATATAATAGATTATATAATAAAAAAAAATGAAAATAAAATGCATATTCATTTTGCATACACATGCATTGGAGCGAAAGATTTTTTTTTGATATGCAAAACACTATTTGAGTTTCTATAATGCATTTTGCTTACTCAATTTTACATTCTTGCATTGGACTTGCCCTAAGGACAATAAGTCTTTGGCTTGGAATCACGCTTCAAGTGTGGTTGGTTTGTATATTTATAGAGGTTGGTTTGTATATTTGCAGGTGTTATCCACTTTATTATGGAACTATTTTAGGTTTATAGTAGTTGGTTTGTATATTATTTGTACCTTTTAATCTTATTTAAAAGAAGAAAAAAATATTTTAGAGTATAATTTCTCACACTTGCAACAAATGAAGTGGACCTAAAAGAAATATGAATGTCAACTTCTAACACATGAGATTCTCGCCGATTAAAAAAAATTGATATTCTTTGCTAATAAAAAAACCCATAAATTTCTATTAATTATTAAAAAAAAAACATAGTGGATGTTTTTGTATTTTATTCATGTGATCGATATTGCTTATTATTATTATTTTTTTTTAAGTAGATACGTAGAATTTTAATTACTTTGTAATAAGACTATAAAAGTATATATTCAACTATTATATTTTTGTGAGCATAATTTAAGTATGAATTCGACATCTAGGTCGAGCTTAACGAGCAAGGGCCAACGACCGATATCCACCCCAATGATGAAAACACTAACGTCCACTTCACATTTCTTAGCCAAAATTTGTCCATTTGTTTAAATCTATTATTTAAATATATATTTTTATATAAAATTATATAGAAGGAAATTTATTAATGTTGATGGAATAAAAGAGAAGAAGAAAAAAGAAAACCTTTAAATATTTTAAAAAATAAAAAAAGACTCTAAAAAATAAATCAAAAATACAAAATCGCGATTTGATTGCCCATGATCTTTCAGAATCAATTGCTCAACTCATACCCATTTAGCACACCAAATATTAATTGAGACCATCATTGCCATTTCCCCCAATGGCGTATCATCCTTACCATGCACTTCCCCACACATAATAATTTAATTAGACAACTGGGCCCCCTCTGTCCTCCTCAATCAGCACCAATCTTGCAATTAAAATTGACTCCCAACTGTAAATGTCCATAATAAAAATATAAGCTTTTACAAAAACGTACAATCACAACAAAACAAGGTACAACCCTCAATTCTGTGCTTAATGTTTTATTCCTATATATAATCCCGTTAGATAACGACGGGAGATGACGGCGTCAACATCCCTTTATAAATACTACAAACACAACCTCAAATTTGTTCTCTTTCTTTGTCTCGTTTCCTCATTTTCCTTTCAATTTGAACACACACAGAGAGTGTGATATATACACAAATACACATATATCTATATCTATATATATACAAATATCTCTTCTTTTCCTATATATAAACGTGATACCTGCGCCAAGAAGATTATCAGAATCAAAACTTTCCCAATTTTTTAACATCTCAAAAACAGCCGCCGCCGGCATATCTCGCCGGAGAATATTCTCTTTCGAGTATTTGGTGTAGCTGCATGCAGAGATATTAGAGATTTGGGTTTTCGGTCAATATTCTCAGAAATTTCAAAGATTGGTTTTAGAGGTAATTATATATTTATTAGTATTTTATTGGGTTTGCAAAGATATTTCTGTCTTAATCGTTTTCAAAGTGGGTCGAGCTATATGCAACACATTTTGGAATATTTGATGATGAGTTGATTTTCCTTTCCATTTCCAACGACGAAAAAAATTTGATTTTTTGCAAAGATTTTGATTGATTTGTATTGAATGTGAAACTTATTTAAAATAGAGAGCAAACATCTAATAGTATTTATTATTTAATGTGTACGATATATGTATACAATATAATTTTATTCAAATCTAAAACGTGTGATTTCAATATCATAAGTCATGGAGAGATTCAAAAACTTAATATCTTAATGGGTATGACTTTGATATCATATTGGATGTTTAATTCATGTAAATTTTTTAAAATTCTTAGAAAGAAAGAAAGAGATGGAATATTTAATATTTAATATTTATGAGGCTATCTTAATTTTCCTTATTATTATTTTAAGTTTATGAAAAAGTAAAGAAAAGAAGGTGATGGAGGGGGTATAGTAGCTTAGGTAAGTCACTATCAGTATTATGAAGAGTACGGATTTATTACTTCATTCTTTTGTCTGAACAAACAGCAAGCAACAGCTTTCAGAACTCGACAACTTCTGCATTCATTTATTCTTCATTTCACCATTTTCTTTTATAGCTTTCTGCTTTTGGCTAAAAATACATACATAGTATTTTTTAATGTATAAAAATGTAAATGATAACAAGAAAATCGGGTTTGGGTTCATTGAAGAAAAAGGAAAGGAATGATTGTGCTGCAAAGAAAATATACTAGTAAACTAAAAAGAAAAAGGTGGTTCCTTTCGATTATTGTGTTTTTGATACTATATGTATGTATTAAAATTTTGTCAGAAAATTCGGCACAAATTAAACTCCAATTATCTTTATTCTTTGTGTACATTAAAGCAGGGCACAATGCAGGTCACTTATTGACCCTTTATGTTAAAACACACATATCTAATTAATAAATATTCTTCTTCTTCTTTTTCTTTTATTTATTTCTTCCTCATCCCATTTCCCTCTTGCTTTCTTTTCCCTTCTTTATTGATTTTTCTTACTTGGGATTGTTTGGTTGGAAAATAAAAGGAAGAAAAATCGTCATTTTATAATAAGGTTGGTTTGGTCTTTCTTATTAAATAGTACTATATTAATTTTATAATAAGGTTTGTTTGGTCTTTCTTATTAAATAGTGAGTACTATATTTTCACACGTACGTTCTCATTGTCTTCAAAAGTTGGAACTTAATTATAAAATGTGACGTACATAATTAAGCTCTCATTTCTGTTTTATAATAAATAATAGTATATATATTTTTGGGTGGAATTTTGAATTTATTAGGTATTGATTTGAATTCCTAAATTGGTTTTGTTTAAACAGTAAAATCTTGGATGGATGGAAAACATTAATTAGATATAGATGAATCCCAATTAATTAATTTCCGATGATTTAATTTCCTTTTGCAGGTAAATATAAAGATGTTGACGTGTATAACGTGCTCAAAGCAAAGAAGTGAAGATGAGGAGGGAGAGGATGCACCGCGTGGGACTCCCAGTACCAAAGACGCCGTCAAAAGCCTGACCACCCAGGTTCGGTTCTACTCCCAGCCCCAGGCCGTCGTATTATCTAATCTATATCTATATCATGTGTACATAGCCTCTACCGATCGACGTATACGTATACATCCCGTATTAATTGCTATGTAGCACAGACAGACAGACTAGTAGTAGTATTTTTCCTTCTCTCCTTTTTATACTACTACTACTACTACTACAAGTCTACAACTATTTCCTTGTTCGTGAATGCAAACAAAAGTACTAGTAGTAGGTATCTATAAAATCACTAGCCTTGTTGCTTTTTGCCACATCTTATCCCCTTTTGTGGGCCCCATCCAGTATGTTAATTGAATTCTTTTTTTTTTTTTTTTTTAGTTTTACTGTTTGGTTTTGATTATTAAATTAAGTACTTGTGTCCTTCTCATACAATTTGGGTATAAGAGAATATTGAATGGAAAGTGTTGGGCAAAATGGTATTTTCATCTTATAGAATTTAGGTGCATATATTATAAAAATAAAAGGGGAACATGGATTGGTCACGCCACACCTTGGATCATGTGTCCAATCTTTGGTCCCAACATGATTTTGCAATTGGTCCTCCTCTCTTTTTCATTTTGCCCTTTGATTTTTTTGTCATATTATACTAGAACAAATACCATAGATTATTATATGATATTACTAGGTCATCTCCCTCTCCCTAATAAATTTCATTAAATTGATCACATTTTGTCTAGAATTCTTAGTATGCTTGGGACATATCTTGATGTAGAGACATCAATTGATGAGTTTAATTATGGGGTCCTTTACCTTATTAATTACTTGTAGATGACTTATAAGTAGTATATATATGTTCTATTCCACATAGCAACAAGTTGCTATTAGTTTATTTTTTTTATGTATATGCCACTTACCATTTGATAGTTTATACCATTTTGTCTCTTTCTTTTTATAAGACCATAATAGTTGGAAAGCTTCATTACATAACATTGGGATCTGAAAATGTTCATACATATATATATCCTAGTCAACAAAAGCAATGCATGACCCACCTCAAAATTAATCCAACACATAAAGTTTGGAAGTGGGATTTTGCTGAAGAGTCTTAAAATTTAAAGCTTTGTCTTTTAACTATGATCAAGTTTTTTAGGAAATAATAATTGCTATAATTGGGATTCAAGATAGCATGGACGTTTTTTATGCATATTTGTGTAGCTAGAATCCTTGACTCTAATCTTTAATCTATAAATGAACTATAAGTTACTTGTCCAAACTCTTTAATGAACAAATGTGAAAGTTGTTGGGTAAAGTCTTAGTTAGAAAATTAACCAAAAAAAAAAAAAAAAAAAAAGAAGAAGAAGAAGGCCTAATTGTATGGATCTTGGGAAAAGAAGATAGGAGCACTGCATGTTTTGGAAAAGACTCATCCTTCACATGGCCCACAGTTGAATTCCTGTCCTTGAATTGAGAATTTGGATATTGAACAATTGGTGGTTTAAAAAAGTAAGAGTACTACTAATCCTGCAGTCAGTTAATTAAATTAATAGTCTGTTTTTTATGCTTTGGACTGCACAATTTAAGAAGCTATTTGGCCTTCTTTTTGTACTGAGAGCTAATTGCAGCCTTTCCTTTAATGCACATCTCTGCATTTTTAAGGGGACTAGTCAAATTTGGAATTCAATTTGTACTAGTCAAATCTTGTCATAGATCCATTACTGCTTAATAACAGTAGATGCCTAGTTGGGGCTGACCCGGAAATCAAAACTACTAATTTGATATTCGGCTCAAACTGGATCAATAATATATGTAATTTGAGGTTGGTTTTTTTATATATACTGTATATAAATAAACCAAACTCCAACAATATTTATCCGTTATTAACTTTAGAAGTTAGGTTTGAACTCGATAAAAATCTTGGGTACAATTCTAAGGCTAAATCCAGCCCCAACTCTATTTCCGGTTCCAAGTGGCTTAGACAACATGTGATGTTAGAAGGTCTAATTCTTGAAGTATGTATAACTATTAAATTACTCGAGATTGACTTATTTTCGACTTGATTAAAAAAAATTGAGATGACTAATTCATGACTTGATTAAACCTCGTTCAAGCTCAATTCACTTAAAAATCAACTTCAGAATAACTCGTGTGAGCTTGATTCATTTGGAAATCTCAAGTTCAAATACAATGATACGTGTGTAAAGCATCAAATGAAGGATAAATTCAACATTTTTTCCATTCTGAACTGATTTGATCAACCTAAACAACATACTATTTTCAATATCAGATCAAAGATATGGCATTGAAGGTCTCCGGAACTCACAAAGGCAAGCCTGGCCAAACAGACGGACACTTCAAGAGAGGCCAAAGAGCCTATCCAGAATTCGATACAATATCAGAGGGAGTTCCATATCCTTATGCGCAAACAGGAAGCTCAAGTTCAACTCCAGCTTGGGATTTTACGAACCCTGGCCATCGAGCTACTCGTCCAGACTCGAGATTTACACGCCCTATCTCAGCTCAGTCGGGTGATGTTGTGACAGGGGATCATGAAGATGAACAAAAAGAATGGATAGCACAAGTGGAGCCTGGTGTTCAAATTACTTTTGTCTCCCTCCCTAGAGGAGGAAACGATCTTAAACGAATTCGTTTCAGGTACATTTTGATAATATTTTCATGTCCAAATACTTACAGTGAGAATTAATCATATACATGTGATATTAATCCAAAGATGATGCCAAAATTACATGTTTTTATGAAGCCGGGAGATGTTCGATAAATGGCAAGCTCAAAGATGGTGGGGAGAAAATTTTGATAGAATAATGGAACTATATAATGTTCAAAGATTCAATCAACAAGATCTCAACACTCCAGGGAGATCAGAGGATGGAGTAAGTTAAACTCGCATTTTTCGTACTTAAACTCCTTTTCTTCCATTGTTCACATTATTATCATAGATAAATACAAATGTAATAAGTTTTGGAGTTTCTGGTGCAGAGAGACTCAACTTACTCTAGACTTGGATTGGCGCTAGAGAGCCCTCGGATGACTCCCTCAATGAACAAAGAGTGGACACCGAGGTACAGACCACATGGAGGTAAAGACTATTTCCCATCAGACAGTGTTCAAGGTAGTAGTAACCAATATTACAATGCTGGATCGAGTTCCTATCCGAGAGGTGAGATGTCGTCTATGGAAGCATCAAGGACAACAACTTCTTCAAGAGACGAGGCTTCGGTTTCAATAAGTAATGCAAGTGACATTGAGTCGGAGTGGATTGAAGAAGATGAGCCTGGTGTTTATATTACTCTCAGACAACTTGTTGATGGCACTAGAGAGCTACGCCGTGTTAGATTCAGGTAACCAAACCTCGGCCATCTATCCTTAATTTTTGCTATAAAGTGTAGTTGGTTTGGATTGTCCTAAATCCGATATATTTTTTTTCTTTCTTTATTGCAGTCGCGAGAAATTTGGAGAGGTGCACGCGAAGCAATGGTGGGAAACTAACAGGGATAGAATACAAGCTCAGTATCTTTGCTAGTAGTTTATGTCAAAGTAATTAAAAGTGGATTTTTGGAACATTCCATTCATTTGGAAGGAATAGAGTGAATTTGGCCACCATTGTTGCCCCTAGGAAACTAGATTCAAATTTTATCTAACAATAGAAATTTCAACTTACAACTGTTCTTAAAAGGGCACGGTTTCAGGAATTTGTTTTAGGTATTTACAATGTTTTTGGAAATTATTATTATATTTGTTCATCTTTCCAAAGTTTCCCTTTTCCCCCAGTGTGATCTATTATTTTCCATGAGCAAATTTACATTGCTACAGATGCAAAAATTGAAAAGTATTACCTTGTCAATTTCTCACAGCTACGTTCTTTTACCTATTAACACTTCATTGACCTAAGCATAATCGAAAGAAGAAAAAAATGATTAATGAAAACTTTCTCAGCATAATAAATCAATTTTCTCACATGTAAACAATTTTCTCCAAAATAAATACAATGATTTTCAGGGCCAAATTCCAATTCTGCCAAAACCCCGCCAAAAATATATAATTGTGACGAGGTTACTGTGCAAGCGTTTTCTTTAAGGCTATGTTTGGTTTATGGATTTCAGTGAGTAAAATGATACAAAGTAAAATGCAAATGAACAATAAATAAAGTTCAAAGTTGCACCGTTTGATGCGAGAGAAAACATTTTCCTTAGCGTTTTACTACTTACATCCCAAGAATCAAAAAAATTGCTCATGGAATAGTAAGATTAGTTGGGTAAGTCAACAAAACTTTCTACTACTCAGAATGTGAGCTAAGTTCTAGATCAACTATTCAATCATTAAACACATTATGCCAAATAACAAAATGAAGCATACGTTCCAAATTTCCAACATTATAATGTTTCAATATAACAATAACAGATTATTACCAATACTCTCCAAACAAAGCCAAGTTCATTTATTACTTGAATATTATCACAATAATTCCTTCATCAGTACAAACCAAACCAAACCAAACCAAACATAATAAAATGACACCAACACCGAAATAGACCGAAGATTTATTGGAACATGAAATTCTACTAGGCTTTAATACTATGCACGAACTAACTAACTTATAATATATATTTTCATAGTCAACAATGTTCCTTTATCCTGCCACTTTCCTGATATAAGATCTTCCAGGATTAAGTTCTTGCGATCGTCCAGGAAATAAATCAGATTGCCCATTCCATCCTCCAGCTTTCATTGGTGGAGGCACAGCCGGTTTTGCAAGTGGCCTACCACTGCCCACAGTCAAATTTGCCAACTTCTCAGTTACATCGGTCACTCCACGAGTCTTTCCAAAATTACCAGCTGCCGTGAAATCAATAAATCATAAACGATTAACTTTTGGTTCAGTGGATGTAACTGAAAATATGCTGATTATGGATTTCCAAAGAACACGTAAACATTATGTATATCGACATATATAACAATCTATGTATCCAAGTACATAAAGTACATTCTGCATAAAAAGAATTATAAAAGAATCCAGATCTTAAGGACATATAACTTACATGGGGCATTAATTCCAGGTGGCCGATACCTTGGCTGTTGCTTCACATAGTTCTTCAGGTTCTTGTCATTTTTTATCACATCCTGCCACATAAAAAGGACAAGGTGAAGAACATTAGAAAAACAGAAGTATTAATGATAATTATTATATCAAGACTTGCTATTACTATCATGTACTCTAATAGAAGCATAAGCATGTGATCTGATAATAGCATAACCATATTGGCTGTACGAGTGTTATACCAACATACCTGGTTATTCATGTCCAACTTCCTTTGCACACCTGGATAAATAAAATAAGTATGTTAGTCTGATGTGTTTAAAGAGACTTCTCACTCAAAACAACATAATAGGCATACCAGAAAATCATTTGAACACTCAACCAAATTAAAGAGAAATGTGGAGGCCGAAAAGTAAGAATGAGAACACCGAATGTATCTTTTTATTGAGTTTAATATCAGAAAACTATATAGAAATCAAACTTATGAAAGACCTTACATATTCAAAGAGTAATACATCAGTAATCACTAACTACCACTAAAATTAAAGATAAACCATTATACCTGCACCCAAATATGCCTGTGGTTTGGCAGAAAAACTGTTGGTAGGCTTTGCGTTATATAAACTGCCGGGATATCTGCCACCAGATTTTTGCTCCAAAACTCCCCTTGTTCCAGCTGCAAGAATTGAAAAGATTAATGGTATATTCGTTGTGTGCAATAATGCAGAGAAGTAAAAAGAAGAATTTGCAAAGACTAACCAGGAGGAGGAGTTCTTGCATATGTAGCAGGTTTAGATCGCAGAGCTGGTGGGATGTAAATGCAGCTCTGCACAGCATTGAGAAAGAAAATTGACATAAGAACTCCTGTATGTCTCTAGAAATATACAAGATGATTAATTGGATCAACAGAATGTACCTGGAAAAAAGGATGTTGAAGGGCCTCCGAGGCTGTTGGCCTCTTGCAAGGATCCCAAGAACAAAGCGACTATTTAGCACAAACAGAAAAAACATAGAAGATTTAGTTATTTTGTAGGAAATATATAGTAAAGAACATTTCAACGGACTCTTGCATAAGTGAGGAATGTATCAAGACATGCCAGGGGTGGGGGTCCTAATTCACAACTCTTACTGTGATAAGATTGATTGCATCCTCACTAACACCTGGTATCAACACAGAGAGACGGGCCCCAGCTACCTGACAATTCATTAGACAAATAGATATATGTATAAAAAGATAGTCATAGAAATCCAACACAAACTACTATATCGAACAGAAGTGCTTAAAAACAAATTAGGCATGCCTTGAGAGAAGTATGAACTCTCAATGGAAATGAACTTAAATTTTTTGCCATTGCAGATAAAACATAATAAAAAAAACAAGTAGCATGTAATTTTCTTGCAAACACATTTATTGAACCATTTTCCCTGTCGTTCTTAATATCAATCGGAAATAATCATAGAATAAAAACATCAAAAGTGCCATCTTTGCAAGCACTATATCTATTAGAAGCTTGAAAAGACAATAGAATACTAACTTGTGGGAACTGGTAATTGATGGCATTGGCAAGTTCGAGACCATCAGGCCATACACTCTTGACTGGGCTACCTAGTACACAGCATATCTTGTAAATCTCGTCTCCCTCACTACACAAAAGTAAAAGAGCACATCAATGACCTTCAGATTTTTTATAAAACAAAACATAACAAAACACATAATGTGAAGTGAATGTTACAATACTAGCACATGCAAACACATGTGAACAAGCCAAAAGTTCTAAAATAATGATAATAGTTACTGATGTCCACCTAAACTAACCTGATTCCAGGATCATTCTACGTACAGTTCAAGAAAAGTAAGAAAAAAACAAGCCTCAATGGCCCATTATTATACCTTGAACCTGGAAATAGAGGACGAAGTGTGAACAATTCAGCCATAATCGCACCCATTGCCCACATGTCTGTGAAAGAAAAGTAGAATTTAATATCTCAAGGAAAAGAATTGTGTAACAGATCAAACAGCAGCTGACTTTCAGCAAATACTCACCAACTGGGGGACCATATGTTGGTGACTGCAGCAGAACTTCGGGGGCCCGATACCTGCAGAATAAACATTCAAGTATCCCTGAGAAAATCTAGGATGTGGGTAAAAGGAAGAAGAGAAATAACCACATACCAACGTGTTGAGACATATTCAGTGAATGGAGGTTGAGAATTGATCTCACGAGCGAGACCAAAATCAGCAACTTTTATGATACCCTTTGATACTAGCAAGTTTTCTGTTACAAGCATAACAAAATATATGTAAAAGAATTGGATAATCAGCGTAACAAAAAAAACAATATAATCTTAATAGTATAATCAGCAACTCAATAAAACAATAATTCGCTGATAATATGCAGACTCCAGTTGGCAACAAACATTAGAATCCAAGAAGCCATGCACCATTCTAGGTAAGGCAAAAGTGCTGATTCATTTATAGCTTAAGCACAATACTAGAAAAAAAATATTCAGCCACCAAGATAAGGGAATCTGATAGATTTTGGATAATTTCGAAATAGGCCACAACAAATGATTTTCAAGAAATTAATTATGTCTATGATCATCCTTGAAATATTGAAAGATCATAGCAGCAATAACCTGGCTTGAGGTCACGGTGGAAATATCCACGCTGATGTATGTATGCGAGACCCTGAAATACTTGGAAGAACCAGTTCCTAACTTCAGCTTCTGAAAACAGTTTTCTCCTGTCCTTCATAAGCTGGTACAGATTACATTCCTGAAAAGTAACCCAACATATAAACATATCAAATAAAACCAACTTCCTAGAAAACAAACACAGGTAGGAAAATTAATGCATACCATGTACTCAAACACAAAGTACAATACATCATTTTCCCTAATAACCTCCTTGAGCTTTACTATGTTTGGATGGTTCATCTTCCTCAAAGACTGCCAAGAAATAAGGTGTCACATACTTACATATTCTGATATACAGGTAAGATTAATCAACCAAAATAAGCAAAATTGCATCACCTTGACTTCTCTCAGATTTATACATTCTTCCCATGAATAGTATTTCTTCTTCATTTTTTTTATCGCAACCTGTCAAAGTTATATTGGGTTCAGTAACATCTTAAGTTTCATATGTTATCAATTTTGTAAGAGTGGAAAAATATATATTTTAAAATTTGAAGACAAGTATCAAAAACTTTTGATACACATACCACTTCACCAGACTGCTTGCTTAGAGCGCGCCAGACAGTTCCAAACGTACCATTACCAACTTCCTTAATGATCTTGTACCTGCATTAATCATGTGATAACTCAATTCATTAATAAGAAAGATAACATTTACAAAAATATGAAACTGCAAAACAACGAACCTTTCCATTCTTGCTTTCAACTGCTCGTGAACACTATTTCTTGAAAAACGGACGAAAACAAAACAAATTTATTAAACTTTTTTATATTCTAGAAACAACTGAAAATAATAACTATCAAAAGGGCCTGGCTGATTCAGCAAAATCCACCATCAATTCTTCTGTTGTACTCCAATGTGAGCAAAACCATTGGGATTCTGATGGACGGGCTCCACAGCCTTATTCAAAGTATACCAAATTAAAGATTTTGAAACGAAGACAAGATAGTGGAAAAGCAGTACTGCAGAACATCTCGATACTAATCAAAACCGGGTGATCACGCCAAATTCTACCAAATAAATATAACTATTAAGTGAATTCATGGTCATCCCATGCTCCCAGTTGTCAACGCGAAGAAACTGAGTCTGATGCAAATCTACAGGCAACCAAATCTCACCGCTTTCTTAAAAAAAACTGACCTTATAAACTAACACTCCGGGATACACTGCAGCAGCTATCTAATACTAAATGACACAATTAACTTCCTCTGAATATTTTGCAGGCTCCTGGGTTTAAGAAAAACGTGAAAAGTAATCAAAGACTGAGCTCGATCATGATCTTGAACGATCGGAAAATAATGACAATCAAGTACCTCACAACACGATCTTCAAAGAATCTCAAAAGGATGTTGTATCAACAACGCACTATGAACAGTAGAATTGCAATAGGAGATTAATAGCGTAACCGGAATTAATAGTAGACAGCTTCCAGAATATGTTGATGTATGCAACTCACTTGTAGACATGCACTAAAGATCCAACATCTATATTAAAGGAAATACGCATTTGACCTCTTGTACTGATCATTTACAAAAAGCTGGTCACTAAGTGCAATTGACAAAGGAAACAAGAAGGAAATCTCCAAGGATGAGACACCGCCAGTCAAGAACTTCCTGGAATGAAAGAACCCGGTGCTGGTTGCAGTCTGACCAGAGGCATATTTGCTCCATGTCCTAGGTAATGTTAAGCCCTTTAAATTGAGATGTAAGGCAACCTGATATCAGAAAAAATATTCAAAACTAGACAATCAAAAGGGATTGCAAATAAAGAAACAAATTTTAACTTCAAGTATACAGGGTGACTGTAAACAATGAAACCCTCAAACAGAGGACGTCATATAAATGAACTCAAAGGGGTAAAAACACAAAGACCCAAGTTTCAATCATAAGATTAGTACATTCTTAAATGAAAGATTACAATCATCCTCCTCGAACATAAAGGCAAACATTATAAGAATTCTCCATTATATACGTTTTCCACACTCAAATCAATTCATAAAAACATAAAAATAACAGCCAATAATCTATTTGCAGCACTAAAAGATTCGATTTCAAAACTCTAATACTCCATATCTAACAAAATCCTATGTTAATGAGTTTCAGACCAGGTATAATGAAAAAATAGTATATATAAAGAAAAAGGGGAAATTGACATAATCCATGAATTTGATCAGTGATAACAGATAGAATCACATATCCTAGAAGAGACTCACTCCAATTGTATAAATTAACAATTAATCATAAAAAGGAATATAAACCCTCAGTACATCCACATGCATCCGAAAAAACAGCAAAAACTCTACCGCAAAATTATATCTGAAAACCTATCCGAGATCTCTGCTCATCAAATCCAAATCAGATCTAATCACATCACACTACAAACACAAACAAAGACACAAACACTACATAATTATATATGTAGAGAGATCAAAGCTAGAAAGCAATAAAATAGGGATTACCGGTAGAGTAAACTGCATAACCTAAGGAGAAGAAACCAAGAGATGCCACACTTTCTCTCTCTAACTCCCTCCTCTCCCCTATGATGAAGATATTTTTTATTTTTTTTAGGTTTTCGAAATCGCCGCCTCTATATATGTGATATTAAATGTGTTGTGTGTGTGTTTTTTTATATATATGTGTGAGATGTGATGATGAGGGTATGATGGGTAATGATAAAGTGGGGGAGGGTAAAAACATAATGCAGATTCGAATCTTTGCTTTACAGACAAGTAAAGGGTAAAAGAAGATTAAAAAGTTTTTTCCCCACACGAAGAAGGGAATCGTTGTTTCCTTTCCTTTTTGCCCTTTATTTAATCATTGGGAATTTGGAAGAAGATCGGAAATTTCAAGTTTAAATTCTTCTTTCCTCTTTTTGTGGTTTAGGTCATTGTTTGACTCGGTTTAATTTAGTCGAATAGTTGTTATAATTATTATTTATAATAACAATAATAACGAATGATTGATTTAATGTAAGTGATAATCATCGCAACGTGACGAACTCAACTTTGATTTTTCACAGTAAAAGATTCTCATGAAATATTTGTGAGACACATAAATGGAATAAAAGAGACAAAGCAATAAAATATTACATATTAAATAGATATATTTTTATATTTAAGTATAAGGAAAATATGTTTTATAATTTCTTACTTTAAGCATTTTCTAGTGGAGGTTTCTTGATGTGGAAGTCCTATATTGGTTTATAACGTGGTTCAACTAATTTTAAATGCATTACCATTATTGACAAAATGTATAAATTGAATTTAATTGCTTAACTTTTATTTTTATTTTTTTTATAATATACTCAGTATCAATTATTACATCATAAATTATTTCAATAATTATAAATAATAAACAATTATCAAATATTAGTAATAAACTAGATAAATACTCACATTAGTAAGAATTGAACCCAATACTTCTTGGTCCTGAAGACTTAACTTTGACAGTGTAGGCTACATACTAACAGTCTCATTAGGGCAAATGACCACTAATATTGGAAAACCCGTTTCTCCTAAATGGGTCAAAAGGTGAATTTGGTGATAATACCGTTCCATGGAAGCATCCCATGTGACTTGACAAACTCCTCATTATTGATCCCAAAGATAAAACAAAGCATGTTACCATACAAGGATGGCCACATACGTAGGTAAGGAATATAGAAATCATTCGTGAATATTATCATAGGTAGAGAACAAATTAGGGTTGCAACCAATTACTACATATACTTTTTTTTTTTTTTTTTTTTTAAAGATTTTTTTTTTAAAGAAACATTTTGATGAGGCTATTTGGTGGAGATTGGCAAAATTGCAGAAAATGTCTCAACAACTAATCAGTGATTTTGGATTTTCGTCTCAAACTACATCATTTCATCGAATTTCGTCCCGTAATTTAATATTTTTTTGGAATATAGTCTCACCGTTAAATATGAGACGAAAATTGCACATGCGTCCGTTAAATTGCCACATGGATGCTTACATGTCATGACATGGCAAATTTTAGCATGAATAATTATACAATATTGCAAAATGGGACTAAATTACAAGATTGAACCGTCATTTTCATTAAATTAGAAATTTAATATTGGGACTAAATTCATGTAAAATGGTAAATTACGGGACGAAATTCGACGAGTTGATATAGTTTGGGACAAAAAATCAAAATTAGTAATTAGTTTGAAACAATATTTCGAAAAAAAATATTAATTAACGGGACGAAATTCGGTGAGGTGATATAGTTTGGGACGAAAATCCAAAATCAGTAATTTGTTTGGGACATTTTCTGCAATTTTGCCGTGGAGATTTACTATTTTATTTATTGTTGGCCACCAAGATTATATAGTGGTTAACAAAGCGGGGCTAGCGTTTATTTTTTGAGATTGTTGGATTCGATCTCATCTTGACAGTAAAATTGAGATAACTGTTTGAAACTTGATACAAATACGGAACTTTAACTTCAGAGTTGTGTTATTCACTTTCCGAGAACAACTAGATTTTTTTAAATACTGAAAAAGGTTAGACCTCCTTTGGCATTTCAAATCCTCTTTTCACCAATTAATGATTATACAGTATGATTCATGCCACTGAAGAGTTCTTGGGCACTCCATCCTTATTAAATATCAAAATTATACTTTAAGGCTATGTTACTAATTGCTTAATGTGTTTTTGGTGTTTAAGTTTAAATTAGTTTGAGTTCAAAAATTTCACACATAACACGTGGCATGTTTTGACTCTAAATATGTTTTGAAATCCGAATGATCTTTTCTTACCTAATTTCGTTGTGATTTTGTTTCTTGTCTTTTCTAAGGAAAAAAAGAAGACACAAACTGTGGGATATGGGGCATTGCGGAAAAAAGAAGAAAAAATTAATGACACGCACAATTGGAGAAATTAATGTGTGAATATGTAATATAGTTAGGTCATGATATGTAATGTTGTTAGGTCATGACCATGAGAGGGTTTTGGTCCATTGGTGGCATACAACACAACACAACACAACACATGAAATATTCTGTCTTATCCAAATTGCACACTTTTTAATTCCAATTTTCCGTTTTTCGCTGTACTTGAGTAAAGAAAAAGGGCATCTCAATGAATTGACAAAATTCCAAAATGTTGACTGGTGTTTTGGTTGGAAGATGAAGTGTAAATGATGGTATCACCGCCACGATGTCAAACGCAAGTCGGTAAAGTGCAGCTGTTTATAATAATTAACAAAGGTGCGGACGGCGCCAAATTGGGTGACATAAGATTGCATCTCAAGAAAACAAAAAAGTTCATATATTCCTCAAAATGAAAGTAAAATACTTAAAAGAAATGGTTTAATAAGTTCTTTGGCAAAAAATTGAAGAATTAATTGATTTTATTTGGTATATTATATATATATTTTTTTATGTATATTTGGGGTTACCATTTTCTTTTGTTTGATTGATAATTATTCTAAAAATGTTACTTATTGCATGAATATATTTATGCAATAAATCATTTAGTTTGGTTTATTATGATAAATTCCGCTATTTCATCTAAACTCTTTCTAGCAAAGCATGGCCCATCGGCTGCCTAATTTCAATTGACACCCCCAAAACTTAAGTGGTTGAGGGCCTTGAGCCTTGAGGCCTATTTTTAAGTCTAATTAATTCTTTCATTGTACTCCCTGATTGTGCATTTATTTAAAAAAAAATGAAAAGAAAATATTTTATGAAACTAAAAATAATTAAGCACCATTCGCGACAGTTGGATATTTGCACATTATATAATATTTTGTTTTTAATTATCTTAAGCTTTTTATATAAATTGTTAAAATTCATATGCATACCCTTGTAGGGGAATAATAAAATACATGGAGGTCTCTCTTTGTTTTTTTCTCTTGGTTTCAAGAGAATGACCAATATGATATTCATTTTTTTTCTTCTAAAATTTAAAGAAAATGTCTTTTAACGACCTTGAGTGTTTTATATATTAGTTCCAGTGTATTAGCAACTCTTACAAGGACGTTAATAATATGTTTGGTATATTCCAATTTAATTGTACACTTCAAAAGAAAAGCTATAATGTCAAAGCAATCATCACCGCAAGACATTATGAGACAGCCCCTACTGTCACAATTTTCTTTCCTGTTAATACATAATACTACATATTTTTTATTTATTTATATAAAAAAAATACATTTAATGATTTGAACAATCACAAGATATCATCTGAGCTAGACCCCAATTCATGCGTACTATTAAATATGGCCCATAAGTTTATATTCTCTTTGTTTAGTAGCACTGCACTAGTTGTTTGCAATTTTGCATATTAAATATGGCCCAATCCTCTCCATTGATATTTGACAGCCCAAGGGCAAGTCCAAAGGAAGTTAATTGGCTTGTTTGTTTTGTGTTTTCTAATTTTTTTTTTTTTTAGAAATGTCAGATAAATATATTTTTTATTTTTTGAAATAAATTTTTTTCTCTCAATTTTCTCAAATTACTCTCTCAAAAGCCAAATAAACAAAAAAATAATTTTTATCTCTAAACAAAACATATACAAACTCTACTCTGATTTGACATAAAATAACATATCTCTTACACAATTTATCTCACATAACAAATATAATTTGACACAAAGTCTTACACATTATACACCTACAACCTAACTTTTCTAAAAAAACATACACCCACTTTATTTCTCAAACCACTATCTCAAAATCCAAATAAACAACATTACGCAAATTGAAATTATTTCACAAACCTCCACTACTTTTTCAAACACCAAACATACATGCCCAATATGTTTGGAGACGTAAAATATATTAATATACATTTGAATAGTTGTTTGAATATTCATTTAAATTGATTCATTCAAATGGTGAACATGTATTTCACCTTTTTCATTCAATCACACTCATTCCCATCCAAATAAGTATCATATGCATAAACCTTTTTTTTTTTGGTTACACATATACATAATCTCTTTATCTCTCCTCCAAGTTTTCAAGTTCAACACTTCTTTTTTTTTTGGACAATTCAACTTTAATACTTCAAAAGCAGAAAATGTGTAATAGATCTTCATTTACATATTCCATTGAAATGTGTTGAAAATGAATAATGGGAGATTTAAACTCCCACTGGACTTGTTCAAAGAATATTCTTAGGTTAAGACTTGCAACTGGCTCATTCGGTTCGCTATGTTCTCCTCGAGGATTATTACCTCATCCCCTGATCCAATTTTATCAAAAAGGATAGAAAAAACCTCTAACCCTTGTTCCTTTCGCCATGAAAAGGAGTAGAAGAAGTAGCGGTGGAGATGCGAATTATCAAAAAGCAACAGAAAATGGGGTAAGTAATTCTTCTTACATATCACAGCTTCCAATCGTCGTTGCACATGAAATCTTTTTCAAACTCCCAATTAAATCCGTCATGCGATGTAGATGTGTTTGTACGGCATGGTACAATTTCCTTTCCGAACCTATTTTTTCCCAAAACTATGCTAAAAATTCAACCTTTACCTCTCTCTTGCATTGCAAGGATCCCCGTACTATTAATTCAAGCTCCAAAGTTTTATACTTGCTTGAAATTTCTGATAGTGGCGAGTTTATTCGAGCACCAATAAACCCTAAATTACCTGGTTGGTTGAAAGCAAGATCATCATTATTCGTTATAGGCTCATCCAATGGGTTGCTATGTTATAGAGTTCATAAACCTGGAGCTGAAGTTATTTATGTTGGTAATCCGATTATGGGAGATTCTATTGCACTTCCAGAACGCGAAAGAGATCCTCAAGAAAAGCGAATTGTGATCTATAAATTTGAATTCAGCCCGTCAACTAATAACTTTAAAGTGCTGAGAATTGCTTTTAAATCTTGGGTTGATGCTAAGATAGAAGAATGTGAGATTTTCACGGTTGGAGTCGATGATGAGTGGAGATGTTTGCCTAATCCCTTCACGAATTTGAATTTTTTGACTGAGGTGATTGCTTTTCACGGGGCTTTTCACTGGATTCCCCAGGATGAAGGTCCGGTGTCGATATCTACCTTTGATCTCGCGGAAGAAAAAACTGATCAAATTTTGATGCCCTCTGGTTTGGTGCTAGTTTCCAGGGCAATGAATTTGGCGGTATTTAATAACCAGCTCAGTCTCGTTGACTACTCTGTTCCTTCTCAGATTACTATATGGACAATGAAAAAGTATCCTGTGTTAGAGTCTTGGACAAAAGTTGTGGTATTAAGAAGTTGGTTTCCGTCTGTGGTGCATTTCTGTAAAATTGTTCCAGTAGCAGAATCACATAATGGAGATTTGCTTTTTTCGTATTCTGCCAATACTCTGATATCTCGAGACATGAAGCAGAAGAAGTGTACCTTTTTTGGAGTTCACTGCGTTGGAAGGGTTACTTCTTCTTCTATAATATCATCATACTCTCCAACATTTTCGTCATTCATGGAAATGAAAATGAAAGGGCTCAGCAGCACCGTGAATGGTCAGTTAAAGTAGTTCTCAACCACGTTTTCTGTATCAGTTTCTTTTGGTAACTGTTTAGTCTCCTAGGCTATGCCTTTTTTTAGCATTTCCTTCTATATATACATTTGTATGTTTTACATGTAATCGGCACCATGATGTACCATAGGGAATTATATGATTTGAATTATCTAGGAGCTACTGTAATGTCTTTCTTTATGTTGTTTTTCTTATTAGAATTTGTATTGGTATTAAATTTAATTTACTTTTTGAGTTTCAAGACTTTGAACTCTTAGAGTCCATAGTCCATACATGAACGACTTTATACATAAAAATTAACATCAAGTTTATGCATAATTGTATCCTTTGTAATTATTATTCATTAAGTTCTTTCATACTTGTGAGTTGTGATGCTGTTACTTTGGTTATTGAATGCTAACATTCTAGACATTGGGTCAACCATTTTCCAACATGAGTATATTATCTGAAATTGTGTCGTATAATTCACACTATATATGCAGATATACTAAACATTTGAAGGGTGGTTTATGCAGATTCGAGCTCTAATCTACCAAGGCTGTTGCGTATATAGGAAAGGTTCTCAGAGCCTGTGGTCAAGGTGGATCAACAGCACCATAGAAGTTCTTGATAAAGTTTTACTTTTGTTTCAAGTACGTCTGTCTGTCGTAATATAATATGAAAAATTGTAGGAGTATTCCTGCATGGTTCACTTGTCGTTTTAATGGAAATATTCCTTAGACTTCCAGTGAAAGATGTAATAAAATTGTTTGTACTGCATGGTACAAGCTCATATCTGCTGACCCTTATTTTTTATTAAAAATTATTTAGAAAATCCACGTTATAGCTCGTTCATACTTGCAAAATATGACCAGAGAGTTTCTTTATGTTGGAAGTTTTCCTAGTCAGTATATTCACATATAGGAGGAGAAGGTGAATTTTCATTTGTGAGTTTCATCACTTCTGGTAATACTCTACTGTAGTAGGAGTATTATTTGATCTACAACCGTGCTTTAGTGAGTTCATTTTAACTCATGAAACCTTTCTATTTCCATTTCAGATATATATATATATATAGTTAACCAATATATAGAATGTCAAAATCAGTAATTAAGATTACAAATCTTTTTAATGAGATAAAAATACTTATAAATCCAACACTTAAATAATTTTAATTGTAATTTTGTAGAAAAAGAAAACCTTTGGTTTTATTTAAGGGAAAAAAACACTTCTTTTGCAGTTTCTTCTCCAATCTTTTTTAATTTGCATTTACCCCCTCCCATATTTCTAATGTTGGTCGCATTCATATTTAGCGGAATTTTCAATCTATTTTTCACCGTTGAAGTTTATTAAAAGACAATATAATAAAATTTGTAATTTCAACGCTTAATTCTCACAATTTGCGCACTTTCATTATTTTTCATATTTATCATTATAATTGTAGACTTGCAGTAACTAAGTGTAATTTATAATTACTCTATTGAAAAACCTTTATTATTACCATTAATTAAATATACCAATGTTATGAGCATGTAACAAAAAAATCTGTGAAATTCGATATTAGGTCGGTCAAAGGTGCAATATTTTTTTAGAATTAAAAGTGCTACCTTAAAAGATTAAAGGAAAGTGCAAAAATTTAGCCCTTTTCCCATTATTTAAATAAATCTAATGACATTTCCATTCCATTTCCACAGATCAGAAAAAAGAAAAACCTAATGCCATTCCTCAAATTCCCTTCTGCACTGTTACTTTCAAACCCTAAAGCCCGTCTCCCCCAATTTCACGCGCAGTACACACACTGACCGACCATGAGTGAGAAGCAGAGAAGTAGCTGTGCCGGTGAAGCGGAATATGGAAAGTCACGAAGAAGAGCAGAAACTCGGGTAAGCGATTTTTGCATTTTGAGACTTCCCACCGCGATTTTACTCGAAATATTTCTCAGACTTCCAGTCAAGGCTGTGATCAATTGCAAAATTGTTTGTAAAGTTTGGTACAAGATCATATCTGAACCTTATTTTATTAATAGTTATTCGAAAAATCCACACTTCAGCACATTCTTGCTTCCTATGTATAGCCGTGAGTATCATTCAGTTCTTCAACATGTGTGCTTAATTGAAATTTCTAGAAGTGGGGAGTTTATTTGGACAATTATAGAACCAAAATCATCTGATTTCTCAAAAGTGGTTGTTGCGTCCTCCGCTATTGGCTCTTGCAATGGATTACTCTGCACATATCTGGTCAAATCTCGGATTGAGATTTGTATAAGCAATCCCATTACTGGAGACTGTATTGCACTTCCAAAACTTAACAGACCTATTGATGAAAAGAGTTCGTTTTATATGTTTGGTTTTAGTCCCTCTACTAACAATTTGAAGGTCGTGAGAATTCCAAGCATTAAATATATAATAAGAAAATGTGAGATTTTTACGGTTGGAATTGATAAAAGTTGGAGAAGTATGCCAAATCCCTTGACCCCAGGATCTCGTTGGTCTGGTGGGACAGCTCTTAATGGGGCTTCTCACTGGATTTTCAAGGAAACAGGGTCTACATCGATATTGACTTTCGATATTGAAAAAGAAATTTTTGGTCGGATTTCTCATCCTCCTAACTTGGTGTTAGATTTGGAGACCATGATTGTGGCATTGAATGGTAAACTCTGTCTCATTGACTATGCGGTTTCATCCGAAACTACTATATGGACAATGCAAGATTATGCAGTGATGAATTCTTGGAGCAAATGTGTGATATCGCATGTTTGGTTTCCTTCCAGTGTGTTTTCTCGTTCACTTGCTGCAGTTGCAATACTACCAAACGGAGACATAATTTTTTCACATGATGTTGACAAATATGTCATCATCTATAGTCCTAAACTACACATTTGGTTGGAATCTGAAAATCTTGATGTCAGAAAAAGTTTCACTTCTCGTATATTGACATACACTCCAATGTTTACGCCACTCGAGAATGCTATAGCAGGAGAAATTGATCAATTGTGAGTTATACATCTCTTCTAGTAATATTATTAAATTATAAATGAGTCATGATTGAGTCCCTTTTAACTTGTGTGAAACTTTTCTGTTTCCGTAGCAGATTTAGGTAATCGTGGATGATGGTGTATCTCTGGCATACAAGTGTGTCTACCAGCAAGGATGCTTTTGTATATTGCTGTTAAGATATATGATGTTTTGCCATTTTGGTATTCAATAGTATTTTCATTATGGAACTTTGTAACTATTGGACCGAGATTGTTGTTTTTGCACTCGTTTATGAGTCTAATAATGGGATTATGCTTTGCTATGTCCCCAATAATGTGGCATTTCTGAACTTGTGTATGAATCTAATTATGTAATTATGCTTCAATTATGTTCAAATTTTGTGGCTTTAATTTTACGGATTATGGTTGCCCTTCCTAAATCCTGTTCCTAGCTCCCGTGAGTAGTGAACTTTGACAAAACTTCATATCTGAAGTATCATATCATGGACTCAAAATTTTAACTGAAACTTCAAATGAACATTTGCTTAATTGAAACTTCAAAGAGGATTACAATTACTACATAAAAACCAATCTCCATCGATGTAGCCGTGACTTTCACCTCCTTACACATTTCACAAAGGGTGAATAACAAATGGAAGAATAGAATACAACAAGATTCAATAAGCATAAGAAAATATTACAAAGAAAATATATTATGTCAAAATCACCAAAAAAGAGAAAAAATAAACTTGTTATTTGATCTGTTCTGCTGCTATTCTTCTTCAGCTTCAAGTTCTTTAGTTCAAATTTTTATAGAACAAATAATCCCTGTGAATGAACTTCTCTCAAATGTCTGGAAGTATGAATATTATATATCTCATCACTACTTCAAAACATATCCCCATAAATAATATCATCATGAACTTTTATTTGAAGAATACCAGAGCTTCTTCTGGCAAATCAGTATCTTTTCATTTTCAACACCATATTCAGTATCTTCTTTACGGCAACCCCATCTCATCCCTTTAGCTATTGTAGAAACGGCATCCACGAAGTAGCTCGATTCCCGGATAATCGCATATCCATTAGGCCGGAGAACACGATCCATCTCGAGCAAAACATACTTCATTTCACACCTGCCCACACAATTCAATGGTTGAGGCAAATACAAAACCAAACCCAAGACAAGAATCTACACACATTTTATGCAAAGATATAGTAAAGGAGGAGTTTTACCTATGACTTTCAGAAGTGAAAAGGCCATCTAGATGAAGAAGATCGTATGTTCGAGGATACGTTGAAAAAGCCTCACACCTAAGAAGAAGACATAATCAGAAAAAAAAAATAAGTTAAAAAAAGATCACATAATTAATTTTCAGGGGGTAGGTTTTGTTGTATTACCAATCGTGATAAGTTCCTATAAGCCCCCTGTCATAAACCACCGCAAGCGTATTTGGAGAGTACGAGGAAACAACATTCATAACCCATAGGGGATTATCGATCAAAGCAGCAGCAAAACCTCCATACAAAGTGTTCATATCCATGACATTTCTTATCTTATCAGTTCCTATAGCAGGTACCAACTTCTTGTAGTGCTTTACCCTTGTCTTCCACTTGCTGTCATCGTGCTTAAAAGCACCATCGCTTCCACCACGAACATCAGCCACGCGCTCTGGAGCCGAGTGCAATCTTTCAGGCCATTTGGCGAGTGATTTTAATGCTACTTTTTTGTACTTGGGGTTAGGAGAAACAACACAAGGTCTAATTGGAGTGTACCATGCTGAGTCAGGTTCGGTACCATCATCACACTTTGAAGGGTAATTATCTGGGGCCTCTAGCTTTTTATAGCAACTGTTATCAGATAATTTCTGCCAAACAGCAATGTCATCTTTCTTGTTGTACAATTTGAAACACATTGAGGTTAGTAACTCTTGCAACTTTTCATAATCTGATTTCTGATCTTCGATAGTTGTATTCCATCCCTTCCAACGATTCTCGTAGTTGACTGGGGGCCCAGAGAGTACCCAGAAACCGCCCGGCCTGAGAATACGATGTACCTCCAAGAGATAAATTCCACCTGAAAGAATGATATATAATTGAAGTGTTCAGCCTAGAGAATACATTATTATGGAGCAAGGTCAAGAATATAGCATGAAATTTACCGAATTCAGTCCATGGAATAAGGCATCTTGAGCAATGTGCCATGTCGAAAGAATTTGAAGGAAATGGAAGTCTCTGTGTTGAGATGATGCCAAGAACTGCAGGAATTCCACGTTCTAGAGCGAATTGAACTTGAGCTTCGTGATTATCTCTTGGAGCAAGAGAAACTGTTAGTATACCACGATCGAGTAAATCACCTCCCCAGCTGGCAACCTAGTCAAATCAAGATTTGAATATCGTAAAATAATGCAATATCAAACAGTCTAACCGCACCCAGACAGAACAAAAAGAACATAAATCAAGTCATTTTTAACAGTTACTGCATAACTTATGTTCATAAGCATTCCTAAACCAAAATGCAGCATAAACGCATATTAATGTATAATGTATGACATACAGAGGTTAATCTCGGACTCAAAGAAAATGGAAGGCCTCATGGGACATATTAATCTTTGAAGTACATCAAGAATAAATAATACCAATTGACATATGAAGCATGTAAGTTGGGCTTACCCCACATCCAGTATCAATGGCAGTCCTGATAGTTCCATCTTTCATTCCTGGAATTAAATCTTGCATCAGATCAACATACTCACTGACGCCATTTGGGAACATAGTGCCACCACCAGGAAAGAGGAACTTCTCCCCTTCTTTTTTCAACCAATGTTGATTCGATTTTTGTTTGTTAATCCAGTCGTATGGAACATTTCTGTGTGCAAATCCAAACATTCATGTAAAGCTTTTGACAAATTAAAATTAGTAAAGTGCTATAAAATCAAAAATTGGGAGGAGCTTAATACCTGTACCAAGATTCATCCTTGCTCTTTGGCCATCTGATAGGTAACTTATAACCGTCAGGTGGAGGAACTAAGCACTCCTTCTTTTCAAACACGGGAGGGCAATGGCGCTCCATAAAGGAAAGCCGATGAAGTGTATACTTTTTCCACCTCTGAAGTAGAAGTAAAGTCATTCATATAAGCTACTTTATACTTTCACAAAATGAATCTAAAAGACTTTGAATTCATAAAACAAATCACCTTTGGATCCGTGCAGGGAGTGTAATCCTGAAAATCGGCACCACATTCAGGAAAGGCTACAGCTTTGATTTGGAGAGATCCTGCAGCAGTTTGCTTTGGAGTTTCGACTGATTTATTGATTGCCTGAGTTGTGTATTTATCCTTCTCAGAACAAAAGATTCCGCCAAGATAGAAAGAAAACCCACAGAGCACAATAAACATTAATGCCATAGGGACTGTCCTAGAACTTTTATCCGGTTGAGAAATTGGTTTTCCATCTTTACTCTTCATTGTATCAGGATTTTTCTACAATCTGCGGCCAGATAAAGGAGAGATTGAACACTACTATATTGAATTTAATAAAAAACAAGTTGAATTCTTTTATGTCAAATGAAAATTTGCTGATAAGTTTAAATAAAATGAAATCAGAAGTGAGAGTCCAAATTGTCACAAATTCTTCCTATTGGTCAAAGAAAACATGGGATTTATGCAGATCTATTGGTGAACAGAAGCAATTGAGAATTAACTTTAATAAGACCTTTACAAACTAGAAGATCTGATAGAAAAATCTAAAAATTTCTAAGTATTTCTCACATGATATTGGGCCCAATGTTTTATGAATTTCAGCCGTCTTATTGAGGGCCCTCTTTACCACTAAGGAGAAAAATGAAACCAATTCAATCAATCTCACCTAACTGTAACCATGCAAAAAAGCAACTAAAAGTAGTAGAAAGATAAATCAACACTGCACTACTGACATTGATATGCATAGATAAATAAATACAGATGGAAATCAATACAATTATAGTTTAATAGTCCTTCTGAATAATCTAAAGTTATTGACCTCAAAAAAATTCCAGAGAAATTTCAGGAATATAGTTTTGAAAATATACGCTTGTGTGTGGAAGAGTTAAAACAGGGAGGAATATCTGCGGATGAAAAATCAAATTTTAGATTCCGAAATTGCCTACAGATTTCAATCTTTATAACCCTAAACCCCAAAATTCATTTCAGAATTACCTAAGATTTAAGAAAAAGATTATGAACCTTAAGACTAGATCTTCATTTCAGAATGTAGGCCAAAATTTCAAAATCACAGGAAAAAAAGGAAAATCACAAAGGAGGAAGGTTTCGCACAAGAAACAGAGAACAATGTGAATGTGAAAGCACATTCCAAAAACCTGAAATAAGATCTGACATTCATAATTTCAGAAAATGAAGAGAAAGGTACCTTCTAGAAAGAATCTGTATGTATATCTATACACCCAATATACACTTGTGATACAGAAAAAGTATTCAAAACTCACTGCATACAAAGGCTCTGTTCTTTCTTTCAAGAATCCAAAGACCAATCAATTTTTTTTAAGTTTTTTTTTCAGATTGGTCAGAAGAATAACTCCTCTCTTAACTTATATTCTATTGTAAAAATAAGAGAGGATGAAAGAAAGGGATCCTTTGTGAAGAGGATGATGATGGAAAACTGGGATTGTATCTCACCCCGTCACTCAGATGCACAGCCCCACATATATATATAGATATATACAATTGTGTGTGTTGTGTATATATACACACAGAAAAGAACAACCCCCCCCCCCCCCCCCCCCCCCTCTACCCACCCACTTCTTTTTTGATGCTGTGTGCCTTGCTAGCTGTCTTCTTCCTGTTTCTTTTTTTTTTCTCTCTCTTTTCTTTTTCTATTAGAGGTACCTTCTTTCTCCTTTCTCCATTACTTCTCTCTATTTTAAAAATATTATCTTTTTTACTTGTTGAATTTCTTAACATAATATCAACGGGTCTAAACGAGTTTAGTTGTGTTCTTAAGAAAAATTGAATTGAATTTTTTTGTCGAACTTATAGTTGTGTTTTAATTTAGTTTGGTTGTATGTTTTAATTTAATTTGATTGTATAATGATCTAGAATTGATACACGATTTAATATGTTTTAACTTATCGAGTACAACATGCACAGTGTTTGATAAATATAGCCTACTGAGCTCCAACGAATTTTTATTGAACGCGATCAAATCGAATAATTTAATTTATTTTCAATCATCGAATTAAAATTTGGTAAAATAATGTATGTTATACAGTATATGATTTTCAAGGGTTTAATTAATCTATTGTGTGTAAATTTTAGTTATAAAATTTTTCTATTGTTTAACAGATTTAACTGTTACTAAACGGTTGTGGTCCAGTGAAGAGCTGCCACGTATAAATATGGCAAAAAGTGTGGGGATTGGGTTGTTGGTACAAATTTTGGTGGGTTGAAAAGTTCGGCCCACTCATCAATCACCATTCATCCAAGAATAATTATTGATCGTCGTTCAATTTTATACGCTGCTTTTATTTCAGGGCCGATAATGAAAAATAAATTGTTTAGAATTCATTCTAATTAATAATTATGTCTTAATTTCGTCTCCGACCTAATCTACTCCCTCCTAATAACTTTTTACAATTATTGGATTTATAACAAAGTTTTTGACAAGATAAAAATATATTTGTTAGTTATAATCGTAAATTAATAGTGATGCATGATGTGAGGAAGTTGTTCTGAAGAAAAATAAATAAAAAAAATCTTTGTTTTAAAAATATCCCGAACAGTGATAGCAAATGCCTAAACAATGACGGGGAAAATTAGGTAGATATTGTTGCACCTTATGAAAATATTAGCTATTGATATAATAACGAGATTTATGACCTTTGATAATGTCTTTTTCCCCCCTCATTTTAAGGGGATTAATTCCCTAATTAATATTACAGTATTACTATGTTGTAGAAAGACATGTCCATTCGTGGTTGATCATGGGAGGCAACTAATATGCTACTTATTTTATCTCATGGAAAATGTAGTATAAAATTTTCAATTAAAATTTGAAGTAGACCTCTAATGTTATGTGCGCAGGAGGAGCTAGACATCCTGTTTTTTAAGGTCCTAGGATAAATTTCAAATTGTGTCGTATATCATAAGGCCATCTCCAACCGAAGCCATTGCCCAATTGCCCAATTGCCCAATTGCCCAATTGCCTTGCCCTCTTGCCTTGCCCTCATGCCTTTTCGACCCACCTAAAAAACTCATCTCCAACCGAAAGGCAATCAACATCTATTAATTCAATTTCACAACTTTCCCAACTCTCACTTTCCCCACTCAAATTTTTTAATAATAATAATAGTAATGATAATAATAATAATAATAATAAAAATCATAATAATTTTTTTTAATAGTTATATTCTACTCCGTGAGTAGATTAAAACGGTATATTGTATGTTCAAATCGGAGTACCGGTGAATGAGAAATTGAAACTCAAAGATCACCATTTGAAATGGAAGAAAATAAATTGGAAAAACTTTCATCCCACATTGGAAGACTTGTGCGGACACGAATGTCGGCCCGAAAAACTCAATTCGGACAATCCAAGTTTTGCCCTTTTTTTCTTAAAACTATGTTTACCTAATTTTATTTATTTAATTAATGAAATTGTTTAACAAAAAAAAAAAATAGTAGCCATTACCTGCCTCCCCAGCGCGTCTCCCAGCAGGCAGGCAACCATTGCCTGCCTGCTTGCCGGATAGCCTGCCCGAAGGCCCCTGCCCGCCCTGCCCCCCTGCCTCACCTGATTGCCAGCCACCATCTCCAACCGAACCGAGCCGGCAACCCCCCTCATGCCCGGTTGCCGGCTCGGTTGGAGATGGCCTAAGAAGAACCGTCATATGTTTTACTATAAGTTTGTTTTTCTTGCATTCACATATAAGGAGGAATACTGATTAATCTTATTGTCAATATTTTGACTTTTTTTACATTTTTTCTGTAGATAAGATGACTAATACATATAATATTTCTTATATTTGTTGACGTCGTCGACCTAGATAAAATTTTATTAGATAGTTTTGAGAAATATCTTTTAGGATTAACAAATATCACATTATATATTATGAATATTAATTTATAATGAATGTTAGTAGCGTCTTTTAGTTGGTCATGATCAAGCAATAACAATAATGTAGACATATATACTTTTAATAATTAGATACCATGCTTCAAAATATATATCAACAAATTTATTTTTAGAATAAGACTAAAATTCATTAAGTATGTATATTGAATATGAATCTTAAAATAGGATATATGTATCAAAAAAAAAAATAGTATACGTTATCTCTACGTACGTATTAATTAATGCTAGTACCAGAATAGAAACTTGGCAAGCAAAAGGACATTTCCCAATGTCAAAGGATGAATAAAAGAATAGGAATTTGTTATTTATTGATTTATTTGCTAGCTAGTTTGTTGGGTACCATGAATTGAGTCACGAAAATGAAGTTCACATGCATTTTGACACACTCATCATGATTAATAAATAGTACTACTACTTGACGAGGGTCTTGTAAATTTTGTTTTATGTCTTACTTCATTTCATGCATGCACTATGCATATATACATATAGCAATCTGTCGGTTACCCCGCGGGTCACATTCTTAAATATGAGGAAGAATAAATACCAATAGAATTATTTATTTCTTTTCTTTTTTTTAGGGAAAAGTCCAAGTTGATTTATTTCTTGAATACTGTTATTGTGGGTCTAAGTTGTACACCCAGCAGAAAAATAAGAATTACTATTTAATTATAACATTACACTGATCATATATATGGTTATACATATTAATTACGAAATCTTAAGTACTTCCTATATATAACAAATTAACAAAGGTCACACTGGCCTGTCTATTTATTGATTATATGATTTTTATAGATCACATTCAAATAACTAAACATAATTCGAGTAGGAATAAATTAATTGATAAAAATATTTAAATATCCTTGACTAATAAAATTTTATTTTTATTTAATTACATTTAATGACATTAAAATTAAGTCCAAATATTTAATGAGTGTAAATGTTATAATTTTTAATTTTTAGGTGTAAAATCCAATTTTTTTTTTAATTTCTTACTCAACTCAAATATATATATGAGGTAAAAATGCCATCAAACATTAGTTATGGCACCAATTTTGCTTTTTCCCCAATATCAATTAAATCCAACAACATCTATCATTTGGTTGTGGAAATTTGGCGCCAATTTTGCTTTTTCCCCAATATCAATTAAATCCAACAACATCTATCATTTGGTTGTGGAAATTTGATTTGTACACGACTAACTAGATAGATGGAAAGGAAAAAATATATACAATTAGTACCATGCATATTGCTCGAGATAAATTTATATTAATAATTGATTAAAACTCTTATGAATTGAAATTTAAATTAGCATATATAGTTTCAGGATGAGCAAGAAAATTACAAAATACTTCTAGAATATATTGTTTAATAATAATTATACTCAACGTATTGCGCAAGTACTTTCTGCTCATCTTAATGGTTATGAAGGGAAAAAAGACCTATGTAATGGGAAAAAATTCAAAATGGAGACTTGAGGGAAAAAGAAGGGACAAGGAACAAATTTTCTGAAAGGCATTACTTATATAGTACAATAAATATAAATCAAATACTACAAAAATTCGGCCCATGATTAAAACTAAACAGAACTACCTAAAGAAATAAACATGCATTTAATTGTGGCAAAAGTCCCTAATCTTTGAACTGCTGATCAGTTGAAATTAATTAAGAAAATAATAGACACGCATCACGACAATTAAATTAAACACAAGCACGATATCATGTCCCTTTCTCAAATGACTAATTTTCCATTGATAATTGAATGATTAAAATAAATCAGCACAAAATGAAATATAGGATCACCGACATGTTTTCTGTGTATGAGCTGCTACTTTATTCTTTGCTTCACAATCGGCTTTTAATTTTTTCTTATTAAAGTACAGCTCAAAATTTTATTATGGTCCCCACATTAGCAGGTAATTAGACTTTTAATTTATATTTCAAACTTTCTTGCATGACTACAATGTATATATGCACGATGCATGAAATATTAATTTTTTAAGAAGTTTGCTGGCTTGAATCTTCAACTAATTACCTATAAGCAGTTAACTGGATGAATACAAATTGAAATGGATAGTTTGTGATTAATACAAAGTAAGTCTATACGTTTGAGAAGCAAAAACGAAAAGATTTAATTATATTTGGATCATTAATTAATTTTTAGAAAAAGTAATTGCTTAGATTTGGTTTCGGTAGGGTTCTTAATGCATGTATATACAAAATGTTTATAACGGATTTCGTATAAAAGAGAGTGGGTAGAAAATGTTCAGTCCACGATTTGTTTTGATGTGTCCGTTTTATGGAGAGAGAAAAACACCCTACCCACCTGTGTTTTGAAAAATCTGTGCAAAACTCCACTTTGTTATTTTTATTGCAAGGAATCTCCTTGTGTTTTTACCAAATCTTGCAAAGAATCCCTTTTCCATAAAAAAATAGATGCGCGTGAACCTCAAGCATGTGTGTTGTGAACAAAACAAGGGTTATGTGCAAATTAAGGATAACACAAGGGGGTTCTTTGCATAATAAAAATAAGTGATAGGGGTTCTGTGAAGATTAAGCATAAATTGGGGTGGGGAGGCATTTGCATAATAAAAACAAGATAAAAATGAGAAATCATGTATGCATATAAAGGTTAAAATAGGAATTTCAAATTTTATTAACATTGTTAACTATTTACAGTTAAAGGAAAAATTGTGCAAGATTTACTGGGGATTCCCTGTAAGTTGGTTTTTGTGCATATTTTCCAAAATACAGATGGGTAGAGTACATTTTCCCTAACACGGTCCAAAATTTATTTCAATTTTTATCCATCCAAAAACCGTAATCAACAAGACGACATACCCATTATCATGCACCATACTCTTATGAATTTGGACAATATGTCTACCTATATTTTCTTATGTTGTGTATAATACTATAATGACGTTAATTATGAATTGATTAGCTTTTGTGTGAATATAGACTTTTGGGGAATTCTAGCTAGTTGAAACATAATCTAGTCGAATCAAAGTTACTTGCTCAGATCACATAATCTAGTTGAATATATGCTTGTTTGCTGACTATGTTTTATTTATATTTGTTTTGCATTTTGCATACTTCATTTTATGTCCAAATTAAAATATTATAAGTAGTAGTGGAAGAAAGAAATTCAATGGTATGATCACATGGGTGGGTCAGTGATTACCTTGTCCACCTCCATATATGGTGCAATAAAACCTTAAACTGTTGACAAAAAATTAAAGTGACAAAATGATGTGGTTGCTTTCTTGCTGAGATCAACGCGATATCTAATAACATACTTAAAATGAAAGTAACCTTAATAATAAACAAACATTATATTTTTGTTATCATAGTGTTGGTCCCTATTGTAAAGATAAAAGATTGATTGAATGACATACGAAATAGTCTAATTTAAATTCGACTCGCGAGTAATACACTTGTTGGGGTTGTCCAATTATAGGTTCTATCAAATTGAAGTTGGATTAGATTAGAGGTTAACTAAATATCATGTTGTTGATATAATTTATCATTTGATAGACTGAGTTGTGTTGGTGCAGATCGCAAGATTGGATAATTAACGAGGAGAATTAAATTTTCTTTTTAATGATTTATTGAAAATGAAAATATTATAATTTCATTTAGAAATGTCCATGACCGGGGATTATAATCCAGCTCAATATCAGAACGCGAGAATATAATATATTGAATCCAATTTGTTGGTTGTGCTATCATCATATTAAACCATATTGACACATACTATAATGTGTACAACCCCCTACTATTAAGTCCGTCTCTTATATATTTCATTATTGGAGGATATTTAATTAGAAATTACATGTAAATGTATTGAGTTTAATTATAACAAAAAAAAAATGAGGGTGATAACTGATAAAGCGAATTTTATCTAAAGTTTTGTGAATTATATTTGGTACATATATATATATATATATAACATAAATAAATAAATCTAGAGTTGAAGACCTAATAATTGGTATTGATTAATCGAAAAGCGGGCAGCCATGTGCCGCTCCATGTGAGAAGAACCACCACTATTGCCTCTCTGTCCACGTCCACATTGACGTTTGCCTTCCAACCAACGCTGTATATTCATCACGGCACGGCGTTCCCTGCTCGTACTACAATTTCAGAATTCATTATTTACCGACACTTCATAATTAAAAACTCGTTTACGAGATTTGACCACAAAATTGTTTATCATGTTACATCATTACATCAGTTAGTGAATGTCAAAAGTGATTAAATTCATATTAAAAATTGAGAGTACAAATGTATTTGTTTTATTGTATCTAAAACTCTAAGTATTATTTGTTTTATTGTATCTAAGTATTTTGGAAAAAAAATAAGCAATTAATAAATTAAATTTAAAATTTAATATAATTTAGATTCAACGAGTTTGAGTTAAATTACAGTTTTTTAATATTAATTTATTACAAAGAAGACTTAAACTTCATATACGTCTCGATTTTTTGGTAGCTTTTGAACCGTTTGATAATCAAATCGAATAGTTCAATTTGACACACTGTACAAATTTTGAAACTATCGTGTTAGACTAGATATCAAAAATTGGTACAGTTCAATTATATTGAATGCACACCCCTAAGATTAGGATTATGCACTATCCGGTAAACTTTACATGATCTACATTACCGAACAATTATAAATTTCAGTTTTCGATATTATCAATTTTGGTATACCCATTTTTTTTTAATCCCAATTCCTAGTAAAGTCTAAAGTCAGCGTTCCAATTTACGAACTTTTTCGGGTTCGGGTCAGGTTCCCACCGGGTTTGGCCCGGTAATTCTAACCGGGTACTGGGCGGGTATTGAGGTGGGCTGGGTAAAAGCCCACCCATTGACAGGCCTAATCCAAGCTTCGCTTCACTCTGCTCACTTCTTCTACGGACTGCGCCTCCACCATAGAGCAAAACCCAAATCTTCTTCTTCTTCAATTAAAAATCCCACCACGCCGCACCACCCACCCCCACCGCGCCTCCACCATCTCTCTCTCGGCCCAGGTTTGTAATTTACAGAGGTACAGTCCAAATTCTAAATGCCCAATTTTGTTCTTTTTCTGATTTTCTCTTAATAAATTGGGTTCTAATTGTATTTAAAACCCAAAACTTGAATGATGCTAAAGTAATTTTTGGAGAGGGGACTGAAGCTAGGGGGTCTGTGATGTATTCTTTATAATTTCTATGCAACTTCATTGGATGGTTAGAGTGGTAGGAAGCATATTATTATTTACATATGTATTCAACACAAATTATTTTTTATTCAATAATTTTGGGGTTTTTTTTTGTACTGAATCAAATCGAATTGCACCGAATCGGTAATTTACCGAACCAAACCTAAATTTTCGGTTTGGCGAACTGCACGAGATTTCAGAATACCGAACCAGCCGTTATAACGAAATTTAATACGTTTCGGTTTACCATTTGCACAGCCCTACCTAAGATAGTAGCCTGATCAGAAATATTTTATATATATGTACACGATACTTGTAGTATTTGCTTTTGTTAGAAAGTTTAAGAATGAAATGTCATAAAAAGATATTATGATTGAATCTAAAATATTTCAGCTAATTCGTAAAAGAGGGCCCAATTTTATTAATCGCATAGGGCCCCGTAATATGTCAGGCCGGCCCTGATAAGTGAAATACCTCTGACTACAACTTACACAAAATAGTCATCCTAATCTCATTTCTCAAATGGATCGTCTTATCGGTTCTATCAAATTAACTTGAATTGAATTTTGATTAGTATTATTTGAGTTTTAGTCAAGCATAGTTGTTTATCTATTCTTACAGTCACGAGGAGTAGGGTTGTGTACGGTTTGGTAAACCGACCAAACCGTGATGAAACAGAATGTTCGGTTCGTACCAAAATACGAACTGAAATTTCGGTACGGTATTCGGTACATGCCAAATTACCGAACCTTATTCCTTTTTGGTTTCGTGATGGTCGGTTTGTCGAACTGAATGTATTTTTTTTTTTCTTATTTTCTTTATTTTCCTGGATATAGACCATAGTACACATGCTATTGAAATTCACTTTGTCTTTGTTATGTAAGCTCCATTTAGCTTTTTGGTGTTTTAGATATGATTATTTCATATTATTGGTGTCAAATGATAAGGAATCTATGGTACTTGATAAAAGCCGTTCAATTTTATTGTATCTTTTGTAAATATACATTAAATTTAGGATTTGGAGGTGTCAGAGTTATATGGAGAACTAACTGGCCCCCAAATATGTCGGGCAGTCCCTGGTTTCTGTTATACATTTTCAGCTTATTTCTTTTGTTTTCTAGGATTTGAATATATTACCAGCAAGTGATATACTCTTGAGTCTCTGACTAAGCGTAATATTATGGATGGTTGTGTATAGAATCCTTTATTATTTTAAACAAGAGAGTTGCTGGACTGTAAATGACCTTCCAAATTCGTTTTAAACAAGTGATATATCAAACAAGCTTTTGTGATGTCAACTTCGAGACGCTGTGTACATTGAACACTTATAGTACTAATCCAACCCAATTTTGGAGGGAATAATATCGTATGGACAATTAGAGCCCCATATTTTGAATTTGAATCAAATTGTTAATCTCTTTCCACTCTGGTGATATGGGCTTTCTGTTTGATCAGAAGTTATAGTCTCTTGCCCAGTGTTTGGACTTTTAACAAACTGAGGATTTCCATATAGGTGTTGTTGGACATAATGGGTTGGAAGGCAGCACAAAAACTCATTAATCACTGGAAGATACTTAGAGGCGATAATGTAAGGAATTTGAGATCACGTGTGCTTAGTTTGATATTTAATTCTTTGTCAAATTCGTATTTTGTCTGCCAATGAAAAACCTACCAACATTGTCCGTTCATATTATTTGCAGGTTATGATAATCAGGGGAAAAGATAAAGGCGAGACTGGTATTATTAAACGTGTGATTCGCTCTCAAAATCGTGTTATAGTTGAGGGCAAGAATTTGGTGAGCAGTTACGTATATGTAGTATAAAAGGAAACTTGTTCTTTCAAACCAACTTTTCTGAGTTAAGCAAATACCCAATTGAATATATTTTCAGGTGAAGAAACATATTAAACAAGGGCAAGGTCATGAGGGTGGGATTTTCTCTGTAGAAGCACCCCTTCATGCCTCAAATGTTCAGGTTGTAGATCCAGTCACCGGGAATCCATGCAAGGTTGGAATAAAGTACTTAGAAGATGGTACTAAAGTAAGAGTTGCTCGAGGTGTTGGAACATCAGGATCCATAATTCCTCGCCCGGAGATTTTGAAGATAAGGAGCACACCTAGACCAACCATTGCTGGGCCAAAGGATACTCCAATGGATCTGGTCCTCGAGAAGACGTATGATGCTAAAACTGGTATGGGAATGCCGAATCTGTGAGCATTCCGTTCTTTGTGACTTCACGAGATGAAAGTTGATGGAGAATGGTGTCTCTGTTTGATGTTGTTTATGACTATCCCGACTATTCTGGTGGTGTTTGTGGCTTGGAGCAAAACAATTGGGAATTTGTTAGTTTATATTGCTATATTGACTTGCTACTCTAAATATTTTTTGGCTGTTTTATGATTTTATGGAATGCTTAACTAGCCATCTCTATATCATTCCTTTATGTGTCTTTAAGAGGCCAACAGTAACTCACAACAACATAAAAAATTTGGATGATTTGTTGATGAGGAAAGCATCTAGTAAACTGGATACTGTCTGATGCCAGGTGCAGCTTAGATCCTTTCACTATATTTTTTTGAGCGAAAGGCAAAAACACCTCCTATGCTTTGTCTAACTCCCAAAAATTCCCTGTGTTATTTCAACTCCCGAAAACCCCCTTGTGATTTCAAGAAAGTGCCAAATACACCTCCAAAAAAAAGAGTGTATTTCAATCGCCAAAATTGCAAGAAAGTGCCAAATACACCCCAAAAAAGAGAGTGTATTTCAATCGTCAAAATTGCAAGTATTTGTTCACATTTTTCTTTTGATATGATAATTTTATCCCTGGCATCGAAAGATAAAAACACCCCCTATGCTTTGTCTAACTCCCAAAAAACCCCCCATGTGTCATTTTAAATCCCCAAAATCCCCATGTGTTTGGTTTTAAATACCACACTCAACCCAAGTAGTAAATACTTAATTTTTCAAAAAGAATAAATAAATTTAAAAAAAAACAAACACATAGGGGTAATCTTGTCATTCCAACAAACAATCAAAAATAAAATTATACTTGGGTTGAGTGTGGTATTTAAAACAAAACACAAGGAGGATTTTGGGAATTAAAATAATACAGAGGGATTTTTGAGAGTTAAATAAAGTATAGGGAGTGTTTTTGTCTTTTGCTCATATTTTTTTTAGTGCAGTGTTCTTTTCCACTACCTATTTGACATGTTAACACCTCCACCTCTCATGCGGTATTGAGGTTAGATAAATTTATAAAAACCCCCGTTCAGATTTCAGTAATTACAAACACTTCTACTTATAAGTTATACCTTACACATACGACCCTTGTCATTAAGTGTATAATTGTAAAAGTGATTTTATCATCTAAGTAATGATGAGATGACAATTAAAAGTGATATTGAGTTTGACCAATAATCTTACATTATTTAATATTTCAAAAAATATCAATATATATATATTTCAAATTAATAATTTATATAAATTTGGTAATAAAAAATATATAATTGAATTAAATGACAAAAAAATCATTTTTTAATTATTATTTAAATTCAAGAATATAATGTTTTAATTTGATTATAAAAATGACCAATTTTGGATTATTTAACCCATTAAAATTCTGTCTGTCTATTTTATTTGGACTGATCAATTTTAAGACAAAAATTATTTGTAATTCAACTAAATTTACCTTGACTAGAATTTTTTTTACTTAAAGGATGGAAGATTGACATTGCACACGTTACATTTATTTATTTCTAACAAAAATTAACGGAAAATGATGTGTTTGTAATTATTAATATTTCATGGAAGGTTGGTGTAATTTCACCTAATCCCAAGGGAGGTTAATGTATTAATAACTTTCTCATTGGCTCTAGACTTTTTCAAAATCTCTTGATTATGTTATGGATAACTTCGTATGTGATTACAATGCCAAAACTAATATTTGACTGAGAGAAACTCCATTGCTTGCATCAAAATTGTCAATACAAAATTTAATTAATTCTGAAAACTTCCCACAATTTCTAAGAGCAACTGAAACTCAGTAATGTCATAAACACAATGACAACATTTATAACCAGCAAGAAAACATAACATTTTCTGAAACCTACTGCTATATAAAAACAGATGTCTAAAATTCAAAACGTTGGCCTGGCAACATGATCATGTCACAAAACTGAAACAAACTTCTATACATATATATGATTGCTGCAACTAATATCACCAAAATAAAAATTCAAAAGCCACCAACACGTTGGTTTGGTACCATACCATATCTACCGGGGGTTACATTGCTGCTCCCATAAGCCGGAGGGACATTGCTTCCACCAGGACAATCCCTTGCCCAGTGCCCAGTTTGATGGCATTTAAAGCACTCACCCGATGCACCTCCGGCACTTGCACCAGGGTTCAAATTATTGCTCCCATAGGCTGAAGGAACATTGCTTGTGCTGCTGCCAGGACAATCTCTAGCCCAGTGCCCAAATTGATGGCATTTGTAGCACTCACTCGATGCACCCCCAGCACTCACCCCAGGGGTAACATTGCTGCTTCCATAAGATTGTCCTGGACCACTCATAAGACTTGGGCAATTTGCAGAGTTATGCCCCGTACCACCACAGCTATTGCAACTCATATACGTGGCACCATTTCCAGTGGAAGGAAGTCTAGCACAACCACCATATTGATTACCATAAGAACCCACCTGACTAGCCACATTGCTATTAGTTCCAATGTAATTCATGGCAGGTGCCGTAGATTTTGGAATGACATTTTCACTTTTAGGTGGTAGAGAACCAGAGTCGATCTCTTTAAATTTAGCTATTAAGTCCAACAAAGAACTTGTGCTTGTTTCGAGATTCACCTTCTCAGCTTTGACAACTGTTGACTTCACCCGCTGTTCATCACTAAAAGTTTCTTCCTTCACTTTCAACTTAAATAAAAATTTAGTAAAAAGAACATTTCTTACTAATTCAGCAAATTTCTCATCACCTTGTTCTTCATGCTTCAAGTTATATAACTCTTTTGCTGAGATACCCATTATCTCCTCCCCGCTCTCCTGAAATGCAGTTACCCGTGTCTGGCCAGTATGATCCTGGATTTCCATTTGGAGGATATACCTAAAATCACATTCATCCACTATCTGATCACATCGATCGCATCTCCATTTCCCATCCCCGTTATCTATTACTTTTTTGTTGCATTGACGATCCCCAATCATGATGGGACATGCGGTGTAGCAAAAGCTGTCGACTTTGATGAATATTATAGTGGCAGAGACAGTAATCCAATCTGGCTTCTCAGAAGTTCCCAATTTTTCATCTTTAATCTGAGATATGGTTTTGCGCACATCACTACGGGTTATACCGCTGTCCCTGGATATAGATATAGCAGGGGTGATTTTTCCATCATTTTCAAACCATGTTTTAAGTTTATGGGTCTCAGGAAAATCGGGCTCTATTAACAACTGACTATTAGAAATGGTACCCACTGATTTCCCATTAAAATCACTAACTCTACCAGATTTCACTGCCAAAACAGGAAAGATCCCAGAATCACACATGCTCTGTAGTGTTTGACCTTCTGCATTGGAAAAGTTTCCCCACAAAGTTAACTCAACACTTCTCCCAGACATGTCCTTCAGCTGGAGAGTTCTTTTCTGAGTTTCAGTACCATTTTTTCTCATTAAAGAGCTGGATGGACTGATGGACGTAACAACACCAATGAAATCCACAACGCTGTTGTTTTCCAAGCCTTCAATGTCACAGATGGGGCGAAAATGAAATTGTTGCTGAGGAATAGATTTGTCATCCTCAAAGCAAGGCTGCACAGTTGAGGAATTGTCCAGGAAAATTTCATGATCATTGCGCAAGTGATTAAAATTCTTCTGAGAAGGTTTCAACGTGCCTTTTGAGATCATATAAATTCTACCAGGCTCAATTTGGGGGTAGAATTGATCAGCCACAGCATTGAAGCATGTTACTCTTATTTCTCCGCCATCAGAATCAAGAAGATCGAAAGAGAACACTTTACCATCACCTTTAGAATTATTGTAGAGCCGGAGATCCCCCTTTGATGTTACTCTGGCTTTAATTGTCCACCTTCCTTGATATGGATTTAATGCAGCAATAGGAATGATTCTTGGAGGAGCTTCGTTTCTAGCTACAGGTCCTCTATTAGCATACATTGGAGGTGGCTGATTATATGATGACTGAGGTGGCTGATTATATGATGACTGAGGTGGCCGGACATAATTATTCACAGGAGCCCTTGAAACTCCAGAACCATATTCAGGTTTCGGACATGTTGGCACAGCATTTGCTGTGTTATATCTGCCCGAGTCCATATTGCTAGAATACGAATTTCCATAAGAATGTAATCCTGCATTCCTGTCTTCCCCTGAAGAAGGAACATGAATTCCACCACCCAAACTAGGCCTAGGAGCTGAACCACCCGTGGCTGAACCAGCACCACCATAAGATGGAGGATTACCAACCCCAACAGCTGGCTGATTCATTGGCTGACTTGTGGATGATTTTCTGATTGAAGAGGCATTACCATCATTCTTGGTTGGATATGGCTTTGGTTCACCAACTAGATCACATTTTTCAGCAATTACCTCTAGATTGACGATGATAACAATCCTGCTCAAAGTTAAGAATAAAATCTGGTTACTTGGAACTGAATATTTCTTCAGCATACAGTACCACATAGAGAGTGCACAAAAAAAATTATCTAACTTTGAATAACTGATTTCTAGTCATAACTCATTCTCGAAAGAAATCTAAGCTCAAAAGGACAACATGGAACAAACATTACCCAATATCTAATTGAGGCCATTACTGGCCCTTTCTGCCCCAAAATTTCACCATCCCTGCTACAATATTATTTTTCCGGCAACCGAAAAAATCCAACTGCCTACTGTGTAACACATTGTATACTCACTTCATACCCGATAGAGCTTGAGAACTAAATTATGTGCATCTTTTAAGACTCAATTGAAATTCTCACAATGAAAGAATCCAGGTTTTATCTTTCTAAGTCAAAAGAATCCAAACCCTCATTAAATTACTACCAAAGATACAATCTTCAAATATCCAATAACTAATATCCCCTCAAGACTTCACCAAACGTTTGAACATCTAACAAATCAACATGGAGAGCAATCTTAATAATTCACAAATAGCATATCCAACACACAGTAGGAAAAAAATGCGAAATTTCAAAAAGCAACAAAAACTGACATGCGGTTCTGGATAACGTTGCATACGAACTGCTTCAATTTGATAATGGAACCCTTCTGGAGCTTTTGGGATCGTACCAAATCGTTGAGCTGGGTCGCAAGCATGCCTTGTTGGGTAAACGACCCGTCCGATAGCAGGATCCGGTACCGCTCGTTGGAGCTAGGGTTCTGAGTGCTGACGAGCCGTACGTCGGCCACTTGTAGCACCGGTTGTATGTCCCCGACGTCGCTGCCGCTCGAAAACATCGCAATTGCGCCTTCCGTCAGATTCATTTGAGCCATTATTTTTGTGATTGAGATCTAGGGTTTGGGATATAGGGAAAATGTAGGATTTTTAATATGGTTTTTTTTGGAGAAGTGGGAGTGGAAAAGGATTTTGAAAACCCTAAGAAAAATGGGAAGGAGGGAAGTAGAAGAGACTACTGAGCGCGAAAAGATAAAATGAATTTCCTTTTCTCTTTTTAAGGGCAAGTTGTTAACTGCTGCTGTGTTACGTAGACCGAGCCAATTATAAATGAGCTATGGCTTCTTTTGGAAGATATTGTCTAGGGCAAATTACGAATACTCCCCCTGATGTAAGGTTTAATTACGAAAATTTCTCTCGTATATTGGGAAATACGGATTCTCATGTGATTTTTTATCATCTTACAATTGATCCCTTACGCCTGAAAAGTTTCAACTTTTCCCCAAGGGGGTTATTTATAATATTTTTAATATCTAAATATCTGTCAATGCCATTTCTCGTTCTTTTTTTATTTTATACTTTTGTGATTAAATTTGAATGTAAGATGCAAATAAATATTAGAAAAATGTGACACTACTTTAGTTAACACAAAGAATGAAAGAAAGCATAACTAAATATAGTATACAAAATAGTAAAAGGGAATAATTCTTTCCATTTTCATTTTGTAGGTTCTTTATATTTCTAAAAACTATAAACAGACTGGGTGAACTATATTGGGCTAAATATTTTACGAGCGGTTCATTTGCATGATTTTTCTTAGAGTGTTTAAGATATTACGAGGACCTTTTTATATATCATCGATTTTGGTACGTCTAAGACTAAATATTTGATTGAGTTTTCATGTACATAAAGGGCCATACATGCATGACACAATAAATAGAGGTTCATATTTTCTTTATCCTTTTTCCTCTCAAAAAAATATTTTCTTTATCCTTTTTCAGTTACATTTTTGGATAAATATTGACTCAACATGCTTTGAATTAATCATAGGATTAAATTTTCTAAATATCATAATGTTTAATTTATTCCTATTACACCTCCTTCCGTCAAGACGCATTGTGGACGCACTTAAATTTCAACTTAGAGTTTGAAGAAATCTAAATTTAAAGACTAAAATACCATTCTCTACTATAAATAACCTTAAAAAACGCATAAAGATAAACTATTTCACATAACAAATACATGTTCCTTCAAAAAACAAAAGAGAAAAGAATGGTTCAAGAAAAGTTGAGGATCACATCTTCACTGTTTCTGATATTATCCTCTCAATCTCTTCAAGAAGTCTCTCTTTCTCATCAGCCAAATCTTGATTCTGTTTCTCAAGTTCTTCTATTTGCTTAGTCTGCTCTGAATCCTTTCTGAAATTTTGTTACAACGTACACTTAATAAAATATCAAGACTTGTAACAACTACATGAATAAGCTAGTTACAGTTATTAAATGACACATCGTATAGAAAACATTTAGGGCATGTTTGTTTGGCGTTTGGGAAAGTAGTTTGGGAGAGTAGTGGAGGTTTGTGAAATAATCTCGATTTACGTAATGTTGTTTGTTTGGGTTTTGAGAGAGTGGTTTGAGAAATAAAGTAGGTGTAGGTTTTTTTGGAAGAGTTGGGTTGTAGGTGTAAGATGTGTAAGACTTTATGTCAAATCATGTTTGTTATGTGAGATAAATTGTGTAAGAAATAGGTTACTTTATGTCAAATCAAAGTAGAGTTTGTATAGATTTTGTTTAGAAATAAGAAAATTGTTGTTTGTTTGGCTTTTGAGAGAGTAGTTTGAGAAAATTAATGGATGAAAAATTTATTTCGGAAAATAGAAAACATGTTTGTTTGGCATTTCCCAAACACGAAAAAATTTTGGGAAACGCCAAACAAACAGGCCCTTAGTCTTTACCTATTCATAAAAGCCAAGTTAAGTTTGAGTGAACGCACTTCCTTCTCAAGATTTTCACACCTCTTCAAAATGGATTGCATGTCTGATGGAATTGCTGGTGTTGAACTTTTCTCCTTTGCTTCTGCCATCCTTCATTTCACAAACAAAAATCAATACAAACTATGCTTTATAACTTTCAATTATCAATAATATTAATGCATAACAAAACATTAATTAGTTTAACAACATTTCATAACAAAATCAATACATACTTCCGTGATCGCTCCACCCTACGCTTTTTGGTGGGATCTCCTTTTTCCACTGCAAACGATGAGCTAATAATCAAGAAATTGTAATGGTACAAATGCTAAATATGAAATGTCTTTTTTTTTTTTTTTTTTTTTAATATGAAACTGAATATGATCAAAATGTCTAAGAAACATTATCACAAAAGATCCTCCAGCCATAAAACAATGGGATTTTTGTTTAGCTCAATAAAGGAATCCAAATATCATTAATTGGACATAAAGTTTCAAGACAAAATTATTTTACCTGAACCAGCTGATGTAATAGATCCATATCGAATTAATCCTCCTTTCCGCTAATTATACAATAGCGAGATAAAACATAAACAGTTACTACCGTTATAGAATCACAAGTGTTATTTAAGCAGCAATTATATTTACAAAGAACAAATGGCTTGGTTAAGAAATACCTTTTGGTCATCCTTCGAATAGTCATATGTACGTTCTTTAAATTCTGAAATCATGTAAAGATAAACCATATTAATTATTTGACATATAAACATTCAGAAAGTTGGGATTGCTCTCTTTAGATGATACATATGAAGGTACAATGTTGTGAATCGTACCTTTACTTCTAGAACCGTCTTCTGGACTCAATCCATTCCTCATTTGATTCATAGAACTCTCGCAAAAACTAGGAGCTTGAGCTGAAATGCATGGATCATCACACATATCAAAACCATTTAAAACTACAATTGGAGCAGTCGAGGATTCACTTTGAGATGGTTCCTGTTGTGTTTGGTTCATAGGACCCATTAACGATTCTTCAATGGCTTGAAGAACTCCATTTTCTTCAACTCCAATTGTGGATACATTTTCATAAGTTCCTTGATTTTCAAATACATTAACTATTTGATCCTGATATAAGCTACCATTGCACATGACTTCTTGAGCACTATAGTACCCAAAAGAAGTGTCATCAATACCTTCCTTTTCGACTTGATTGCTTTGTTTCTTGCGTTCTAGAGTACCCTTTAGCATGCTCACGACAGAAGAAATCTGATCTACACTTCCCATTTGTGGATTATTAAATGTAGACGAACATGAATTAGATGGAGACAAAAATGCATTAAACTGGTCTGGATTCTCGTATACTGAAATGTTATTAAATCCATTTGAATGTGGAGGTTCTTGTTTGAAGTTGTTCACACCATTTGCAGATGCTTCGTGCATGGCCTCTATACCAATTTGTGTTTGCGAGTTCTGCATAGCAACGTACCTCCTCCTACAACAGATTTAATACAATTAATGTAATCCAATGAGATTCAAGAAATTCAACCCGATCGATATGGTCATGTATATTATACAATTCAATGGTACCTTAACTCAGAGGACCGACTTCTAGTCATGGGTTGTGAACTGTGGAACCATGCCTGCACATAAGTTGGAAAATGCGATTATTTTGAAATTTTAGTTTGAATACATTTTTTTTAAATAATCTTTATACCTTTGCCAAAAACATATTAGTAGCCTGCAATCCCTTCTCAATTCCATTCCTGTTGGAAAGAAAAGACAATTTTTATGGCAATGGAATGTGAAAAAAACCACTAAAGAATAAGAAATACGAATTTAGTGATATGGTGTAGTTATAAGAGGAGAGAGATATTACCCGGCTGATGTGAGATCATTCGGCGAATCAGCAGCCACAGAAGTACTGGTAGGTGGTGGAAATAAAATGTCATCATTCGGTTTTTTCTGGATTACACCGCCAGTCTGATTAGTTAAACTCGCTAATTCAGAAGAGATCCTGCACTTACATGAAAAGTAATCACACATATATATATATAGTCGAATGGTGAGTTTAATTAATGATCTTTCAGCAAAAGACTGAAACTAAAACAGACTAACATTCTTGATGCCTGTCGAGGACGATGCCCTATGCCTGTTGAATAGCAACCATTGTTCTGATGATATTTAAAAAAAAAAGTAAATACTTTTAGACAGCATAGCATAGAATGAGAAATATAAGTCCTAGTACGTACTCCGGAACATCATCACATAAGTTTCTAAAATCAAGAAAAGAGGTGATAGAGCTTGCTTGCCTCTCCATTAGTGAGCCAGCTTTTGAAAAGCTCCTCGCTGTCGGTTCGAAAATTTTGAGTAAGATTCTTGAATCCCAATATCTCCATAGTTGGAGGCGGCATCCCAATAGAGGATCCCTCCATCATGGTCCTTATAAATAGCTCTTCGCTTGTGTTTCTATAGAACTCCGAGTAGCTCCTTCCCTCCATCTCGATCCAACTATTTCTTTCTTATCAAACTTTAAAGTAGGAAAATTCAGTACCAAACTGAAATAAGCCTCTTTGTATACTACAAATTAAAGCACCTAACACGGTCAATAGCATATAATAAAAATGCCCAAAGGAAAAAGCTTATGACTATAAACTAATCTTTTCTTATTTTAAATATTGCAAATGTACATTATATTGCTTTCACTTTCAATGTAAGGCACTTTGAAAAATTGACTAACATATTATTGTGGGCTCAACTCAACTAAAACTTTTAGGAATCAAGTAGCATAATTTCCCAAAAGATTCCAGTCATCCACATTTGTCATTTTGCTTGTGTGAAATGAAACCATAATCCGGACACATAATCCTGCCTTAGTAAAAGTCTATGTGACTATGTCTGTAGAATTGATCAAATACTTGGATGTGCATATGGAATTAATTTCAGACAACCAAAACATCCAAAAAAGAATTCTTTATGCTGATTATGTATGCCTGGTCTATTTACCATGGCTATGTATACATCCAATCTTAGTTATATTTAAAAATAAAAATAAAACGATCATTCTTGGTAATTTGAACTCATGTTTAGGAGACAAATTAAACTGTGTAGACATGTTTGACAAAATCAATATATATATATACATGATATGATCAAGCCGCCTACTCCCAAGAGAAATTTATGAAATATACTTCACACATACTTACATCTAGAAATTAGAGAGGAGTAGTAAAATCAAGAAATCATCTAGCTAGGTTAATTTAACTTAGGTGATTTTGGAGGGGGCCGGGGATTTGACAAATTTAAGTGTGATTTGATGGGTTGATGTATAGGAGACAGCGTATAATATTTTATTACTATAATATTTGAATTATGATGTGAAGGAGATGTGGAATTAAGCAACAGGACGTAAAAAGTGATGGAAGCCATGAAAACAACTCTATGTAACTTCCACCGCTAATTTCCACTTTTCTCTATTTAAATAAGGTAGCCGTTGGGAAGAAATTTTTCTTTAGGCTTTTGAAAAACAATTTAACAAAAAAAAAAATTGGATCAAATGTAAATGGCATATATATATCAACAATTATATACAAAGGGCTGGTCAATGCCGGATAACAAAAAAATGGTCGAAACATGCAGACCATAGTGTCCCTATATATGAATTAAATCATATTGATACAAAGAGTACATAAAAATGTACATTATTAGTAGTAGTGGTGATTAATTAGAGTTTTCTTAGATTATTAACCTAAACCACATACCTAATCCACCATTAAAATTCTTAAGAACATAAACTAGTCTTAAACGATTTTGACTTCTAACATTATCACCAAAATATCATGTATGATACTTTGAGTACATTTTCATACGCATTAATAACTTAGACTAGTGTATATCATATATAATACCCGTCATTTCTCGATACCATTAAAAGTTTATTAAAAAAATTGAATTTTAAAACCATTGCTTGGGCGGCTAGGTGTTGGTTTGAAACTTGCACCTAAGAACCAGTAATAATGAACTCTCTATTCTTCTTTTTTGGAATTAAAAAGAAATATAATTAAATAATGACTTCATTTTCTTGACTAGCAACTCATTTGCTATGTCGAGTTCTAAAGAAAAACTCATTGGCTATGTCGGAAATAACATTAAACCTTCATTTGACTTGTTATTTTAAGTTGAAAATTATATTTGACAGATGCCTAAATGCCCACAAAAAGTCAAAATTATACTTTTGGCTTTGTGTTAGAAATATAGTAGCAGTTGGAAATATCATTGTTAACAACACGATAACTAAAGTAGTACTTCTTGAATTGAATATGTGAAAGTATAAACTAAAAATGGTTGAAAGCTTCTTCCTTTCGACTGTTTAATTTGTTAGTGAAGTTCATGTTATGTAGTCACTAGTCAGCAATGACATTTACAATGTAACAGGGATCAGTCGATTTTAATGGGTGTTTTTTGAGTACTCTTTTTATACTTTCATTTGTTAGTTTCAAACATTTTAATGAAAAGGTGCGTTTAGAATAATTGAGCTTTTAGGAAATGTATAAATAATGTAAGTGGATGATGGGGTTCAATTATTGTTAACATTAGGAAGAATTCAAATTGTTGCAAACTTGCAATGCTTAATTTATTTCAACTACCCGTGTTTGGAAAGCCGGCAATCCCAAGTTTTTTTTTTTTTTTTTTTTTGCATCATTGTAAGTTTGTAACATCAAGTATAATTATGAATTAAAAACAACACCCACAAGATAATCCAAAGCACAAGTCTGCTGCATCATTTCCAACAAGAAATATAACTTTTTGGACTAAAACCGAATAAGCTTCTGACTCAGCATTATGTTCATTATTGAAAATAGAAACAAATTATGTAGCAGAAGTTACATAGTATAATTTTACAACCAAATAATGATGAATCTCTCACTTAATTCCCTAAGATTAGAAGAGTAGAAAATTTACATCATCAAAATTTTGACCACCATGCCCGCTTCAAATTTTGCTTATTCTGGTCAAAACTAGACTCTGAAAGCAAGCCTCTTACTGCAAATGGAATCAGTAAATCTTGACTATGTCGCGATATAGACCTATCAATCCAAGTCGATCTCAAAAAGACAATGATTGGACCATTATTGGGCTCTCATCTTATATCTAAAGATCGAACAACACAAAAAAAGGGGGTATAGTTTACCTTTAATAATTATCCAGCTAATATATCTCATCATTAGGAATTTCTGGTGTCAAAAACTTTTTAGGGTCTTTACTGATCTCCTCATAGTTAAAATTCGATGCTTTGACCCTTTCAGGAACAGGCTCAAGTGGAATAATGGTATCTCCATCAATGACTCCATCTATTATGCCATATTCAACTGCTTCCATAGGTGACATGTAACAATCTCTATCTATATCTTTTTCGACTTGTTCAAATGACCGACCAGTGAAGTCAGATATAATTTTTGTGACATTGGTCTTGTTATGCATGACTTCGCGCGCTTGAATTTCTACGTCTATGGCTTGTCCACTAGCACCACCAAGTGGTTGGTGTACCATGATACGGGTATTGGGCATTGCAAATCGCTTGCCTTTAGTGCCACCACCCAGGATTATGGAAGCTGTTGATGCCGCAATGGCCAGTGCAATTGTCGATATATCAGCCCTCACGAGTCGTACAACATCGTATATGGCCATTGTAGCACTGATGTATACAAAAAGATTATTTTTACTAATCCCGGAATGGAAATGAACATTTGGACCAATATAATAAGAAGTGAAGTAAAATATTGAACTTGGTTGTAATGTATTGAAAGTGAAGCAAGCCACATGCAACCACAATACAAATTAGAAAACATAAAGTGGAAATCTCATTAACTCATCAGTAACCAAGTTTATGCCTCGATTTCCTATATAGAGAATAGGTACTTAGGCAAAGCTTACCGCAAATAAATTGATGGCCAAATGAAATAAAGTTAAAGGTCATCAAATCATCACATTGACTGAAAATGTTATAATGAACCAATTCCATAGATATTTTGGTATTTCCTTTCCCGCCCAATATATAGGAGAGAGACTCTAAAAGAAGTGCATAATTACCGAAAGACTAAAAAAACAACCTTCTACCTAGCAGGTGTATTTCTAAGTAGGAAACATATACACAAGCTGGATACTTCTTGTAATACAAACAAAGAATCGGGGCAAATGGTGGGCCTTGTTCAAGGAAAACTGTAAGGTTGAACAAAACACTTCCTAGTATTTTTGTTTTCCAATTATTATCATGCTTCCTAGGTTGGCTGGCAGTAACATATAGTAGTAAGTATAACTACTACGTCGAAGAGAGCATGAGGTTTGCTATTCAGAAGAAAAAGATACGGCAAAACGTAAATGATCGTGGCCTCTCTAATTCTACTAACACTTGTGGATAGTGATATTAAATTGAATGACTGCGGCCAAGACAAACCTAATAGTTCCAACCCCTTCTTTAGAAGTATCAACGCAAAAGGAGTAATCAATATGACTGTTTAAAATTTGAATTCTAGCGAGAACAATAATGAACAAAATGAAAATGAACAAAACATTAACCCAGCTATCTAGCATTTGATGCAAGAAAAATAGTTTCCTTAGTGTTGTACTGACTAAAATCCAAGACCCAAACATAGCCTAAAGGTTGGGACAGAATCCTAAAAAGTTGTTGAGGCCAGTTCTGCCACCCATACATATATCAACATAGAAAGGAAATAAGCATTGCAAGTTGCAACCAATATCAACTTCAACTTAGGTAGTCATTTGCCTACAAATATGACTAAACAAATAGAAAGAAATGTGAGTAGTGCCCAAAACCTATTAATAGATATCTCAACCTAAAAAAGGGTCACAATGCAAGGTCAAGGAAAAGAATCAAGGATCCGAGCATAACATAAACTCAGGAGTCTCTAATCTAAGGCACTCAATCAGTAGGTGTATGTTTTCAATTATCACAGAACAATTTTCAGAAGCAAAGATGAAACAAAAGAAGTAAACTTGATTGAGTTGATTTGATTTTGTTGTTAATTCTATGAATGCACTGACGGAATAAATGCTTATTATATCCAGCCATGAATTCGCCGAACCCAAGAATCAGTTCAACATGATTATACTGTATCTGGGATAAAAAAATTACACCAAACATTAACAATCATAAGCAAATAGAAGAATCAGTTCAACATAAACTAAAAAAGATCAAAACTTTACTGGACTCTGTTACTAAATATGAACACAAACCGAACCGATTTTACATCCGATGAACTAAAATCAATAAAAAAAAAAAAAGAAAAAAAAAGAGGTACAACCTGAGTGAGCCACCAGTGGAATTGATAAATAGGCGAATATCCTTTGTTGAATCCTGAGCATCCAACAAAAGAAGCTGAGTAATGATGGCGTCAGCCACAAAATCATCAATACTGCTACTTGAGCAACAACCCCATGGCGTCTCCCTCGGCTCCGCGCATTGCGGTGGCTGGAGACATCTCCAATGAAGGAGAGAGGTTGAAAAGGAGGGATTCAGGTGATTTGGTGGCGGCGGAGGTGAGATGTCGTTGGTTGTGGTGAAAGGAATTGAGAGAGCATCTGAAGGGTTGTTGGGGTGGGGGTTTGTGGAGAAAAAGGGCGGCGGGTGATGGTGGAGTAGGGAGGAGGACGGAGAGAGTGAGCGGCGTCGAAAGTATGATAGAGTCCATTGCATTTACTTGTAAATTGGACACTTTCTTACAACAAATCTGTTACGTTGAGTGATAAACAACATATCATGTTGTGTTGCAGCTTCTTATGATTGGTCAATTTTTTAAAGTTCCTTCTAGTCCTAAAACAAGATTATTTGAAATTGATATGTAGTTACTTTATTTTTAATTTAGATCCGTTACGAACCTTTATAATTGTTTCAGATCGAGATAATCTTTATTCAAATAAAGTCTTAATAGATTGGGTCGATTGAAATCCGCCCCATTAACAGTTTTATGGCGTAGGTATAAGTTGACGCTTGCTTCTTGTCATTTAAAGTTGGCTTTCTTTGACCAAAGATTGACCCAACTCACTTTAGGCCCATTGGCCCAATTTGCTTTAGGCCCATTGGCCCACTCGAACTCTTTATAGTATCCTCCTAATTCATTCATCCATCTGTCTAGGGTTCTAGTCCTGCATCTTTCGTCTCCCTTTTGCTCTGAAATTCTCTCATAAAAATCACAATATTTCATTTTTGCCGTTTGATTGAATATACCTTTTTTTAGCATTTTATCGAATATGAATCTTCTCTAATTGCACGATGTATCATAATAGGCTTCGCCGGAATTTCTTGAAAAAGAAATAGAAAATGGAGTAGCCTATGATAGAAAGTGCAAAAATGGAAAGCTGAGTTCCGATTCAGCGGCGGCCAGACAACCGTTGCGATATGGATCCACAGATGAATGCCTTTATATTTATGGTGCTTGTCTACTAATTCCATCTCACATTTTTAGCACTCATTTTCACAAATAATCACCATATTTTTTGTTTTAAAGTCAAATTAAATTATTTGAGATCTGTTTGAGTTATTTGAAACATGGAATCAATGTTTAACATTATATATTTATAAACAACAAAATAAGTATGATATGTTTTTACTCCCAGTTACTTGTATGAAAGTGGATATACAAAGTTATTCATTTCTAAGAAAACTGTAAAATGAAGGTGAGTCTAAGCATAAATTTGTTGTAAAATATTGATTGGACCTTTTTTTTTTTTTGTGTACTCAAATTTTATTAAAAAGAAGAAAACGGTGCAATATAGTCCATGGATCCCAATATCCCATCACAATAAATATTAATAATTATATAAATCGAGCAGACCTATCAATCGGAAATTCGGAATCCACGGAATGTTCCATTAATTCTACGTAGGGTTGCAAATAGGCTGGGTTTGGGTTTTATTAAAATAAACTTAGATTTGACTTTGTTTATATTGGGTGAATACGATTCAGATTATGCTCGAATCTGAAAATCGAGTCCACAGAATTTTGTTTGAATTCTGACTGATTTTGGATTTTTTTGGTTTTCATAAAAAAATTAATCATCAACATATAAAATTGTGGCAAAATTGCTGAAAACGTCCCAAACTAATTAGTGATTTTGGGGTTTTCTTCAAACCTCACCAAATTTCGTCCCGTAATTTAATATTTTTTTGGAACATCGTCCCATCGTTAATTATCAGACGAAAATTGTGCATGTGTCCGTTAAATTGCCACATGGTTGTTTACGTGTCATGATGTGGAAAATTTTAGCATAAACACTTATACAATATTACAGAATTCGTCTCAAACTAATTACAAGATTGAACCTTCATTTCCATTAAATTAAAAATTTAATATTGGGACTAAATTCATGCAAAATGATAAATTACGGGACGAAATTAAGCGAGTTGATATAGCTTGGGACAAAAAACCAAAATTAGTAATTAGTTTGGGACGATATTCCAAAAAAATATTAAATTGCGGGACGAAATTCGGTGAGGTGATATAGTTTGAGGCGAAAACCCAAAATCACTGATTAATTTGAGACATTTTCTGCAATTTTGCCTAAAATTGTCATCAATATGTTTATTCTATAATAGATTTGTCAACATACTAGTTTCATTCAACTATCTTATATAGAAAATATCAACGTTAACATATTTAATCACTTCAAATGATATAGTTATTCATGTAATTTATGTAGTAAAATTAATTCATATTATTATTCAAAAATTTACATAGAAATGAGAACATAAATAAAATGTTAACTCGTATTTTATTTAATTGATGATAATATAAAATATTAAAAAATAAAGTAATATATGTATATATAATTTTTCGAATGAATCTTTAACGAATTGGATTAATTTAATCCATATTGTCAATGTATTTGAATTATGAATATTCTATAATCGAATATCCGATAAGATAAAAGTACTAGTAAATTTGGTCGGGTTTGAATTAAAATGCAGTGCCCTACTTTCTTGAGTGTATGGAATAATTGAGCTTAATGATTTAACATTTTACCTATATGACAAGTTTCTAAATTAAAAAAATGGTGGACATTTTATGGCACATATTACTTTCAAATTTTAGAATCATTAAATGTTAACATAGTGATTAAAGTTTATGAAAATTTATATCGTTTTGGATAGTCAATCATCTAGCCATATTCGGATTGGATTGAATCATTTTTATATAGTATATTAATAAGACGTAAAGAGTTGAGTATTGTCGAAAAAAAAAAAAAAAATTAGAATGAATTTTATATCTAGTTTGAAATTGCGTTTGAATATGATTTGATTGTTAAATGAATTGTGCTCGAATGAATACTTAACGCAAGATTAAGTCGAGTATCAAGTAATTTAAAAATTTTAGCTTATCGAGTCAGATTCGAACTAAGTTTCAAAAGTTATCAAAAGAAAAATATTTTCAAACTCGTTCGATATATTTAAGAAAAATTATGTTCAAACTTGTCCAATATAACTCAAACGAGAATTTACCAAATGAATTTAGATCAAATATCGAGTAGTTTGATTTGATTTTTAGTTATATATTTGAAAGATGATTTATTTTCTTTTGGTATATTTTATTTAACCGGCATGTTTTGTCAAATTGACCCACACATTTTTGCCTAACATAAAAGTCATAAACCAACATAAAGAAAATAATGTAGTTGAATTAGGATAGACCGAACTGAATCGACCCAAGAGTGCATGCCCATTTTACCGAGATATCATATGACTTTCTTTGAATCTAAACCGAGCGATTTGTAATCAATTAGAAAGACCAGGTCCAACAACAAAATTAAGTCGGCCAGGATACTCTGAGTCCAACCCTAAGTTTTGGAAGACCTAAACTATGACTTGTGGAGTGAATTTAATTCTTAATTTGGTTTGAATTCTATTTATGAAGAAAAATTGCACTTTGAAATGTGCGAAGCTAATATAGATTTTAAGTGAGTTCGATTCGCTAAAGATTTGAATTTGATATTAAATAAATAAATTAAATGTATACATAATATTTTAATATTTCATTCATAATATCGTTTTTATAATTTTTTACACCAACAATGTGATATAGTTTTTATATATTAATAACAATTCTACTGATTTTCAACTTGATATGTTAAAAAATCATTTTTTAAATATTTGTCTAGAGTTAATTTTTCCTATATGGGAGTTTGATGAATTATAGGAAATATTTCAACACTTGGTCTAAAAAGATTCGATAAATTCAAATTTTACTAAATCCGAGTGATATTCAAATCGGATTCAAATTCATTTTGATAAACTCGAACTGAATGCATGTGGGTCAGACCCGGATCAGACTAATTGACCGCCCTAATTGAAGCCAATAAACAAAGCACCATATTTAATTTATCTTTTCAAACTTAATACACACGAAAACGCTTGCTAATACTTCATTACTAGTCTAATCCCATTCGAATTCCATACATCACTGGCCATCTGCTGCTTCTTGATTCCGAGCTCCGCCACATCTACGGTGAATCCTCAATTCTCCATTCAATTTCCTGAATTTTTCTTTTCATTTGCACGTGTCAATTCAATTTAACAACAATGAAATTCAAATTTTCCCCTTTAATTAGCCCTATATTCTATTATTTTTGGCTATTTGCGTATTTCATGTGTATTTTATTGTTTGTATTCTCGGTGTTGTTTCTGTAATTAACATACTGAGTGATTAAGAGAAGAAATGGCTGAAAATAGCTTCTATTGTCATTTTTTTACCCGAAGGGAACTAAAATGGGGCAGGATAAGCTTTTGGTTCTCACAGATCAAGTATCGTTATCTCTTAGTGCGGTTCGGGAAGCAATCAAGGCGGTGAAGAATGAAGGAGTGGAGAATTGTGACCCTTTGATCATTACTCAAGCTTCCCCAGACAGTAAATTCTAATCTATGCCTTTTCATCTGTTACATAACTTTTGGTTTATATTATTAATGTTGCGTCACTATATGTTTTCTTGCCTTGGTATGTGCCTGATTATGGTCAATATAATATATTTTTGGTGGCAATATTAGTTGATGGCATGTTTTAAAGTGCAGCCAAATTAATAGCTCTGATCAGTATATTCACAGTACTTAGAGATTAAGCCTTTAATCTATGGAGGATACAGAGGACTAACATATTCATTTCTATGCCCATATGGAACAACTAGTTCTTTGTAATTTATGTTTTGTGATTTGATAAGAAGCTGGTAGCATTTTATTTAGTGCTTTATTTGACATATGAGAATTTTGTAGCTGCTTATGTCATATTTAGCTTGTTTGTTAGCACAATCAGTATGCATATACTTATATTAAGAAGGATATATACTCCATGGTTGGATGGCATCTACTCCTTTGGTGAAAATGGAAATTTTAGTTTAACCGAATGAATAGGCTTTTCTTTTTCATGTCAACCAATCTTTTTAGAGTATTACTTATTTTCATTCTTTTGGACATTCAAGTAAAAATGCACATCATATTGCCAAATTTTCTTCTGGCCTTGTGGACCTGTTGGTGATTTGACCGGGTGGAGATCATTTACAGTAATGATTATTGCTAAAATTATATTTGGTATATTTGAGATATTGGTGCATGCTCTCAATGTGGGGAGTGCCAGCAGTTTGTTGAAGAGATACAATAAGATATCGGGCTGTGAACCTTCCTGTTCTTTCTGGGAAACAAACCCTGGTTCTTTCTTAATAAGTTTACAGTTGAGAAGATCACTTTCTTGTTTTACACGTACCTTATGGATTTTTCTTCACCAATTGATTTATATGTTGGAACATTTGATGCTTTATGGCAGGTCTATCTGTAGAATCTTCATCCACCGACAATGTTGTCGCAATTAGTAAGTCGTCCGAGTTTCCCAGTGATCAATTGCTTGCAAACATCTCAAGAGTGTTAAAACCTGGTGGTACTATCCTTCTTCGTCTGTCTTCTCAGTCTGCCCCTGGGCAAGTGGTAATTTCTTACTCTTTTATTTCTTCTATAGTATTTGGTTCGCAGTAATTTTCTTCAGTCAAGTTTTTGTATTTAACTGGTTTGGGTCTCTTGCAGACAAACTCTTCTCTTGAACGCAAGTTACTGTTGGCTGGTTTCCTGGACATACAACCTTCTGAAAATAGCCAGACTTTTGAGGTTTGCCTCTCCTTTGCCCTTTTGCAGTGATTGCATGCCATTGTTTCTTATCTCGTGCAATCTTTTGAACTTGGACTCTCAACTGTGAAGATGCTTTCCATGTTTGTTGCTTATATTAAGCAGGGGCAGAAATATGAAACTGTGAAATGTGATTTAGTCTTTTCCTAGCTGTTAATATTTATAGATGATTATCTTCTTATCTGATTTAGTTGTTATTTGTATTTATCGAGACACCAAAATTGAAATAAACTCGATTTTTTTGACAGATGGTGGCAAAGAAGCCTTCCTGGAAAACAGGTTCATCCTTTTCCATTAAGAAAACCTCACAAGTTCTGCCCAAAGTTCAGATTGCTGATGATATGGATCTGATTGATGAGGATAGCCTCCTAACCGAAGAGGATCTGAAGAAACCCCAACTGCCACCTGGTTAGTCCATCAGTGTTGTTTTATTGTTCATTAATTGGAAAATAAATAATCAGCGGTCTAATGAGGTAAAGTTTTATTCTTCTGCAGTAGGTGATTGTGAAGTTGGAATCACAAGGAAAGCCTGCAAAAATTGCACTTGTGGTAGGGCTGAAGCTGAGGAAAAGGTGCTGAAGCTTGAGCCTACTATGGACCAGCTGAATAACCCTCAATCTGCTTGTGGAAGTGTATGTAGAATTTTATTTTTGACAGTGCTATTTCATTATCACTCTCAATTTGCATTGTCGTTGGAGCTTGCAATATGTTTCCATGAAAAGTCACGTATGTACCCGTTTATGCAGTGTGGTCTAGGTGATGCTTTTCGATGCAGTACATGCCCTTATAAGGGTCTTCCAGCATTCAAGCTGGGCGAGAAGGTATGTAGTAATCTATTATAGAGCAAACTTAACACCCCTAGTATTCTTCATCAGTACCTTATGTTCTGGGATTCAATGGGGTGAAATGACCCAAGTGAAATTTTATGTTATGAGTGATGTATAGTTATAATTTTAAAGTATTTTAATAGATAGGGTTAGAGTGAAAAAGTCAAGATACTGTCAGTGTCGATTGTATGGAACAAGTTAAAATGTGCTAAATCAGTTTGCATAACTTGATGAAGGATTGAAGTCTCATTAGGTGAAATTTCTATACTAGCAACACTCATGACATGCTTATCCCTAAATAAATGAAACAACTGTTCAAAGCCATAGGAAGGTCGCCACCATGTACCTCAACAAATTACTAATGAACATCATCTTCATGTATGAATTTCTAATCAAATGGTTGATATGCAATTTTACGGTGGTTTAGTTAAAGTTGGTTACATGAATAGCTTGTTTGAATCCCATTTATTCTTGTTCTTAATAAAAGTATTCCATAGACTTGTTCTGAGTTTTTAAGTGTTATGGTTTTTTGAGTTTGAATTGGTTCTTTATAGTTGCACTTGAATTCTTTTATTGAATAATTTTTTGTTAGTTATTATTGAATGAAAATATAATGTAACAGATCTTTAGTTATAAGGTGACTCCAATAAAATCATTATCGAGCTACGCCGCTAGTTCTTGACAGGGTTCGCTTTTGGTGATGTGTGTCTTTATAATCTTCCTTATAGCTGGAGCTCTATTGATGCTAACACATTATCGTCATTCGGCAGGTAACTTTAGGAGGAAACTTTCTTGCAGCTGACATTTAATTACAAGATACCAAAGCTAGAAGTTCCGTAGCTCGCGGCCAGATCAATCGATTTCGGAACTTGAAAGCGTTTTTGCGTTGGCGTAAGACTGCTCATATCCAATTGGACTTGGTTCAAACTTAAAACAATAGTTACTGTTGCTTTTGGGAATTGGCCCCTTTTACGATTTTTGTGTTCTTTTAAATTTATCGTGGATGGTTTAAAAGAATGAGGTGCCAAGTAGAGAACTAGTGATGTGTACTTAATATAATTTACACAAAAAAAAAAACAATGCTCTTTGACATTTTTTTCTTTCTTTTTGATATTTTGAAACATTTAAATACTTGCTTGCTATATTGTTTCAAATTTTATTATTCAATTGGAAATAACATAGGTAAATAATTGACCGTAACACTTCATAAATAATCAATTTAATGCTTTGAATGACTAATAGGATTGTCAATCGGGCCTTGTGAGCGGAGCCTCGATCGGCTCATACTCAAATACCATCGAATATTATGGTTGTAGACTCAAATTCAAATATATTTAGGCTTCATGGTCATTAACTCAAGCTCGGCTCATATATTTATTCGGGCTTCAGGTTTATTTCGGACTTATTTCGAGTTAATTTACAATAGCAAATATTACTCTCTTGATTTTTTTTTGTTTGCATATTAAAAATTTCAACGAATAATTACATTTATAAATTTTATATTCAAAAATACTTTTGGACCATAAGTTGATGTTTCAATATGGTTGATAATAAAAAATATTTCCCTAATAAAGGATTCTTACTCCTAATTATTGATTTTTACATTTATTTTTATTGTTTTCAATAGAGTTCTTCGTTTCCCAACACTTAAATTGTTGTACAGATCCTTCTTAGTTTTGTACAATGTATTTTCCTTTCATTTACATTTTTATTTTCTTACAAAGTTCCAATAGATAAAGTATATTGGTCCATTTTTTTACATTTAGTAGTAAAAATATTATTATATTTATTATTTTAGTCGGACTTTATTCGGATTTTGAGCCTTATTATGCTCAAATTCCTAAATAAAAAGACTCAAAATCGACCAACTCACAATAACTTAGGCTCTCAATTCATATTTAATCAGGTTGAGACATCGGACTTCGGGTAGGCCCAGCTTGACTTCTCGTCCTAATGACTAAACAATGACAGGGCATTTTTTTGGGATGAGCGTATGCTTTTCCAAGTGATGCCGTAACAATTCAATTTCTTATTTGCGATTAATTAACTTAATATTCCATATCCCCCTCCCCTCGTCGTTCCCCGGAAATAATGTGTCTACCCCGGTGGATTCAATCCACTGATGTGTTGGATGAGCGACAAGTGTGTATGAGAGGACAATTTTTGTCCTCTTATGCACATGTGTTTATCATCCAACCCAATCCACCGGTGTAGGATAAATGTAACCGTCGTTCCCCTTCTCCTTTCAATCATAGACATTCTTTGACCTTTAAATATCTACACAGACATTCCTAAATTCAATTTAGATATCTAGATTGGTGGGTCCCATTTAAATATGCTTTGCCATCATTGAACATGAGTTTGACTCATTTGAAAATGTCTTTTATTTTAAAATAAGGTGAAGGGCGGTGAAGTACTTTCTTAACCATTAATGATACTTAGGACATCATTGCAATTATTGATATACTCCTAGAAAGATAGTGTTAAAGCATTCCAAATGCCAATTTCATAATTTATATCAGGTCTAATCCCATGAACTAAAAACAGTTTATAATCAGAAAGAAACTGTACCATAAAAGAACTTAAGATAAAAAATCACCAGCATAATATATTAAGTTACACAATTGCATTGCAAAATCTCAAATAGATACTACCATCTGTCTATGTCAATCCAGAGAAAGTACTGCTAAAAGCCACTCCTAGCTGATGAGTGACCAGGTCCAGAATACAAGGCAGGCCAAGAAGCATATAGATGTGAAGATTCTTTCACATTTTCTGTACAAAGATTTTTCAATAACAAACCAATATCTAAACCGTGCCTCAGTCGATTAACGTTTCATCCTCCCGAGCAGCAGTATGAATATCCGGAAGATCATCGCTTACAGAAAATCTAAGCCAGCTCTTCTTCTCAGAATACTTCAGACACGGTTGCAGTATTAGCCCGATCATAACAGCAGCAAGACTAACAATAGCCACTTTGAGCGAAGAAAGAGCCAACACAACACAAATTAATATAGATGGAGGTACACACATTAATACTGCACCAACTGTCCCCACTGGTATCTTGAAAGGCCGAGTGGTAGCTGGGGCTATAACTCTGAGCCGCACAAACGCAATAAATTCTAGAATCATTCCAAAACAATACAAGAAATTTTCCGCAGCCACTATCTCTTGGAAGCTCAACCACGAAAGCATAAGCACTCCAGAAGCTGAAAAAAGGATCCCGACTAAAGGAGTTCCATAACGAGATCTCCTAGCAAAGAACTCGGGAAGCAGCCCTCGTTCAGCCATACCAAGAAGCTGAAAGGAATCGCTACTCATTTCAGCTACAAACATTCCCATATTCGACATTGCTGCCGCCCCTTGAATCCACCATCCCAACCACACACCACCTAGTATTTTCGCCACGTCAGCAAAGTACCCATCGGTCCACGATTCGCGGTGCAGGGGAATAGCTCCTGTGCTCGTCAGTAGAGGAAAGAAATACCCAAGAACGACTAGAATCAACGCGTAGAAAAGAGCTTTTGGCAGAGTTTTCTTCGGGTTTTCCACTTCTCCGGCAAGTGTACTTATCGAGTCCCAGTAATTCAGATTCCAGAAGAGGGTGTTTAGATACAAATTCCAATCCACAGTGTGAATATCGGCTACTAACCATCTTTTAGGACTCAATTTCGGGATTGAAATGAATCCCATAACCACAAAAGGAAGAATCGAGAAGATTCCAAGAAGTACAGCAACCCATCCCACGATGGCTAAACCTCTATAGTTCATGTAGGTTAGGACAATCGTTAAAGCTAATACGGCTATAATTCTTGGTAGACCGCCACCTAACGCAGGGATTCCCGACTTAAGATAATCGAGAAATAGTACAGGGTAAAGGGCATTATCAATAACTCCACTTAGCCATTTCATCCAACCTTGTTGAAAGCCCCAAAATGGGCCTAAAGCGGACGAAACCCAAACTACATAGCCACCATTTTCGGGAAACATCGTGCCCATTTCGGCAGTTATTAAGGCTTCCGGAACACTCCATATAAGCGGAAAGATCAAGAATCCGGCAAGAGCGAGAAGAGGACCAGCAGCCCTAACACTATCCTCGACACCGAACGGTCCCCCTGAAACCTCATAAAAGATGAGGAAAATAAGGGGTAAAACTGAAACTTTCCTACTGTGGTTTTGTCTAGGGGTAGAAGAGTCATTCATCCCTATATACTCTGCACCATTGTATTCCCCCATAGCAATAGAAGTTTGCCTATTTCCTGCTTCCCTCAATTTCTGCATTCATTGTCCAAATACTAAACATAAATAAAAGATTAAAATATGTATCACACATGCAGGACAAATTAACTCTATATATAAAAAAAGATAGCAAACTTCAATATTTAACTAATTTGATTCACTAAATCTGCAAGAATCAGCAATATTGGCAAAATACTAGTAAGATATAACTGCAGATCCCCAATTTCCAAACCAATCACTAAATAGTAGTAATTAATTTGAACATTAAACGCAGAAAATAGCAAGACATAAAAGGATATTGGAGAAACACTAAAACATAAATGTGAAAAAAGCAATATTTAATCTAATTATGATTTGGGTTCATCAAATTCAACAGTAGTAGCACTCAGAGGAAACGAATCTTTCATCAAACCGTCGGCAAAAGTATCAAAATACGAAATTAGCCCTGATCACTTCAAGAAGAAAAAGAATTGATTGTGATTAGAATCGAGTCAACGGTAATTTCATACCAAAGATAAAGATGCTACAATTCAACAAACATTGATAGAAGGAAACAGAGGCGAGACACAGAGTAACACTATACAACTGAAAAGTATTTGAAGGTGGACAAATTAATAGTATAATGTGCATGATCGTCATTCTACGTGAGGGAATTATATGCCTAGCTTTAGCTATCACCAAGTGGCAATGACTTTTAATTGTTCTTTTGAGTGATGAATCTGAGTGTTAGACACGCATTTGGGCCTGTTTGTTTGGCGTTTCCCAAATTTTTTTCGTGTTTGGGAAATGCCAAACAAACATGTTTTCTATTTTTCGAAATAAATTTTTCATCCATTAATTTCTCAAACTACTCTCTCAAAAGCTAAACAAACAACAATTTTCTTATCTATAAACAAAACCTATACAAACTCTACTTTGATTTGACATAAAGTAATCTATCTCTTACACAATTTATCTCACATATCAAACATGATTTGACATAAAGTCTTACACATCTTACACCTACAACCCAACTCTTCCAAAAAAACCTACACCTACTTTATTTCTCAAACTACTCTCTCAAAACACAAACAAACAACATTACGCAAATCGAGATTATTTCACAAACCTCCACTACTCTCCCAAACTACTTTCCCAAACGCCAAACAAACAGGCCCAAAGATTTTATTCATTGCAGATATTATTATTTTACATTCATAAGAAAAAAGATGTTAAAGTAAACGGGCCTAATTTCTTGTAATTTTATGCGGACATTTCTCAACTAATTAACCCCATAAAATTAGTTTGGTACGTGAACCGGTGAACGTCAAGCTATTTGGGCCCATAAGGCCATATGGTATTCTTTTTTTGGGCCCATAGGGCCATAAGGTATTCTCTTTTTGGGCCCATAAGGCCATAAGGTGTATTCTCTTTTTGGGCCCATAAGGCCATAAGGTATTCCTCTTTTTGGGCCCATAAGTCCATAAGGTATATTCTTTCTAAAAATTTAATGGATTAAGGATGAATTATATTCGGTTAAGAAAATTGATTTTTTTCATTGAGGGTGACTTTGGCGTAGGATTAAAAAAAAAAATTGGTTGAAATTTATTTGTACAATAGTAAGTGGTTGTATAAAACTGAGTTTTTTTTTTTTTGTAGGAATTGACTAAAAAATTGTTGTCTGCAAAAGAGTAATTATTAATTTCGAAAAGCATTATTATTAAAATACTCATAAGATTCTACTTTAAATGTGAAACTCGTTTGAAAGTATATGATACCTAAAATATCCGAATTTACAATTTTGTAGGTACCTCATGCTCTAACCAAGTGACCATTCATGTGTTTGGAGGATACATCTATACAATATAGTTTAGACTTTAGATTTAACAGTCAGTCACATGCCTAAATCAACATAGAACTCTAACGGTGATTTCAATAATCTCTGCACCTAAACTAAATTTACCCTACATATATATATATATATATATGTACACAGTTTTTGACTTGGAGGGATCAAAGAAAAGAAAGGTAAGCAAGTTCAATTGATACTGCGCGCAATATATACTAAACTTATAAGCTTCTTTCTCTTGTCTTTTATTTCAGGCGGCTAACATAACTATCATGATACAGTTGAAGGGACTGGACAAGCAATATAATTCACAAAATAATTTGACTTTAATAGAACAAGTAGCTACTGTTACTCTCAGCATCAAAATATTTGATATATATATAGATATATGATTGAGCCTCTTCATATCGATTGGACTAAGGCTATCCATTGATCGGATTCTGATCGGATCAGACTTGTCCATATCCAACTCCACTTATATCGGATCGGATCATGTGAGATTCGGATCATGTTCGGATTATTCTCGGATCTAGATTTTTGTATCGGATTTGATCGGATCGAATCTTTTTTTGATCCAATACAATTTTCATTTAAAAAATTACATTAATATTTTTTGCTAAAACAAGTTTATTAACGTTACAATTTTACATGTTCAAACATCCTTTACTAATATTCATATTTTTAGATGAAAATACTGTTTAAATAATTTTATAAACGATTTATAAATTACTATGTTCTTAAATTGACAGTGAAATATTATACTTACTTTACTAATATCATTCTTTTTATTTTTGTCGGATACGAATCTTTAACTGGTCGGATCGACCTAAATCCATATTCGCTCCATGTGTTTCGGATTACAAATATTTATAATCGAATCATGTCCATCGAATTTCTAATCGGACTATTATCGAACCAAATTTGTACAGATCACCCCATTGACAGCTCTAGATTGGACCTTTAGTTGTGGAATATGAATTCTTCTAGCCTTGTCACCAAAATATTTATTATATACTGTATTTAATAGTTTACACTTTTATGCAACAATATTTTCTTTGGATAAACTTTTATGTAACAATATACTTATAATTTTCTTGAAAAAATAAATAAATAGAAAATACTGAAGCTCATACCACTATTAAGTATAAAGCTAATGTAGGAAAATTATATCCTCTCACTAAGGAAATTATAAAAAGAACCCTCCCCCCTCGAGGAAATTATTTAATTTCTTCTTTCTATGTTTGTAGTATTAAATATTAAATGTCTATATAAAGTTAAAGAATATGACTCTGTCACACCTTTCTTTTAGGCTAAAAACTATGGGCATGTTTGTTTGGCGTTTCCCAGATTTTTTTCGTGTTTGAAAAATGCCAAACAAACATATTTTCTACTTTCTGAAATAAATTTTTCATCCATTAATTTTCTCAAACTACTCTCTCAAAAGCCAAACAAACAACAATTTTCTTATCTCTAAACAAAATCTATACAAACTCTACTTTGATTTGACATAAAGTAAGCTATCTCTTACACAATTTATCTCACATAACAAACATGATTTGACATAAAGTCTTCCACATCTTACACCTACAACTCAACTCTTCCAAAAAAACCTATACCTACTTTATTTCTCAAACCACTCTCTCAAAACCCAAACAAACAACATTACGCAAATCGAGATTATTTCACAAACCTCCACTGCTCTCCCAAACTACTTTCCCAAATGCCAAACAAACAGGCCTCTCTTTATTTTTTCTTTTGGCAAGAAATTATGCCTCTTCACACACCCTTCTTCTTTTTTGGGTTAAAAATTATGACACTTCATACATGATCCTTTTTTTAATTTGTTGAACATTATGTGTAACAATGTGAAAACCCGCAATCATTAAATATTGTTACATAAAATATTAGGGTAAGTCCACGGATGAATAACTAGAGACCTAAAAGTGTGTGTAAGATGAAATCAGATTAATCATAATCAGTTTGGAGCAATGGGTGTATGACGTGTCAATTGAACCTCAAAATATATATATCTCTATTTACCTTCATTGGTTTTGGTAGGTTGTATCTAATCTGAGTAAACATACATACTCTATTTTCCTAATTTCATTTTTCATCTAATTAGGACCTAGACATAAAAGCAAAAATGGACCACCTTAATACAGTAACAAATAAATAGTACTATATATTAGTATATATTTAGAACGAACACATGCACTTTCCAAATGTATAATTAAGTTGGAGGCACCATCATGAAATTTAGCAATTAAATAACCGAAAGAGGTTATAAAACCCCCAAAGTTGCGACAGTGAAAACTTCTAATGATCATGATCAAAGGAAGAAACAATAAACACGCTCGATCACTCACGCTCATATTATAATAAAAAGAAAATTCAAAATTCTTTTTTTATTATATTATGCCGACTTTCTAAGATAGGTATTAATTGTGCATGCGTGATCCAAAAAGTGGGCCCTGCATGTATATATATTTATATTTATACTTGTTTGTTGGGCCTTTGGTCTGCTGCTACCAAACCACATGGCCATGGACCCTAATTCCTCACCTTTAACAAGTACAACTAACCACCCGGAAATTAAAAGTATTGATGATGCACACTTTTTCGCACACTCAAAACACATGACACTAGTAGAGTAAACACAGCAACAAATTCAGGCTCAAAATGCTAATTTCGATGTTCATGTAATTTTGTATCTAATAGTGCCTCAAAATAAATTAGGTCGGGTCTAAAACCTCGAAAAACTTGAAAAAAAAAAAAGAATATATTGAGAAGTATATATATAATACATATTTACCTGGTCTTGACCATTCTCAGAGGTTTGTGTTTTTGCGGCAACAACTGTTGAATGATCTGTGGAGGCGTTTATTTCAGAAAAACCTGAACTGATGCTCTTTGTTCTCTCTGCCATTTTTAATTTGGGGGATAAGAAAACAAATTAGAGAATCAATGCCCAAAATTGATGAGTACCCAATGGAAGAAAAGGATTGAGAGAAAGAGAGAGAGAGAGAGAATATTGGGTTGTGATCACTATAACATAAATATATAGTATAAGGCAGGCAGTCCTTTTCATAAAAAAGAATAATAAATTGGTTTTAGTCCAGTATATAGTAAACGAGGAAAATATTGATGATGATGAAGGAAAGATAAGAAAAGGGGACATTGAAATTAAAGAAGATATGATTTGACTGACTGGTGGGAAAGAGGATCCAGTTTTTCATTCATTTTATATTCTTTTGTGAGCATGGACTAGCTAGAGTTTTATATATATAGTAATAGTACATGTGGAAAATCCGATTTGTGTGATTTCAAATTACTCACAAAAATGTTAGTTATTGTTGAATGAATTCGGTTGAGCCGAGTGTAGCAAAAATTTCTAATTATTGCTTTCTAGATGATTAATTCCAATTTATGTTGAAGCTACTTAATTTTATTTAAACTTGAATTTAAGATTAAATGCATAATGTTAACAAAACTAAATCTTAAAGGGGAGAAAAATTTAAAATAATTAATATCCAACCCATTGACAGCCTAGTGGTGTGTTGACCCACAGCCCATCTAAGAAGAAGCCCTTGATGACAAGAAAGAGATCTAATTATTGGACTCTATATCTTTTTCTTTCAATGATGAATGGGCCACAAAACTAACCAAATTTTCAATACACGCATGCGTTGTATTTTGTGTCATTTTTCTCTTTCACTTTGGGATCTGGTCTGGAGTATCAGCTACAAACTTTTACAACATTTTGGTTAGTGGAAATGTGGCATTGATTTCTGCTAATAATACCCCAACATAAAGAAGATAAAAGACACTAGAAAAAGTAAGCACGCGTGAATTTCTCCTCGTGGCCTACTACTACATAAAAGGAAAAGGAAAGGATAATTTCGAAGAATGTTGGAAATATATAGTATTAAGTTGTTGACTTGGTGACATTCAGCTGAAAGAAATTTTCTTCTTAATTTATTTGTCACATTGATATTACGGAAGGTATGTCTTTGAAAAGAGAATATGCAAATAAGTTAAGGTGACTCAAAAAAAAAAAAAAAAATCACACGTTTTGAATAATTAGTTTAATAATAACCTTTTGTTATAAATGGTGATGAATTAGTCGGAACTTCAACCTTTTACCATAATTTACTTCTGGATGTACGACTTCTTTTCGATATATATGTCAGTTTACATTCATGTACAAACTATTGCATAATTGATACAGCACACTAATAAGAATAATAATTCCTCTAGTTTTTAGGAAAAATGATATTCAAATCCCAATTTTTCATACCAAATTATAAAAGGGGTTAAATCTTATATACCCATGTGAAAATTCTACAAAATGAATTTACCTCATTCCGTTAGAGAGTGTAACTCATTTGTTCAAAAATGATTAGAAAAGTGAAAAATGTTGGCATAGAAAAATAAAATTACCCTTCTCCACTCTAAAGAATAGATGAGGATAAAATATCATATTTTTAATAATATGGAGGGATAAACTGATATATGTAAATTACTGCAAGGGGGTAAGCTAACTTACATAAAATAACATAGGAGAAATTGTTTTATCTTTGGGTTTAAAAATAGGTTTATGTATATATTAATGTAGGGTATTTTTGTCAATTTATATTTTTCTTAAAATTTCAAAATAAAGTCCGTAAAAGAAGAATTTAAAGAGATACAATGCACTCTTTAAATCAGAAAATAAATTGAACATTATAACATCATAAAAAGTTACAATATTGTCATTAACTAATTAAAAGAAGAAGGGACTACATCATAATTTGTTATTAGGGAGTAAGTACGTGGCGCTACAATTCTTTAACACATTGGAATACCCTCTGTAATTTGTCCATATTATGAGTATTACACTTAATTGTTTAACCAAAACAGTACAAGAATAATAGTTTTTTTTTTTTTTTTTTTTGATAAAAACAAGAATAATAGTTCACTAGGTATGGATTTGGTAAAATTTATAACCTAAGCCCCTAGAAATAGTGATCACCCAAACCAGATTTGAATTATGGCACCGAGACTTTATTAATTCAAGAATATATTTTTCTTTAACTATAAATAAAGGACTCTTGAATTTATAGTTGCACACCCTCTCTTGACTCTGTAAAAAAAATGGGATGTTATTCACTCGTGGAAAAATGCAATCCCAATTCCCAATCATATCATTTAAAATAATAATTTAAAGATTAATTAAAAAGGCCAGTCTTAGACCCCCACCTCAGTCTGCATCACCCGACCTTATCTTTAACCCACCTCCCCCCAGGTTGCGGCGACCTAGAAACCCACAAACAACGTGTGTTGCAAAATATTAATTACTCCCTTTGTCCCAATTTTTACTTCTTTTTCACTTTTAAAACAAATTTTTAGACAAAAATAAAAGTAGGATTTTTAGATCTTTTATTTTTCATAGAAATAATAATTAAGAATAAATTGTGTTGAATCATTACTTTATGTGTGAAAATATTTTTGAAATGAAATTTTTAGGGTTTTTTGCATTTTGCACTTTGCACCTCCGAAACATGGAAAATAAGCACTTTGCATCCCCGAAACTCAGATTTAACACTTTGCACCCTCAAAATATGAAAAACCCAGCACTTTGCATCATCTCTTATTTTCAGGCAAAAATGTCCAAAGGAGTCAAGGGCAAAATAGGTATTCCAATTGTAGATCTTGGGCACTTTACACTCGCAAAACATGAGAAATTGACATTCTGCACCCTCAAAACAAATTTAACACTTAGCACCCTCGAATTAAGAACAAATCAACAACTTGCACCCCTGAAATACAATAAATGGGCACTTTGCACCCCGAAACATAAAATTAACACTTAAGAACCTCGAATTAAGAAAAACGCGAACCCCCTTTTTTTTTTTTTTTCCTTCTGGGACAACCATGGTGTGATGCTCTTCTATATTGCGTTTGCACTTGAATTTTATGGTTGTCCCATGATTTGTCTCCAATATTTCCTCACAATAGTTCCATAGTTTTGCATACTGCTCCATCTTCGTGTCTTGTTTAGTTTGGCTGCCCCCTTTTTTGTTAATTTGAGGGGTTTGAATTTTTCTTAATTCGAGGGTGTTAAGTGTTAATTTTTGTTTCGGGGGTGCAAAGTGTCCATTTATTGTGTTTCGGGGGTGCAAGTTGTTGAGTTGTTCTTAATTCGAGGGTGTTCAGTATTAATTCTGTTTCGGGGGTACAAAGTGCCAATTTCTCATGTTTTGGGGGTGCAAGTGCCGAAAATCTACAATTGAATTACCTATTTTGCCCTTGACTTCGGTGGTCATTTTTGCCTGAAAATAAGAGAGGGTGCAAAGTGCTGAATTTTTCATATTTCGAGGGTGCAAAGTGTTAAATCTAAGTTTTGGGGGTGCAAAGTCCCTATTTTCCATGTTTCGGGACTGCAAAGTGCAAAAAATCCAAATTTTGGACACAAAAAAGTAGGAGAAAAAGATTGACAAATCATACTATTAAACTGTAATCAAATTCGTCATCATAGATGAGTGATTTAAAGACTTTCCTAATATACATTGCCAAATACAATTACTATCTAATTTTTACGTACAAATAGTTTTCTTAGAAAGGAGGAGAGTCCAAAAGGAATTGGTCTCGACTCTTGAACTCATACAGTCATACTGCTTGGGTATTCATTTGGATAATTATTTAATAAAAAAATAATTATAACAGTTGGTAAATAAACTGTCACATTTTACATAAATTATTTACTAAGATAACATTAATATATAACTAGAAATTATCCAAATTTAAGTAATTAAACTGCCACATTAAAAGATTGACCCCCTATAAAGAAAGAACCGAACAAAAATTGGAAGAAATCTTTGCATTTGTGCATGGAAAATTAGGTGAATCTATTCTCCACCTATACCATTATCAGAAACGAATATGCTTTCTACACGTTGCAAAATTATTGGATTCTACACGTAAAATTTGGTGTATACAGCATTTGAAACTCCGTCACTCGGTACTATATATACAGCCTAAGCAGCAAACCACATCACAAATCTCTCTTAATTATATCGAAAAGAAAAAGATGGGTTTGAAGGTATGTATACAGCCAAACATTGAATTTAATTTGAAGATACTAAGTTTTCGTTATTTTTCTTGGTTGAATTTGGGTATTTTTGACATGCGTATACTTTTTTTTGATTATACGTACATGATCTTTTGTTTAAATTCAAATTTGTTTGGTTCCAGATTAGTAATAGATCTCATATTCTGGGTAGGTTGTGGCATGAATTCCTGAAATGCTATAAAATTCGTGTCATTAGGGTTTGATTTATATTTGGGGATTTTAGTTTGAATTAATTTTTTTTACCAATTCGTTGTTGAAGATTCTGGATCAGTATTCAGTTTAACATTCTATGAGCCAGAGTGTTAGAAACTTGTTCAAATTTTATTTTTCCAGAAAAAGATTCAAGTTTTTTGAATTGATGAATGGTGTTGCCCGTTATCTTAGATTTATTATCCAGCTTCTATGTATTGACTTGGTTCGATTCATTTTGATTTCTTGATATTGTGATTATGACTAAATATATGTCTTGAGTTAACAATACATAATACAGACTGTGCGAAAGACCATATATGCCTGATTGTTTTCTCATTCAATTGCTAATATTGTATCAAAATTAATTGAATATTTTTTATGTATTTTATATGGAGTGAATAGCAATTTAACTCCCTGTGTTATTCTAAATAGGCAATTTAACTCCCTGTGATAAATAAAAGGGCAAAATACCTCCCTGTGATTTCATAAATAGGCAATTTAACTCCCTGTGATAAGAAAAAGGGCAAAATACCTCCCTGTGTTTCTATAAAAGAAGCACATTGCCTCCCTCTAAATTGCTCATTAATTCATATCACAGGGAGTTAAATTGCTCATTATTCATTTCACAGGGAGGTAAATTGCCTATTTTTATATCACAAGGAGGTAAATTGCTCATTATTTCATTTCACAGGGAGTTAAATTGCCTATTTTTATTTCACAAGGAGGTAAATTGCCCATTAGACATATCACAGGGAGTTAACCTGCAAAAAACCCATTTTTATGTTTACCTTCAACTCCACATTTCGGCATTAAATTACTAATGGAAAGATACATAGATTTTCTACAAATTTCCTTATATTTACAGGAAGAGATGTAGTGATAGAACTAAGTAGTTATCTTGTTTGCTAGATGTTCGTCCTTAGTGTCATTTAATTTTATTTATATTTTTTTTTGATTTTTTTTGGAGAGTTGGTATTATGGAATAATCTTAACTGGTAATTCTTGCCCTCACTGAACATCCACATGTCAAGTACAATACACTTACTTTTGGTTTGGATGAACCACAAGACATGTCCATTACATTTGCATTGTGGTTGAATGTGTTTGGTCGGACAAGATTTGGGCAATAATTTTCCAACCACAACATAGAGGCACTCTGCTTTAGCCAAACTGTCCTTTAAGCTCGACTTTTGTGTGGTTCCAGGAGGAATTTGAGGAGTATGCCGAGAAAGCCAAGACATTGCCTGAGGGTACTAGCAATGAGAACAAGCTTATCCTCTATGGACTATACAAGCAAGCCACAGTTGGAAATGTCAACACAAGTCAGTATTCCTAGTAAATGCCATTTCATTTCACATAGAATTGGCAAAACGGGTCAAAACTCACGAGTCCCAACTCAACTCCAAAATCTTATTTTTATGTTTTATTGGGTTGAGCTGAGGTGGGTTATTTTCCGACCCATCCCAATTTTGACCCGCCCAAGTGTCATTGTTAGTGTCACTTTTCTGCTCCTTATAAAAGCATAAACAAACATGAGATTTATTTTGTGTCTAATTGCAGGCCGTCCTGGTATGTTTAACATGAGAGACAGGGCAAAGTGGGATGCATGGAAGGCTGTTGAAGGTATTTGATTGACATTTTATTGAGCAAAATGAAAATAATTTAAAATTAAATTATAAAGTTCATTCATTTGATAACACTTACTAAAAGTGACAAATCAAACATATCCTTTTAGTTTTTGTGCCATTATGTAATTACATTTGAAAAAAATTCTGATAGCAATATTTTTGGACTTGTTGTAGGGAAATCTCTGGATGAAGCCATGAGTGATTATATCACAAAGGTGAAGCAGTTGTTGGGAGAAGCTGCTGCTTCAAGTTGATTTCGCTCGTTTACAAATTATAATTGTGCCAGAAGTTCTGAAACACTAATACCAAACAAGTTCTGAAATGCTAGCTCTATGGTGGTTAATGTTTCTAACTTCTATGCTACTGTGACTTACTTATGATTAAATAAATTGACTTATTTACTTTGAACCGAGCTAAATTATTTGTGCAATTTATTGTGTTTTCGGGTGAGTTTGGATATTGACTTGTATTATGTTAGCAGCTGAACAAGTTATAAGCAAGACTGAAATGGGATTGTAATTAAAAGAAAATGAGAACTGTATGTATCAACTTGCAGACTGCCAAAATATTATTTCAAGTCTGGTGCAAATCCAGAGCAAAAATTTTAAATTGTGGATTTTGCTCATGATAAAATTACAGAATTCTTGCTCTGGATGGGGCTCAACACCCAAATTCGATTTAGAATTGAGAAATCTCTGTAATTTAAGATTTAAGAAAAATATAATTCTATTTTTTTTAAATTTAAGAACTTACAAAAATAATTAACCAAATTAAATAGGAGCAAACAAATAATATAGTTTGCTTCATGTGTGCATTACTTGGAGGGCATTTTTGTCCCTTAACCTAAATTTCCGTTTCATATAACATAATATAGTGGTTCATTTTGGTCCCTTTTAAACATGTATTGTAACACCAAAAATACCTATAAATTTTAGAGCAAAAGACAAAAGTATCCCCCCTATGCTTTGTCTAACTCCTTAAAAATACCACGTGTTATTTTAACTCCCAAAGCCCCCCGCTCTCAAGTCTCAAGTCAGCGCGAAATACACCCCCTAAAAAAGAGAGTGATTCAAACGTGAAAATTACAAGTATTCGTTCACATTTTACTTTTAATATGACAATTTTACCCTTGACATCGATAGACAAAATACCCCTTATACTTTATCTAACTCCCACAAAAGCCTCCGTTTTATTTTAAGATTCAAAAACCCCATGTGTATGCTTAAATGAATTAAAACGCCGAATATTATAAGGCCCGGCTGCAAACTTCGTAGACAAAACTAAAGCTTTGGGCTAAAGGTACCCCATTGAAAATTTTAATCCCATTCTAGAAACTCCAATTTCTGAGCCGGAAATTTAATTTATTGGGTTAAGCCCATTGCTTTAGGGCATTTTTGTTTTGGAAAACCTATCTTGCTGGCCCTATTTACATAAAGCAAATTCCTCTTTTCTTAGTTCGAATGCTTTGTGCATTTCAAGTTTTTGAAGTTTAAGCTTGAGAAAAACCATTGAGATCTAGTCTAACTAAAGACTAAAACATGTAGGATTTGGGAAAATATATGTCTTCAATAAAAGTTTTTTGGGTTTAGGAATTTATATATAAGTGGATGTGTTCAATGTTGATTTTTAGGAATTATGTGGGGAATTAGTTTTTTCTAGAAAGAAATAATATAAGAGTGAATGAGTTAAGATGTGTTTCTAATATGAATTGCTTGAGAAATATGTGTAGTTGTACTTTTCTTTTATGAGAATATATCTTTTTCTAAGTTTTCAGTATTTTAGAACTTTGAAGCCAACCAGCGATAATTCATTTACTTGTATATTATAGCCTACTTCTTCTTGTTTCCTTTCTATTTTGTAAGATTTTTGTATTTAGAGTTGGGAGTAAAACAAAATTTAAAGAAAATATTTCCATAATTCATTTACTTGAACACATCTAGAATACAGAAATGACAAGATTACCCCTATGTATTAGCTTTTTTAAATTATTTTTAAAAATTCAATTATATACTACTTAGGTCGAGTGTGGTAATTAAAATTAAATATAGGGGGATTTTTGGGAGTTAAAATAACACCGAGATTTTTTTGGGAGTTAGATAAACCATAGGGTTTTTGTCTTTCGCTCATAAATTTTAAAACATATTATTGCATTTTTATAAACTTGTAACATGAATTGGACAATTTTACTAAATTTATAATTGATAGATATATATTTACCCCCAAAAATTAGATAAAATCGTGTAGTTGTTCAAATTTCATAAATATAAACAATTGAACCATCATGTGTTCGGAATTTTTGACATTTGAGGTTAATTTTGACAACGTGCAAAAGTCATAATTACATATTAACCCCTAAACTTTAATTTCAATATATTTATAAAAATGGACAAAAAAAAAAAACACACCCCCCTATTAATTTTAATATGTAGATATGTATAAATATTTTAAAACTAAAAAAGTGATTTAATAAATATGTAAATAAGATTTATTTTAAAAGTTATAGTAAAATGTTTATACTATTTAGTTATATAGTACTGTACTACACATTTATGGTTATATTGTACTGTACTGTACATTTATGGTTAAATTGTACTATGTATTTCTTAGGGGTAAATATGTAATCAATTTTAAGTTTAGTTAAATTGTCCAATTTAGTTTTTGAGGGTAAACATGCAATAATCGATTTTAGAATTCATAGGGACTTCTGCGGTGAAAATATATGTTTAATATTGACCAAAGTGAACAAATGTATAGGGCCTGTTCGTTTGGCGTTTCCCAGAATTTTTTCGCTTTTGGGAAATGCCAAACAAACATGTTTTCTATTTTCCGAAATAAATTTTTCATCCATTAATTTTCTCAAACTACTATCTCAAAAGCCAAACAAACAACAATTTTCTTATCTCTAAACAAAACCTATACAAACTCTACTTTGATTTGACATAAAGTAACCTATCTCTTACATAATTTATCTCACATAACAAACATGATTTGACATAAAGTCTTACACATCTTACACCTACAACCCAACTCTTCCAAAAAAACTTACACCTACTTTATTTCTCAAACCACTCTCTCAAAACCCAAACAAACAACATTACACAAATCGAGATTATTTCACAAACCTCCACTACTCTCCCAAACTACTTTCCCAAACGCCAAACAAACAGACCCATAGTGTTTTATTAGGGGGGATTATAATTCTAGGTGAAGGGATGAAAATGTCCTCGAAGGCATACGTATTCTGCAAGTGAGGTCGTCTCCGTCGTGTAATAACCATAAAATAAATCAATAAAACACTACATTGATAAGAGGGATCGATTCATCTGCTATTAATATTTTTTTAAGGGATGAATGTGTAAAATTCAATTCATAAAGAGAACGAAAAATACGATTCACTCAATTTCTAATTGTAAAAGCTATTTTCTTCTTAAAAAAAAATCATCCATTAATGTACGAAAATTAGTTCTAGACGCATTATTACTTTTTGATGATTATTCAAGACACATTAATCATGTGTTGGGTTTTGAAGATAGAATTCTAGAACATTTCGATTTATTTTGTAAAACTGTTCATGAAACAACATATTAATATGAACTTTTAAATCTCATTCTCGTGATTTGATAACAAAATAGTCAGCTTTCTATTTCTTAAAAAAAAAAAGAAAAAAAAGAGGTCGAAATACATATTTTAAGAAATATATTACCAATATTATTAGAATACTAGTACACCCAAAGAAGAATGTCTAAATTAAATGGTTGCTTTTACTAATTCTTGTATTTACTATAGCCACGTAATTAATCAGATTTTTTTAGTGAAGAAAAGGATCCGATTTCTAAAAAAGAAAAGAAAAGAACTGATCGATCACGTGGCTATAATTAATCTTCTTGGACCACACGAAATCTTCACAAACTTGTTCCCCAAGAAAATTTTCAAATGCTTTTATGTGACTAAATATTTTGTTCCGAAACTGCCCTCAAACCCTTTCTACCACCAACTGGTCCAATTTGGTGCTCCAAATTTTTATTCTTTCGTTGCCCTTAATTCGGGTCAACCCAACCCAATTAGTTTGGCGCATTTAAACTCAATGTTATTAAAATCGGACCGGACCGGTCGGTTCGACCGCGAACCGGAGGTTGGTCTGGTCCAGTTTACCCCCTAAAACAATTATAAATTTTAGAAAACGTGTAGCAAAATTTATTTATAAATTAAATTATGATAATTAACTCAAATTAATATTTTACACATTATAAATGAAAATTAATACTCAAATAATAATTTTTATTAAAATTTGTTCTATAAGATATTTCTTTCCAAAATTATTTTTAGGATAAAGGTGTAAAATTTTGAAAGTCAAATCAATATATTTATACTTTTGATTTTGAATATTAGACTTTTATACGTAATCATATTTTAAAATTTATTAATCTCTTAGTTTGTTGTATTTTTAACTTTACACTTTTTAAATTTTATAAAGAAATATAATCATATAATATTTATATGAGCTTACAAATTAGTATCACATTACCGTTATGTATAAGTTATATAATTATTATATGATTTAATTTAAATATAATCTAAAATTTTGTATATTTGAAATCAATTGTAGGATAATGTTTAAATTTTATGCATATTACATATACTTTAAAATTAAATATATTTATTATATTATTATGACGTCATCCGGTCTGACCGGTTCGACCAGTAAAACCAGTGGCCAGTCGACTCACCGGTTCACTGTCCGATCTGGTTCTGAAAACATTGAGTCTTAAACCAGAATTTAATTCAATTACTCTTTTTAGTTAAAAAAGTTTAATTGTTTGTTGTAATCCTTAACATACAAAACTTTTATAATTCATCATTTGAATCTATGTTGAGCATCAAATAAAATATTTATTTGCTTGTGACTTCTTTGTTCTATTGATCGTAAAATAAAGAAGAAGTAATTCTTATGAACTTTATCTTTTTATTATAAAAAAATATTAATATATTAATGGATTTATGAGAATCTAACGAGTACACTTGTCACTTGTGAAAAAAATCTTTTAGTTTGTGAAAGCCATTAACAAATGTCCTTCAATTCTAATTTCTTTTTTAAATATTCCATATTTTTAAATTGAATTTTAGGTAGTAATCAACAAACTAAATTGGATTAATTGGTCAAAATAATCACGAGACTACGGATTTATATTTATATTCATTGATTAAGCTAGCTAGCTAGCTGGCTTTAATTGATTTGTTAAGCAATTTTGTTTTCGTCTCATAAAAAAAAATCTCGTTACACATTTTAATTTCAACCACAATTATATTTTGACTTAAAAGTCAAAGCACACTCCAATTAATGGGTTACTGAATGAACCACCGCTTTATTCGGATCCGACCCTCAAAACGTGTCCATTCTCGTCATTTGAAAGTCATCTGGAATATACGCTACCTACAAATACAATCTCCAATAAAATGGGTCAAAATATGAAAGGTCAAAAATGGGAAATCAAAATTGTCCAACCATTCTGCATATCACCGCCTTTGCCATGTCATCCACCGAATATTACCTCAATACCCCTATATATTGTAACCCCCTACTACCAAACCCTTCACAATAAAAAACTTGTTCTTCAAGCTTTCTTTCCAAGATTCTTGCAGAAATTCAGATTTGCTATTAAAACTAAAAGTTTCAGAAAAATATTTTTTCTTGATTTGTTACATAAAGGAAGAAGATGATGAGTCGGAACACGATGAAAGTGGCCCGATCGGTGGTAGGACACATGGGGCCGCGTTACTTCTCCACCTCCACCGCCAGCGCACGCGGTGGGGCCACCACTCTATTGAATGGAAGTCCTTTTAAGGGTGATAAGGTTGTGGTGACGTGGATGAGGTTTCCGGCTTTAGGTGCACGTAACGCAAGCACGTTGGCCTTGGGTGACAGACAACAGGAGGAGGATAAGAAGAAGGTACACGGAGGAGCGACTGGCGCCGCCGCTGGTGGTGGTGGGAATAATAATGATAAGGCGATTATGAGTTATTGGGGTGTCGAGCCTACTAAGGTTACTAAGGAAGATGGCTCGGAATGGAGGTGGAACTGTTTCAGGGTAAGTGAGAGCTCATTAATAATATATCGTTTTCTTTGTACGTATTATGTTATAAATCTTTTGAGAACTTTTTAGATTTCTTTCGAAAATATTTAAATAGATTATTAATCAATTGCAAGTATATTTGACTTGGAGGAAATTAATGATGATGGGTTTTTGAATATGATTGAAGCCATGGGAGACGTACAAAGCTGATCTGTCGATTGATTTGAAGAAACACCATGCTCCGGTGACGTTCTTGGACAAGGTGGCGTATTGGACCGTCAAGGCTCTTAGATTTCCTACAGATATATTTTTTCAGGTTTGTTTTTATAGTAATATTATTTTAATTGTGTTATTTAATCGAAAACATTGAGTTAATAGATTTTTTGAGCCACAATTATGCCATGTTTTATTTTGATTATTCAATTTTGGTGAATTATTGCTAGATTTTTAAATATTTTTCGTGTTTGATCAGATTTTTGTGTATGTTAGGTTAGTTAAGTTACAAGTAATAAGGCAAATAGTTGATTTATCAAAAATAAGAAAAAAGAAAAAAAGAAAGGCAAATAATTGGCAAAACCAATTTGATTAAGCAATTGTCCGTCAATCACTCATTGCACATGGTTAGGCAAATATGTTTGGATTTTCTGAAAGTTGTTTTTAACATTTGATTAAAAAATGTGTTAAAGTGATGTTTGTTTGAATTCTGGCACGAGAGAGGGATAAATCTAATTACAAAATTGTCAAGAAACTGAAACTACTGTTTGTTTGAGTTGTTAGAAGCCACTTCCTAAAAATTGAGACATATAGGGGATGGTTTAAGTGATCAAATAAACCATTAATTTAGGGAACAAATTTTTAGGATTCTTTGTTAACTTGTTATGTACGATCTAGGTGCTATATTGTTGAAAACATGTATTGATATTGTATTGTCAAATATTTTCAAAACAAATGATTTTGGTGAAATAATAATTTTGGTTCCTGATGATATCATGACTAAGGAAAAGCGAAAAGTAAATCACGATTTATGTCGATTTGCGATGAACACAAATCACATACCAATCTCCATTCTCACACTAATAAATTTTTATTAAATTATTACAGAGGCGGTATGGATGTCGTGCAATGATGCTTGAAACAGTAGCCGCGGTTCCTGGCATGGTGGGAGGATTACTTCTCCACTGCAAGTCCCTACGGCGATTTGAGCACAGTGGCGGGTGGATCAAAGCCTTACTAGAAGAAGCAGAGAATGAAAGAATGCATCTCATGACTTTCATGGAGGTTGCTCAGCCTAGGTGGTACGAACGTGCCTTAGTTTTCACAGTCCAGGGCGTTTTCTTCAACGCCTACTTCTTGGCTTATCTCACTTCACCAAAATTCGCTCATCGTATTGTGGGGTACTTGGAAGAAGAAGCCATTCATTCTTACACCGAGTTCTTGAAAGAGCTTGACAAGGGTAATATCGAGAATGTACCCGCCCCTGCTATTGCTATTGATTATTGGCGCTTGCCGGCGAATTCAACTCTTCGCGATGTTGTTATGGTGGTTAGGGCTGATGAGGCTCACCACCGTGATGTCAATCACTTTGCATCGGTATGTGTGGTTTATAGATTTTTAGTTATCGAAATTCCTTTTTTTGAGGCCTTTTTTGTTTGCTTATAAAGGGTCGTTTTTGCATTGATTGATTACAGGATATTCATTATCAGGGACATGAACTGAAGGAAGCTCCAGCCCCTATTGGATATCATTGAGGTCTGGTTTGGTTCAATATAGAGTTGTAAGGAAAGAGATGTGTGAAACATATGAACCATTTGATGTTGATTTTTCTTTTTCTGTGTTTTGATTATGGAGGGTATGGATAAATGTTTATGTAAATTACTCCCATTGGTGTCTACATTAATCTTTTGTTGGGTTGTGATATTTTGAAATTATAGAATAATCTTTACAATATTTTTCTGAAAGGGTACTGATATATGCTTATGAAACTTGGTTTAAAATTGGCAGGATCATATTATGCACTGCAAGATTGAATTTAAAGAAGGGTTGCTTTGAAGTATCATTGGTTTGTGAAGAACCTCCCTCTCAAGCAGCCTCCAATAGTAGGTGAACTTGAATGGAAGTTGCTTTTGAAGGTTATAAGTAAAAACATTAATTGGATTAAATAATCTGGTTGAGTTATATTGAATCATATCTTGCAATTTCTGCAAAAATAAAAAAGGATTCAGGGGAATATACTTTGAGCAACAACATAATTATGTCTGGTCATAGCACAAAATCCAGAAATCTATGGTTTATTTCTCTGCAGGTATTTTCATATTCCCTGAGGAAATATGAATAAAACTACTATGAAACTGATCTATGAATCCTAAGGAGGAAAATTGCAATTCTGGTCCTAAATGAGTGGTTCTCACCACTTTTTGTCCCGTGCTTGACGAAGTCATCTTTCGTGCTGATCTTTTTGGATTGGTCCCATTGTACCCCGTGGGATCAAAAGTGCAAAATTACCTCGTGGGATCAAAAGTGCCAAATTATCTCGTGGGATATAAAGTGCAAAATTGTGACTTGAATAAAACTATTGTGTCTTAAAGTTCCAATATCTTAAATAATTGGGATCAAATGTGCAATTTTATAAAGTGTGGGAGAAAAGAAGCATAAAAACAGGAAACCCGAGATCAAAAGTATGAGACCAAAGATGCTGATGATTCAATCATGTGGGACTAATAATGTAATTTTGCAAATTCCAAGGTTATATGCAGCAGATAAAATCAAACAAAAATTTTATTGAATTTGTTACACATCAAGATGAATATGTGACTGATCTTTAAAGAGATGATATCTGTTATCGGGAACATTCTTAACTACTTCAAGTTTAGAAGACATTTCTTGGACCTTGTGGTTGATAATGTATCATATCATCATTGTAAGAGAACTATATTATCACAATCAATGATTTTGTGTATTATCATCCATAAGGTCTAGGAAATATCTCCTAGACCTGGTCTAGTCAAGAATTTTCATCAAGTTTGGTGATGGAATGAGCAACTATGAAGCAACACTTCGGAGAAAATCATGTGAAGGAGGAAATTAATTGTTGTTTTGAAAAAAAGCACAAGAAGAAATTGATCAAGAAGCTTTGCTCTGAAATCATGGGGCATAAGTTTTATTGGAGGGGAAAGCAAAATGAAAGTATAGCTTTCTGCATAATTAACTAAAGTTATCTTTGTTAAAACAGAAATGGATAAGGTTGAGCACTTTTTGCGCCAAGAATGTGGTTAAATTTAGAAGGATCATCTTTGTGTGGTAACCACAAAGTAGCAAAGAGCGGCTTGATACCCAACTCGGGTCTCGGCCGATCGCAAGTTATTTACCGTATATTAGGTAACACTTTAAGGGTGACAAATCACATGACAGTCGTACCACGTAATTTGAGACAACGGATTTTCCCTATTCTTTTGCACATAACTCTTAGCAAGTTGAATATCTTAGCCACCAACAATAAATTGCCTTAGAAGCATTAATTAGATATTGAGAAGTCCAATTTTAGTAGGGCATAAAAGATTAGTGAACAAATTTGAGACGGAGTACAAGAGAAGATCGTCTATGATATTACACTTATGCATACAATAACAAAATCACATAATTAGTCTCTAAGCTGCATTATTACAATAGAAGGGTTACACTCTGCACTGAGGAAGTTTTCTTGAAATCCATTTCTTCTTCCCAAATCCTGCTGAACTATGTACAGACAAATCTAATTATGCAGGTTGCCTTAATGAACATTTAAGGGAAACAATGATAACAAAGGAAGATCATAATCACGAGCACCAAAGCACCCGATTGTCGCCCCTCTTCAGACAATACCCAATGCAGCAAAAAGAATCCCAATACCATCATACATCCCCATCCAAGTTCTTCTCCATTACACTTAACAGAAGTCAAGTAAGCACTAGCCAAATACACAATCAAAATCAAGACGAGGGGGCCAAGAAGCGTAGTAGTAACGGTATACGTTACAAGAATTAATGCAAGAGGTAGTATAATTGTATGGCTTGTGGAATATATAGCGAGGAGAACTAAAACGGGTATGAAAATAAAGCAAGTGAATATTGCATTTTCTCCTTCCGAGACTAGTGGAAGATTGAGGCTGATCAAGGAGGAGTTGCCTCGGAGGAGGAGGCCTAATCCAACTACGAGAAGAAGAGGGACTATAGGGGAGGGCCCTTTGGACATTTCGGAAGGGTGGTTCTTGAAAGTATCTGTGTTCATAATGAATTGATAAAGAAAAGGTTTTTGGATTTATATGAATTATTTGTAGAGTGTTTAGTATTACTAAATTGAATGGATGGTTTTTTCAGTTGATATTTGGTTAACCAACTCTATGGGTTGGTATTACTTCTTGTTCATATTAGTTGATGCAAACTTCATCCAATAAATATGTGTATTTATATAGGAAGTGTGTGTGTGTGTGTGTGTGTGTGTGTGGGGGGGGGGGGGGGGGGGGGGGGGTTGACAGAATTCCAGGAAAAGGAACACATGTTAAGGATGAATGAAGCGTTGGATGCTTAACCACACAAAAAACAAACAAGTTTTGCGTTTCTACCCTTAATTCTGCTATTTGTTTGTATCATAAGGCAGAAAACATAAGCCAACAAGTTAAAAGAAGGATTAAAAGCCAAGAATTCGTATCAATTTACTCAAATAAAGTAGGAGGGGTTATTTGCAACATACCATTTCTCTTAACAGTCAAATACTCCACTACTTGTGCTATTTTAGTTGGCAACTACTAAGAAACAACTAATAATTAATACGCCAGAATTAAACCCATTTCCTTGACAATTTTAAAAAATTTGTCGTCTCTTCGCATTCTGTCATCACCGTAACATTTCAATACAGAATCATTTATCAAATGGTAGAAATAGTATAATCATATTTTATCAAAAATTAACAAATCTAGGAGCAAGACGTTGTACCTTGTGTCTTGTGAAACACAAGGGGAAACGTGTTAATTGAAATAATACATGGATCATGTAACCGTTATTAAAAAAAGAATAAAAGAGGAATTCATTATAACAAACATAAACGGAGCATATCGTCCAAGATTCTAATGGATAAGATACACGGATCGAGTTCTAACACTGTCGAGTTAATATAAGACATGAGGATCAACAAGGATTTCACTGCCAGAAGCCGGCTAAACACCATTACTACTGCTTCAGCTAAAGTAGCTTGCTCGCCTTTTTCGACTTTAGCATTGCCTCCCCATAAACAAACCAATATTTCACCCTTCACTATCTCAGGATACTTTGATTGAATCGAGATATTTGGCCTTACAAACTGATGAGATTCTATTTTCAAAGTCTTATTTCCTTTCAGTTACCTACTTTCCAATTCCAAGAGAAATGATCGTAATCTTATGACTCGAAAGTAAGAACATTATATCACACATCTTCAGCAGATGCATTAGCAGCTTTGGCATATACAATAGAAATATTAAGAACTTCTTTCTTAATAATAATTTAGTCAAAAGGCTTAATAAACATTGCATCCTTGAAAAGGAATAAAACTATGGTTGCATTTAAATATATGAAAATCAACACAAGCAAAAAGATCACTGCTGATTATCATCATCACAATCTTTTCAGTAATTTCCCCTTTAGTTACCATCATAGGGATGTGGAAGTTGTCAGCACCTTACCTGGAAATTTCTTTGATCTGTAAAACCACGATGCTTCAGAATATTATCAACAAAATCCTGCAAAGGGATGTGATTTTGGCCTCGTTCTTGTTACTCGCTTTGGCCCTCTCAGCTTTGCATAAAGTCCCACTTCCAATGTTAATTAATCCTCCCAGACCTTTATATACAAACATTAATTCCTCAACAATATTTAGCTCATATTGTGGGCGTTTAAGGACCAACTGTTAATTCTAGCAACATTGGAAGCTAGATCATATTCTCCAGAAACTTTGAGGCGTTTAATTATATTTTCACCATAAGGAGATTTCAGCAAAATCTTTCCCTCTACCATACGATCAACAAGTTTTGCAGCTTCCACAAAACAATTTTCTTCACAAAGGCCATTTAATAGAGTCGAGTAAATATCAGAATCAAGAACCGGCAAATTTCCCAACTTTTCAAGTGTATCAAACAAGCGAAATCCCTCTAACGCCCTTCCCTCTGAAATCATCCTTTTAATTACACCACTTGATGCCAAACCACTAGGCCTCATCCCACGAGCCACCATCATCCTAAACATCTCCTCCGACTCCTTATGCTTCCCCGATCGCAATAATGACACTACAAGCAAACTATATAGCTCTTCATAACAAATGTTACCTCCACTAACTTTATCGATTACCTTACAAGCCTCCTCTACACACCCTTCTTTACAAAGTCCATCAAGCAAAGCCACAATTGTCACCCTATTAGGTTTGATATTTGAATCACTCATCTGGTCCAAAACCCTCATTGCTTCAAGCGCCCTGCCTTTTTCGACAAAACCCTTTATCATAATTGTATAAGTTACCAAATTTGGTTTAGATTGCTCGTTTTCTCTCTCCAATTCACCTAGGAATTCCATCCCCCTTTCCAAAGTCCCATGCCTACAAATTCCATCTAAGAGTGTTGAATAGATAACGGCATTCGGAACGCAATTGTGCCCCTTCATGCCCTTAATCAAACCAAACGCATCCTCTAACCTACCAACATCACATAAACCCTTAAGAACCGAAACATAGGTCACCATATCTGGGTAAAGATCGATCAAACCCATTTCTCTCATCAACCTAATTGCCTCATCTAACTCACCTTTATCCAAAAACAGTCTAATCACTACGTTATAAGATACTGTATCAGGCCTACAGTTAAATTCCTTCATTTTCCTCAATACCCACAAACCCAAGTTGGCATCTTTAGCCGCCCTACATAAATTCAAGACCACCTTAAACATTTTAATACTAACAAGAACATTTTCAGCCCTGTATTCATCGATAACACAAGAAATAATTTCAGGGTTTTTCCGAATATCCAGCAATTGAGAAGCTTTGCTATACATATATGGTGTGTGCCTATAATTGGGTTGTAGGCCAGCCCAAATAAAAAATCTGACACCCAATTGAGGTTTATTAGTAACGAACCTTTTTAATACCTGAGTAATGGAAGGAGAATCGAGATTGGCTTTCACCGTGTTGAGGGATTTCTCTACATTGAACTGATTTTCCTGTAAATGGGTAGTGAATTTTTCAGCTGCTACTGAAGAATAGGTGCTGTAAGGAAGTAGTATTTTGAGAGATGAATCAAGGATTTTGGGTGCAATTGAGGGGAGAGAGTAACGGATTATTGAGAATGAATATGACATTTGATTCAAACGAAGTTTCAGATTAAGAATGAATTTTACAGGGTTTATAAGATGTCGTGTTTTGTTGGGTGAGGAACGGTGAATGAACCTTTGGAAGAAATGTATATATGTAGGGTTGACCCCCTAAGTCAAATTTTTTTTTTAGGTGTATTTATAGTTAACATAAGTAAGGATTATTCTTAAATTTGACAAATCATAACGAATTAAATAAATAAAATATGCTCACAATTTAACACAATATTGTTTTTACATTTACGTAAATTCTAATCACATACTATGTTATTCTTTTAATGATTCTAAATCTTAAATACATGTCAAAAAGAGGACTACCTTTTTTTGTTTTATTTTTAGAGTTTATATACAAGTCACATAACTTTTTAGGGAGTTTTTTTTTTTTTAATGTATCGGGAATTATTCTTTTGTTAACTTTAGGTTAATTACTTATGCTTTTTAAAAAGGTCGACTCTGTATCATAAGTCGAAATAGGTTGAATAGAGTCGATAAAGTTAAAATACAATGCAAATGTGAGTGTATCATACATTAATTAAAATTTCTTCTTAAATTTATGTTTCGATCAATTTAATATTGAAATCTTTTTATTTTTTCTTCTTGAAAAATTGTCGAAAACACTAAGACAAATAATGAATAAATTAAGAAGAATATCAAAGCAAACAATAATTACTGCATTATTGACTGTTAAACCCTCATTAAATTTTAACTTTAACCCTATAAATATATTATTGTACCATAAAAATCAGAATTGAATGTTGGATCGGGACAATCCATGAATCCCAACCCTTAGAATTCACTACTAGCTTGTTTGGTTGTATGGAAAGTGAGGGAAAATTGTAGGAAAATGAAAAAGAAAGGAAAGGAAAAGAAAATGAAAAGAAAGTCATTTTCCTCTACATGTTTGGTTGTCAAGAAAACTATTTTCTTGCAGATGTTTGGTTGTCAAGAAAGTTTAGAAAAAGAAGTAATATTTTTTATCTATATATATGATAAAATCTTTAACTTTTTCTTTGGTTGGGATTTATGTAAAATTTACTTGATATTGTCTTTTGCAATTTGTACTTTTCTAGTTTCAAGATAAAAATTACATTTTCTTTGGGTTGTTTGCGTCTGAAATGGGTGTTTTTGCGATATTTTGTGGGGGTATAATTGTTATTATGACTTGAGAGAGTATTTGTTTGCTAATAATAAATAAGCACAAAAGGGATTTTGGTAAAAAAAAAATCACAAATAGGAGGTTTTGATAGTTAAACAAAGTACAAGGGTTGTTTTGCAATTCACTCTAAAATTTTCCCAAGATTTTCCCAGCATTTCCCCATCAAATTGGTGGGGAAATTTTTTCTTCACAAAATTTTCCTGCAGGAAAGTTGAAGGAAAATAGTAACTTCCTTTCCTGCTATCCAAACAACAAGTGGGAGAAAAAAAAACTGACTTTCCTTCACTTTCCCTCACTTTCCCGACAACCAAACAATACATACCATAATATAGCATCAAATTCAGATTTGCAAGCAATTAATTGCAGTTATTATTCATCTAGGCGCAATTGTTGATACAGTTAAGCCATTAATCGAAGTTGAGTTTGAGTTGTTCATCATCATCATCACTCTTCTGCTGGTTGAAAACGCAGGTTGCTTTGGTGCTGGAAGCGCAACAATTTCATTGCTAATCATTGATATAACAACAGACATATTCGGCCGTTCATTTGGATCTTCTTGCACGCACAATAATCCCACATTAATGTATCTCAGCACTGCGCTAACTGGAGTAGAGCCTACTGCAGGATCCAGTAATTCCACTCCTCTGTTTGAAATCCACAATTCCCATGCCTGTAAAATTAAACATCTCAAAGAAGTATGTTTCCTGAATCTTTATTTCCTTATTTAACTGAATTTGTTATTAAAGGTCAATATACTTTCTTTAGCTAATCAGTGAAAGTAATTGGTTAAGCGTGTATCCAAATGTTTATTGACACATTTGGGGGTGAGAAGAAGAGGCCATTGGCACTTTGTAATGGGTTCAATTGCACAAGCATGATATTTTGAAGTTTTAAGATAGAAGGTTTGTCCTGAGAACTTTCTCTAACGTTATAGGAATATAAAAGATATCAACGGTTCATTAGTCTAGTGGAAGAGATTGGTCCCCAAGATGTGGCGACCCCAGGTTCAGATCCCCATTGGGGAAGATGTCAGCTTAATGTATATAACATTTCCCCGAAAGGGATTAAACCAGGTCTACTACTTGGATACTCTTGGGAAAAAAAAAAAAGAGGAGTATGAAAGATGGTTGTTGTGGTGTGCATCGGTTCATTTAACCTGTCAAAAGTTCAGCTTGAATCAAATAGATTCAATTTGATTACTTATTTATTTGCAATTATATTATTTTCTTTCTTCATTTCATATTTAGAGATGTTGAGTACTTTTTTTTCTCTCAGGTATTCAAATCTTAGACCTTACTTAATCCATTTTGAGTTACTATCAAATGTATTATGTGTGGGCACTTCTCCCCATCAGGGACTCGAACCTCAATTCGCCATGTAGTGGGACACTAGTCTCTTCTACTAGAATCAAGCTCTGTTGGTAGAGGTGTTGAGTACTAAATAGATTTATGGATTGTTAAATTATTGTATGTTTGTTCTCAGTTTTGGTAAAAGATTTTTTTAAGTTATTATATCCGTTTAGACCAAAACCAAACCAAATTAAGCCTAAGTATTTTGATTAAATCCCGAAATCTAACTGAAATATTCATCTTGGAATAAAAAATGGGCTGATTTGGACCAGTTCAATGCATTTTGTATCCCACCTATTCCCTTCTTCCTGGAAAATCTGGAAATATCCAACAATAAGAAAAGTGGATATGATAGGTAACAATGAAAGAAAGTTGCTTACATGTCCTAGAAGACTGAGATAGTCAGTGTTGTAGAAACCAGTGTTTTTGTTGCCACTAATAATCTCAAGAACCAAAACCCCAAAACTGAAAACGTCGGATTTGATTGAGAACAGGCCTTGCATTGCATACTCAGGAGCCATATAACCACTGCAGTTTATCAAACATTTAAGTAGTAATTAATGAAAGAGTTGTGAATTGTGATCATCAATTCAACCATTGAATGACTCACTATGTTCCAACAATTCTCTTCGTGTTAGTTCTTGAATCATCGCCACCAAATATTCGTGCCATGCCAAAGTCTGATATCTTTGGGTTCAAATCCTCGTCTAGTAGGATGTTACTCGCTTTTAAGTCCCTATGAATTACACGTAGCCTTGAATATTCGTGCAGATAAAGAATACCTTGAGCAATACCTTCAATGATTTGAACCCGCATTTTCCAATCTAGTTTTTCTTGCTTGTTTGAATCTGCTTTGAGAAAAGTTTGATCATATAATGGCTTAAACATCATAAATGTGACAGAAATTCAATATGGGAATAACACTAACCAAATAGAAAGAAATCGAGGCTCTTGTTGGGCATGTACTCATAGATCAATATGCTTTCATCTTTGTCAATACAGAAGCCAAGTAGTCTAACAAGGTTCCTGTGCTGCAGCTTAGCAATTAACAGAATCTCATTTCTGAATTCTTGAAAACCTTGCCCAGACCCTTTTGATAACTTCTTAAGTGCTATTTCTTGTCCATTTAATAATTTCCCCTGTCCATACATACATATATATATACACATATAGCCCATTGATCATCATTTCTATAAACGTAGGTTGATATGGCGTGTTTTACTAACCATATTAGCTGGAGATAAGTACAGAAATTTACCTTGTAAACTGGTCCAAAACCTCCCTCTCCGATTTTATTGTTTTGTGAAAAATTGTTTGTTGCTGCAGAAACACTAGCATAACTAAACATAGGCAAATCAAAATCCTTCATATTTCTGTTCCTTATCATACTTGTTTCATCATTTATTGCATTACCACTATAGTTGAAGTCGAAGGACAATAAATCCTCCCCAGAATCCTTGTTTACTGTTCATTTATCAATTGAAATATAAACATGGTTTGAAATGAATGCATGAAATAAATATAATATTATATTATAATATTAAGACTTTAAACCTTTATGTTTGTTCCTCCTTTTGTAGAAACAGCCCAGCAGACCTCCTGAGACAACTACTGGAACCACGACTGCAACAATCACTTCCATTATCTTCTTTTTACCTGAATGAATCCATGAAATGTTATATATATATATATATATATATATATATATATATATATATATTTACTTCTGCAATGAAATCAAACTATGAAATATCGAGACAACCTTTAGCATCACGAAGTTCAGAATTGGCGACTTTCAGGTACAGACTTTGTTCACTGCTACTATCGTTATGTAAATTAAGTAAATTCCCATCCCAGATTAAGCATCCACTCTCACTCAACGTGTAAGCCGTGCAGGAGCAATCCTGTAGGCAAGCCGATTCACACTGTTTGGCATTTGAAGCAGGGTGTACTTTAGGATTGGCAGGAAGTTTCACTATTGAAGTTTTCAGAAATCCATCCTTCCCTTTGTTTGAATTACTATCTCCACACTGCAGAAGGGCATTTCTTGAACAGCCACTCCACCATTCATTAGGCCTCGTTGAAACTGGGGCGAAACCTTGTAAACACGTGCAAGGATTTGAAGGGCTGCCGGTATAGATTCCGAATGCTCCACAGAATCCAAAGATATACGTTGCATTGTTAGGCTGAACATATGTTTCAGTCCAGTTTCTGTGGTTGTGGTTTCGTAAAGATGTAAGTTGCTCGAGTCTCCCAGATGGAGTTATCACGAGCCTTGAGAATACAGCATAGTTCAAAAGTGAATAAGTGTAATAAGTTTCATTCTCATTTGAAACAAAACTGACGTTTAAGATGTAGCTTAATTCAGGAAGTGAGCCAAATACTATTCCATTCCAAGCTCCACTCTTTAAATATCTAGTAGACATATTCCACAGTAAGGAAACCTCATTTGTTTCGTCTTGAGAAATTTCTATTGAGTACATTCCTGGGGAAGGATCCTCCGTGTTTTTCCACGCAACAAGGCGCTGTGTTCTACCATTGATTTTATTGAAGCCAAGTGATGATTCGGGTAACCATGTATCGGTTGGATGATCAAAACTTTGCCAAAATATTACTCTTGGTCTCAATCTATCCCGAAGAACGAAATTTCCGTTATCTAGAAGAACTGCTTCAGTAGAATCTGGTAATGTGGACATCAAATTTGTGGACCAGAAAGTATCAAGATTATTAAATAGTCCTAAGTTACCATTTTGTGAGATTTCCAATGTGGAAGTACTAGTTGTGTTTGGCAATGGTGTTTGTCTGTTTGCTACCCAAACTGTAGTTCTTTCTGGAAAATATTTATACCAAATTCCAAGGTAAATGTTTTGGGAGGAAGAAGTACCTGTTGTGAAAAAGCCCAGTTCAAATATTTCATCTTTGGAGATTAATGTTTGGCTTCCTGAAAGAGATTGACCTTTAGAAAGTGTGTCACTTCCAATGGACAAACATAATTTTGCTGTCATAAACCAGAATAGGACACACATTAAGAAACATAATTTGTGTGCTTTTTTATTCTTCTTTCCCACATCTCCAGTGTTATACTTCATTTTTAAGATTGAGGAAAGAAGGTGAGAAGAATGGGGAGATTGTCAAAGCAAATAAAATGAGACCCAATCTATTATGATGTAAGTTGCATTGACTCGCCAGTCAATGGAAAAGATGTAGCTTGTATCATTTTTCTTTTCTTTTTCTTTTCTTTTGGGCCCTGGGGGGAGGAGAGTGTAAGTTGCTTTTGTCAACGTCTGTGCATGGATTAATATTTCGTTTTTGAGGTATGTATATATCAGTAAAATATTAGATATTTTTTGAAAGTTTCTCACTTTTCCGAAAATTCAAAAATCATTTGAAGAATTAGTAAATCAAAGAAAACTAAATTAAAATAGAAATTACACGCTTGTGTGATATTGATGGGAAATTCTTATCCAAACAGAGTTTTGGTCAAACCCAAAGTAACTAATATGAACTTATATCTAAGTTTTGTGTCATTCCCACATTATTTGAACTGGTTGGAACATTGTAGCCATTATCTTTTCCAGTTTTTAGAATGTTTCTTAATAACTCAAACAAATAATACGTTTTGAGAATGGGGACACTTCTTGAAATTTATGACACTTTTAAATAAATAAAAATGCAAAGAAATAACATTTTAAAATGCATGACATCGCTGAATTTCTCCAAATCCCTAAAATCATTTCGAGAAGAACCCAAACAAATGAGTCCATAATATTTAGGGGAGGAATGGGTTGATTCCAACTCAAACTCTTTGAGTCAACTACGTAATTGCTCCAAATTTCACGTTGAATTGTTCCAAATTTTACGTCCAATGGGTGGATGTAATTGTTTTAAAGGTTATTCAATGATATGAGGGAAGAATTTCTCCATGCGTTTGGTATAAAAGTCGCATTTTTGCTTTGCACTACAAATTACAGAGACTGAGATATTTTTGACCATTTCAAATGAAGAAACAAATAGATGTGGCAAAGGTATGGACCGTATGGTAACAAATTGTGTAGTATGGAATATAATCTCTTGTTTTATTTTGGTCCATTGTAAATCAAAATAAATGAATCGACAAGTGTTTATGACATCTAAATGTTTATCCATTTGAAATTATTTTTGCCCTGTGTCTGTAAGTGACTTGATAAGTGTTTAAATTCAAAATATGTATACATCTACGTTCACACTTACCAACGTATGTATGTGTCACAGACGAGTGAGACATGATTTTTTTTTTTTTTTCCAAGGGTTTAATCCTTTTCGAGGCGCGTCGGATACATAAAGTGGGAACCTCTCCCAAAAGGGATTCGAACATGAGTCCACTATTTTGTAGTGACTAATCCGTTCCCCTAGACCAAAGTGGTGTAGAAAAGCAAAATGTTCCAAGAGTAAGACATGACTTTTTTCCTTGCAAAGCAAAATGTTGTAGAAAAGATGACTTTCATAACATTAATAATGTAGAGAGCACAAGAGAAAGTGGAACATTAATGGGACAAAAGAATCATACCCACGAGTGTTCTGAAAAACTTGTACGAAAACTTGTACGAAGCCCCAATGTGTTATTATTATTTGTTTTTTTGCTAAGAATTATCTTGTATTTTACAAAATGTTGTACAAAATTCCTTTTCCTTCAAAAGTAATGGAGAGTTTTGGAAAATTGGAATTCAATATCCATCAGACAAATTACTAAAAAAAAAATTAAACCATTCTACTTCCCGCACATCTACCCCCACGCACCCATACCACTTCATCCCTGCAACCCCTCCCCCCATGCAAACCCTTGAAAATTAAGAAAAACACACACAATTAAACAGAGCGTATCCTCTGTAATTACCATAATGTTCAATTTACCTCCATATAATTTTAAAAAAAGTAATTTACCCCCTTGTAATTTTTTTAAATTAGCTACAAGTTGGAGAGAGTATCTCACTCGCTCAAATATGAAAGTGGGCGTGAAAAGTATTGTGTAAAAAGATGAAATTACCCTTTTGGGGGTAAAATGATCCACATAAAATTACACAAGGGGTATATTGCCATTTTTATAATAATACATGGAGGTAAATTGTCCCATTTATAATAATAGAGGGAGGTAAATTTCCACATTTATAATAACAAAGGGAGGTAAATTGCAACATTTTTTTCAATTCAATTTTTAATGAAGGCTTAAAAGGGGGTATTTTCAATTTTTTTTAAAGGCTTGAAATTTCTAGGGAGGCAGTTTGAATCATTTTTAAAACCACAAGGGGTTACTCTTTTTCAGATCACATGGGGTAAATTAAACATTATGATAATTACAGGGGGTAAACTGTCATTAACCCATAAAATTGAGTAGTAGTGAAAAATTAAAGTGAAAAGGACATCATAATTGACGTATGTGTGGAGTAGTTGGACGGGTTCTCCTGTGTTATAATCCTAGGTAGTGGGTATGAGAATTTATCCCATATTGATAGAATGTGATAATAATGTGGGGTTTATATGGCTTTGGGCTTTGCAATTCAAATAACTAGAGTTTGCAAATGCTTTTGGAAGCTCAAAAGCAGTTGCTTAAAGTAAAAATAAAAAATAAGTACTTTTATTCAAAAGCAGGAGTTGTTTGCAATTATTTAAAAAAAGCAAGTTTAATTATTACAAAAATGCCACCTAGAAGAAGCATTTAATTATTACAAAAATTCCACCTAGAAGAAGCAATGAAAGAAGCACCTCCTTAGTTGCTTCTTGACAACCTGCTTTCACCTGCTTTTCAGTTGAAGAAGCAATAACAGAAGCACCTATTTGCAAACACTATCAAAGTGCTTTAAGCACAAAAAAAGCAAAAATATGCTTTTTAAAAGCCCTTGCAAACACCCCTTTAGATGTGTGGTTCTCCCAAGGGCATGACTTCTTGATTCAAAATTAGAACAGTGACTTGCAGGCCCTGACTCGATCGAGCAATTTGATCTTTGGGGTGGGTTTAGTATTTTACCTTTTCTTTAATATTTTTTTAAATTTATAATAATAATTTATAAAATATATTATTTTATAAATATTAAATAGGATTAATTATATAGTACTATAATCCACATACCACATGTTTGGAACCAGAACAATGTTTACTTTTACATATAGAAGGCATGATTCAGGCGCAAAAAATAATTAGCTAGCATTTTATCACAAAATAAGCTCAAATTGAGATTATTGGTAAAATATAGGAGTACTTTAAAGCTCATTCCATTTCATAATTGTTATAATTAAAAAAATAGATTCAATGATCGTCTATGGCATAATGTAATCAATATGAGCAGTTCCCGATTCAAGACTGAACTTATGTAGATGTTCCCCAATGAACTAGACGTATGAAGTGATATTTTATTTTTCCTTACACTTTCATATATAGTCTTAGAAAATATTCATCCGTTTCTACTTTATTACTAATTTTTAACGTCAGACAACAAAAATACTAAAATAGTTAGTAGAATACAAAATTTAACAAGATTTTCTTATGAAAAAAAAAACTATATTACATCCTTAAAAGATTTTCCAAAATTTGCTAAAGAAAATAAAATAAAAAAGAAAAAATAGCGGATACTATCTCGAGAATTTATTATTCGTTTCACTATAAAACTATTTTGGGTTTTAATTAGCGACTCTAGTTAAGTGTATAATAATACATCTTGGTATATTTATTTTATGTTTGGGAGTGTAAGAAGTTGAACTTGAAGAAACATTAATATCGAAATTAATGGTAAAGCTTAATTATAAGTTATAGCTAAATTTACTAGTTTTAGATAATTAATGCAAAGGATCCTTATTCGGTATCTTGGCATATTCATTCGGGAAATTCTTATCAACACCGGGTTTGGCTGAACACAAAATAATTACAAGGCAAGTGTAATACACTTGATTTGTGATTGGATGTAACTCCCAGGAGAGTGACCAATCACAAAGCAAGTGCAATACACTTGTTTGGTGGTAATTGAATGTGTTTGGCCAAGGTAGGCTTGGACAAGAATTTTCCTATTCATTATGTATCGATCTATATTACAAAACTCATAAGATGCATGATATAAAAATATCAACTTGACTTAGCATGATCATCATAAAAAAGGACAAATACCTCAGTTTTGATGATTCCCTCGTGTGTTTGCATAGACATTTATATCAAAAGAGTAATTATATATATTTATAAATAAAAAAAGAGTAATTATATTTCATTGAACTTTTTTTCTTTTGAGACGATAAATACATTCATACATCAACCATAAATCATTACACATAATATTTTTAATTATTAAATTACAAAGACAAATTAATTATAACGATTAATAACAAACTAAAAAATACCACACAAAAGGGAATCGAACCTTAGATCTATTGGTCTAGAGGCCTCAATTTTGCCATATATATATATATATATATATATATATAATGCCTAGGTACATTCTATTTATGATCTATGATAGCAAAACATGTAAAGAATCTTTCCTTCTCAACTCACACTAGCAAAAATATTTCCTTCTAAACTCATACCAACATATATATATTCACAAGGCATTACATGTTATCCAACACGATAAAGGTAAATCGAGAATTATTTTTATATAAATCAGATATAAGAGAGTTTCATAGATCTTGTGATTAAAAAATTATCACATCATCAATATATAATTGTGATGATATCATACTTCCAAAATTGATGTTGTGAAGAATTTCATTGGCCACGAGTTCTATACAACTCTAATGAACATGACCTATGTAAGAATTTTCACATATGCATGATTGACATGCTCATAATCATATGCATCATAGATTCCTACTTCCCCTTTTTTTTTCTTTTTTTTTTTCCCTTTTTCCGCTCTCGTTTTTGTTATTATAACTATATTAAGCAAAAAGTGTAATGACTCTTTCTACATTTGTTATTGGAAATTTCTTGGCATTTTTAATCTTTCAAGTAAGGTTAAAGGGATGTGGTCATATATAAGTTAAATGTATTGCGCATAGTAAACGCGCTCACATATCCCTAAAGAGTAAAGGTATTTGTAATTAACCACATTAGTCATTAACTAAGTCCACCTTTGGTTACCAAATCCCTTTCTCAAGGTTGAAAATGGTCTTCTCAAAGTCCTGCCATTGTTTTCGTTCTTCCCTTTGGTATAAGTTGTAAATCATGTTTCGAACTCAATTTTTGCCCAATTTAATTGCAGTTGTTACGTTGGAAACTAAATCCAGATAATAGTTCGAGGACAATAGCAAGATTTGTCTCATGTGCAAACGAGTCAAGTAATATTAATTAAATAATAAATTATTAAAATTTGGTTTGAATTTTATGTGGAGCTTGAAATTGTGTTTGAGTTTGATTGATTGTCAAACGAATCCGTTCAAACAAGCTTTTATTGAACGAACTCGAGTCAAATTTCGAGTAACTTGATATTTTTTTGCACGTGTTTTTATCAATTATTAACTTATCAATCGAGCTCGAACTTTATAAATTATAGAACGAAAAATGTTGTTCAAGCTTATTTTATGACAAAACGAACTCAAACGAACTCGAGTCAAATATCAAATAGCTGATAAATTTCGGTCTCACTCGTAACTTAATCATTCACAATCCAAAAATGATAAATAAATGTGAAAAAACTGGGTGGTGGTGGGTTAGGGCCGGGGCAAAAGGCAGCAAGCAAACGTCAGGCGTAGGTGCCCCTCTATGATGTTGTTAAGAAAGACTTACATCCAATCATTATCATCGCCATCAATTGGATACATTTTGTGAATTTTTTTCCAATATAGCCTTCTAGACAAAAGTATTTTTCAATATGACTCAAACTGAAAAGTATTTCCCTAAATCTACCTTTTGTGATAAATCGCAGTTGGCAACTGCGATTCTTCAAAAAGAATCACAGTTGCCAACTGCGATTTATCAGTTTTTAAAAAAAAAATTACTCGATTTATCAGTATTTTTTTTTAATTTATTGTATTTTGACTGCTAATTTACAATACTATGTGCAATTGTTTGAAACTAAATATTTTTTACATTGGAATCGAGAAAATATTTAACTTAATTAATCATCGGATATCATTACAACATCTCTTAATTAAAGATCGTAGTGCTTTTGTTTTAGAGATAGGAATCATTACACTTTCATTCTATTTTTTTGCAGATGTCTTTGACATCTAAATCAAATTAAGGAATCTTTATATATATTATAAACTACAGATGCATGAGTGGAGTAGGTAAATTAGCATAATTTTTTTTTATTCATCACCAACAACGTTTTGCCTCTCAGACAACCATTTGTAATCAATCAAGTGCCTTTGTAAATTTATGTATTTATCTCACTATTTGATCCGTTCTGATTTCCTTTGTAAGGAATCAAATAAGTTATTGTGAAGGGAGAACATGTAAACTAGTATACTGCAATGAACTTATGAGAATAGTTTATATGTAACCTGACTCAGTTGACATTAATTATAAAAAAATATAGTTACAAATGACTTAACCTACAACATTTCTCTCCTATTTTAACATGGTATTTTGCAATATACTTGTGATGTCTCATAGTATAAAATATATATATATAAACATTTTCTCGATTCTAGTGTCAAAAATATTTAGTTTCAAACAATTGCATATAGTATTGTAAATTAGAGTCAAAATAAAATAAATTCCAAAAAAAAAAAAAATATTGATAAATCGCAGTTACTAACTGCGATTTATCAGTATTTATTTATTTATTTTTTTTTTACTGATAAATCGCAGTTGGCAACTACGATTCTTTTTGAAGAATCGCAGTTGCCAACTGCAATTTATCACAAAAGGTACATTTAGGGAAATACTTTTCAGTTTGAGTCATATTGAGAAATACTTTTGTCTAGAAGACTATATTGGAAAAAAATCCTACATTTTCTATTTTGTTAATAATATAGTTATTATTATTATTATAAATAAAATAAATTTACCAAAATTATTTTATACTTTTAAAGTATATTAATATAATATATAAGGATAATAATGAAAAACCACTTTCGTCTTTCTTGGTGCAAGAGCTCATGCATTTGTGCCTTGACTCTTGAGCTTATCTCTTTTTTTTTTCCCTCATAAACAACCTTATCCTTGTCTCCCTATTGGGACTGATTTCATTTTCTTGCCAAGTCTTCCTAATAGTATTTCTTTAATGACCCAATCTCTATAATTGCAATTAATAATTCCTTAGACATTGTTGGCACATCACACTTAAGTCTATGATCTCCTAATCATTAATTTTAATATCATGTATTGATAATCATCATATTCCTTCATTTGAATTAACTTGAAAGTTATAAGTTAAAAAGTTGATATATCACGGAACATTTCATCCACAACTATTAAAAATAATAATGTTCATTTGTAGGACACACCATATATCTAAGACAATATGTTCTAGATAGAAGTTTATATTAATAGATAACATTGTTCATATAAGTGGTCAATTTTATAGAATAAACTCATAACTGTATCAAATTATCAAATGGGTCAATGCTGTATTGTTATAACGTCTTGGAGATCTCCCGTATTAAATTTTTGTGATGGAAAACGCTTTTATAGAAACTATGTTACCTGTTGTTGTTTCATGAGATTTTTTTTTAATAAAAAAAAATGAACTAGTATAACTAAAGATATACTATTACTATACTATAATTTGAAATTATTATAAAATTGTCAAAAAGATTGAAATAATTATATTTTTATAATAAAAATTTGAAGAAGAAGAGTCCAGTTTCAACAAGACACTTAACTTATGAGTCATCAATTTACAAACTACTAAACAAATTATTTAGAAATGAATATCACAAGAAAATTCGTCCTTCTATTTAGTACACCTGTATTCTTCTCTTTCCCGACTACAACCCCATTTCCTTTTTTTTTTTTTAAATAAATGAATTGAATATAATCCCATTTGAGAACGACATTAATGTATTCTTATAAAAAGAAATATGTCTTTTCCATTACCTGGATACCAATTTCGAACCTATAGCCCCTATCCATCTTTTTGGCTCCTATGGAAGTTAAAGGATACGATAATAATAATTAATAAATAAAAGAGGATTTTTTGATTCAAGAAACTTGCTATTTCTCCTCCACTGCTCAATAAAAGGATTATATAGATACAGAACCCCTATACGTATAGGTTGAGAGTGACAGATTGAGGGAAAAGGAAAGAGGGGAAGAATACGAAAGAGAGTTGGGCTTTGAATTTGATTTTATGAATATATTTGGTGATGCTAAAATTGAGAAATTCCAATAATATGGATCCTGATTATTTTAGTAGTGTCAGCTTCCACTATAATTCTTGTAGTACTGACTGTAGTTGCATTTACTTCTTCTATTCATCATCAGCTGCTTTGTCTTCCTCTTCCTTATATTTTGGAAGTTCTCATTTAATGCTGAAAATGGCCTCTTTTAACCCCTCCACTAAAGCTTTCTCCAATTCAATTCCCAAGCTTTTCTCTCCTTCATTTTGAAGAAGAAAAAGCTTCATTTTTCTCCATCACCCATTTTTCTCCTCATTCATTTTGTCCTTTTGATTCCTTGCTGATTTTAGGGGTCTAATAAGAACGATTCTTGCCTCTTGAACCCAAATATAACCCACCCTTTTGTTGTTATCTTGAAAAGCTAGGAGCCCTTTACTCAAATCTTGGTATTGTTCAACAACCATTTCTTGGTGTTATTTAGAGGGTTGAAAGATTCCTTTTTCTTTTTTCAAAGGGAAAAATCAAGAAAATGCTGCGTGTTTCATCCTCCATAGCTACTATGCCTATGGCTATGACCTCTTTGAGAACCTGCTTCAGGTAATGTGATCCTTTTGAAATTCAAGAATTATGAATTGGTTGATTGAATCTGTTTTAAAATTACTTGCAATTGATCATTGTTGTGGATAATTGTTCAATAGTACTTGTTTATGCAAAAAAAAAAATGTATGGTATAGTATATAGTAAAGCAAGTGGATTGAAGAAAAATATCTCTTTGTTTCTTTATGATCATCAGGAATGATTGTGGAAATGGGAAGAGGAATTATATGACTGCTGCTACCAATGGAAATGCTTCATTCAAGAAGATGAAGTTGGGTATTTCACCTTTGGCTTCTTCTGCTCTGGCTGAATCTCGAAATTCGTCTAGAGCCAATTTTTACAAGGAGGTTTGGATTGATTTCTTATGATTTCATCTTCTGTTGATCTTGTAATTACATCAATGTTAATTTCTTTATTGAAATAAGCCACTTTACTTTTGGTATAGATTGATTGTATGGATAATAGGCTAAATTATTCGAAGCTGATATATATTTTTCTGTGATCTGTTAGGTTCTTGAAGCTGCTAGAGATAAATTTACTAGGGAGATATCTTTTCAGTCCAAAGACAAAGATATTTCACTTGCAAAGGTAATTTCTTGTTTCAAAATTTTGGATTTCTTTTGATTATCTACAATATATAATGGATTATTTGTTAGGATTTAAGCGGCCGCGTAATCTCTGGTTTCCGATTCTTTGATTGGTCTGATATTTTCCTAACATGCCACAACAAGTAAACACTTGTTTGAGAGTAAAGTGGTGGCATACTCACAATAAATTTTGGAGACTACCTAATTATTGTTAAAGTCTACACTGCCGCAATAAATGTTGGTGACTAACGAATTATTGTCATTGCCACAAATAATTTTGTCGGTTTCCCAAAATTATGGTTGTTAAAGTCGACGCTGATATTTTCTTTTGTCGTATTAAAATTTTCCATTTTGTAGGCTTTACTTTACGCTGCTGCCGAGGATGAGGCGTTTTTAGCCTTCAACCGTGAAATCGACATGTGTTCGATTCATACTGAAAGGAGAGATACGACGTCACCATCTGATGCACTCGAGTGGGACTCTGTGGAGGCTATGCCAATGGCTGGAAAGAATATAAACGAGTGGATGGCTGAGCTTGATGCCATAGCAAAAGAAGTTGAAGCCGAGTTAGTAACAAGAGATATAGGATGTCATGTGGTGGAAGTTCTTGAGGCAGTGAACAAAGTCCTTTTTGGGTCGAGAGGTTTCAAAAGGTCACCGGTAGTAGTAGATTCCAAGTGTTCGTACTTGCATTCTGTTTTAAGCTCAGGATGCGGCAGCGGTATGTATGTCTTCACATTTGATTTATTGTTAATTTTCGTAAATGTACTTGGCTGATTTTATGACTTAATTTTTTGACAGCAATTTTACTTAGTGTGATTTATATTGAGGTTTGCCGAAGACTTAATCTGACCATAGTGGGATCTCGAGTTGGGGAAGATTTTTTGATATGGCCCCCGACAGGGAATCCCGAGGTAATTTGGTCGATCTCTGAATAGTCTGGTTTATGTTAGCATTTCAATGACCATTTTTGCTATCTTGTAGGAGTTATTCAAAGTAACTTCTGGACATAGCTTGTTTGGGATTTTTAATGGGAAATGTGTGGATGATCCTCGATCCAAGGCCTCGGATATCAATAGCAACTCGCTTTCTGGACTAGACATTGCAACAAACCGCGATATAATTGGGATAGCTTTAGCCAATTTGATTGTGAGCTCCAATTTTCCGAAACCTTGTGTTATTATGAATTGGTTTTTCATATTTCATTTCGAATTTTACTTGTGCAAATTTTAATATTGCAGAGGCTTTACTGGAAACGTGCTTCTAGAACAAATTACGGGTTGATGTTGACATCTCCGCTTAGGTCCGTTTATAAATCTGATGAGAAATTCAACAAGGATACTTGTTCAAATATGCCTTTATTGCGGCCTCAGGAGCTGAGGTAACAATCTTTTTTGCTCTACTTATGGACCTTGTTATTTTCAGTTGTTTCATTTTCCTGATTTTTGCAGATGCATATTTGTCTTTTCCTACAGGTTTGAGATGCTAATATTGCAGGATTGGCTTGAGAATGAGGAAATTCTGAATTCGGACTGATAAAATTCTTTATTTAGTATAATAATAGGCTTATTTCAAGATAATATGGCCCTATAACTCATTTTTCGTGAGTTACATACTATCGAAATCTTATTATAACTTGGTTTGGGCCTAGCCTAGTTCTTGCTAATATTATTACCATCATACGCCGAGACCTCTCTTCTGTTGGCACCGAATTTTCTCAAGAAAATAAATTGTTGCATATCTGTGCACCACTCTGTGTATTCATTGTACACTACTTTTCCAGGCTTGCGATTATGGCTTCAGAGAGATTACTAATCCTTGAGCCACATAATTGGGCTTGGAGAAGAGACTACGGCATGATGTTGTACTATAACCGGTAAGAAATTCTGTTAACTTTATTGTCTGAGCTCCAAAACGGCCCTCGATTTAACTTTGATTAATTACAGAGAATACGAGGCTGCAGTCCAAGAACTGAGCATTTGCTTGGCTTTTGCACCAGAAGAGGAGGCTCAAGTTTTAGAACCCTTTGTGGAGAAGTTACATCTTATGCGGCTTGAAATATCATGGAAATCGTTGGGACAAAAGGGTCAATTAACAGTTCCTTGACTCGTTTCGTTGGCTCTAATAATTACGATAAATAAATCATGTGGTAAAACTTCAGCTCTAACTTGTGTAAATATTTTCCTTAAGACCACCATGTCATGTTTGAATTGATTCACATGGTTTAAAGACTAAGATATATATATATATATATATATATATATATATATATATGTGTATGATGATATGCCTATTCATTATTGCATGAGTTATGGAGCTTAGTTCATTAGTATATTATAGTATCATGTCATGCAATTATATAAAAAATAAATAAAGGTGGAAAGCGGTCCGCACAAGAGGATATTATTATGTGTAGGTCGGTTTGGAGTCCATCTGGATCGGGCCATTATTTTGCTTATAAAAAAAAAAAAAAATGATTTAAATTGCAACAAAGGAAAAAGATGAGGACTAAATTGAATTGAGTAGGTTGTAGCACTATTCTGAAGAAAGGGAAAGGAACGGTTCAAGTTTCTTCTTCTCTTCTCTCTCTCTCTCTTCCATTTGATTTGATTTGATTTGATTTGATTTGTATTGTAGTCTGTATACATACATGGTAGATATAGATACATAGGGGGTGGGTGGGCATCACAATCAAATCAAATCAATCAAACAGTACTACCTATGTTATGTGTGACCTATTTTGCTTTTTTTCATTTCATTGTCAGTCTCTCATCTTTTTAAGAAAAGAGGAAAGGAAGGGAAGGAGGTTTGCTGGCTGGCGTTGATTGATTGTGTTACTTTTCTTGGGCCAATAAATTAAATTAATGTGGGGGTTTAGATGTGATGGAATTATCAAAAAGAAAAAATGTGGAGATGTGATTTCATGTGACATATATATATACACATTGGATAAGATCGGAACAGGAGTCGTTCATCAACCTGCCTCCGTATGTACTGTATTGTGTTTGCCTTTCAACCCCACAAGAAACATCTATCTCACTCCCCCTCGTTTACATAAAATAAATCTGAATTTAATTTCCCAATTCTTGAGATTGGATTTGAGTTCAATTCATAAACAAAATAGTATTCATGTTAGATTTATAGATTTAAAAGGTGGTTTACGTTTATCTCACTCACTTCACTAAGATTTAGTTTAAAAAATACAAGCTGTGAGGGTCTGAACGAGCTAGATATATTTCAATCATACTAAACCCAAACATTATTCTATTCAATTCAATTTAATTTTTATTATAAAATTTCTTAAGATGATATATCTTTTATTTTTTCCTAGGATGTCTGAATTATATCTTTGACTTAATCCCTTTCAACCATGCTAAACTTTAATTCATCATACATTTTGGGACTGACTAATTATAAATGCCCTATTCTATTTTAAAAAGTGAAGGAAATTTGGAGTGGGGCCAAATATTCACTTTTTTAAAAATATGAATGCGTGGGCTGACTGATCATTGGGCCGATTAAATTTTGTCTGGCAAAGTCAATTCCCAAAAATAGCAAAGTTTGATTGTTGAATTTCAATTTTCAAGTCCCAGCTATTAGACATTCACCATGCACAATAATACTCACTCAATGGGCCTAAACAATAGACCGCTAATACTAAATTACAAAAACACCCTTACATTGCCAATCTTACTCATAGACTCATAGCATGCACAAAAATACAACCAATATAAATGATGTGTTATGTTCAAGTAGATATTGGAGTATTCTCTTTTTTATAATTTCAAGTAAAATCAAAGATGCATGACTGGAAATGAAGACTACATAAATACATGTCCTTAGTTCAAAATATAAATAGATCAACACATTACATGACGTTTAATCCTTTTTTCACAAGGATTAAGAAAATAATTAATATCCTATATTTTAGTAAAATAAAAGTGTAGTTGGACAAAACTATCCTTAAAAAGCAATTAATTTTTTTGTAACTCCCCATAATCCATCTCTTTCTTTTCCATATATCTTTCTTCTCTCTCTTTTTAATGAAGAAGGGTAAAAATATCAAAATAACATTTAAGTTTATCTTGAATCCCCTAAAGTGACATGTATTGTGGAAAAAAAAAATCTCTCTAAAAAGACATGTATTGTGGAATGAAAGGAGTATATTACAGTATTATATTTTCACGGAAGAATTAAATATACAATTTCTTATTTTTAATAATTAGTTCATTCCTTTTCAAATTATACTGTAGTTATAGAAATTGTAGTACATTTATTAATTTATAGAAAATGTCATTAGTTCTTTAATCAGAGTTGCAAGCAAGACTGACTTCAAAGAAGAATTTCGAACGGCGCCACCACCACCACCACCTAAGAAATAGTCTTACTCTTACTTATGGGTTGCTCCGCCGGCAACCCCTTCCCCCTCTCGCCGCCCACTCTCTTCGGCCACCACCACCACCTCCCCAACAATCCTTCATTTATTCACGTCCTTTCTCACAAACACAACCATTCCTTCCCTTTTACACCCCTCAATCACTCCACCTCATCTCTCCACCACGACAACAACAACAACAACAATAACAGCGGCGGTGGCGGTGGAGGAGGCGGAGACGGTTTCGGTGATTGGAGCAACAATTTCTTTAATTTCAACCAAAACCCATTATTTCTCTCCAATTTCACAAATGAAGACAAGAAACCTTTCCCATTAACTCTTCCCAAACACGCCCTTCTACTCCTCATTTCCGCATCTGCTTCCTTAACCCCCTTCATTACTACATCCTTTGTAGCGCGAGCGAAGACGGAAGATGAGGAGATTGTGTTTGAAATCAGGGGAGGAAGGAGAGTTAAGCTTGTGGCTGATTACACCAAGGATGAGTTTATTGTTTTCGAAAATATGTGGTCTTGGTTGTCAAATGGTGGAAGTTCGAAATCTTTGTCCAATTTAGGGATTAAATGTAGGGATTTGGCTGCTAGTTTGTTGCTTCCGGAGGGTTTTCCGGAGAGTGTTACGAGTGATTATCTCGAGTATTCGCTTTGGAGAGGTGTACAGGGCATTGCAGCTCAAATTAGCGGTGTGCTTGCCACTCAGGTAGTTAATGGATTTCTTGTTTTCTTCCTTTTCTTTTTGCTGTTCAATTTGTTTGTATGTTTCTTAGAAGTTTATTGATTATATTTAGTTTTACGTTAATGAATAGTGCGAGTACAGCAAGTTGTGTGGAACTTGTTTATTAGTCTCTTCTAAATGTTTGTTGTTTGGAGATGGCTAAATGTTGCAGTATACTTGGAGTTTTTCTGATGAAGGGAGAAATAGCTAAATAGCTGATTGACTATCAATTGAGTATTTAAAGTCGTATGGAATGGAGGTGCTAGCTCTTTTGCTATGTTATCATTAGATTCCGTGTTGTTGGTAGTAGTGTTAAGCTGATAGGCTGCCTTCTATCATCGTAGTTTCTGATATTTAATGTAATCCTTACACTATTGAAAGACTATTGAAGTGTCACTTGAATAATACTCATAATATATTGACTCCGGATTAAAAGATAGTAGCCTGTGTTAGGAGGAAACCTTTATGGCTAGTTGAGTCAGATTGAGAAATAAGAAATCAAAATAAGTGATGTTAGAAAGAAAAGATGGCATTTAGCTGCTGTCGATTAAAATGAAGGGAAAGACCGAAAGAGAAAGATAACTGGGATTGACCAAATACAATTTTGGAAAAATGGTTGCAAGGAGAAAAGCAGAGCCAAAACTACCATATTAAGCTATATTACTGTAGTAGGCCACAAGATTTCGCAGAATGCGGAAGGATTTGCCTCAAGTATTTCTTTGGTTAATCAAAACTTGTGCATGAATGAATTCTTTGGTAATTTGTTGGTGGTAGTAGCCAACATATTGACACTGATCTTCATTGTATAGGCTTTGCTTTATGCTGTTGGATTAGGAAAGGGTGCTATTCCAACAGCAGCAGCTGTGAACTGGGTCCTGAAGGATGGAATTGGATATCTCAGCAAGATTATGTTGTCAAAGTACGGGAGACATTTTGACGTTAATCCAAAGGGTTGGAGGCTATTTGCTGACCTTTTGGAAAATGCTGCCTTTGGAATGGAAATATTGACCCCTGCATTCCCACATCTTTTTGTTCCTATTGGTGCTGCTGCTGGAGCTGGAAGATCTGCAGCTGCACTTATTCAGGTTACTTTGAAATCTTGTCACTTTAATTAATCATCGTTTTTTTTAGGGGGGAAGCAATTTTAATTCCCTTTGATAAGGCATAGTGGTTGGTTATTTTTGTTGATTAGACATACTTTGAATATGTGTACATATTATATTAGAGAAACATCTGGGAGTCGAACTAGTAGACTTTGGTTTTCTGTGACGAAGGTAAACTTATATCATGATAAGAAACTTTACATTTGACAGGCAGCTACTAGGAGTTGTTTCTATGCTGGATTTGCTGCTCAGAGGAACTTTGCGGAGGTAAAATCTCAGAATTTGATTTAAAACTTGTTTTTGAGCTAGAAACTACCTAACTGTTAATAGATCCATTATTTTATTCATTTTACACAATCAAGTCTATAAATTATACATCTTCAAGTTTTCTATGGCAGGTGATTGCTAAGGGTGAAGCTCAAGGAATGGTGAGCAAATCCATAGGAATAATGCTTGGCATAGCTTTAGCTAACTCCGTACAATCTTCTACATGTCTTGCTCTTGCTTCATTTGGAGTTGTAACTTGGATCCACATGTTCTGCAATCTAAAATCATATCAATCCATTCAACTAAGGACTTTAAATCCATACCGTGCAAGTATTTCTTTGTCCTATCTCATTATCTTTTTTCTTTTCTTTTTTGTCATGGTTTACTTCATTAAGCATTAGGAAACTAATTTCAAAAATTTCCCTGAAATTTCAACAGGCTTAGTTTTCAGTCAATATCTGCTCAGTGGCCTAGTTCCTTCAGTTAAAGAGGTCAATGACGAGGAGCCATTCTTTCCAGCTTTTCCCCACGTGAATCTGAAGCCCTCATCCCAAGTAGTAAGTCCTTCTTTTTATCGATTTACTCATACCACAGAATATCAAATCCTTACTTTTTGTTATGCCCTGGCCCCTGTCCTATCCAGGAAGAAGTCGAAATACTATCTGATGATGCAAAGAATGCCGCTACTCATATTGATCGCCGATTACAGCTGGGTTCCAAACTCTCCGATATCGTGAAAAACAGATTAGAAGCTATTGCTCTGTTTGATTTATACAAGGCCGAAGGTTATATTCTAACAGAGCTCCAAGGAAGATATTGTGTAAGCATATATATCTCTCTTGTGTCGTATTTCTTTTCTAATCCTCTTTTTTAAGATGCCCATATCTGTTTTCTCTTTTGGGACTTAACCAGGTTGTACTCAAAGAAACCTCATCGCCGCAAGACATGCTTAAGTCATTGTTTCAAGTTAATTACTTGTATTGGTTAGAGAGAAATGCTGGAATCAAATCAAGCACCACAATTGATGACTGCAGACCTGGAGGAAGGCTTCAATTATCTTTAGAATATGTTCAAAGGGAATTCAACCATATCAAACAAGATGGTGAAGTTGCGGGTTGGGTTCTTGATGGTCTAATTGCAAGACCCTTACCTAATAAAGTCCGAATAGGCAATGAAACTCCATCTCCTGCAACTGTAAGCTGACTTATTGAGTGTTCCTTTTCTTTTTCACTCTATGGTCGAAAAATTGGATAGTTTTCTTTTTAGAGTAGAGTTTATAGAACACAAAAACCAAAAGAGCCATGCCATCTCATGTGGTTCGATTTGGAACATGGAGTTAAACTGTGGCAGGCATTTGGAAAGCTAATGGCCGTATTTTCTCCAATGCTGGGTGACAGTCTAGACGGTGGCCTTTTTGCTGCTTGTATGGCAATGAGCAATAGTAGATGTTATTTACTGATTTGCTGCTGCTAAATGATCTTAGTCTGATTGTTTTCTTGTAAGATGAAGTTGGTGTACATTTCCTTGGTTATTCTGACAAAATCATTTGGTAATGAAGATGCTATTAGTTGACTGGAATTGTTTGTTGGTTGGCATCTTTTATTATGCTTGGTGAAATATGTTTCAAAGTACATGTTCAGCTCAAGGTCATACAAAAATGAGAAGAAACAAATGAAAAATATGTTTGGTAGGTAGGTAATAAACATTGTTAGGTAGAATTAAGACTCGTCGTAAGTAGTAACATAAATATAATTATTATTATAGGTCTAATTCTATGATAATATAATATTTATGGTTCTTTTCTTGTGAAGATAACAAAAATTCATTCAGGAATTTGAACTCCAATTGAGCTCACTTGATCAAGGACAAGTAACAAGTCGACTAAAAATCTTTAGATAGGATATGGTCATTAATCTCATAGGTTTTCGAGGTCACGTTCTCGAACAAAGGTACCATGAAAACCATAAGGCACCCTTTGGGGAAGCCTAACAGCAGCCACAATTTCAAGATTGGGAGATTTAGCATCCATTACTAGAACGTGGATTCTTCAGTAGACTCGTTATGTACGTAAGTCATTAGATAGCCATCGTCCTCCTCTGCTGTCGGATTATCAGGCTCTCTTGGCACGAAAAATGGTTCTCCCCCATAGCAGTAGGGTCCATATAGGCGGGCAGCCACCGTGCAATCACCCAAGTTGGCTGTTGAAAGTGACAGGTCTATTTCCACAACCCCTGCCATCTTTGGCATTGGATCTCCTACCGGTGCATACATATATATACCTGCATGTGAAAATGAAGATGAATTGTGTGTTTCTCATTTAACTTTTAAATATTTAAAACAATAACACAAAATTGGATTAGATTCATAAAAATCTTGAAGATAGAATTAAATTAAATTAAAGCTAGCTAACCTGTTCATCTTCCCAAAATAACCCGGATTTATATTTCCAAAATCCAGATTCCGACCCGAAACCGGTCGCCTCGTTACAGTCCTGTTCTTTACATTTATCTCAACTCTTTCCATCAAAGTATGAATCAAATCCATCCATCCGTTCCAACAAATTCTCCACCCCCAAAACATTCGCCGCCACCACCACAATGGTGTCGCCGCCGTCTTCCTCCCAAGCATTCACCGTGTGTACCATATTAAATCCCGGCACCTCAACCCTCCACATTTCCCTCTCATCCTCCGCACACCTCGATAAAACTCCCAATCTCGGCACTTTCTCACTATCAATTCCAACTAGACTCTTTCCCTTCACAACATCAATCGGCTTTATCACAATCTGCGTGTCCGGGAAAACGACGTAGTTTTCTGAGACAGCGAAATCGTGGATTAATGAAGCTTGCTTCAGGGACAAAATCGGAACTTCGGGCTGTTTAATCCCTTCAGCATTGATCCTGAAATCATGGATTATAATTAGGTTAGCTACATATTAAAAACTTTTCAGAATGGTCAGAAACATATTGGGAAATATTTGAAAAAAAAGTGTTGATGGATCAAAATTTCAATGGGAAAACATCCAAAATTCTTTGTTTTAATTCCGGAACTATTTCTTGATCTTGGAACTCTCTTATTTTTTTTTAATTTAGAATCTTCACAATTTTCCATAGTGTTTCTTAAACATTTTCAAAAAATATTCAATACTTAGCTAACTAAAACATACACCATAAATGAAATTTTGATCTATGTATTACTCTACATTTTCATCAAGATTTACTCAAAAACAGAAAAATTTCAGTGTTTTAGATAGAAAAGAAAAATTTAATCAATCCATGCCTGAAATATGTTAAGAACGGGGCCATGACATTGTGCCTGAACGCAAAGGTTTCCCCTGTTTCTGTGTCAATTTTCGGGTGCGCTGTCATTGTCATGTACGGCTTACCAAAATGCTCATGTCGACCTAACGTAATGACATCCCCATCACACCATAATTTTACCGCGTAAGGAAGATCCGACTCTGCGAGAGCGAACCGCTAAACAATGCTAGGCTCATGTTTGCGCATCCAATGCCTCGCTTCGGGTCGTATTGCCCGGTGATCACGTGGCCTAAAGTTACCACACACCGAGCGGGTAGACCGTTGAAGGCGGAGAACACATTGAGGATAACCGGCGAGCCGATTTTTTCTTCCAATGTGTACTTATATGTCTTGACAAATCGGCTACAAAATGTGGCTTTGCCTTCGGAAATTTTGATTGAGTGAAGCATTCCGTCGCCATTGAAGAGATGGTATGGCTCGCCGGGGATGAATTGCGGGTTGGGACCGTTGCAAATGTACGCCCCGTTTAGGGAAGGTGGAAGGGAGCCCTCCACCACTGTGCACGAGGTGGGGGAAAGCTCGTGAACAGGGGAGTAGTTCCAGGAGAGTACGTGTTTTGGGTCGATGGAGGGACGGAGGGGAGGGTCGATGAAATTGCATATCAATTCATCTAAGAAGGTGAATATGATTGTGAGTAAAGATTGTTTTGTAGTAGTTTTTGTTGTTTTTCCTTGTGCATGGATTGATTGTTTTTTTGGAGTGTGTGATGTTCTTGTAAGGATTATAGGTCTTTGATGAGTTGATTTATTATGTTTTTCATCAATTTTGACGGATGAAATTTTGAATTGGAATTGTAATGGAGGAGTGGTTAAGAGAGAGGGAGTTGGGGAATGTTTTTGAAGGAAAAAGGAAGAAATGGTGGTCATCATTTTAGTTTTGGAAAACTGAAACGTTATTAAACCATGTGATTAAGAACACAAGCTATATATAAATGGATAATTATAGAGAAGTGAGTGATGGCTAAATGTGGATATGGATTATTTATACATTTGGACCTAGGTAACTATTTGACAGATTGGTTGGGGGGAGGAGATATTACATTTTGAGAAGGAAAAAAAATTGTGTTAAGAATATATATTTTTAGATTTTTGTTTTTCAAGAGGATTCATTTCTTCTAATTGACATCATTCTTTTTTAGGCGCGTTTAACACATTACATGAGATTCTTTCACAACATAAATTTCAAACCTAAGTTCGTATATTGTTTTTTTTTTTTGGTACAAAATTATCAATATATTGTTGGTTGGTTGTTAAATGAAGCAATTGTGAGTTTGAATCCCCAATTGCTTTTCAATTATTTCGATAAAAAGGTATAAATTTTAGAAAGGAAAATCAGAATTACGAGAAATCAGTGTTTGATCAACAATCATGAAACCGAGTCAAAAACCGCTCTAATATATACATGTCTAGAATGAAAAGAAAAAAAAAGAGGGAGATAATATTTTTCTTTTCACACACTCTAAAAATCCATTTTTTTATGTTTTGCTCTAGAAGCTAAAAACTGCTAATAAATTGGTTTCCCTTTCTCTAAGAATAGGAACAACTTAAGTGGTTAGGAATGACAATTGGGTTAATATTTAGGACAATGTTTTGTGATGATTTAATAATGACTTGCAAGTTTAAACTCAAAACAAGAAGATGATTTCTCCTCATACTGAAAATTGTGGCCTTTGGAAAGATGATGACATTTAGTTCGAAATAGGACCTTTGGTTCACTACATTTTTTTCGTGTTATTCAAGGTAATTATTTAACTTTAACCACTCATTGCAATATGAATTTCTTTTCTTTATTTACTTAAAGTGAGTTTGTAAAATAAACTTAAAGTGAGTCTGTAAAATAAACTTTTTTACAGGTCATAATTTTTCTGATATTCTAATTATATAATATTCCATCTGTCCCATTATTTTTACTCCATTAGCTACAGTATCCGGTCAAACTTTTCAATCATTTAAGTGGCTTATCATCTTAAATTATTCATATGTTTGGCATATTAAGCTTTTTAAATATTAATATACATAGTGTTATATGATATTATTAAATTATTAGTTAAATATATTAATTAAATTATTTATTATAATTTTTTTTAAATTTAGTCAAGTTGACTGGTCAACGGTACCAAGGGATAAAGATTAATGGGACGGAGGAAGTATTAATTAGTAGGAATTAATCCTATTCAATTTTGTGTCTAAAGCATAGATTTTCTATATTCAAATACGTCATGGCAGTCATATTTCATCAAACTCAGTTGCAGTAGGTATCTTTTAATGGAGCCATCAGCAGAATGGTCAGTTTTGGTGCCTCGCCAACCATTTTCGCTAGAGAAATTTATTTCTGATTTTTAAATTTTTTTATATATTCTTCAAAGATGGGAGAATCACCTAACAAAAAGGCCATGAAAACCGTGTGGCACCCTGCGCGGTAGCTCAACAAAATTCTAAGATTTGGGAATTTATCATCCATTATAAAGAACACAGATTTATTAGTATTCCCATCACAGACATATGTCATTAAATAACTATCGTCCTCCTCGGCCGTTGGATTATTGAAATTTTCCTTTGGGGACATATTACTCAATCTGCCAGCCCCAGCCGCCGTAAGAATTAAAGAAAATTTGATACATTACTCTTGAGCAAAACTGGACGGCAAGCTTATTGGTGAAGAATGAGATGAAGAACACAAAAGAAGGGTTATAGGATTAAACTAGCAGGTAAACTTATTTTGAAGTACATGTTTTGGGTGGGTCGATGGAAGGCCGAACTAGGTGCATATGATGAATTCATCCGAAGATGATTGCAAGTAAAGATTGATCTTTTTGATGTATCTTCTTTATAGTTGATCCTGAAGTCGAAAGTACGTACAACATCAGCATTTATACCAATAATTCTGGTTCCAGTTGATCCCATAGTCCAACAACGACCAACTTTTCTGTCCAATTTCTAGTAGATTCAACTCACATAATTTGGCCAACATCAAACCATAAATCAACCGGAAAAATTAATTCATTAAAAGAAGCCTCAACATGATATATTCGTAAGTGAAATAGAAAAAGAAATGCAATTTTTCCATATAAATATGAAATCCCTCTAAAGAGAATTTAATGAAGTAACCTTTCAATTCAATTTAATCCATGATCTTTGGTATTGGTGTTGAAGGGCCTGAGAAAATGTGTCCTATCTGGTATGTATTCTTTGGGATGAGTGGCTCTGATGGTCGGGTGGCATGAGCAAGAATTCCGACAGTCGACTGTCTTTCACTATAGGATGCCCAAGTCACCAAATAAAGCCCAGCTATAATCAGAATCCCTCCAAGAATGCTGTTAAGAAAGAATCCATCAGCCCTAAGATTATTGTGGAAATTTGTACCTCGACCCATGGGCCGACCCAGCACAACCCTAATCTTTTTGTTAGGCTGGGTTGGTTCAGAATTAAAGGATCGAAATACGGTTGGTTGAATCAACTAAAAAATACACTAAATAAAAAATGTTAATCAAGCAACAGATTGACCGATAGGGGCATGCCCCACCCCTTTTCCGGGCTCAATCCGATCCAGTTTTGCCTCAACAATATTTTTATCAGCATATTTATATAAATTCTGGTAACCTACTAGTCCTTTGATGCGTTGTCTTAAAGCACATGCCCAAAAAAAATATTTTTTACAACTTAGATCATTGACCTTGAAGTATTAGTATTATTTATGTAGTATATCTGATTATGGAAACCGTAAGTTTTTATGGGAAATAACACATTGTTATGTTAACAAACCTCAAAGCTCAAATTCTCTAAAAAGATAAAGGCTGACCCTAACTTGACTCATCTTTAAATGAGGAACAACAGCAAGCCTCCACGACCTGACCCGTCTCGACCAACCAGCCCAAATGCCACACTTACCCAAAATGAGTTGTTATTAAAAATCAAGATATAAATAAAAAAACATAGCTTAAAAAGCAAAGAGTTTTAACCTTCCCAAATAAATCGGGCTTCCAAGGAAAATTCTTGACAAGAAAGCTGATGCCGCAGGTTGAAGCGGATTATACAAAGCAACCAAAGCAGGGCCAAGAATTTTATTTGACCATGTCAGAAGTCCATAGTTAAATGCCGACGCTATAACTCCCTACAAAAAGAACATGAGTAAAATTAGGATACTTGTAGAACTTTAAGAACTTGACAAGAGAAGTGTTTATACAATTATGACACAGCAACCATGTCAAATGCTATTGAAGACATTTATTTATAGTAACTCCTTTGATTTTGTTTCAAAAGAGAAAATAAAACTTACAGCATAGCATACTGCCAACGCCTCAGATTGTGTGAGATTCCAATCTGTCGACTCATTTGTCATAAAGAATGCAGTCACTACCATAAATAGAGCACCAAAAAAGTATGAATATGCTGTCACCGATATACTTGCAGGATACTTGGCTAAAAGTGGAGCCTGAAACACAGCAAGGATCAGAACCAAAGCTCCATAAAATAAATGTTATTTGACCTATCAAAGTCATGCAAATACCTGAATGGCCAGATAAGTGGCCATACACATGCAGTTCCCTATTAAGCAAAGAACTCCAAGGTGCCAATTATCGATCCCTAACTCGATAAAACTAGACAGTAACCAACCAGCAGGCTCGGGTTGACCCTTGGCACTTATTTCGTTGTGTGCTGCAAAATCTGATTCTTTTTGTCCAAACACAGCTGGACCGCGGAACATAGCCATTAATATGGCACCAGAAACGCAGACAAGAGTACCTCCTAACTTTGCTTGCCCTTCTGTTTTTCGTAAATTCACTGTTTCTGTACTGCACATAGAGCAATTTCATGTAAAAATTAATAAACAACAAAAATCATGTGTTACTCTGTGATAATAGAAATGGAACTTGATTCAACAAATATCAAAAACTGATGCTCGTGAATTCCATAGCACATGATATACAAGTCATTTATAAAAGAAGCAATGTATGTGTGTAAAAAGGGATAAGCACACACACACGCACACACTCACAGAAAGAGAGAGAGAGAGAGAGGTAATAGCTTGGAGATATTAGACTGACCCCATCATTACAGCCAATATGAACGTAAATACTGGAATAGCAGGCTGTACGGCTGCAGCATAAGTTGGATTTGTGTAGCCAAGACCAATAAGAAACAAAAGTTGGTTCCCGAAAATCCTAATCCACACAAAGAATGACAAAGGAAAAACATGATCAAAATATTGCAGTTAAGATAAAAAAGGAAACTTCAATAAACCTGGAGATATTCCAAACTTACCCAGTTAAACCAAGAAAGAAGAAGGCCATTACAATGCGTCTATTTAAAGGCACTCTTTGCCTTCTGTAAAACAGGAAAATAATACATTGGTACTTGCTGCGTAATAAATTTAGACAACTCAAGAACACATTCAATAAGAAACAATATATGATGATTTCATTTTAGATGTAATTCAAAGTAGTCGGCTTTAGAACACAAGAAGGAACAACATTTTTGACGATTTCACTAATTTAAGAAAGGCTAAAATCAGAACGAACGATCTGCTTGATCTTCTACTTAAACTCGTTTGAGTTGGGTTCTTTATACATATCAAACAAGCTTAAAAAGAAATTTTTTGGGATGATTTTTGAAGCTTGTTCAAGCTCGGCTCGATAAGATGACAGTGACAATGTATCTAAAAATATCAAGCTACTCGAGTTCGACTTGTGTTCGGCTCTATTAAAGCTCCTTTGAGCTTAGTTGGTTAAACAATCAACCAGGCTCAAACACAATTTCATCATGGATAAAAAAAAATCAAATTAAGCTTGAACTATGTATTGTTCAACACTAGTCGACCACTCCTAATTTCATATATTACTTCAAATTTTCAATTCAAGAAAAAAACAACATTTGATGATTTCACCAATCTGAGATGTTGCTACAGAAAAGTCCTCTTCAGGGAACACATTCAAGAAAGATCAGCATTTGATAATTTCATTAATTTGAGAAGTTATTTCACAAAATTCATACTAGTAAAAAGGGGGGGAAGGGGGGGGGGGGGGGGGTGTGCACTACTGACTTTTCACGGACATAGGCCACAGGAGCGAGAATGGAGAGGGCAAGAAGGTCACGGAAGACGCAGAAAACAAGCTGATTGACCCCAACGTTGAGAGCAACTTTAGTGATGACATGGTATCCGCCGTAGAACATTTGCACCACCGCCATTGCCATATGCGCCCTCCGCACATCGTCGCCTCCGCCGTTTGTAACCACAGCCATCCTGTTCATAATAATCCCATTCACTTCCTCCGACTTCCCCTCCCGATCTTTATTACTGAATTTGGGGGGGAGGGGATTGTTGGTGTGAATGTAGGGTTTGGTAAATCGTGAGGTTTTAGCTTTAAAAAAAATAAATTGATTTAGATGATTTTGATTTATTAGTCCCTCAATCTAAAAAGATTTGAGTTTTGATGAATCTATTTCTGACAGCTAAAAAGAACTCTTCCAACTCCGAGTCTTGGTTGCTTTAAATTTAAATGGTCTATTGCTCACTTTGTTTTTGTTCTTGAGTTGATGGCAATTTACCTTTCACGTGGTATTTATAATATTTAATTTATATGCATAATTTATAACCCTTTTTAAATTTATAAAAGTTTTAAGTTGTCTTTATGACATTTCTAAACAAAAGAAAAAATATACGAATTTATAAAAATATCCTTCTTATATGTGGTACTTTACTCTCTCTATATTACAATAAATGTGTCAATTTACCTATGAGGTTTGATAAGTATTACAATTTATCTCTATATTACAAAAATATTTTTCATGTTCACTCTCAATTTTGGAGAGTGAGTTATACTCTCTAGTTCAATAAAAAAAAATTGAATAAAATTCTCACTGGAGAGTAAAATACTATTTTTTTCAAATCACGAAAAGATAAATTGAATATTAATTCACGACGGATAAATTTGAATTAGCTCATTTGTCGTTATAAGGAATTGATTTTAGAAAGAAAATACTCTTACTAAATAAAATGATATATGTGGGCTGTAATTAAGGCCTTTAAAGTTAGATTTTTGGCTTTTTGCTCATTTTGCGATTTCGCGTAAATGGGCCAAAATTATTTCTAATGAAGTTTGTGCACAGTTATGGCAAATTTTAGATTTCAATTTATATATCCAAACATAAAAATCTTTTCAATGATTTAATATATATCACTTGCTTTTTTCCTATGAAAGACATTCATTTTTTCTACAAAAGATATTGATTAGACATCTAACACTTATTTTTTCTCTTGAAACCCGCATCCAACTCAATTAAACGGGATTTCAACTTCTTCAAACGACAAAACTGAATATCAAAACTCAATTTTTTAAGTGTTTCACTTAAACCAAGTACGGATTTTTTTTTTTCAAAATCAAAACCGAGCCAAAACCTAAATAAACATGCCTTAATTATGACGTTGGATTTAATGCAGACTATTATTCACAATGATTAACTTTAATTAGTATTACTTTATCAAGATATTAATTAATCGGTATAAATATATTTGTTATCATCAAACTTTAACAAGAGTTAGCTAGTTTGAAATTCCTGCTAGGATAAAAATATTTCGCTTAACCTTAGAGTAAGACTAGCAACTTATTCTCGTGAGATTGGATGTAAATCGTGACATGTTACTAGGACTAATAGCACACGTTTATGTCATAATATACGGGTAGCCCCACCTGTGCTTTTTTCACTTTGTGTTGAAGTGTAGGAACAATCTTCGTCACATGTTTTAAGCTTTTTCTAATTTCTCCTATAGTGATTTCATTTTAGAAATTAGGATTAGGAAATCATTCCAAGCTTTTTTTCTTTTTCTACACTCTATAACTCCAAACTCAAGAACTCATACACCAAAATTACATCCAAACAAAGAATTCTCGATGTATTTCAGGTAGTAAAAGTTGGGGACTATCTCAATTAAAACTATAGATGCATATCAAATAACCGGACTTGGAGGGGTTTTCAATTATAAAATCATTTAGTATAAACAACAACAGAAAAGAAAAAAGGCATTTCAGAAGCTTCAAATTCCCAGAATCGTTCTTATCTGATCAGGAGGATGTCTGGCCAGTGACTTGGGGTCCGGGTAGCCATTCTTCACATCCATGATCCCCTTATATATAAGTTCATATGCTGCAGCAAGAGATCTAGCCAACTGAATGCATGCTTCCGAACGTAAACTCGGTACCTGAATCTGCTCAAATTCAGGCAGGGTACTTTCACTCCCCAAAACAATCCCAAAGAAAGCCTTAAGACAATCTGATAGTACAGATGGAGCCATATCTTCCATCTCCGCCAACGGTGGCCTGGAGACAGATTCACTAGATGTGTCAATGTCATGGAAGTGTGACATTTTGTTTGATAAGCCACATTTTCGCAATATTGTATCAACTTCTTTTTCGACAAGACTGTGAATGTTATTTTCTATCATTTTTCCGACCTTCTTTGCATATTCAGATGTGATCTCGTGTCCTAGCAAAGGTTGTCGGATGGCACATAAACAGTTGATCAAAAATATCTTAGAAGGTGTTTCCCGGACCTACGTAGAACAAATTATAGATTAGGTCATGATTCAAGAAGATCATCCCATGTATCCAGAAAAGTTAAAACTTCAAGACATGTCTCCAAAGTAGGGGAGAACTTTGGAAGGGCAATTTTATTTATCTGGATTATAAGCAAGCAATGTACCTGAGATGAAGCGGCAGAATTGCTATTGTCCAAAATAGCATCTATAGATGATCTACGGAGTTGAGCTGGGTCTGAATTTACTCTATTTCTTCTTGATGACTGTATTACTCCCTTGGACTTGTGTGCCTCTGCTGCTTGTTCACACATCTAAACATAAGGGAATTATGAAACAAAAATTGGCAGTTAGTAAAAAAGTCTTGATGATAAATTACGCAGTCTGAATGGAAAATTTTGGAGTGAATTGGTGTAAATGTTGTAAGGTTTAGTATTTTCCTCTTACACTTCAGCAAGAAGTCAATGGCCATAGGATAAGTCGTTAAATGCTGCCGAAAAAAATATACCTGAATAATAGGATCTACCAAAGCAGATATGACTGGTTCAAAAGAAGGCTTCTTGTCTGAAGAGGGGAACATCATACTGTCGTATGTTTCAATTATTTCAAGCAGCACTGAGACTCCTTCTCTTAAAGCCGGAGGTGGAGAGAGATCAACAGAAACTAGGGGAGGATATCGTAAAAGCTTCTCTCCTCGAGTTTTTAGTATGTCAAAAAAGGTTTTTTGAGCAGCATCCTTGAGAGCCCATAGTGTATTAGATAAAGCAGTTTCCTTCCCTAGCAAATCTGATATCTGTGGAAAGATGACAAGCTTAGAAAAATGATAAGAGTAGAAACTACATTTATTTTTAGGTTTGAAGAAGAGTATACTCACAGTGTGGCTATAAAACTCCAGAGTATTACTAAGTTTGTATGAAATTATAAGGTTAGGCTGAGACTGCAAAACTTGCTCAACTCTCACTTTAAATGGCCTACAAACTCCTTCAAAAATCCTATCTAGAACAAAAGTGAGGTCTGGTTCTGTCTTTCCAACATCACTCTCCGAAGTTTTGGAGAATTTGTGAGCAGTTGGTCCAGTATCTGCCACTGCATCAGGATAAAGCAATGCAAAGACAAGCTCTCTTTCAGATGCCAAGGCCTGTCATTTAGCCAAAGAAATGGATCATAACGAAAAAACCCTAACCGGGAAATGAAAAATCTCAACGGCTATAAATGAGAAAGAAATGCATAAAGATATACCTGATGCAGCCATCCAAGCATGTCGCCTACATATCTTAAAGGATCATGAGCATGAACTTCAATTGGCCTAGGTAGTCCACTAGGCCCTCCGCGTGTGAGGGCACTAATAAATCTTCTGAACAATGCATTATGTCTCATATTTGCAACCTGTAATTCAGGAGATTATATGTGAAGGAAAATTGTAGGAAATGTGTTACTATTTGGTTATTGTAACCTTTTACTCGATCATACCTCTTCTGCACAATACTTGAAAAGAACAGGTCTTTCCTTGAGGCATCGAACTGCAGTTTTTAGGAGTTCGCTAACTTCAGGATTGTCAACATCCCCAAGTCTCCTACATTCTGCTTGAACCCATCTAGATAGGAGAAAGGTCACATGTCTTTAAGTCGTCAATTATAATAATGATAAACAAAAGAATATCAAAGACTAGATACAGAAAGTTATACAAATGAAATTTGCAAGGGAAACAAGTATATGTCAAAACATATGCGATTCCAACTCAGGCATTTCCACATGATTGTCTGTGCTTGTTTTCAAGCATGTTAGCATATGATAGTTTATTCAATCTCAAAATTTCTTGCTTCTAGTGCTATTTTTTATGTTTCCCATATATATATATATATATATATAGAGAGAGAGAGAGAGAGATTTACCTGCATAGGCGTTCATAGGCTCCTTCTTGGTAGACAGCCATCATATCCATAAGCTCTAAACCAGCTCTCTGCAAAGAATCTTTAAGTGTGTTTGAAAAACTAAAGAAACCACTTATTCAACCAAATAGACGAAAAGATAAGATCAAATTTGGAGGACCTCGTGAAGGAAACGGCTACCACTAAAAAAGGATATATTAACTACTCAGCGCATTTGAATCTGGAAGAGGCAAATGTTTTACAATTTATGGCAGTAAAGTATGGAGTGTGGAACTCCATTAAGAAGAACACATTTATCCATTTTGTCATTAGGTTCCAGGGTCCAATACATTCTCATACATGTTAATATGGAACTCCAGTAAGAACAACACAGTTATATTCACCGGTGTGTCTATTTTGGTTAGTTTGGCAGGAGAGGAATTCTAGAATTTTTGAAGGAAAAGAAAATCTGCTCCTACCTTGAAGAAAGTATTCTTGAATCTTTTGTTTCCTGGACCAAGGATTTCTTACCTAATAGCTTCTCATATTTTGATAACTTCACTGATGATATAAGTTCATATCTAGATTGCTAAGCGAATTTGGTGTACATGGGAAGCACCCCCTTGGTGCTTTTATAAAATATTTCCTTAGTTACAAAAAGAATATGGAGAATGTCTGTCCAATTAAATTGCATCTGCCGTACATAAACTTTATATAAAAATGAAGTATATCTACTCAAGTTTCATTGTGTTACCATCATTTAAAGAAAAGAAGAGGACAGTGTCACACAAGGGACATGAAATCTTTTCTTTTGAAGATCTGGGAAATAAAAGAGGCTAAGACTATGTGTATAATTGTATATGCGTGTATGCGCATATGTATCTCTGTGTGTGTGTGTGTGTGTGCGTGCGTGCGTGTGTGTGTGTAAGTAAGAGAGAGAGAGAGAGAGAGAACCTGGTGATGTGTCCTTAGCAATACTTTGCAGTTGGCATGGATTTCCTGAACATGAGCAAGTGCCTTGAAAAAGTTTTCACTCAGATCTTCCTCCCGTAGCGCAATTATCTAGAAAAAGGAAAAGCCACAAACAAAAACTGCATGGTTGAGCATGATGGAGATTTCCTATGAACTGTCAAGTTCAAATTTTGAGGATCAACCTACCTCATCATTAGAGAGCTGATAATCACGAAGAAAGCATGATGCAATCTCTTGCCTCTGTGTGGTGGATTCAAGCTCCTGTTTAAGCCTCTCTGTGGTGCTGATAATATCACCAGTGGTAGCATTACAATTGCTCAAGGCCTTAGCAATCCTACAGCATAGAAGGATAAAGTCAGGCACCTACGCATGTTTTGACAAATATAAGAGGGACATTATTAAAACTCAAGCATCTTAGGTGGAAATACAAAATAGGGTAACTTACATTCGCTAGCCCTCAAGTAAACCCTACTTACACTAACCACCGCTGCTTCTGGTTTAGCCTATTTTATCACAACACCCTTTATGGCGTTACAATAACCCCCTTCTGATTTAGCCTATTTTACCACAACAGTCCCTGCAAGGAGGTGTTTGTGTAATTTCCAAAATAATACGTGTATATTGGTAATTAGGGTTTACCTGAAGGGATCTGAGCGTAAATGACCCTATTACATAATAATCAAAAAAGTAATAGTATAAAATTAAAAGGCTAATAACAGGATTATGTAGCAGACTGTGACAGGAAAGTTGGTTGGGTTCTATATGCACTAGTCCCTGCCTCAAATATTACAGACTTCCCAATCCCACTTTAAGATGCAGTTTCCCATTCCACATAATTGAACGTAAGTTTGCACCTTTTTCCTACCACTAGAACGAAGGGTTTCATCAACTGTCATGAATGCACTAAAACACACAAAAGTTGTACATTATTGATTAACTTAATAATCAGAAGTGATTCGCAATCCAAGAGAAGTCCACAAAGAGCGAAGAACGTTTTTCAGATTAACCACTCAAGTAATGCTACACTAGTGGTAAAACCAATCTTAGTTATGAACCTTAGCCAATCCATTAGTAGCAAGCATTTCTATATAACTAGTTCTCATCTTTCAGCAATTGAATCGCATTTAATGAGCATAGATTCACCACAATTAATTATTGCAGCTTGGAAAGAAACATGTGTAAATCAAAATAGATAATGATTTATACACAGAAACGTTGTCATAACCACAAAATAAGCCAACATATACACTTTATGCCATTTATTTTGGCTATCAGAAGGCTTTGCTGCTAAGTTCATTTTTGTGATCTAACTACTATGCCTACAAACATAGTTATGACACTGTTTATCTAGGTATTTATCGAACACTGATTGCATTGTAAAATTTTCAAGGCTATCCAATAAGGTAATTGTAATAGTTTGTTCAGAAATCCATGAACACAAAAAAGAAATAAGTATTAAAGAGAAAGGAGTGTGCATACTTATCACAACATTCAGCCAGGGCATTCACCTCTTCCTCAACCCGATCCAAGGCCTAGAAAAATCCATCAAATACACTATGATTATTTTCCAACCCAAAAGAAACACAAGGAAACAATGCAAAGTTACAACACCAAATGATTATATCCAACAGAAATTCATCTAGTATTAAAAAAAAATCATCCAATGAAACAGTCAAATGAGAGAAAGATCAGTAATCACTTGGCAAATCACCAAAGATATATGTCTTTCAAATGTAGCTTTTCATGGCATGATTAGCCATAATATAATCATAAGTATTATTATGCAGACCACAGTAAATTAATTGCTTCACTCTATACTAATATTTAACACGTGATCAACTAATTAATACTAAATGTAGGTCAGTGTTTGGACCTATCATGCTGGGAACAAAAACAAAGTACAAATGGTAGCCCTTCATTAAAAATTTAATCAGTGAAAAAAACATTCTCAAGACAGCACCTGTACATTTCATGCTGTTTCAGTCAATTTGGGTTAATTTAAAAAATCTCAGCAATACCAAGCCATACCATGTTTTACCTGAACTTATCTACATATTATTCGCAATAATCACCTTTATATAAGTAAAGAGTTTTCTGAACTTTCTAAATGGTCTAAATCTGCAGTCCCAAAAGAAAAAAATCAACACGTTCTGAGCCTAACAAAAGTAATTCCCTACATCGAATATGACAATCTTGCATCAAACTTTTTCCATCTCATTCTCAATATCTCCTTCCTTCATTATTGGTAGGGCTTGGACTTGAGATCCTCTCCATTTACCCAGGAACCCCACCCCCCACCCCTAAAGTCTTCTTCATAACTGTGTTAGTGATAAGAGCAATTCTTTATTCCAATTTCCGCTCATGTACTAATTCTTCAAACGAACAAGATATCCATGAACAAATCATATGAGAAAGAAAAATATATAGTATGAAATTTGAGAACAAACCAAAAATTCCAGGAAATGTTAAGAAATAATGAAAAGATTCATGCAACAACAAAGATAATTAGTTGAAATAAATCCAGAAACATAATCCATATCGGAGGTTTATACTATAGATATACAAAATTAACACGGACCAGCTCTAAACAAGACACTAAAACCGTTACTTTGACCAGCTTGATTCATTTGCAACGTTACTAAAACAAGGTACAAGCAACAGAGCACGTAGTTCAAGAGCAGATCAAGCATGTTACAATATCAAACAACACAATTTACGGAAGCTAGAAAAGAAACAAGCAAGTGTGCCGTACCTGTTGTGCGGAGGCGGAAGCGGCGAGGAATTCCTCATTGATGGAGAGACCGCGCTTCTCTACGGTGGATCGGAGATTACGACGAGCTTGAGGGGTATTATCAGAGTAGAATGTGGAAAGAGTGTTGAGTGAAGCGAGCAGATCGGGGGTATCGGTGCGAGTATCCAACACCTTCTTTAGCTTCCGCGACAGCCCCGGCGCCAATGCGGTGGCCGTCCCCATCTTCTCTCTATATCTTTCACTAGAATTTTTCTGCAGCCAATAGATACAATAAAATATATGTATTTATGTAATCTGTGTATACTTGAAAAGATCTAACAATAGTAGCTTCGATTTTCAACTGTGACCGAGAAGTGGAGCTGATGGGTAAGTTGGAACTAATGTACAAGTTTGTGATGCACAACGCAAAACATTGTTACTGTTGTTAATGTTATTGAATTGGACTTTTCATTTGGATGGCTAGCATATGTAATGGACTTCTGGGATATTAAGTGCAACATCGGGCCCAATAACATTAGTTGTACTTGAACTATCGTTTTTTATATTATTTGGTCATTTACCATCTTCAATAAAATTTTGAATTCGATTTAGCGTACATGTATGACTGTCACAGTCGTCGTCAGTGTTAACATAGGGAGAAAAAAATCATAGTAGAGTTTGTATATGTTTTGTTTAGAGATAAAAAAAATTATTTATTTGGCTTTTGAGAGAGTAGTTTGAGAAAATTAAGAGATGAAAAAATTATTTCAGAAAGTAGAATCAAACACAAAAAAAATTTGAGAAACGCAAAACAAACAGGCCTTATGTTCTTCTTGTTGCAATTTTGGAGCCCAACTAAGAACATTTGGCCCACTAAAATATAAAGTAGACTTCTAGATCCAAATATCAAAGTAGTTCATTTTTACATTATACCTAGGTTTTGATTTGCCTTTTTCCCCCCTATTTATCAAACCATAAGACTAGTATGCACACAATAGTAGGAATTGAACATTTAGGCCTCAACTTTTGCTATTAGATTAAGACCTCATTGACATTTGAATTTGTATAATGATAGATATTGAAGCACATACTCAGAGTTTGTATAATACAATATACGAAATGATGGGACAAATCATTCTTATTTTCTTTGAACGACCATTACATTAAATATTATTACACCAAATCATTAATTTTACTATTTTTTTAGTAGGGTCTAGATCCTACCCTGACTGGTTTATCCCCAATTGAAAAAACGACGTTGCCCTTTTTATTTTAACATAACATAATACATGTCAAAGTGTCTATTAAATCATTTCTCTATACATTGATCATATATATATGGTAACTCAAGTGTGTGATGATTATAATGTACTATAATGGAATATATTATGTAAGATAACATAAGAATGAATGGCCACCAATCTACAAGTAGGAGAAGTAGGCACAAATGAAGAGTTGGCCATTTTTAAGAATTACTTTTTTGAATTAGGAAGAATGTCCGATATGGAATTTGAATTCATTGACAGGGAAATCACATTCTAATACTGGCACTCATTTGTAATAAGATGAGTTTTGTCGAATCATTTATGGGGTTATTGCATTTTTTGTGCAACAACTATAGTTTATTGGCGTTTCTATCCCGTAACTTTTCGGGCTGACACATTTGGTGCCACAACTTCAACATCAGTGGCAATTTTGGTGCTAATGGAAGCCCAACTTCAAAATTGGCCCGAAATTCCCCCATGTATGCGGGTCATATGACATGCAAATTGGAGATTTTGACCATTCAACGCATTTTTCATTAAAAAAATAATTTATTTCCATCCACCAAAAACTAGGCTACTTGGATATTTTTATTTGGGAAAGAAGAAGAAGGCATGTAAAAATTTATTTAAGGGGAATGTTTGGTGAATTTGATAGGAAAAGTTAGGATTTTAAATTTTGGTATTTTTATTTTTAATGAAAAAGATGTTGAATGGTCAAAATCCCCATTTTTCATGTCGTATGGCCCGCACATGGGGGAATTTCGGGCCAATTTTGAAATTGGGTCTCAATTGATACCAAAATTACCACTGATATTGAAGATGTGGCACCAAATGTGCCAGCCCGAAAAATTACGGGGTAGAAATACCAGTGAGTTATAGTTGTGGCACAAAAAATACAATAATCCCAATCATTTATCATATATATTACCCTCCTTTCCATAATTCTTTATTAAGTGGTATAGCTTCATAGAATTATAATGAATTATCTAATTAATTTATTTCAGTAATAATTTGATAATGCCACATAATAACACATTTATTAATAATTAAAAGATTTAAAATGGCATAAACGTAACAAATTCGACTTGATAAGTCTCTTATAAAATTGAAAATTTTGACACCGCATGTACCTAATGGAACAAAAATTAATAAAATGAGAGAGTACAATTTAATTATTTTATACAAAATTTGAGTAGGATGTAAGTAATTAAGCTTACTAGTATTAGAATTTGAAGTGAGTGGAAAGAGGCTAAAACAGATTAAAAGGATAACGTGAGGTCCATGTGTTGGGCAAATGAGGAGAGATTATGAAAGGTTTGTTGAATGGCCATTCATGCCTACGTGAAAAACAAAAACAAAAAGATTTGTTTGCGCGTGCTCTCTAAGAACTGGAAGATATTCTATATGATTTTCTTGATACACAATGATGCCAGCTATCACATTTTTTCCACTTACTACAACAGCTTAAGAGCTGGATTTTCATGACATGTTTATCTCGCTTTTTTAAAATGATTTTGTGTTACATATTTTTTACTTTGTGAAATAAATTTATTATCTTTTAATTTTTTAAAATTATTTCTCAAATTCAAAAAAACAATAATTTTTTCATTTCTAAAATAAACTACAAAAACTTAACTTTGATTTGAATAAAAGTGATTTATCTATTACACAACTTATCTCACATAACAAACATAATATGACATAAAATTTTAGCATAAACTTTAGAAAAAAAAGTGAAATGCAAAAACCCCTTATGTTTTGCCTTAAAAATAAAAAAATTGTGTTATTTTTATTACCAAAAAAATCACTGTGCTTATTTTTATAAGCACAAAAAAAAAAACCTCCCAAATCGAATTGACAATTATACCCCAACAAAGGATGCAAAAACACCCCCTTAAACAAAAATATCAATAACCCCCTGTTCTCTTAAAAATTTACAAAAATCTCCATATTATTTATGAAGGAATTTCAAATGGATTTTTTTGCTAATAAAAAAGAACACGACTGTTTTTTATAATAAAAATAACACATGGAGTTTTGATAGTTACGCAAAACACAGTGAATGTTTTTGCATTTAGCTATTAAAAAAAATACATCTACCTCCTAAAATAATTTCTCAAAACTTAAAAAAACATTACGTCAATCAAGATTAGTTAACAAATATCCACTATTATCCTAAATTACTTTCTCAGCCTAAAGATGTAGTATTTTTTTTTAGATATAATTAACAATAATTGTTATTATTCATGGACAGCATGATAGAATAGGAGTCAGCAACTATAGATAGTGTAAAAATTGAAATCATATTATGCGAGATTTAAACTTGATCAATAGAAATATGTTTAACCTTCATTTGTTACACATAACAAATTAACTCGATTTGATAAAGACAAAAAATAAGGGGAAAAAAAAAGACAAGACAAGCGGCAATCACTTTGGGCCTATTTTGATGAGTTCTGACTCGGTTTCGCGGGTCTCAGTTTAAAAAAAATAGTTTGGGTGGTTTCGGTGAAACCTTTGAGACCCCATTTGGTTATGTTTTGGATGTTGGGTTTTGTGGTTCTGAAAAAGTTGGAACCCCAGTTGAATTAGTTTTGAATGTTGGGGTAATGGGAAAAAAATAGGTGGTATAAGTCAAATCAATTTTTTTTTTTATAGAGTTTTGAGGAAAAAAAAATGATAGGTGTCAAATCAATGTTTTTTAGGTTTCAAGAGTTTGAGTGTAGATTTGTGAATATGTTTGTGATGAGTTTCATTGGTATGTCGAAAACTCATTTGAAAGGATTTTGACGTGATCTCATTTAACCCGCAAGAGTGTGCCAAAACCCATCCACATATAGAACATTTTGGGTTCTTGTGGATTTACTTGTCCTAGGTTCCGTCCTAGAAGTATTATTTCTTTTTCTATAAAAAAATATTTATGAGGCAATTACCACATTTTTTCTCTCTAAGTCCATTATGCAAGTTCAATCAACATGAAGTATATTTTAAATTTTCGAAGCCCATAAAATATAATATTTAAACTTAATCTTAATCTTATTATAAGAATTATTACTTTGAAGATACTAAACTTTAAAATTGAACGGACGCCGATCCATATAAAACATACTCCTATAAACGTTTGAGGCATGGCAGATTTGATCTTTTGGAATGGTGTCTAATCATTGTAACAATTTCACATAAAACTCGATTCGTTAAGGGAAAAGGAAAAATAAAATAAAAAAAGAATTGGGGCAATCATTTAGAGGCAGGGGAGTTCACACCGTTGTGATCTTTTTTTAATGGTGTCTAATCATCTGATCATTGAGATGAATATGAATTTCATTCCTCCCTCGATTGTTTGCAGTGACAAGACATTGTTCCATTTTTTTCCATAAAACAATATCGTTACTAAATGAGGAAGCACTCCACTTTGAAATGTGTCGGAATGCCATTCGCCCTACATTATTAAATAGTGTACTTTCTAGTATCTTAATTTTAGTTTCTTTTTGGTTTATATATATAAATATATATACATAATATATTAATTCGATTGGGGGTTGAAATTTGGTTACGCATAATTTTCTAATTTTTATGGAGTGCACATTTTGAGCCTCTAATGCACTATTATGCAGAAGTATTACTATTTTTATTTCATATCGATCATGTTGTTGTTACGTGAAAATGTTAACAAGTAAATTTATGGAAGTGAAATTGAGTGATTTCATTTATCTTTCGTTACATAAAAAATTATTATGATCTAACATGTGCAAAATAAATGATTGCGGAATGTAAAAAATACCACTTGTTCAAACCATCAACTCAATTTAGTAGTGTTTTTAGAGACTTCAATTACGGGTATTGAAATGTAAACGAGAATAAGAAAGACATTACAAGTCAGAAACGAGAAAAAATGTTATATTCTCTCTTTTAAGTTAATTTGTTGTTTTTATCATTAATATTACTTTAATGTTAATAGAAACAGAAGGATTTCTCATATTGTCTTTAAAAAAAAGTATTCAAAACCTAATACTCTACCGTCAGTCCGTCACTATAAAACCAACATAACAAAAATGTGAATCTTCTTTTGCAAAAAATAAAATCAAGAAAATCTTTCAAAGTACTAAGCAAGCTTATTTATAATGATGATAATTGTACTTATTTCATGATTAACTATTTATTAATCATTGACTGTTTAACGTTTCACTCAGAAAATTGAAGTTTGGATTGTAACATGAATACAATTAAAACTTCGGACTCACGCTTTTCAAGCCCTGGACAACTTTTGTCACCAATCTTTTCTACCAAAAATGCTACTTGTGTGAACATTATGACAGAACCGTTAAAACGTGTAGATTAAGAAAGCAACTTTCAATCTCAATCATCAATTAATTGATTAATTGTGTTTACTTTTATGAACAACATGACATAGTCGAAGATAACATACCTAATGTTAGTTAGAAGCATATCTTCATCTCTCCCTTGTCTTCATCAATGAGAGTTGCTTTCTACTATTCAATGCTGGATCTCCACTCAATTAGTGATATTAATTAACTGATCGTGAGTATTCAAATCTAGTTTTTTATTTTAGTTATATTACCGAATACCCCTGAATTAAGACCTAATTACAAAAAAAAATTCCTTAAATTTGTCATCATCTTACAATCAGCCCGTCACCCTTGAAAAGTTCTAATTTTGCCATTGAAGGGTTATTTGTAATATCTTATAAAAAATTAAAACTTAGGTGTTAATTGTAATATCTCATAAATTATAAATTGATAAAAAAAAAAAGTGAAATTGCCCATAAGTTTCAATAAATATTGAAAAAATCTTATTACATATTTATTAACAATTTTATTGTTTATAATATGAAATTAAATAGATTTATTCATAATATTCTATAAATTTTATTTACAAATAAATTGATTTTCTATATTGAATTAATAAATTTAATAAAGTTTAATATTATAAACATATAAACGGAAATTAAATACACACTTATATTATCTAAGCAAATGTGTATATATATATTAAATCTGAAATTATTAACATAAAAAATTGATGTATTTAATAAAATGTGTAAATAAAATTTTTACATTTTAAAAAATTAAATTGTTGATAAATATGTAATAAGATTTTTTTCATATCAATTCAAACATATGGGCAATTTTTTAATTTTAGTTAATTTTTTGGTAGTAAATATATAATTATCATTTTAATAATTTACGAGATATTATAATTAATGCCCAAGTTTTAAATTTTTATAAGATATTACAAATACTACAAATAATTCATATGGGCAAAACTGGAACTTTTCAAGGGCATATAGTTAAATGTAAGGTGGTGACAAATTCGAGGGAGATATTCATAATATCCAATCTGTGAGAGATTTTTTTTATAATCAGACGTTACCTTAGGAGGTATTTGTCATTTACCCTAGTTATATATAAAGTGGATAATATATGGAGATTGGAGAGTGCAAGGAAAATATCTCCTTATAACAATAATTACATCCACAACAGACATATGAACATGCACTCTTACAATGTTATTTAATTAGATGCAATTGTATTGCAATTATATTCTGTCATAGATGATGTATGAGCAATATTCTTTATACCTCTTAAATAATTGAAGTTTGTAAATCACAAAACAAGATAACTTCGTAAATAGTTGATAACATTAAAAAAGAAAACCCCAATCATCCTTCATGCTTAAATCACAATATCCCTACACCTATTAGTAATTCTGCCTCAATCCCTCGTGCAAATTCCGCCCATTATTTTGTAATTTTGTAGAGCAAAATGAAGATATATATGTATATACATGCCCGTTTGATGGTTTAAATATAAATTTAGGTATACTTATTTACAGAGGCTATGGAATTACATTTTATTAGCTTAGGCAGAAGCAAGGAAAAAAGAAAGGTGCATGTGCATTAGACAATAATATATACCTATTCATTAGCATTTAAACGGTGCCATGCATATTGGCTATTGCTCCCGTAAAATAATTAAAAGGAAGGATCTTGCATGTTGTTGTTGACCACTAACAAACACAAGGTTGAACCAAATTGAAGTACATACTTGTTCTGTTCTGCCCACTCCGAAAAATTGGCATAATCGGCATGACAAAACTACCATCAAGTTCTACACATGCATAACACATAAACAGTCATTTAGTTACGTACACAATAAAAATTAATCTAGCGAACAGAGTAGACTTATATAAATTACAAATTAAAATAAAAAGAGTACTAATTATCTAGATTAAATCAATCTCAAAGTTTCTGACGTAATACCGGGTTTCTTGCATTTTCTCCTTTGGAATGAAACAATCTAGTTAACATTACTCTCATTAAAAAAAACTTCAAATGTCAATTGGAAAGCTTTTTTATCACCGCTATAGAACGAGAGGGATGGGGCTCCGACCATTCCGGGGAATGAATTTAGGAAAGCAACTCCCATACCAGGAATAATTGAAGAGATAAAATAGACATCAACTATTAACAATCAAGAGGGCTTTTTTTTTTTTTCCCAAGGTTTAATTCCTTTCGAGACGCGTCGGACAAATTAAATGGGAACCTCTCCCAACAAGGATTCGAACATGGGTTCGCTACTTTGTATGTAGTCACTGATCTCTTCCACTAGACTATATATATAGTACTTGAAAATTTCATACATGGACCTAATCTAGAAAAAAATTCTCAGATCTTGTGGTTAGGAATAACACCACATCATTAATTGTGGGACCAAATGAATAATGTGTTGTCATTCCTAGACACAAGCTCTAAGAGTTTTCCTAGACCAAACATAGGTAAGAAATTTCCCTTATTTTGAAGACATAAATATAAAAGGCCTATTTGAATAGGATTTGGTTCAATCTCACGATTTTGTGAAAGTGATCCATAATCAACCAAAAATAGCTTGAATATAGGTTTTGTGAAATTCATGTTTTAACTTATATATCAAAACATAATAAATCTCAAATCTATAAAAGACAATGATTTAATACATATCACCTATTTTTTCTTTATAAAAGACATTGATTTGACACCTACCACTTACTTTTTGACTCCAAAACCCAACATCAAAACATAATCCAAATGATCAAAATTCAATCAAATAGGATTTCAAAAGTTTGAGCGAAACTACATAAATTTATTTTTCTATACCAAAAATCAAACGAAACAAAGACAAACTAGCAATAGGCCCAAAAGTCGCGTGATAAGTGAAGAAAAAAATAAAATAAATATCATATTGCGATTATATAATTTGTATTATATATGTAATACAATAATATGTACACAAACAAGTTCTGACAAGAACTATCACTATTGTAGCTCAGTAGCTACAAAAGTGTACCGTGACATGTGAAGTTAGAAGAGGAATTCTATAAGCTCACCTCGAATAGCTAATTTAGTGTCCAAAACATATCACCTAATCTTATCTCATAAAAAAGGAAAGTGCATTAAGGTTGTTAAGTGACAATTATTAGGCCAAAATCAGATACTCATAGCTCAAAGCCACAAAGAAGACAGTAAACTAAACAAAGAAGTGGTGGAAAATCTTAACTGATTTCAATAATGCAGCAGATAATGAGTGTGTAGGGACAGCCCACACTCCACCAAAGATGATTAATACATTTGGTAATAATATTGTGAACATGATATAAAAATCCCACCATTTCTCCCCCACTAGAAGCAAAGGAGTGCGTCTCACGTGTCGTCTTCCTAACTACACTTCATAATTTCAGTCCCAGACACGGCAAATCTTTTTTCAGATATATATTTTCTAAAATTTATAGGATATGTTTGTTTGGTGTTTGGGAAAGTAGTCTGGGAAACTAATGAAAATTTAAGAAATAATCTTAATTTGCATAATATAATTAATTTAAATTTAGATTTTGAGAAATAAAATAGGTGTAAGTTTCTTTAAAGAGTTATTTGTAAATGTAAGATGTGTAAGACTTTATGTCAAATCATATTTATTACGTGAGATAAATTGTGTAAGAGGTATGTTATTTTATTTCAATCAATGTAGAATTTGTACTAAAAGAAAATTAGAGATAAAAAAATTGTTGTTTGTTTGGCTTTCGGAAGAGTAGTTTGAGAAAATTGAGAAATAGAAAAATTTATTTCAAAAAGTAGAAAACATGTTTATTTCATGTTTCCCAAATACGAAATGGGAAAAGCCAAACAAACAGGCCCATAAGTTTAATAGTAATTTGACAGACCGACATGACTCAATATTTATTATATTTTAACAAGTATTTTGCCATTTGTTTACCTCCCATTTATAAGAGTTATGAAATGATACAAGCAATTCCACCTTATGTGCTATGTGTATCAAGCTCAAACTTCTATAAATGTTATTTAAGCTATTAATCAAATAATTTTCAATTTTCAACGCTAAATAGGATTAGAGATGAACAATTATATATTACTAATCAAATTTTTAGTTTATTTTATTGAAACGCCAATAGGAAAATGTCAAAAGTTGACCGAATTGAGAAAAAATACTAACATTTTCTCATGGAGTTAATGACAATTTATCTTTCGTAATATGCATAATGTTCAATTGGAGATGTAATTTGAGAAAGAGCATTTCACAAACCTATAATCTTATGAAAGTTTTACACGGCGTTTCTGACATTTTTAAACGTAAAAGATAAATATGAAGTAATAAAACTATCCCTCTTATATACTATCCTTTTACGGTTGATCAACTTATAAATGTGACACTTTACCCCCATATATTATCATAAATGTGACACTTTACTCCCATGTGTTATATAATGTGGCATTTTAACCCACATGTGTTATGATAAATGTGACACTTTACCCCCCCCTTCCCCCCGTGTTATGATAAATGTGATAATATACCCCCCAATGGTACTTTTATCTTTTTACACAACACTTTTATGCTCACTCTCAATTTTAACAAATATTTTACACTCTCCGTTTGAAAGAGATAAATTGCTCCTTGAAAGTTTTTGGGGAGGGGAGGGTAACATACTCTTTTTCAAATCGCGGGAATAAATTGAAAATTATTCATATCACATAGAGTGTAAATTGGCATTAACCATTTCCCTATGTTCAATGGAAAAACTGTAACATTAATTTGTGGGCAGACGGGTACATTAATTTGGCTTCTTCATAGGGATTTATAGCCAGAGCAAATTACCTAATGGCAGAGCAATTTTTTTGTTAAACCCATCTCTATCCTTACTAAACTAATTAGCATTTATTCTTTAACTAATACAATTTTAAATATATCTAGCTTGCTTACACAAACAATAAAACAACGCCACATTGTTTTTGCAAGTTTTAAAATTAGAAAGTTCCTATTCAAAGCCACAGTAAAACAGCAAATTTTTTGATGCATTAAAAGTGTCTTATTTTATTATTTTTCAAGATATTTACCAAATGAAAAAAAAAATTCCAGAATCCTGTGTATGGAAAGCCTTACATTTAAATTCAGATACGCTATCTAAATAATTCAACAACCAATAAATATTCTTGCAAGAAATTCACTTCAAATAATAAATTTTAATGAAGTGGGAAAAGGGACATAACATAATAATGTTATTTTAATATACATTTTCCTTTAAACATAAATTACCTTAAATCATGAAGTTAAAGGTACTACATTATTACTACATCATTATTTTTCAGGATATCATGTATCAACTACTTTAGATTCAAATCCTCACACATGATAAATTAGTTGATCATCGATCCAAAATCTTAATTTGAGTTTTACATGTGTAGTATTTATCGGAATAATACCCTTTAATATTAATTAATTCAACCAATACTAGTCTCGTACAAGATATTATTTAGTTTAATTTAGTATTTCAGAACTTGAGTTTTATTTATTAATTTAATTTAATAAAAACTAATTAAATGATAATTAATTACATTCTATTTACAAAAAAAAATGTATTTAAACTTCCTGAATAGGAAAAAAAAAGATTTGGACTGGCATTATTAACTTGTCCTATTTTACATATTGAAGAGAGAGAAAACTTAAGATTTCATAAATAAGAGTGATGCTTCTTTCCATTTTCAAAGAATTGTTGTTTTAGGAATATAATATTAACTTAGAAAGATGAAAATGAAGATTAACAAAGCAATTGCTCTGGCATTAGGAGTATTGCTCTGGCTATATCAACATCCTTCTTCATAACTTAGAGGATATCTCATGATAATTAGCTTTTGTGTTATCAAAAACTTAATTAGTCAGCCCTTTTTATCTTGAGATAGCTTATAATAGTAGTATTAAATTTGAAAAAAAAATCAACGACAACACTATTGAGTTGGACAGTATTCCGAAAGGACATAGATAGTGCTGTGTAAAGAATAATAATTTAGATAAGAATTTTTTTAATGAAATAAAAGTGGAGAAGCCATGGCATGAAAGTTATTTCCCTTTCATTGAAAGTGATTGCTCGCAGTGCTAAGTCTCCATAGTGGAGAAGAACTATAAGGGAATCTGCCTGGCTCATTTGGACTAACCTTAAGTTTTTGCCTCACACAAAAAGAAACGTTAAAGATGCCTACAAGTATACTAAATATAGCTAATTTCAGGTGAACATGTAGGAACCCCATTAAACCCATAAAATCAATTGCTACGAGTGATTCAAGAATAAAGTCGTGGAGCACCCAGAAAGAACACGAAACCTAAAATAGTTATATTGCACGTCATAATGTACATAATAAGCACATAGACAAGTATATATACATGTTCAACACAAACAGTTACATAATATGTGTGAAACATAGGCACATATATACTAACAAGTGTTGAGTCTAGCGGAAGGGATAGTACCCACAATGAGTCGAACCCATGTTGGAATCCACGCTGGGAGAGATTCGCACATAATATGTTCGACGTGCCTCGAAAAGGGATTAGGTCAAGTATAAAGTCAACCAATCAATCTATGTTGGACCGGATTGAGTTGGTTTATCAAAGTCCGAGAATCAGTTCGGGTTGGTAATTAAGTCCAGGATGGATAGGACAGAGTTGGTTCAATAGAATTGGGTCGGGTCGGGTCTCCTCAATGATGTTAGAGTCTGGGTCGATTATGTACATGTATATGGGTTTGTGTAGTTTTTATAACAAATCTCGATCTTGTGGGTCTTAATTACCTTACTTGTGTTAGGCGTGGTTAAAGTAACATTGGTAGAGGCTATAGCTGGGAGGAAATGCCCCAATCCATGCATGATGAGCCTATAGATTTAGAAGAAGATCTCATAGCATGAGCAGCCATGAGGGAATAAAGTTTTCTTGCCCCAAAAAAATTGTATAAATAAGCAAGTTGGTACTACGAGGATTAGCAAAAGCAAGAAAGACTTCGACTCAGCCGCAAGACAGTTGTGCTTGTGCAATGTGCATCATCAAATATTCATAATGCGCATCCAATGTCAAGTATTTATTAATTCAAAAGAGACTAGCCAGCCTATTGAAAACCAAATAAAAACAAAGAGAGGTTTATTTTTGATAATTAAAACAAAGAGAGATTAGTTGGCCCCATACCTTCTATCTCAGTGCTCTGTAAAAAAATATATATCTCAATGGCCAAGAATTGGAATCCCATTGATGGGTTCTTTCCTTTAATCATGTCTCTTTTTCACCCTGTCCATAGGATAAAAAAAGGGGGAGGGAATACAAAAGAAAGAATATTAAGACTTTGTTTTAGCATCTAACTTCATCTTCCTTCATTTCTTTACTTTTTTTAGTGAACTTTATTAAGAGAAAATAATAGTCACATGCTACCAAACAAGGTCAGATTTGATTTTCTGCGATACGAATGTTGAATTCTACAGTTAGTTAAACATATTGGTGGAATATTGAAAAGAAATGCTACAAGGAACAAAGAATCAGTTGGCTTTACAAGGAAAAGAACCATTACTTGCAACTTTTTTATTTTTTTAATTAATTATGTACATTTGATTATGGCTGTCTTTCTGTCATAAGTTTATGCTCTTTTTACTTTCTGTGGATTGTAATTTATTAGCTGAAAGAGAGCATCAATACTCCCACTTGAGGCATTAATATGTTATCATGAGCTTTAAAAGAAAGAAGAAGACACTTAAGACTTTTTCCATATATTTTGTGGTCTTTTTCCATATATTTTTAGTGCAACTGTAAGTCAAATATAACTTTGCTAACATAGAAACTGAGAGTAACATCAACAGATACTACCATTTCGCATATTACAATATCACAATTCATATTTCCACAATATACATTTCAATTTTTAATGATTAGAAAATAGAAACATGTTGTATTTCCACTGAGAATAAATACCTTAAAAATTATAAAGGGAACACATGTAGAGAACTGAATTAATTACACAAACACTCCCCTAGAATAAAGATGTATTTTATTGAATAAGTAGGGTTCTAAACGACTGTTATCTCATGAGTGCTTTGGTAATCATTCAAACAGGAGGTTTTTTTTTTTTTTTTTAATTACGAGAAACCTAGGGTGTGTTGTGATCTACTCTTCTTGTAGCATTTACATCTCTCTAAGAGAATTCATATTGTTGAAGAGCATATAAGTTCAATCATGCGTGATCCAAATCCAATGATAAGTAAAAAGAAAATAGAGAACTAGTGCTGCAGGACAAGAACTGACATGCATATAGTGTAAGAATCCATTTGCAGAAAACACATAAATAAATCAAAACAAATTAATACTCCTATATGGTTAGAGTGATAGGTGGGAAGCACTATGGTTGTCCACAGAGAAGTAAGACTTCAACTCTTCATGTTTACATTAACAGCAAATATAAATTATAAAAAATGCTTAAAATACCACAAGTCTAAGGTCTTAGGTCCCTTAATCCTAGGATATTACTACATGATACGTTTTTTCCTCTGTTATCAATTATTTTCATAATCACTAATTCATATGATAGGTTATTAAGATCAACAATCTGTTTAACTGAAGGGCTTCTGAAATGATATTGTTCGGTGGCATGGTTTTGATTTCCCACTAAGAGCACACGCAAACTGCATGAAGATGCAAGCTGAATTGGTCATAGGAAGGAGAGCACCAAAAAAATAACCAAAAGAAAGAAGCATCTCATGTGAGAGAGAGAGAGAGAGAGAGAGAGAGAGAGAGAGAGGATGCTAGATTGACAAAAAAGAAGAGGTGCTATAAAGGAGATTAATATAAATAACTGATCTACACTTGTGTAAAAGTTCTTTAAAAGAAAAAGGTGGTACCCACCAGAGGAGTTAGGGCCTACATCACAGAAACTTTAATATTGAGAAATCCTTTTTCTAAGTGTATGCTTATATATTTGTATCAGCTAGTCCACTTTATGAAGTAGAGTTAAAAGAAGCTCTTTATCGTATCCCTTCTCCCGAGTAACTACAAGAATACTACAAATAAAAACAACTTTAGCAATTAGGATCATTCAAATTCAGCCATGCCCCTTTCTTCTGTGGTTCCGAAACCAGAAGATGGCACTGAACTGGGCACAGGTCTGCCCAACAGGCTGGAGGCCTGTGACACAGCTTACTTGGCTTACCCTGTACGGAACAATCCACAGCCCTTTCTACAACGGACTTTATACCCCATAACTTTAAAGGTGTCTCTCTCTCTCTCTCTCTCTCAGAATATTATAAAGTAGATAGTTTCACTTGATACACCAGATGAGCAAGAATATTGTTTTAATTACAAATTGTTGACACAAAATAAACCTTGTGATTATAAGAAGCTTTATAAAACTAGGGATTGACACTAAAGAATCAAATAGTTTTGAGTTACATTCATCAACTATAAATTGTTAGTACTGAATATTCTTGTTATTTTCAGTTTGAAGAGATTGTTTACAAGGTAAATTATGAGCGAAAAGGCACTTGTTGTGGAGGAAAATCAAGCATCAAAGAGAAAACAATACTCAATGGGGTCACAGGCATGGTTTGTCCTGGAGAGATACTGGCGATGCTAGGTCCATCAGGCAGTGGAAAAACTACACTCCTCACAGCCCTTGGAGGCCGCCTTTCTGGGAGGTTATCCGGAAAGATCACTTACAATGGTCAGCCATTTTCAGGTTCTATCAAACGCCGAACAGGATTTGTTGCGCAGGATGATGTTCTATATCCACATCTCACTGTGTTTGAAACTCTTCTATTTACTGCACTACTTAGGCTACCCAAAAGCCTGACCAAAGAAGATAAAGCACAGCACGTGGAGCATGTTATAGCCGAACTTGGGTTAACTAGGTGCCGAAACAGCATGATAGGAGGGCCACTGTTCAGAGGAATATCAGGTGGAGAAAAGAAGAGGGTGAGCATAGGCCAAGAAATGCTAATTAACCCAAGTTTCCTATTGCTAGATGAGCCCACCTCAGGTCTTGATTCAACCACAGCTCAACGGATCTTGAAAACGGTCAAAGGGCTTGCTAGTGGAGGTCGAACTGTTATCACCACCATTCATCAGCCCTCTAGCCGGCTCTACCATATGTTCGATAAAGTAGTCTTGCTCTCAGAAGGCTGCCCAATTTACTATGGCCCTGCATCAACTGCTTTGGAGTATTTCTTTTCAATTGGATTTTCAACATCCATCACAGTCAATCCTGCTGATCTCTTGCTAGATCTTGCTAATGGTAATTAGAAAAATTATATTTTATGAATACTGCTCTATACAAGCATAACATTTGGTAGTGTGAATTGGAAGGACCTCAAAGCATTTATCCCACTATCCTTTTTCACGCAGCATAGAAATGTCACTTAGCCCACTTAATTTTTGTCTATGATTAAAATTTAAATGGAGTTTGAATGGTCCCACCCTCATATTGTTGGAATTCAGTAATATTCCTTCTGATAATAGAATCTAGCACTTAAGACCGAGAACACTCTCCTAATTAAAGGCACAAAAGTAATCATTTTAGAAAATTGAGATGATAAAGTGGTTAATTAAAAATTTGAAGAGATAATGAGCATCCTGCAATTCCCAGGAATTGGACCTGACCAGCATGCTATCGACCACAGTGACAACTTGCAGCAAGATCCAATATCTGTGAGAAAACTTCTCGTCTCTGCTTATGACAAGAACATATCTACAAGACTGAAAATTGAGCTTTGCAGTTCGGAAGTTAGTAGCTACAATTTCACGAAGGAAACCTCTACAAGTAAGTTTATCGTTTCCCTCGAAGTCTTGAGAATTTTTTATACTTTTTCTCTAATATCGAGTAGGAACACTGTTTCTCCCCATATGCTTTAATTTCTCTCACTTCTCTACTGCTGATTGATCAAAATGATCTCACAAATTTTCAAATGATTGCAGGAAATGATGTTAAATTAGAGAAATGGAGCACAAGTTGGTGGCATCAATTTAAGGTCCTGCTTTTACGGGGACTGCGAGAGCGAAGATTTGAAGCCTTCAACAAGTTAAGAATCTTCCAAGTAATAAGTGTGGCGATACTAGGCGGGCTTCTATGGTGGCAAACTCCATCGTCTCACATTGATGACCGGGTAAGTTTTTTTATACAACAAGAGTAAGATATGTCTTTATTTCTACATTAAAGGGAAAAAAATATATTATATGGCAAGTTTTGACACTGAATTTTGCATCAGCACTTCAAATCTTTCACAACAAACAAGTAAATTATCTTCCCAGCAGCTACATTATGAATTTTTAACACATCCTAACCAAAAGTTACTCCTATCTGCAGATTGCCATGTTGTTCTTTTATTCTGTGTTTTGGGGCTTCTACCCACTGTACAATGCTGTTTTCACTTTTCCCCAAGAAAGAAACATGCTAATCAAGGAAAGGTCATCAGGAATGTACCGCCTCTCCTCCTACTTTCTAGCCAGAACAGTGGGAGATCTTCCTATGGAGCTTGGACTACCAACAGCATTTACACTCATATTTTATTGGATGGGTGGTCTTAAACCTGACCCCGCAACCTTTATCCTCTCCCTGCTGATTGTTCTTTTGAGTGTACTTGTTTCCCAAAGTCTTGGATTAGCATTTGGCGCCATACTCATGGACGTCAAGCAAGCTGCAACTTTAGCCTCAGTAACAACTTTGGTGTTCCTTATTGCCGGAGGATACTATGTTAGACAAATTCCCCCATTTATAGTCTGGTTAAAATATCTGAGCTACAGCTACTATTGCTACAAGCTTCTTCTCGGGGTTCAATACAATGAGAATGACTACTATGAGTGTGCAAAGGGAGTCTATTGCCGAGTCACAGATTATCCTGCTATAAAATCAGTAGGTTTGAGCCATTTGTGGGTGGATGTGTCCATCATGATGCTGATGCTGCTGAGCTATCGGTTTATTGCCTACCTAGCTCTACACCGTGTGCGGTGAAGGATGATTAGGACAATTTTATTGAGTTCTCTATTTCTTAACTGCGGAATAATGATAGTTTAGGAAAAATACTCATTGCCAGATTTTGGTTATAAACACGTGAAAGTTTAATGTAATACCCTCTGGCATTGGCTTATATGTATCTGATTAAAGAAAAGTTCCATTATTTTCTAACATTAAAATGTAATTTATGACATGTATGAGTTCCGAACAGATATAGCAATCAATGTATACAAAATAAAAGGCAACTAAAGTTGGCAAACCTCAGAGCATGATAGCAATCTGCAAAACGGGGGCATGGATCCACGTGGGGCACTTGAATCCATTAAACTGCTTTAGATTAACCAACTCCTGAAGCATTGACCACAAAAAGAGAGCACTTTTTAAGAAACTGATTGATCCAGCAAACGCATGATAGTGATTTATAGTTCGAGTGAAGTCAGTCTTAATTATCTACAGTAGATATATTATTTTTTAATATACCAAGTTCCCTATTTATTCTTCCTTTATTATAATTTGGGTTCGTAATCGTATTCTTCTTTGCATTAACTTCTAATAAGAAGCATATAAGCTGAATTTAACTTAAGAGTTCTACATTGTAATCAAGTTGTAGTTTATGTGGCCCCCCAGGAACAAAGATGGCAGTCAATTAAATTTGTAAAGACCAAACTACAATATTATATCTTGCGAAAGATTTGCGTTTTCTGTCGTGGACTCTAACAGTGTGATAACAAAAAAAGGAAAACTAAAACAATGAGATAAGGAAAACAGAGGTTTAAGACAATATAAGTATAGCAAAGTCCAAAATGCGTCATAAGAGACCTTCAATGTTGGGGTAAATGCAAGATATTCCCCTGTGTTATGCTCAACCTGCACGAAACTACCCAGTGAAATTTTTATTGCATAGAACCACCTTGTACTTCTAAAAACTCAGCACGAAATCACCAATTTGTAAAAATAGGTCTTTTTGGATAGGCATATTTCAAGAAACCATTTTTGAAATACTTCACGTTGTCCCTACAACTCCAGGTGAAATATTTTAAAATTAGTTTCTTGAAATAAGTCGATCTGAAACGACCTATTTTGAACATGTTGGGGATTTTGTGCTGAGTTTTTAAAAGTACAAGGGGATTCTATGCAATAAAAATTTCACAAGGTAGTTTTGTGTAGGTTTCTCGTAACACAGGGGAGTATCTTGCATTTTCCATGCAATGTTGACATCATTATTGCTAAAACTAATCTACCTTAAGAGATTAAGTAATTCTCCAACTGATTCAAAATAATGGAGAGGACCCTTCACGTGAAGTGATACATATCTGAGTGGAGGCTTGTGACGAACAAAGGGATGACATCCAAAACTTGTCACTTTCTACTTCCTATAATGTAGTGTCCACCATTCTGAAACAGTAGAAAAAGACAGGCATAAATAAAATAGTGTCTTTTTCATCTTTCTGATAGCTTGAGTATCCCATTGAATTTAGAAAGAAATGGCTGCTTCAGTTGGGTGTATCTTTGTTCAGTGGTTCTAGAGAAAAACAACAAGCAAAATTGAGCCAAATGATTCAAGAAAGTAAATTCACTACTAAATTTGAGCATTATAGGGCCAGTGGCCTTAGCCTAAGGATCCTGCTTAAGATTTATAAAATAGTGGATCCTTAAACTGCATAGAATGGAACATCTGGAGGAATAAACAATGAAAAGTAAACTCTTAAATCTTTTGGTCTTTAGACTTTGAGCAACAGTCAGTCCTGGTCGGTAGAGCTTAATATTTACTTCCACTTAATTATATATATACTTATCATCTTAAGAATGCAATGCAGGCCAATCATTTTATGGGAGAAAAACTTTATTGACCTTTGCATCTAAAATCCCTAATCTTATCAGCCACATAGTGACAAAGATAAATTTTAAACATGTTATAACATTAGACTAGATCATGATAACTGATCATCATTTATCAAAGTTATACACTACATTTCTTAGTAGAAGCCAGAGAAGCCTGGATTCGATATGAATTAGTCAGGTTCAACAGTGTGAAACTAATCTCCAGAAACTTTAACATCAAATGGCAAAAGAAAAATAGGTACGGCAACATCAGTATAACCTGATATAACAAAGCTAGTAAAATGATGAAGAAAATCTTCTATAATGAATTAATGATAGTTTCAACAAGCCCAAGTGCAATTTGTCAGTCCATTATCTAGTCAGGAATGCTGGATGGACAAAAAGTAAATGATCCCATCACCAACCCCTCCCCCCCTTTCCCCTGGTGATTGTTGATTTAACATAACTACTTTATGGATCTATATTATTGTTTTGATCTTTCCTACGGGTATGTGTATACTAAAATGACGAAATAGCCATCATAAACCAATAACTTTCCTCCATAAAACAAAACTAGTTATAAATGAATTAGGAAAGTCGAATCCAATTAAAATTGCATATTCTAGGGTTTAATTAATCATATATATAAACATAATCATAAGTATTAGCTGTGGATACGAGTTTGTGCTTAAATAAGAGAGGGAGATAGAGACTGACGCGATATATATAGCATTGCAGCAGTCAAAAATTTGTGAAGCAGAATTGGAAATGCATCCATGTTATGTACATCTGCGTCGATCAAATCAGAGTTTCAGAGTGTGCGCGTACATTAGCATTAAGCGGGTGTTGATCGCCTAGATATACTATCGCTTCCATGAATTTGCCTTCAATTGCCATTTTTGCTTTACGATTCCAGGCAGAAGAGATTATCATTGCTAACCTTTTGTTTTTCCGTTTTGGCGCTGGTTTTATGGCGTGAACAAAATTTTGATTTTTCAGTTTTAAGTTTTATATTTTAGAGAAAATAAAAAAAATGTCTCCTCCTTATGACGTGGTAGAATATAAGGAGAAAAATAAATTCAATCTCTAAATTTAAGTAAAATTTGACTTCATAATCTCTTTTGCTGTATTGGTATGTAAATATTAGTTTGATCAAATCTCAACCATTTATTACACCACGTCATTCGTACAACGATTGTACCAAATAATCTCCTCCTATGGGGAGGCAATTTTGCCTAGATATCGAACTTCGTTAGTCTATTTTTAATTAGACAAAAGAGTATTAGAAAAATCAATTTCTAATAGGGCAAAAGACAAAAATACCCTATATACTTTGTCTAACTCCCAAAAACCCTCATATGTTATTTTAACTCCCAAAAAATCCCATGTAATCTCAAATAAGTGCCAGATACACCCCCTAAAAAATAGTGTGTGTTTCAAACACCAAAATTGCAAGTATTTGTTCATATTTTGCTTTTGTTATGACAATTTTACCCCTAACATCGAAAGACAAAAACGCCCTCTATGCTTTGTTTAACTCCCAAAAAACCCCACATGTGTCATTTTAAATCCCCAAAACCTTCGTGTGTTTGATTTTAAATACCACACTCGACCAAAGTAGGATATACTTAATTTTTCAAAAAGGATAAATAAATTTAAAAAAAAAACACATAGGGGTACTCTTGTCATTCCACAAAAAGTCAAAAATAAAATTATAAGTATATACTACTTGGGTCGAGTGTGGTATTTAAAACCAAACACGGGGGGTTTTTGGGAGTTAAAATAACACAGGGGTTTAGGAGTTAGACAAAGCATAGGGGGTGTTTTTGTCTTTTGTTCATTTCTAATATGTTTGATTTGTATATTATATAATAATTTCAGAATTTATTTTTATATAAGCTAAAGCGTATGTATTATTAGAAGTATTGTATTTGTATTTCTAATATTCATAGGACTTATTATATATTTTAGTGTTTTATATTATTATTTTCCATGCATGATTATAAAAAAAAAAATTGTTGATGATTGAATATGCTTTAGTTCGATATACATTTGAGTTTCAGTGGAATGAAACAAAAAAATGATACTCCTATATTAAGTTTGAAATCATAGTTCGCAAGTCCAATTATATTTTAGCTTGAAAGTGGAAGTCTGTGGAACCCATTCTTCTCAAAACAAAGAAAAAAATGGGGACTCCACAATTTTCGGTTATATTCCTATATGAATTTGAATGCATCATAATTTACTTAAAAAATACAATCTTCAATCACAAGTGAGAAGAGTTCAAGACATGTTTTAAAATCCCGACTCCTCAAGTTTTTGTTATATCTTCATATGTGATTTAACGAGTATGTTCAAATTAATTATTCAATTATTTGTACGTAGAGGCGTTAGCCATTCAAATAATATTGAATAACACATAGTTCAATTTTGATTTGAATTTTGTATTAAAATTAGAATTACGATTGATCTTGATTTTACTATTAGACGAACTCAGCTCGAACTAATTTTACGATTTCGAACAAATGTCAAGTAATTTGATACTTTATCATGTATATTGTCAATTTTTTATTCACTTTAATTTTAAGCACTATTCACTTGAGTAGAAGGATTTAACATAACAATAACATTAGAATAAATGGAAAAAAAAAAAAGACAAATTGTTCCTTTTAGCTTCACAAATTGTTCTTCTCAACCCACCCTTGGAATAGTTACCAAAGAGAAGCTATATTTTGATTATGGAGGAAGGGGGAGGTTCTACACTGGGCAAGAAATCTTCATTATCAACGAACAAAGTTGGAGAAGGAGAAGTAGACTACAAGACCAAGGCGGGGACCGCGTGGTCGCACTCGTTCCTCAACCAGAAGCCATGGCATCCTCTTTCTTACCCTAATCAGCGCCGCAAATGGATCGCCGAGCAAACGCACGCCCAAAAGCAACGCCGCACCGACGAAGTTGCTCGCGAGGTCATTAATACTACAATCCGTTCCTCTTCCCCTTTATATATATCAATTTCCTTTTTCGTCTTGTTCAAAATTCGTTATTTTGAATTTAGGGTTTTTAAAGGATTTTTCTCAATTGAGCTGCTTGTTTCTTTATTTTTTCATAATTAGGGTTTCATGCCTTGAAATACTGGTATTTTGTTTTTAATTTTTCCTTTTTTTCTTTGTGCTTTACAGTATGCTCAGGAGCAGGAATATTTCCGGCAAACTGCACTTATCTCCAAGAAAGAGAAAGAGAAGGTAGTTCATAAAATATTAATGTAGTTTAAAGATGTATAAAGGAGCTGATTTTTTATTTTTATTTGAAAGTAAAAGTGTATGTTTTCAGTTAAATGATGTAATTCCAAGCAATTACATTTGCATCTGCTAACACAATGCATAAAATTTGAGTTGGCATGTTTTGAATTATGTCTCAATTATATGTGGCTTTAGTTTTGCCAGAGAAAAAATTGAATTTTTTTGTTTCTTTGTTCAACCTGGTCCACGTGCGGGGGCGAATTTTTGTGTAGGTGTTAATTGTATTATACTTTGTTTAAGTTGATCACTGTGGAGGGTGGTGTAATATAGTAATTATACATGTGAAATAGTGAAAGAATGTGAATTTGATTGAAATTATACTTTCTTGCGAATGTGCAGTTGGAAATGATGAAAGCTGTAAGCTTTATGTATGTAAAACCTCCCGGTTACAATGCGGAAAGTGCTAAAGCTGCTGAGGTTGCCGATGAGAAAAAAATACAGGAGGAGGATATAGATATTCATGAATCTCAAGAACCCTCTCATGATGGGGCCTCAGCTTCAAAGTAAATAGTTTCAATTTGAGGATTTCGTTTATAAATTCATGTTAAAAATTTCCTATAGAAAGTTCAATATTATCAAAAAAATATTTCTTAGTGTTTGTACTATTGGGGGAAAAAAAGAGTTTCTCCCTTTTGCTTTCTTGATTCAAACTAAAACATTGTCATGCGTGTTTGCTAGGGATATGGAAACTTTGCCTTCTGCCCCGGAGAAAAAGAAACCTAGGCTAAAAGATCTTTATGGCCGTGCTTTACCGACAGAAGAACAATTTGAAGTACTCAAAAATGCCCCAAGGTGTGTTTAAATACTTCTCTAAATTAGTGAGCCTATGCAGCGAAGTTACTCAATCAAAGTGTACTTTTCTGTATATTTGATAGAGGAGCCTTCTATTTTCTGTATGCCGAGATTGAAATGTTGTCACTGTTTTCTTGTGAGAATGAATATATTGTCATATCTTAGAAAAGCATTAGTTTGTACTAAATATGCTCAAGTATAGAATGAGGTTGATAAGCTTCAATAAAATTTGTAGCAGTTTGCATATCACGTGATGCGATTTAATTATATTAAGAAGTCCATGTATGAAGTATGAAGTGTTGATTTCCTTTTCCCAGTGTTATAAAAGTTAACTTGTGTTTTTCCATAAATAGAGACCAGCTGCCTTATATAAATGGCTATGTTATATGGTATGGTGACATAAGAACATATAAAAATGTTTTAACTTGTTTGCCCTTTCATTGAGCAAAAGATGAATTTTCTGCTTTTCGTTTTTGGCATACATAAGACTAGAGTTATCCACATGAAGATTGACTGTATGAATTTAAAGATGACTTGAATACACAAATGGTGCTTTCTGTATTACGATCTCAAATTATAACATTTAGTGGCTATATATGACAGATAATTTTTTTTTGGCACACCCCTGCCTCTCTTTAGAATACCTTCTTTGAATTTTCTTCTGCAATCTGTAGCATTTTCCTTTCACTAAATTTGGATACAATGTTCGTGATCCTAGTTGTCAGTGAGAAACACCCGCAATCCTCTAGTCCATACTCTAAAAAGTTGATCGGACTTATGTTTCAGGATAGCATATTCAATTCTCTTTTGTCCCTCAAGGTTGTGGTGTCGCGGGACAGGGTGGGGGATTTGGTTATTTACGCAATTTCATCCTCTCTCCTCTATCATGTCATTTGTAGAGGAATCTTGATTCTAATGCCATATGTTTCCTTCTTAGAATTACGACCATATTCTTTTCCAGGTTAGAAACTGGTGTTGCTGCAAGGGCGAAACCATTTGGTGTTGAGATCCGCAATGTGAAATGTCTAAGATGCGGTAAGTTTGGCCATCAAAGTGGTGATCGTGAATGTCCATTGAAGGATGCCATAATGCCTAACGAGGAAAATCGATTGATAAGGGATGACCCATTAACAGCCATCCAGGCTCAAACTGATTCCAGTGAGGTAAACTACTGTTTATCTTTCATACTTTAGCTTTGGTTCATATTGTAGTTTTGTTATGTCTCCACTTAGATTTCTTATTGCTCTAGTAGTTCTATGCATATGGGTACTCAGCCCTTTATAGTGATAAGAAGATGTGAGATTCGAAATATGTTTTATGTCTGTACAAATAATTCTTAACAGGCTTATTTATGTAACAGAGCGTAATATTTTTACCTCTCTGCAGCCTCTGAAATGGGAGCTGAAACAGAAACCAGGAATGAGCCCTCCTCGTGGTGGGTTCAGAGCTGATGACCCCAATCAACAAATAGTTGCTGAGGACATATTTGATGAATATGGAGGTTAGTTTTTTTATTTTTTTCCTGATTCTCTGTGCATGAGCATTGTTTTTTAATCCACGATCACCTTATTCAATTCTCTTCCTCTGTTGTTCAGGGTTCCTTGGCGAATCCAATATACCTGAATTACTTATCAACTTTTCTTCAAGCAAATCCAAGAAGAAGTCTAGTAAGAGCAAGCATAGGAAGAGGTCAATACCAGCTAGTTCTGAAACAAGTGATCAAGACAGTGAGCAATCTTCCAGTGATGATAAGTTGAAGAGATTGAAGAAGAAAAAGAAGAGAAAGAAGCAAAAACATTTGGAATCAAGTTCATCAGAAAGCTCAGATGATGGTAGGCATAGGAGGAAGAGCCACAAACACAATTTACACAGGCATCATCGTTCAAATTATTCTGAGAATTCGGATTCTGATGAGCCATGTAGAAGTAAACACGGCCATCGCCATCATCATCACCACCACTCTCGTCATAGGAGGCGGCACTCTGATTATTCTCCTTCTGAACGATGATTGTCCTAAGTTAAAACATTTTTTTTCGAAAGAAGAACGCTTTCTAAGATATGAGTGGGCTGTGAAGGATTCTGTATCTTGACTTTCATTCCTTTGAAGAGAAAAAGAAATGATCTAGTTATCTTTGGGTGCTACTATTAAATCACTGAATAAAAAAGGCCAGACTCTACTAGTGGTAGAGAAAGAAAAAAAAGTGTTTTTTTTTTTTTTTTTTGGGGGGGGGGGGGGGGGGGGGTGGGGAAGATATCCGTGTATATCTTTCTGGTATGTCTTGAGGTTTCATTTGACTGCTGAGTTTCAGAACATATACTGTTGAGACCATTGTTTACAAAATCAAAACCAAACGGAATTAACATTCGTACTGCATCTCACATTTCAATGATGAAGAACCTTTTTCTTGCAATAGTTTACCTTTAGATAATTCCACCAAAAATATATAAAAATAATATTATCTACCTCAAAAAATTTGAGAAGCCTGATTAAGATCGAAATATCATAACCAATCAAAATACATCAAAACACGACGTATCAACTCAAATTGTGTTGGACCTAGAGAAACAAGGAGAGCAAAAGCAAAATGTGAAGTAATTACGAGTTCAACAAACGAAATAGTTGTACATTACACAACTTAAGTCGTACATCCTAATTTCCAATTCCAAACCTCAACTTGTCACACACCATGCGCCCTTCGGACTACTTCCAAAATCCATTCCCTTTCTCCACTCTCCCTCCACTCTCTCTCTAGGGTTGTAGACAGTAAAACTCAACGCTCCTTCGAAAAACTCATGTCTTCTTCAGTTTTTGGAAATCGCTGCAGAGCTCTCATGGCTGCGGCCAAGTCGTCCGCCGCCGCTTCCACTGCCTCCGCCTCAAAGAAGAAGCCCTTGGCGAAGCCGGAGACCGCCGCACGTACCACTGGTATACTGAAGGTGCAGACAGTCTCCCCTGCTCTTGCGAAGTTCATAGGATCTCCGGAAGCTTCTCGATCTGGAGCCGTAAAAAAGATTTGGGAATACGTCAAATTAAAAAATCTTCAGGTAATTTACGTTCTAATATTAGTTCTTCTCTGTGTGTTTTAAGCGTTAGTTATGCATCCATTTTTCTCGTTTAGCCTTCTATTGACATATCTGGTGCGGTTTGGTGAGGTACTACTTTTAGTGCTTGACGTACTGTTTAGAAATTGTTCTATTTTGTGCTTTGGTAATGTTATGGTGTGGTTTGTTGATGTTTCTGCTTTAAATGTGTCTCATACTGCTAAATAAATTGTTCCATTCTCTGCTTATGTAAGGTATTGCGTGATTTAGTGATGTTGGACTTTTAATGTACAGTTTTCGGAGTTTTCAGGTAAAAATTGTTGCTCTATACTAGCTTTTGTGTTGTAGTTTGGTGATAGTACCAAATTTAAGGCTTAATGTAATTTGAAACATGTTCGTTCATTTTTTTGTGCTTCTGGTGTTGTATATAGTATACCAAGAAGGCAAAAACATATCGCATACCTTGATCTTGTACAAGTTAAATTGGCTTGTTCTAAGTAAAGAAAAAATTCTTGTCAACTACATTTCATATTGTTTGAATCAAGTAAACTCACTATTTGCCTTCTTTAGTAGTATATGATAGCATACAATGTGTTAGTTGTCAGAGTTGATGTTTTTGTAGACACAATGTGATGACTATCTGCTGTATGCTCGATCAAAGATGTGAAAGCATTAGGGATGTCCTTGAATGAGAATGTCGAATATGCAAAAATTATTGCTTCTCAAGTCTAAGTGTATAAGCAAAGATGGTAAAGAAAGCCAGAAGCTTTTGGAGTACAATGACACTTACCTTTCACCCTAAACTGCTTGGTCCTTTATGTTAGTTAAGAGTGTATTTTAGTGCAGTAAAAATTCCTGTGTAATATTTGCAGAATCCATCTAACAGGAGGGAGATCTATTGCGATGACAAGTTGAAGACCATTTTCAATGGCCAGGACAGGGTTGATTTCCCAGGAATTGCAAAATTGTTGTCCAACCACTTCCCGAAGAAGACTACGTAAAGTTTACGGTGCTAGGCTAGGTTTAACAGTTTTCATCTTTTGTATGGTACATGTGTATGAAGTGTGCTGCTTTACTCTTCTGTTGTAAAGTCCTGTGCACAGTTGAATGCTAGATTTGCAATCTGATTTAGAAAGATGTGAAGGGATTCCATGGTTGTAGCATCAACAAAGTGCATCAAGATTTCATCCTCTCATCAGAGTTCAACTTCTTTTAAAAAATCTAATTAAAACAATGAAGCACTTCAGATTGTTGATTAATGTTAGTTTCAGCATCTTTATCTGTTATTATGTGTTTGGCCTTCTAAGTTCGTGAAATGTTGTCTTGTTCCCTAGTAAATCTGTTTCAACGAATCATTAATGGATTCAAAATTCTAATAAGGGATTTTTGCACGTCACCCCCCAAAAAAGTTTCATTTTTGCACTTTCCCCCCTATGATTGAAACAACATGACAGTACCCCTAGAAGTTGATAAGTGAGTGCACTTTGCCCCCTGGTCAATAATTTGTTGGATTTCCAAGGGCAGAAATGTAAATTTGGGGTTTAGTGCAATAATTTTAATCTTTTGGGGGGCTAAGTGCACAAAATATTATTAATTTAAGTTATTAAAATATTAACATTTCAAAGTAAATTTTCATAGAATTCTTTACCTTGATAAATCACATCGTAATCTAATTTTAGTCTTATAACATATTTTTTATTTTAATTGTTTTACTTTCAAACTTTTTTTATTTGATTAAAACATTTTTAGAATAGAGATGATTTATTTGTAACAAAAATAAATAAATAATTAGGACTAATGAAAATTTCATTTTTTTAAATTTGAATTTTCGTATAAAAATATAACTAAATATTTTTTATTTTTTTAAATTGCAAGTCACATTTGGATATTTTAAAATTTTGTGCACTTAATCCCCTTAAAGTTGTTTGTTATTGCAGAAAATCCCCTGAGTGACGTTTTTACCCTTTGAAAATTACTTAAAAATGACTAGGGGGCAAAGTGCACTCATTTATCAACTTATAGGGGGCACTGTCATGTTTTTTCAATTATAGGGGGGAAAGTGCAAAAATGGAACTTTTCTGGGGGGTGACATGCAAAAATCCCTTCTAATAAATTAGATTGAATTATAATCCCCTCGCTAGCCTTCACATAACATTTCACATGTTAAGATCAAGCAAGATTACAAAGTTTCACTATATGAATTATGAAATTATCGCATAATAGTTTTTTGAATGGTCCAATAATTATTTTCAAGGGGATCTGTACTTATTAAAAAAAGAAGAAATTCGTCTCTTTTCATTAACAAACAACAAGAGTATGATTCATTATGGATGAGTTTTAACCTAGTTTCGCTGGACTAGAATCAAACTGAAAATTATATGGAAACCTATGTTGCACGGATACGGATACGGATACGGCGATACGAATGAATACAATACGAAACCATTGTTTTAAAAATTATGTAATATATATTTAGTTCACTTTTTATTCCATTTTAAAATGAACAATGCTATCTCCCTCTTATATAAGTGTTAAAGTAAAAATATATTATAATAAGAAACCATTGTTTTAAAATTTTTAAAATGAACAATGCTATCTAGAATATGTGTGTGTATATTTAAAAATATATTATAATAAGAAACCATTGTTTTTAAAGTTATGTAATATATATTTAGTTCACTTTTATTCCATTTTAAAACAAACAATGCTATCTCCCTCTTATATAAGTGTTCAAGTAAAATCATAGTATTAATACCATATGCAAAGTTTTTGGCCCTTTACAGAATTTCAAGTGTTTTATGTAGATCACTTTGATAATATACATAATCTAGAACTTATTTGTAGAAATACATGCTCTTAAGTATTCTGGTTGTTTCCGATACGCTTTCATGTGTATTTGATACTGTATTTTTTTTACTTTTTATTTTCTTATTATTGAAAATGCCACGGTGGAATATTTCACAGGTATCGTACGATTATCTGAGTATTCGAGTATCCAACGCATACGATACTGCACGGTATATAATTTCGGAGTATCCATGCAACCTAGATGGAAACTATTACAAAATTTATCATAAATTTTATGAATTTGAAATCTACCGTTTACGTTTTCTCATATCAAATTTTATAGAATTTATTGATTTTAACATCAACACATATTTCTTTCCTCAAATCTCATTATTAAAATCATATCTCAAGTCTTCAATATTTATAAAATCTAACATCCAAATCTAATTTAAATTTTGTTTGAAAATTAAGTCGAAATCACTTAAATCAATATTTTGAAATTAAATGTCATTTGACACCAATCCAAAATCCAGCTAGGCCCAAAGGTTATAATTTTGATCGACTTGGGTCTTTCCACCAAAGAATCGCTCTATCTCTGACTCGGGCTCCGGGCACGTTTTTTCAAACCCGATTTAGTGATATCCGACCCGTGAAGTACTCTCACGCGACCCATAGGCCATCACCCGAATTTCGCAGCTTCTCTCTCCTCGTTCATCTTTCCCCAAATTTTATTCCGCAATTAAATCGACGGCTCAGATTTACCGACACACCACCATCTTAAATCGCCGGCAATCATCGCTCCTTTCCCACACCACATCTACTGATACAACATCTTTGTATCTATATCCTTCGTCTATTTAATTATCCGATACTTATTTAGAATTCTGTAATTGTTATGGCTTCTGACGATGAAGATCAGAATCTAGCTTATTTCCTTGAATCTGATCTCCTCTCTGAAATCTCCGATCAGGTATATATCTCTTAACAATTTTTTCAAATATTTTTTCTGATATATGTTTATTTTCCACTTAAATGTGAATTATTTAGGGATATTGCAGATGTTTACTCTAGTTTATTACTCTATTATTTAGTTTTTGTTGGATTGGGTGATTGATATTAAGTATATCAATTTTCATCTTTTAATCAGCTTGAAATGTGTATTCCATATTTTGTATGTGTTTCTTAAAATTGCTAAAGCACTATTCTGCACGAGAATGAAAGATGCTTATATTAGGTATTCTCTTAATCTTACTATTTTATGCCTGTACTAAATATATTTTAAAAATTAGCTTTGCACTGTCGGCTAGAGTTTGTGGTTGTTTAGCTAGATATGCACATGCAGTATGTGCTCATGTTTTCTGTAAGCTGTAATTTATTCTGTTATTTGGTATGTCAATGTAGGCTCATGTAGATTACCAAAAAAAAATTGTAGGCTAATGTATATTTTCCTGTGTGCAAGTTCAGGTACTGATAAGTATATCTTGTCTATTAAACTTTTTTGTTGAAAATTGGAACTTTGGGTTTTCTTCAATATCAAACATCTGAGATTTTTTTTTTCTAAATTAAATTATTGTGTTTACATGTCTCTGTTAACATAATTGGATATCCCCTATGATGTATTGCAGGAAGAGTTGGATACTAAGAAAGAGGAAGATAAGGAGGAGGAGGGAAGGAGAGTTGGCAAGAGATTGCGTCTTGAAGAGGGTTGGCTAAGTGAACAGGGAGTAAAGGAACAACAAGAAGCAAAAAAAATCAGAATTCAAGAGGGTGAAACTAGTGATGAAGGATCATCAAGGGCATTAAGATCATGCTCGTCGTCATTGCTGTCATCTCTTGAGCTGGAAGTTGAAGTTGAAGGTGCATTTTCACCTTCAAAGGAAGGGGATATTGTCATAGGAAACAATAAGAATAATGTGAGACGTAGTACTGAAAGCAGACAGGTGCCTAGGAGGATTGAGACAGGAATTTTCAGTCAAATCCCTCCTGAATTGTTGTATCACATCCTCAAGTTTCTCTCTTCGGAGGTTCAATTTTTTTTTTTGTGTTGTCTGTGTGTGTGTGTGTGTTTATCACTTTGGGTTCTATGTTCTGTTGAGTTGCTATCTGTTGATGTGTTTTTTTATTTTCCATTGAATTGCAGGATCTGGTATCATGCTCATTAGTTTGTAGGTTTTTGAATCTTTCTGCTGCAGATGAATCCTTGTGGCGTCGCCTGTTAGTACCCTTTCTTCAGTATCCTTCTTCACATACACCCTCCGAACAAATAAAAAATGGAAAAGAAACAGGAATTAATAAGATATACAGAAATTGCAGTCTGATTAGTCCAGCAAGAACTTAAAATATTTTATATTGATGTTTCTTATGAATGACTATGTTGCTCTTGCAGATATTGCATGAGGTGGGGTCTACTGCCTCCTAAAAAGCTACGAGAATGTGCGTGGAAGAAGCTCTATATCCAGGTAAATTTTGGTGCAAAATGTAGGTTGTCATTTGTGAATAGTTCGTTAGCGCACTTGTGTGCATTTTCATTTTATACCTTAAAGAGCTACATATACGTTGAGTCCATGATTCTGAGTAATTTTTGCTTTCTGATGGATATAATTTATTAATGCGATTTTAAGATTCACTTTTAGCTCATATTAAGTTCTTCACAGCGTGATGAAGATGATATGGCAGAGTTTGTGCGGAATTGTCCATCTGAATATAAGGAATATTACATCCAAATGCAAGTGGCAAAGAGAAGCCAAGCCCCTCATCCTTCTCAGGTAAACAGGTTCATAGTTTCATGAAAGTTTATCTTGTGGTTGATGCAACTTTGATCGATTGGAATTTAGTTCAAAAGATCTCTATTAAAATAATATAGATCTTTATCCAAGGTGAAAGACCATTCTTTAATAGTACGGGCCTGTTTGTACCTTATGTGAACTGCTTCTTGAAATGAATGTGTAAATAATTTGCATCAAGTTATTTATGTTAGTGCCCTTGGCAAGGGAGTGGTTGTGGGCCCTCTCAGAATTCTTATTTTACATGGATCATAATATTAAAAATTTATGTCTTCTTTAATTACTGCTGATATCTCTGTGATTAAACACTAGGCTATAATAACACTATGGTTAATTTATACATGTCGAAATGTTTTTACTTCTCCTATGCCTGGTAAAGACATAAGTAAACTGATGGACAATAATCAGTTCTGGGTTTTTCCATGAACCTTTATTGTGCCCCTCTATGTTGCACAATAGTTCTTAAATCACTATTTTGATGTCCTATGTGGCAACTCAGGCATTGACCAGATTGCCAACAGGGAGAAAGTGTACCAGAAATCCAAATAAAAGAGGAAGTGATGCAGGTATTTGTGTAATCGAAGTATTTCAAGTGTGCCATACAAGGTTTTCATGTTTTGGTTGTCACGTGAAATATTAGTGACTGAATCTTGAAATCATATTGGCAGCTAAATGTCACTATTTGTGGTGATATTTGGCACTTGTGCTTTGTGTTGATTATGTTAACAAAAGCTCGTCTTGTTATATAGTCAGTACAAGTAATAAAGTAATATTTACAAGGTTTTTAGTTATCTTATCTTAGGCCATGAAATTTCCTTAAGTCCCTTATCGAGGCCTTCATGAGATGATTTCTCCCTGCTATTCACTACCTTCCCGTAGCCTGTGATCAAAGACTTAATCTTTTAAAATGAATTAAAAAAAAAAACGAATATAAAGAAAATGTTTGTATGTCCATGCCTTGATCTCATTAAGATGCTGAGCTAGAGTTGTTATAATTTACCTTGCTGTCAAGTAGCTTAATTGAGATTATACAATTTCATTTTTTTGCTTTTTGATATCACTACTAACATCATCGCTGTCGTCATTTACTCATTTTGGGCACGGGGAAAATGGGAAGGATTTTTTAACATTAATTTATCTTCTCACTTTCATCATAGTCGTCATTGTGGTGAGGAGGAGCCCTTAAGTTATCTTTTACTTTCAGTCTGTCATCATCATCATCATCGTGGCTACTGTGTCAGTTCAAGGACTGTAAACAGGATTGACTTAATTATTGTTTCTTCTTTTGTTCTTAAGGTGAATGATGACCTTATAATTCTTGACAAGACTCTCGCTGATCAAGTCTCCACGTGGAAGAGTAGCAAGGGCCTTACTGATGCAGTGGTAGTCAATCATGCTTGTTCTGGCGAAAGCTGCACTTACTATCAAATCGGGGATGTATTTGTTTGTGAGAAGACTGGTAATGTTCATGGTAAGAAGTGATCTCCTTTCTTTAGTGGAGAATCAAGTGCTTTTGGATTCTGTTGAATAGAATTGTTTCGGAGGTACCAGGATACTTAAAAATTATTGGGTTTTTTTTCCAGTTTGTGATGATACTTGCAAAGAAGTTATTATGGATCCGACAAATGAACTCTTGGTCTGCACCATCTCAGGACGATGTTTTGATAGTTTATTATCACCAGCTGAATTGGAACCTGATGCAGTAAGACATTTTTCTCTGCTGGCTTGTAATTCTTAGCCATATTTGCATCAATGCAGTGTAGAAAATCTTGTTCTGCAGATTTTTGTGCTAGTTGTCTCATTTATCCAACCATCTCAATATTCATTCATCAAAGCTAAGAAAGCCATCAAAGTTTTGAAGCTTTAATGGTGTAGCTAATATTGATCAAAATTCTAGGAGGCCGATACTTCTAGAAACATTTGCAATAAGATCTTTATCAAAATTCTATTGTACACTAACAGGTGATTGGTCTACTGGAAGGGACTAGTCACTACAAAGTAGTGAACCCAGGTTCGAATCCCTGTTGGGAGAGGTTCCTACTTAATGTGCCCGACGCGCTCCAAAAGGGATTAAACCCTTTGGGAAACCAAAAAAAATAAAAATTCTATTGTACAACTCTATCTCACCTCCCCATCAATGGACACAGCAGTGAGTTTGGTTTCTAACAACCTCCTAGTCTTCTAGACCTGTATGCATTTCCATTATTATTATATTTTGTTTTTGCCCTGTTCAGGTAATGGCTGTAAAGTCTATTACTGAGATCGTTTTGCAGCCTCATTACAATATTATTTTAGATACTCATCTTGTTTTCTGGCCTCATAAATAATTTCATAAAATTGTCTAAATTGGAGAACTTGTTCTGTAGACGTTACAATTGGCATTGCATTTCTTCCAAGGTTTCGGAAAATCTCTTGAAGTATGTTGAAGCACAGGACCTCAAGAACTTAAATATTATCAGTGCCCCAAGGCCATGATAATTGTAGCAGCTTGAAGGCTCAATTCTTTTGCGCCTTGAGTTTGTTGAATTTGGTTACAAAACACGTAATCAGTCTTGCAAAAATTGTTTTAGTAAAGGGCTTGTAACCCCTAAAAAACAAAGCCTTTTTTTTTTTTGGAAAAAAAAAAGAAATTTAGCCTTAATCCATTAAAAGTAAATTATTGGAGGTTTGCGGTTGATAGTAGGCAACTAAATCAGAAAATTCTTTACATTATTGTGAATAATTTGGACTCTCAACTCTCTCTTTGGATTGAAAATTCAGGAACAGCAGCAAGGTGGTGCTACAGATGAAGCCGAGCCTTTCATGGGATCTGGCCGTTTTGGTATAAACTATTCCTCATCTGATAATTGCCAAAGTTCCTTGTTATTTTATTGATTGATTTTACGTGTTGTTTACATGTCAGCTCGAGCTTACGTACTCGGATATAATTGCGTAGATGAGAAAGAGCTGGAAGCTTGTTTGAGGTTTTGTTGATTTTGTTTGTGTCTGTAAAATAAGATGTCTAGTTCCCTTCTAGCAACCTGCAATAACGACATCTAGAAAGATGATAGATCTATTTATGCGTTTTCGTATTAAAGTGTAGTCTTATAGACTAGTATATACAAAAGTATCCCTTTGCTTTTCGACTTCAATATCTGCCATGTTATTTTATTTGGGTGCATCAGTTATTATAATACTCCCATCATTTTTGTTTGATCGGGCCTCAACGAATTTGTATAGCTTGACATGAATTTGTAATATTTTTATTACATATATTCGAAGGAAAAGGCTGGGTCAAACGGGCGTTTGTCAATTGAAATTGAATCAAATCTTAATCAAACCTAGTATCTGGTTTGATGTTCGATTATATTCTTAATCTCTCAGATTGCTTCGTCAGTTGTGTCTATCCCGTTTTATTTGTGCCTGCAATTTTTTGTATGAACCAAATTTTCATTGTTCCTTTTTACAGATCAAACTTCTACTGTTATTAAATACTGTATGATAAACTATTGTGTTTTGGCCAAATTAAATGGTCTTAGTTTCTTGCCAAAAATACTATTTCACTTAAAATGTTATCTTTTTTCCCAATTACTAATACTACAAATTCATTAAAACCCACTTACTATGCTTTAATAAATAAGACCCTACAACTAAAAGATTTGATGTCTGTAAATAACTACTTACTTTTTGTGGCATTTTAACGTGTTTTGGAGGCATATTATTTTCTCTCGACTTTACAAAATTCTCAAAAGAATACTTGGTAGGTCACAAATTTAAACAGGATATCATGGGCAAATTAAAAAAATATAAAAGTATAAATTGGTATTATAAGCAAATCATCAAACTAAAGGATGAATGAGAAACTGAAACAACAATTTGATATGAAGACCACAAATTACATTTTAATTTATTTTATTTGTCAACAATAAAAATTACATTTTATGTGATCAACTTAATGATCAGTTTTGATAAAAAGGGGAGGAAATAAAAAACAGCTTAATAATCAATATAGGTGGTTCGGGCACAAAATAAAATGATAAAAGTTTTCAACTATAAAGAATATTGACCATTATTACACACTGTACACGTTTGTGTAGATAATTTGCTTTATTATATACGTCGAAAAACGCGTCTAAGTAACGCGTGGAATCAGAGTAAGTAGCCTTCATAGAATATATATATATATAAATATTGCTATATAGTCGTATATATCCGTTCTTCACTCATTCAATTCTCACAGCTCGCCTTTGAGGAACATTTCAAGGTGATCCCATCATATCTCTCTCTCTCTATCTTATGAATTGTGAAACTTTTGTTTCAATAAGCTTGTTACAATTTATTATCAATTTTGATCGTTATGATATTGTTTCATCGTATGTTGCTTGGAGTATCAGGATTTGGGTTTTCATTTGATGATGTTTGTTTGCAATGTAGTTTACCTGTATTTAATCAGATTTTGTTTATCTATGAAGAAAAGTGATGTGTCATTACTTATTCATAGCAGAAAGGTTATGTGAATGTATTTGTTGGTTGTTTGTTGACCTTTTTTTTTTTTTGATAAATGTTGTTTGTTGACCTATTGCTTTGTATTATAGCAACCCTTCCGACGAAGATAAAGAATGATGACTCTGTTTCTTTAGTTTGATTGAGAATTCGGTGGAAATTTATTGAATTCAGATCAATGAATGATGGAAACTGTTTTGAAACCAAGGCTCTTAAATTATTTATAAGAGCATATTTATGGATCCTTATTAATCTTTTTTCAATTTATGAATACTTGTTTCAAGAAAGCGGAATGGAAGACTTGTCGAAGTACTACATAATAGAGAGGTTGATCTGCGTGTGAGGAGCTGGCTGAGAAATAGTTTCTTCCCATAATAGAGAGGAATCGATATAGATTGGATTAGGTGAAAATGTGAAATGTTTCAAGTAACATTTTGTTATGTAGTATTTGCAGATATATATGAACTGTGGGTGGGAAGCTAAGAAATAGTATGTGTTCGAAGTCAATTTAGTTTAACCAATTTCTTGCAATGATTTGAGCTTTTTTTTGGTGGAATAACTATGAAGCTGTTACTATTCCACTGTTTCGTGTTTCCCTAGAATGTAGCTTTTTCCATATTTATTACATACGTATATCAGGCTTAATCTGTTCATAATGTCATATCTTTCAGCTTATAGTATCTAAAGAAAATGGGAGGTGGAGACAAGGACAAACATGACGAATCTGACAAAGGGCTTTTCAGCCATCTCGTAGGTGGCTACCCTCCACAACAGGGATATCCTCCACAACAGGGATATCCTCCACAACAAGGTTACCCTCCACAACAGGGATATCCTCCACAACAAGGGTACCCTCCACAACAGGGATATCCACCATCTGGTTACCCACCACAAGGCTATCCCCCAGCAGGGTATCCTGGTCAACACCAACCTAGTTCACACCACTCAGGTGATGTTGCTAAATATTCATCGTAAATATTTGTAATGTTGCGCATATAGGCTTCTTTCGTAGAATTCCTTTCTTTTGATATATTATCGCTCGTCGAGTATTATGTTACTTTTTAATGAAGCATGTTAACGTTTGACAAAATTACATTTTGAGATGACAAGAGGAGATGACTAGATGAGGACTTATATGATGAGTTTTCCTCTTTTTTAGTCTGCTATAAATGGTTGGGTGGATGTAGGTATTGTTTGGACGGTTTGGTTTTCGGCCTTTTATTGTTGACAGATCCTGTTCTTTTTTTACGTTTTGCAATTGTCCGTCACTTTTGATAGTCTAGTCTTCAGCAAAATCATTTTGTTCTTAAACTAATTAATGGGGTGAAAATCTGAACTCTTATCATCTGCACTTTTTAGCCGAGGAAATTAAATTTTAACATGGTGATGCTTTGAACTTAGAATCCCAGCTTTAGTTTTGTTAGAGAAGCTTATATGTAGATTTTGTGTACATTATTAGATTGTATGATATGCTCAAGGTTAACGCCCTTGGGCATATAAAGTTCACTCGTATCTTCCCCATTCTATTTTAATAACTAGAGTGATGCTATGCTTTGGATGCTGCCTTTCTGAAACTAGTAAGGTTTTTGCCTTTCAGGGGGGTCTGGTGGTATGGGAGCAATGCTTGCAGGAGGTGCAGTAGCTGCTGCTGCTGCTTATGGAGCTTCACATTTGGGACACGGTGGCTCACACGGAGGCTCACATATGCCACAAATGCCACATGGCGGCTCACATATGCCGCACGGCGTTGGTCAATATGCTCAAGTCGCTGCTGGTCACTATGGCGGTCATGGGAAGGTAAAGCACGGTAAGTTCAAGCAAGGAAAATCAGGCAAGCATGGTAAATTTGGAAAACACAAGGGGGGAAAGCATGGAATGAAGAAATGGAAGTGATCTCTTTGCTGAGTGTAACAAAATATGATTTTTAATTCCTGATTTAATAAAGTAAAAGGCTTCAATGACATTTCTATATTTTGGTGCTGTTTAATGTATAAATGCTGGACCTTTCAATTATTGGCACATCTCTTTAACTTGTGTGGTGGCTTATCTGCTGATCCTTGTTTTGGGTGGTGCCATCTTCTTTCTGCTGATGGAAGTTTGTTTATTCATATGTTATATCATACTGTTTTTTAATAAATCTGAGTATTGCCAGTGCTTGTATCAAGTATGTTGTCATTGATCGGCGCTGCTTAATTCTGCTTCTGTTCCTGCCAAATATAGTAGATATTTGCTCCAAAAACCCATTTTAAAACAGAAATTTTTGCCCCCAGATTGAAAGCACATAATTTGAGAAAAACTAATCAAATGGCAATTATCTTATTTTGTTTCTTACGTGCAGGGGAAAATGCAAGATACTTTCATGTGTTATACGAAACCTGCACGGAACTATCCAGTGAAATTTTTATTGTATAGAAACTCCTTTTACTTTAAAAACTTAGCACGAAAACCTTAACATGTTAAAAATTTATCGTTTCAGATCGGTTTATTTCAAGAAACTAAATTAAAAATATTTTCACGTGTGGGCTCTTAGCAACATACCTTGGTCGATACAGAGGAAGCATTACATTGTCTCGCCTTGTGTTCTTTCTCGAGACAAGTGTGGGCTCTTAGCAACATACCTTGGTCGATACACAGATGCAGAGAATCTAATGTTCTTGATTGGATACCGCATATGATGAAATGTGCTGATGTTGTGACTTTTGAAAATTGCATTTTGGTTTGTTGCAGGACTTCTATGGCATTCACGTAATAAATGGATACCGCATATTATATTTTTTGTGCAAAAGTTTGGAGCAGATATGCGGCTCCTTTCAGCAAATGTCCTTAGACTACCGTATAAAGAGGATACGTGGTCGCGGCCTCCATTTCCATTTGCAAAACTTGTTTTTCTTTTTAATAATTCTTCTTATCTTCTTTGTGAGAAATGCACAGTAGAAGGCTCAGCTGGGATTCAAACCCAGGCTTCCATAGTATTTGTGAGGCATTTGGACCAGCAATAATATTAAAATTTCAATTCTGGGGGATGACTCCCCCCCCCCCCCCCCCTCTTTTGCTCCGCCAGTGGTAGAGCTGTGTTGTTTGCGGTGGAATTCACTCGGGATAACCATTTGGATAAAGTTATTGTAGAAGGCGATTCTAGTATGGTTATAGCTGCGATTTCCAAGAATGGTGATGATATATCGGTTTATGTTAATATTATTGCAGATATACATGATGCAACAAGATCTTTCGACTCTTTCTCACTACTAGAAAACTGGGAAATTTCGACGGATTTTTCATAAAATTCGTCGAAATTTACATATTTCAACCGAAATTTCGACCGAAATAGGCCGTCGAAAAAAGTGTCGTAGAAACCAAATTTTCGACGGAAAATTTTTCGACAGAAATTTCGACGGAAAATGTTTTCCGTTGAAATTTTCAATTTTTTTTTTTTCACCGGTTTATTATACCTAAATTATACGACATTCGACTAACAATAATATAACATTTTAATAAATATGATTCAATATTCAAAGCATACATTGATCAAACATGCCATCCAACTACGAAATTCCAAATCGAAATACAATCACAAATTCAAGTAATTAATAACTCCAATTACTATAAATCCAAGTAATTAATAAATGTTTGATACAAACAACTCACTATTTCATTGCAAGAGATAATTTCCGTCTATACAATGAATCAAAAGTTGATCACAAACTCATTAAAGAATAGCAATCCTTCAACAAAAAAAGATCGGGATATAAAACCAATCTAAAAACAAAAGACAGATCTAGAAAAGAAAAATGGTTTGGGTACTTTACTAATAGTATGCTTCGTCTTGAGTGAGGCTAACTTGGTTTTGTCCGAGATAGTTCTACTACTTCATTTCCACATAAAGTTTGCTTCTTGTTGAAATGTTTGAATACAATATAACTTGCAATGAGTAACAAAAATCACTTCCACGCTAGCAATGCCCTCGAGAACTTGTACTTTAAGATCCGCAATGCCTTCTACTTCCTACAAAAATACGAATGGATAAGTCAAGAACAATCACAATGCACGTACCAAAATATTTATCCACAATTTAGAACATCTACAAATAACTAAATGAGAGAGAGCGAGAACCTCTAAAGCTTTAGTAACTGTAGGAATAGCTAAATCAGTCATAGTTCCTTCAGCCTACACATTTCAACTCATATAGACATTTCATCAAACACTTGACACACAATTTATTAATGAAGCAATAAAGAAACACGAAACAACTACCTGAAAAAACATGGTGAGAAATTCAAGCAATTGAGTAATTTTATACTAATTTTACTTGATTTATGTGATTCATATAAGTACATAATTTATTGCTAGTGCTACATACTTGAAGTCTTGAACAATTAATTTTCTTAATAATACTACAAAACTCATATCAATTTCAAAATTTACATGTGAAATTTAAGACATCATTGAAATTAAACAACAAACCAAATAACATAGATTCAAAGCAGCCTACAATTTTTTTACAAAAACATTCATACAAGAACTCAAACAATCACACACAGGAACTCATATATAAATAATCACATAAACTCTAAGTTACAAATATAAACAATCACATAAACAATTGAAATTATAGAATTTCCACAGCTCACTAATTCAAACCCTAAATTTTACAATACCACATTAGCAATTAAAAAGGCAAAATTGAGGAATTAAAGTGAAATTATATGTTTGAAGAAGTGTACTTGTGGTGGTGGTGGTGGTGTAGGGCCGTGGCGGATCCACGTACGGAAAAGAGAGACGGAGACGGCGGCGGAGGTGGAGCTGCTGCTGGATTTCTGGATCTGGAGCCGGAGGCACGTAGGGCCGGAGTCGGAGCAGGAGCTGGAGGCTTGAAGGAATCCGGAGCCGGAGGCGTTCACGGAGCTGGAGCTGGAGCAGCGCGCGGCGGAGGTGGATCTTCACGGATCTGGAGCCGGAGCGAAGCCAAGCAGCTGCAAATCAGGGGCCGGCGGCGTAGGAGAGGGATAGGCGGTGGAGCTAGGTGGTGGATCGGAGCTTGGAGAGGGAGAATAATGGCTTTCTTTCAAAGTAACGAGACTGCCTCTCAAAAAAAAAAAAAAAGTAACGAGACTGGATATATGCTCCCGTAAGTGATAGCTGCTCTCAAATTAAATTGCAACATATTTCGACGGAAATGAGTTTCCGTCGAAATTAAGTAAATTTTCGACGAAAAATATTTTCCGTCCAAAATTTTAATTTCGACGGACAAAATTTCGACGGAATTTATTTTCCGTCGAATTTTTTTTATTTATTTTTTCCCTTTAAGTTGTTATATTTCGACGGAATAAAATCCGTCGAAATTTCTAGAATTTCGACGGATTGAAATTTCCGTCGAAATTTTTTTTCCCCTTTTATTTTTACTTCTCGCGAAAATGTTGAATTTCGACGGAAACTATATCTGTCGAAAATTTTGAAAATTTCGACGGATTTTATTCCGTCGAAATATAACAACATAAAGGAAAAAAATAAATAAATAAAAAAATTTCGACGGAAAATATTTTCCGTCGAATTTTTTTTTTTTCGTTTTTTATATCTTAATTTCGACAGATTTTTTCCGGTCGAAATATTTCGACGGAAAAATTTTCCGTCGAAAATTTAATTAAAATTTCAACGGATTTTTTTCCGTCGAAATTTCTCTGTTTTCTTGTAGTGTTCTCCGCATGACACATAATTAGATGAGAAGGAAATCAGGCCGCTCGTGAAGTGGCTCGTCTTTCTTTTAAGGATTCTATGCTTCAAATGTTTTACCTATTTTGATCCAAAACATTGTTTCGTCTGAAAGTATTGAATGAAATTCAGTTTATCTTTAAAAAAAAAAATGACACTGATGATCCTCTTTATCTATAACTTTTACATGTTAAGCCTTAGCGTTCCTCTAATATTAGCCAATGTTATTAAAACCGGACGGGACCGGCCGGTCCGATCGGTTCGACCGCGAACCGGAGGATGGTCCGGTCCGGTTTACCCCCTAAAACCAGCTGACTCAAAAACCAGTCTGAACCGGGTTTAACCGGTCCAAAACCGGCGAACCGATTTGCGCCGGTTCAACCCGATTTTGAATTTCTTTTTTTTTTCGATTTTTTAAATTTTATTAATTTTAAAAATAAACTAAAAATTCTTGTACAAGGTGGGATTTAAACACCTAACCTCTTGCATGAAACATAACTTCCTTACCAGTTGAGCTACATCATTTTTTTTGATTTTATAGTACAAAACAAATTTATAAATTACAGAAAACATGTAGCCAAATTTGTTTATAAATTAGATTATGATAACTCAAATTAACATTTTACACATTATCAATGAAAATTAATACTCAAATAATATTTTTTTATTAAAATTTGTTCTATAAGATATTAAAATCAAATCGATATATTATGCAAGTTTTATTTTGAATATTAGACTTTTATACATAATCATATTTTAAATTTATTAATCTCTTAGTTTGTTTTATTTTTAACTTACACTTTTAAATGTTTATAAAGAAATATAGTCATATTATATTTATATGAGCTTACAAATAGTATCATATTACAATTATGATATAAGTTATGTAAATATTATGTGATTTAATTTAAATATATTCTAAGATTTTATATATTTTTAATCAATTGTAGGATAATGTTTAAATTTTATGCATATTATATATACTTTAAAATTAAATATGTTTATTATATCATTATGACGTCATCCGGTCCGACCAGCGGTCCGACCGGTTCGACCAGCGGTCCGACCGGTTCGACCAGCGGTCCGACCGGTTCGACCAGTAAAACCAGTGGCCAGTTGACTCACCGATTCACTGTCCGGTCCGATTCTGAAAACATTGATATTAGCAAATTAGAGGGTTTGCAGATAGTTGACCTTCCCCCCTCCCCCCCCCCCCTCCTTTTTTTTAAGAACTAGCCCTTAATTTAAATAAATGAAAATTTTAGATTGCTATTTAACGTGGATAGTTGTCCTTAAGAATTTTAAACTATGTCGTCAAAAACATAGGGCCTGTTTGTTTGGCGTTTCTCAGAATTTTTTCGTGTTTGGAAAATGCCAAACAAACATATTTTCTATTTTTCCAAATAAATTTTTCATCCATTAATTTTCTCAAACTACTCTCTCAAAAGCCAAACAAACAACAATTTTCCCATAGTTTTTTTTTTCTTTAAACTAAATGTATTTTTAAAGAGAATATATAATACATGATTTTATCAATATTGCTAAATCAAAAATATCATTGAATTACAATTGAATAATTACCAAACACTAGTACTAAACTAGAAAAAAACTCACACTAGTGGTATTGAATTCAAGACCTCTTAATTTTGGAGTCTCAGTTTTACCATTGGGATATGACCTCATTGACAACTAAATGTAAAATATAAGTTCTCCAAAATTTTCACGAATGAAATTATAATTCAACCCAAAACTGAAATGTATTCGATTTGCCAATTTTATGTAAGATTTTCTAAAAAACATGCTTAGAGCATCTTCAATTATCACTATCAAAACATGACATCAAATTACTCTTTGATACCCATGTTTAAAAAGAATTTACTCTTTGATACATGTTTCTGGAAAAGTCTTTTTCTCCAACAATAACATTAAAATGGATTATCAATTTAAATTAATTTAATATAAATTTATTAAATTAACTTAACTTCAAATTAAATTAAAGCAAATTAAAAATATGTAAATTCAGAAATGTTAATTAAATATACGAACCTTGGGTTTGACATCAAAATGACAGTAACATAGAAAAGTCTAAGGAAAATGATTATATCACAGCCTCAAACTTCACAGCCCTTTATACAGTCCATTTTTTATTTTTTTGAAGGTAAATGTGTTACCTACTACTTTTCTTTAAATAATCTTTTAATCTATTAACAACCCACTCAACTTTCAAAAATTATAAAAGAGCACATAAATTATACAATATTACTCATATAAAAAATAATTCATTACTTTCCAAATGATAATTTATCATTTATCAATATTTGTATATAAAATATCTTAAAAATTACAATAAAAATATAAACTCATAATTTAAAAGCACTTGCAATGCCTATAATTTAGGGTTTATTACATAATGTTTACTTTAGGGTTTGATTTAGAGTTTAAGGTTTAGGGTTTTAGGGTTTTATTTTAAAATTATATTTTCAAGTTTTTCTAGGCAAAAGTCATAGATATGGTTTGAAATTGATGAATTATTTTATAAATATGGTTTATTTTTGTTTGATCATTAATTATGGGTTTTTTTTATAATTTTATATTATGGGCTGTGATGTTGGGCTGTGATAATTGGCTGTGATGCTAGCATAGTCCAAAGTCTAAACTCATAAAAGTAGAAATAATAAATATAATAAAAAAACGTGGCTTTCTTTATTCCTTCCTTGGAACCCTAGGACTCAACCAGTTCTTCTATCTTCGTGTGTCCAGTCGTTATATCGTCACGCGCCTCTCATCTTTAGGTTCCGCCGATTACTCCCCCTTTCCTATGTATGTGTGTTTATATAGTTATTTTTTCTTATAAAATTTGGTAGAGCTTTGATTCGGTACTGATTTGGTTCATGATAATAATAATAATAATAATAATAATAATAATAATAAGCAGTTGAATAGATAGAGAGAGATGTCGGATCAGAGGCTTACGCGTATCGCTATAGTGGAATCCCAAAAGTGCAAGCCCAAAAAATGCCGGCAGGAGTGCAAAAAAAGCTGCCCTGTTGTCAAAACAGGTAATAGTTTTGCCAATCCCCTTTTTGGGGATTTATCTTATTCTATACGTTTTTTTTATTATCAATCATGTGGAATTTTGTTTGAACGAGTATACTAGGGTTCATTTGATTCTGATTCAGCTTCAGCTTCGAGGGTTGTACAGTTACTGTGTAAATTATGGATATTTATTCAAAAGTGATAATTCACGTACAAGTTTGCAACTTTCACTTAGCAATCGCCATAATTTAGCATCTAATGATTTCTGGTTCTTTGGTCTTATAATGCCGTTCTTGCGTCTGTTTTATTATTGATGAAGTCATATTAATATGATAGATATGTTTGATAATAATTCATGCAAAAGGTTTGAAATTCTACATAACTGGTATTTCCACCATTTTCTTGGGCTAATTCTGTCATCTTAGTGATATTAAAAAAACATCACTATTGGGGAACTGATTGCGGTTTACTTGATTTTGGATTAAGTGTTTTACAGTTATTGTATTACGAATGTGTATTGGTCATAAATGTAAATAATTAATGACTAAGGGTTTACTTGAGTTTGGATTAAGTGTTTTACAGTTATCTTATGACTAATGTGTATAGGTCATAAATGTTAAAATTCATGAACAAGTTTGAAACTCTGATGAGGCTCTCACCATATTTAGCTACCGCATGGTTTCTGGCTGTGTGCTTCCAGGTAAACTTTGCGTTGAAGTGACTTCTGCGTCCAAGATTGCTTTCATATCAGAGGAATTGTGTATTGGATGTGGTATTTGTGTTAAGGTTTGTCCAGTATGAGTACATATTTTCCTTTAGGAATAGTGAATTCACTGCATGTGACCCTACTCACCATTCATTTACTTCTTATTTTAGAAATGCCCGTTTGAAGCTATTCAGATTATCAATCTGCCAAAAGACTTGGAGAAGGATACAACCCATCGTTATGGTCCTAATACTTTTAAACTGCATAGGTTAGATCCAACTGCAGTTTCCTTAACAGTTTGCTTTTGGGCTATTGCTTTCTGACTACCACACAAATGTTCTCATAGATTACCTGTGCCAAGGCCTGGACAAGTTCTGGGTTTGGTTGGAACTAATGGCATTGGGAAATCGACTGCTCTTAAAGTTTTGGCTGGGAAATTGAAGCCTAACTTGGGACGCTTTAATGTAATCATATTTGGAAACATTAAGCTTTTGACTTCAGGATTGGAGGATAATTGTTGCCTAAATCTTTGCTGCCTATATTCTCTTGCAGAATCCTCCCGACTGGCAGGAAATCTTAGCCCACTTTCGAGGATCTGAGCTGCAAAATTACTTTACTCGTATTCTTGAAGATAATTTGAAGGTGAGGGCAGCTAACTTTTTTTGCATTGATGTGGGCTCACTATTGGTGTTTATATTTTACATTGGTCCAGACATTGGCTGGTACATAATTTCAGTTTATGACCTCCGTTCTGAATCTGTTGATATTAAGCTTATTCTTCCATGTTATTCAAATATCTTGAAAGAGCATGTTTCTCAAAAATTCAAATAGCCCCTCTGTTTCTAGGAAGGTTTAGAGTATACAACCTTCTCCAATTGAGCTTAAGATCATTTTAATTGGTTCTTTAGCATTAAGATTTGATGGTGTTAAATGTCCTTTCTGCATCCATCAGTGCCCTGCATTTTTTTTTATTGAATGTTGTGTATATAATCAGAAAATCTTTTGACAAAGCCAGTCGGACAGAGAAACTGCGTAGGTTTATCATAAGTGACGAGCTAGTACCTCAATCTACTCAGATTGCTTTATAGATTTCCAAACATTTATTTACATTGTAGCTGCTATTTACCTGTTGAAGCCGTCATTTAATTAAATCACAGAATCTCACCACCTGCCGTGCAACCTCCCCTAGGAAATATTTCCATGGATGTATATACTTATTAACATGCTTGTAGCACCTCTTGACACAACTGTCACTTCTGAGTATGAGGCATTGGTTGATTATTAGCGTAATGAAATGGAAGACCCTTTTTCGAAACTCTCTAATCTAATTGCTGAATTTGAAAATGTTTTTGGGAACTTCAATTGCAATATGATTTCTATGTATGAGTTGGGAGTTGCATTACCTTAAGAATGAGCTCTGTAGAATGAGATGATAAATACATTTATGGACAATTAAATTCTCTAATGACTCTGTTGGGATGATTCGGATACAGAAGTAGTTTTTGTTTTGGTCTGGTGTCTTGGTCGTTACATATTTTAGCTTGACACCTGTAGCATCCGTTTGTTGATTAATGGTTGGAGAGTCATATCCATCAGCAATATGTTTGATTGATGACCTGCACAAATCAATTCTTTCTGTTATTCCAGATCTTTGGTGTTGGTAAGAGAACCCCTTGGACTCGTGAAAAAAACTGTAATCTGTAAAGGTTTCCAACTCAGGGTAATTTGTGAAAATTTCCTTTTATATAAAGTGAAACACTCACTTTTTTAATCTGTACTTATACCAAATGAGTCGCATCATTATTTTGCTTATCTGTTTAAATCTCTTGTATACTCGTCCAGTGACACATTTCTGGGAACAGCCTTAAATTGATTAACTCCTCAAGAATAGGAACTGTATCAAAATGTTCAATACGAAATCATCACCAGGTTTATATGATAATGGAGCCTGATTTCGTTCGAAATGACTACTCTTACCTTTTGGCATCTGTCACCATATACTTTACTGGCTGCCTATTGATGGTATATCTGTTAATTATATCAAAAAAGGAAATCATTAACAGGTTTATATGATAATGCGATTTCGTTCTATTTTACTACTAGCTTTCCTATTAACTTATGTCGCCGCACTATTCGAGACACTTACTGAATTGTATTTATCTATTGATGGTTTATGTGTTAATTATTCTGTTACATATGTTTGTGCTGCATTTATTCCTAGGCAATCATCAAGCCCCAGTACGTCGACCACATCCCAAAAGCTGTTCAAGGCAATGTTGGCCAAGTTCTTTCTCAGAAAGATGAGAGAGATATGAAAGAAGAACTTGGTGCTGATCTTGAGCTGAATCAGGTCATGGACCGTAATGTGGAAGACTTATCTGGTGGAGAGCTTCAGAGATTTGCTATAGCTGTTGTTGCGATACAGAATGCAGAGATTTATATGTTTGATGAGCCCTCAAGTTATCTTGATGTGAGACAGAGGCTCAAAGCTGCTCAAGTAATCAGATCCTTGCTTCGTAACAACAGGTTTACAGTGTTTCTTAGTCTACTGTAATCGGCATTTATTCCCTCAGCCTTTCTTTACATGAGGATTTATATGTGTAATTGTTTTTCTTTTCTCAGCTATGTTATTGTCGTGGAGCATGATCTTAGTGTGCTAGATTATTTATCGGACTTCATCTGCTGCCTTTATGGAAAGCCCGGTGTGTATGGGGTTGTGACTCTTCCATTCTCCGTTAGAGAAGGAATTAATATATTTCTTGCTGGATTTGTTCCAACCGAGAATCTAAGATTTCGGGATGAATCTCTTACGTTTAAGGTAAGCCTTTTTCTATCAGTAGTAAAAAGTTTCAATGTTGACCGAGTTGTTATTAACATTTTCTATTTTCCTTGTAGGTTGCTGAGACTCCACAGGAAAGTGCCGAGGAAATTGAGACATATGCAAGATATAGGTATCCAACCATGACCAAGACTCAGGGCAATTTCACACTAAAGGTCGTGGAGGGTGAATTTACTGATTCTCAAATCATCGTGATGCTTGGTGAGAATGGAACGGGGAAGACAACATTTATTCGGATGATGGTACATTTCCTTATCGTGTGTCTGCTTTAAGATGCATGTCTATTTTATGTCAGCTCATGTTAAATTTTCTCTCTTTTGAATCGCAGGCTGGTCTTTTGAAGCCTGATTCAGTAGAAGACTCTGATGTGGAAATACCCGAGTTCAATGTCTCTTACAAGCCACAGAAGATCAGTCCTAAGTTTCAATCATCTGTTAGAATGTTGTTACACCAAAAAATTCGTGATTCATATATGCATCCACAGTTTGTATCCGATGTGATGAAGCCTCTCCAAATTGAGCAACTAATGGATCAAGAGGTTGTGAATCTTTCCGGTGGAGAGTTGCAAAGAGTCGCTCTGACCCTTTGTCTTGGAAAGGTTCACTTTTTCTGCATATAGTTTTACTTATCAGTATTTTCTTACTAAATTGTTGTTTTTCGGGGTAGAAGAGATATCTACTTATTACTGATTTGTGTCCATTGATTGGCTCTTATATTCTTTTGCCTCGTCCTTCTATTTGATGCATGCCTTAAAATGCTTTAATCACTTACACGTTTTTAAGTTTCCTGCATCCTTTTTGTGGAAATTGAATCTTGTTGGCATGACTCCATCAAGAGTTATTTTCTTTATATTCTTTGTATTCAGTGGGACATGTTTGGGCCTGTGAAAAGGAATCGTCTAAGCAATGTATTGCCTTCATATTATTTCAATTTCTATCCTGGATGACTTTGTTTCAAAACAAAGGGTTATGTGAGAAGATGTCTGATTCTTTGTTGCTTCTAATTTATCGCGTTGATGCTTTTGAACCTTGCTTCTCTGCACAATAAAATGTTTTCTTTTTTGGCAGTTTTTCCATTGTTTTGATGCCGAATGTGTGGGAGTAGCTAGTTTCTTTTTCTTGTAGTTGATTATACCTCGTACCAATAGTTACATTGAAATGCTTCTTCAATTGCATTGCTTAACGAATTAATAACTACAGAAATTGTGGTTTTGATGATTGAAATAAAACAGAAAAGTATTTAAACTCTAAACAGGCTAGAATTCCAGCGTCACTTTTTCATGATCCTTATATTTTAGAATGTTTGCTGATTATCTGATTTTTCTTTTATTTTGCTTTCTTGCAGCCCGCCGATATATATTTAATAGATGAACCAAGTGCATATCTCGACTCTGAGCAGCGTATTGTTGCTTCAAAAGTCATAAAGAGATTCATTCTCCATGCTAAAAAGACTGCGTTTGTTGTTGAGCATGATTTCATAATGGCAACTTACCTTGCAGATAGGGTTATTGTGTACGAGGGGAAACCTAGTGTAGATTGTACGGCTAATTCACCTCAATCTTTGCTTACTGGAATGAACCTCTTCTTATCTGTAAGCCTCAACTATCACGAAGTTCCTAAAATTCTTATTTTATCTTCTTATAAACAACAATCCTATCTAAATCATTTTATTTCTTTATGCAGCACCTAGACATCACATTTAGAAGGGACCCAACAAACTTCCGTCCAAGAATCAACAAACTGGAATCAACCAAGGACCGGGAGCAGAAAAATGCCGGATCTTATTATTATTTGGATGACTAATACTTACAAGTTTTGAACGTGGCGCTCGATCATCTCTCTTTTGCCTGCACCCTTATGTTGCGTTGGTGGTAACTTTTTACAATGAAAAGGTTTCAACTTTCGATGTTGAAGTCGCGGTTTAAGTTTGATGAGTAGAGAGAGTTTATGCCTAAGGAAGTATGATACTTATCACTGTGTAATGGTTAAGCTTGATGTTTCTGTTCACCAGTTTCGGCCATTTTATATGAGTGTATAAGTTGATTCGTATTCTTTTGGAACTTAAGTTTGAGCATATATATCGTTATACGTTATTCTCACACTTTTTGACGGTGAGGAGTGTTGCTGATTTTGGTTCACAGGGTGAATTTATGTAAAATACCAATATAATATACTAATATATTTCTTCAGCAGTCTGATTTATTTGACAATCTCAGAACCTTACTGACTTGTACGACTGAATAAAACCTGTGTCGATATCTGCCTAGTGAAATTGTAGATTCAATAGATGTCCAGTGCGAAGAACACAAATTTATTATATATAAATCGAAAGAGCAAATTAATCCTTAAAACACTACCATTGGGTTCTGACAGCTGGCAAAATAGGTTGGAATTCATGGATTGATCCGGACATATTCCAACCCGGCATTATCCTTTTACTAATAAATTATTGTTTGGTTTAACTACGTGTGAAGTGACTCGATCTCTTGATCGATAGCAATAAACCTTTTCTGGAACTGGGTTGGGTGGGTCGTACTTAAAACTTTTTTTGATAACACTATTTTTATCTTCTTAGTCTGACCAAACCTTGACCTACAAACCTGCTCGGCCGTATTTGACCCACAAATTATATAGGCCCGTCCAAATTGCAAGCAATTAATGTGATTTGATTGAACAACATAAAAAAAATAAACCTTGAAATGGTCTCCTTGTTGTTTTGTCTTCATCATCGTCAAGAAGTTCCAATTAAATAGCACAAACAAAAAATCTTAATTTTAATTTTGTGTATTTGTGTACAGAAGCCATTCCTTTGATCAAATCTGTTTGTAAATTTAGTAAAATACAATATATCTATTAACATGAAGGTTAGGCATTGGACAAACTCCCAACATTCTGCCTTCTTCGGCTTTGTTTTCTCCTGTCTTTAATGGTATCGTGGCAATGGCATGCATATAGTATACATACTCGAGTTAAGTTCTTTTACAAAGGGGGATGATCCTCTTCTGCAGTCTGGGGCGGTATTGGTTTCCAACCCGGTTTTTCATCCCAATACATGTCATAGTATATATGACCTGGGGTCGCATTTTCCACACAACACCAGATACCTGTATACTGCTTCACACGTTTCCTGAACCTTTCCTCCCTCGCCTGATCATACGAATAAGTACTTCAATACAAGTCTATACATATATACCTATATATTTATATATTGAGCAATAAATATTGAAGAAACAGTAAAAGTGAAGAACGATAAAGGGGGAATGGAACATGCCTTGTCAGTGAATCCTAAGAAGGCGTCTTGCATTGATGAGAACTGAATGACTTTGACATCCTTGTAAGATGACAATATAGTCTTCAACTGTTTCAAAAGGAAAAGAGTTCTTAACCAAAAAATTAAAATTAAAATTAAAATTAAAATCGGTTTAAAACTTAAATATCTCTCACAACGAATGTATTCAAGAATGCTATTAAGACTTGTTTAACTACTTGAGTTCTAGAGAATGCGCAAATAAAGTAATGAGAATGTGAAGAAGCCTTATGCAATTTACCATTTCTTCTGTACTCCGCTTAGGAAACTTCAGAATTCCAGCTCGACTTGTGCTGTTTGAAATTTCACAACCATGTGAACCTTCCTGACAAAGATGCACGTCAAGCCATGAATCTTTAACCTGTAATATGAGAGGGATGTGTTATTTAACCAAAGAATGTAAATAATGTTTGATATTTGGTTTGTAAGAGTTTGAAATAAAAACCTGTTGCGGCATGGATGGATTGTCAAAGAAAGAATACTCCCTAATACCAATTCCTGGTCCAAGTTCCTCTTCTGGGAATTCCTTTAACATTACATTGACCTGCATTATAGGTATTCAGGAAATGGTAAGGAAAAAAAAGACAAACTAGCAAGCAAGACATATTTCAACTTCTCCTCACATCTGAAATTTTAAGCTGATCATAAAAGAATCACGAGATAACAAGAACAATTTAGGAGAGAAAATTCTGTAAACAATATCAAACAGAACTAGTGATTCCTGGTGACAATAAATAGAAAAGGTCCAATATGATAAAAGAAACCAATTCAACTGGGTTACAATAGGAAACCTGATTCTGAGGTTCATTTTATGTGACAATATGATTTGATGACTAGAAAATCTACAACAAAGAGAATGCTGCCCCCTTCCTAAAATCAGAAGAAGATAAAGAAAATAATACAATGAAAACCATGAGTGAAATGCACAGCCTTGCCCACTGGCTTATCAACATCCAACTTCATGTCCTAAGTTTATCACCCAAAAAAATGCACACTTATTCAATTATTTTCCTACTAAAAGAAAAAACACGTTCATTCAGCACCAGATTTTGAAATCTCCAGTGTATATATCTTTCCTTTAGCTATATAAAAGTCAACAATGTAGCTCCAAGAGAGCCAAACAATACCTCGAACACATGATCCAAAGGACATATAAAAGGTTGCCTTGTCAAAGTTCCCGCCAGAACCCCTGGATGTCCAAACCACAGTCTATCCAACCTGCACCATAGTGGAGGCATTACCTAAAATCACAAATCAGGACAAAGATCAAAAAATGAACTTCAGAGCAATATTTGCCAACAGACTAGTTAAATTCAGCAAACTAAAGTACAATTCTTCAGTCCGATTTACAAAACAGTATCGATTCTCTTTTTTCACCCAGGTTTTTTACTAGTTGTCCCCATACTTTACAAGAGATGTTATCACATTATAGTATATAATCAAACATAAGTTGGTCCTCATTTTTATAAATGCAAGCGACTATTGAATGGTATAAAACCAGTGTACTATCACCAGCATATGGGTTATCATTCATATCTTATATGAGAAATTAGGAATGTGAACATATTCCATAGCTTGAATATAAATGTGTGATTGCAGAAAACAATAAATGATGCAAAAATCCAAGTATTTTTTGCATTTTATTCTTTAAATTAGTCCAATGACATGATAAACTCATTTGGCCCAACTCCACGGTCTCTTCATGGGAATAGAGATTAGTGAAGCCACTTTATTCAATGTAGCTTGTATGCAGATGGTAAAAAAGGCTTCTTTAAATAGGAATAAGTCACCAGTGAATTTAAAGGTCTAAGCAACCCCTTTCACTATATTTTCTCTAATCATAGTAACAATTCTAGTGAAAAATCAACTAATATGCAAATTGTCTGAAATTGTAAGGTGGGAAAAGACCCTAGTCTCAGCAACACCAAACAGGGGCAGTATATTAGGTTGCAGATCACTGAAAAATATTACATGATTCTACCTTTAAATTGTAGGAACAACTACGTGTACATGTTTAAGATGTCAAAGATTACCAGTGTGCGGCCCAGCAAGGAAGCAATGGCAAGTGCAGTCCTTATTTGTTTGATCTGAAGATCATTATTGATAATTAGCAAATTACATGGTTGGTTCACAATTCCAATACAAATAAAAATGCACATACTTGGTAGTTAACAAGAGCGAAGTGGGATTCAATGTTGTGTGCTCCATCCAACAACAAGCTCTTCGGTATATTAGGTTTAAATGTCAGGAACCCTCCTATAAAGGTCAAAATTCAAAACATTGATTAGAATGATCTTATATAGAGTTATAAACGCATAGGCAATTAGAGAAATGGGACATTTTCACATGTAATAGTTCTGATAGTCTCATACACCCACGTTTTTTTGCCAACACAATCCTTAATTCTCCTTTATTTTGGAACTTTTTCCAGTTCATCTGAAAACATTATGATAATGTGAGAAAAAATAGCGACAACTAAATACTACCTATTACTAAAGGAATTAAACATAATAGTTCATATCGATACATCTTTGACCTCTCTTGGAATTTCATGCAACTTAGCATCTAGCATGTGGAACTCATTAATATGGGTGGGGATGAGAACCAGTGTGATACCATATTGAATAACCACCTCAAAAGCTTAAATTGATGAAAGTAACATTTAATATTTTGCTGTCTCTAATACAAACCAATGGACGTTTTAAGGAAAAATTACAAGATGTTACAAAGATAATAAAAGATGTGAGTTCTATTAGTATCTTCTGTTGATACTTTCAGTTGAAAAATGAAGAAAATAAGAACCTGGTGTATCATAATATTCCAGTGCATCATAGAAAACCATAGCTTCACGTAGCCGATGGCGCTTTCCCTCAGTACCAGCATACTGGAATGTGGTATGCACAGCATATGGTTCCAATCTGAGCTGCTGGTATATAGCCTGCCAAGTAGCATCCGGATCTATTATATCCATTTATGTTTCATTTTTATGTTCAGGATTTCAAAATCATCAGTTGTAGAGCAAAATTATTCATGTTATCAAGGTCCTTTAAGAAAAACCTGGACAAAGTAGGTATGCCCACTACAAAAGATGCTTGCTGGGAGAAGGCCCAGCTTAAGGTTTCCATCATAAGCATATACAAGTCCACTGTCATCATCTACTGATGGTCCCAGCACCCTGTGAACAAGCTCATTGAAACCATTCTGATCCCATATACTTTCATCAGCTAGAAGCAATTCTTTCCATTCTTTTGCTAATTTCTTTGAAGACTCAGACGGCCTCCAGTGAAAAATTCCTATATTATATGCAGCACCAGCTGTTGACAGGAGAAGAATAAAATTCATGGCACTGGGAGCACAAGTGAAATTATCTTATACAGTACATAAAAAGTTACTTGAATTAAGAAACAATCAAGAGTATTTGCAGCTATATGATTGATAAAGAATCCAGTCCCAAGTCTTTCATTCTTTTCTTTTGTTGTTTCTGAAAAATTTTCAATACGACTGATTAAGATAGTTCAGTAAATATTTCTTTGATTTATGCAAATTATGTGGATGTTAGAACTGATCGTCATATTCTATCCAAAAAAAAGAACTGTTCGTGATCACTATCTTTATATATATATATATATATCAATTCTAAATAAAGGGGAAAATATATTGATCGATTTATGTATACCACTTCAGTTTTCTTTAATAAAAAAGGAAAAAAATGTCTTAATCAAGGCAAGGTACTTCCATGGAGTTGTACCTTGTCCCCAGTCATCCAGCTTGTCATCAACAACTGTTGGTGAAACTTGATCAGTTGAAGTCAACACATCGGCTTCCGGATAGCGAGCAAGATATGGAAGAGGATTCTGTTCAGTTAAAATTGCTTAGCCACAAAAAAACTGTGCTCTGTCTTTGAGGAGGACAAGAGGGAGGGAGTCTGTGGGGGCTAATAGATGATTAAAAGCTAGAAAGAAATGGAAGTATATTGTACATTTTCTCTTAGCAGATACATGAGAAGTCATTAGCAATTGTTTTAAAAAAGAATTAAAGCGTCTATGCTTGGAAATTACCTTTAACCAGACCATGTCAGTGTCGCACATCAACAATTCAAAGCCATAAGGTAAAACAGAATCTATCAGCATAACCTTCTCTCTCCCCATCTTGTGGAATGTTGGTGACCCCCATCCAACATCAATTGTGCTCATGTGACTGCCCATATCAAATACAGGAACACCTTTCCAATGAAGAGCCTCCAATAGTTTCGTGTCCATAGCACCTGAGAACAAAAATCTACATTTGTTAGCCTATGAGGTAGTTAGCTTGCAAAGCGGAAATGTTATTCTAAACAGATGGAATCATTGGAATACTCACCAACAAGAAGGTTATCAACACCCAAATCAGACAAGTGTTTAACCCAAGTCAGAATGAAATCCATGAAAGCAAAGTTACCAAATGTCACTACTACAACATTATCCTTCACTCTTTGCTGAACAAGTTCCTTTGTCAGTCGAAAGGTCTCCAAAGGTGGCATTTTGGAACCGGGAGGGGGAGTCTTCCAAATAGGTTTTAGAGATTTTCTTTGAGGTTGAAATGCTGAATCTGGCGCTATGCCCATAACTGCTTGGTGAGAAGAATTAGATGTTTGATTGACGGATGGTGAACTTACTTCTTCTACAATATGCATGGTCATAAACATAAGAATAAGTAAAATGTGAATCAAGTAAAAATTATTGATAATTGAAGAGTGCACTTTTGCACCAAAGCAAGCTGAAAAATGCAAAGTAATGTGCACACATTATCTAAACTTATCCTTTCTATGAGTAATCGATAAAAAACTATTTTCAGCCGTTACCTCATGTATACATAACCGAAAGAAGAAAAGCAAATTAGGAGATGATTTGAAAATACACAAGCATTTACTGTTAATTGAACCATAAGGTTGCTCTCGCTAATACCTTAGACCCTGATCATTTCGCGGATTCTTTCGCAAATAAAATCATTGACTGATCGGTCATAATTTTTGAATAACCTAAATCTAATAACCCAATTAAAATGTTAAAATATATCAATCACTTTTTTTCTCTCTAACTAGTCTTTTAATGAATCCAAATATTGCATAAGCAGCAACATTTGGTACTCGAACTTCCTTATTTATTTACAATTGGCCCCTCCACACCAATCAACAGAAAACGGCTATCTCCTTAAAAATTAAAACAGAGCTCAAAATATAATGCAAAAATGATCGATATTACTTATATACATGCTCATTTGAAGGTATGCACTCATAAACCAATCAAAAGAAGACCTTATATTTGAACCATTACAAATTTCAAACTTTAACATAAACATAAAAAAAAAAAAAAATAAATAAATAAATAAAAAAAAATTCATGAGCAAGTACTACAAACTATACACGGACCTTTGGCAGCTGACGTGGACATCAATGGAGTAGAGAAAGAGCTGGAACCGGCGAAAACGGCGGAAAATACGTAAAACGATGAGACCAAAACTCCGATTATAACAGTGGCGTAGATCGTCAAGAACAATGGCTTGGAATTAGCCACCTCCTTCAAAGCCATTTTTTGCTCGAATTAATTTATCGGATCATCGTCAATCACTCTGCAAATTTATTTTAATCTACAATCTGATCATGGTTTGAAACGATGAATTATTTGAGGAAGATGAAGGGTTTAAGCAGAGTAATGGGTAAATGTTGGATGTCTTTCATACTTTTCCTTCATTTGGGGGAAGAAATCAGATTATGTGAATTAGATGAAAATTAAGTGTTGTACAATGGTGTCCCAATTACTAATTGGGGACACGGTTGACTTTTTTCATTTATGCTGAAACTCAGTCTGTCTAACTAACCCTAAATCCTAATGTATTTATTAGTACTTCCTGATTTTTGCATTTTGAACCCCACAAAAGTTGTGCATTTTGCATACCTAAAATATTTAGCTATTCGTTTTGGGTCCTTTTTTATTTTTAAACAGAAAAATAGGAATGGACCCTATAAGTTATAACGTAATGGATTGGGTCTTCTTAATATTTCGAGTTCTTACAATTTTTTTCTAAACCGTGAATTAAAATCAGTATGAGCTTTGATCAGCACTGGTCTGGGCCTACTTTCAGCGGACCATTAAATATTTTTGAATTCATTGGAAGTGGGCCAGCCCACATTCTTCTAGTTAAAATAAAAGGAGAATAAGAAAAAATAGTAATGGGGATTATTGTAGATTTATATGGACTCGTAACGTCATATATAAATATGATATCTAAACAAATGTTTCAAATGGGCTGGCCCATTAGGATATTATGCTAAAATTCATTTGAAAATCTTCCTGAAATTCAAATACTGAATATTTTTATTCCTTGTAATAATTATTAATTAAGCACATAGGTAAAAGTATATTTTCATTCTTTTTAGTGATCTTACCAATTGCCAATCAAAAATCACTTTTTTTAAGTGAAACTACAAATTATCTTCAAATGTTGACTGATTATTATCTAAATGTATAGTATCACAATTGAAGCAAATTATAACAATTAATAAAATCAGTATGAAACTAAACAAATACCCATACTACTTATGGTGAAACGCAAATTCACGACTTTAAAGTCCTAAGTCACCTCATTGGCAATAAAACAGAATTTGTACATTTACACGATAATAAAAAAAAAGGTCACCGTAAATTACAACTTAATTAATTAGGAGAGTGTATTAATATACGTCCCTTATGCCCAGCCGAAAGGCTCATCTTTGTGATAAATAAACTGTTTGACCTCTAGATTAATTTAAGAAATATCTTCTACTGGTGTAGGTAGCTAAGGAGTTGAATATATATATATATATATATATATATATATATATATATATATATATATATTATATAGTAGATAGGAGTACCTTTTATGAAGGTGAAAAACTAATTAATTAATTAATTAATCCTTCAAGTTTGAATATTAATTATACTACCACAGCTCTGGATCCCATGGAGTAGACGTCAGACTTAGATAAATTACCATTGCTCGACATTTATGTAGTTCATAAGCAAATGCATTAATGGCAGGGCACTAAAATAGAGAAATATTCTACTGTATGTATAATACACGTGATATAGTTTATGATTTTTTAATGCATATATTATTGAAGATTTTTCTTCTTTTACAAAGTACATCTACATTATTGGAACTTTTAACTTATAGTAACATAGTAATAATATTTCAATCAGTAAAAAGTTAGTATCTCTTAATTACCCTCCATATATATTTAATTATTCATATATACTCCATAAATTGTCTCTTCATATGTCATGGACATTTTAATTCGTATATTTTAATAAGATTTTTTTTTAATTTGCAATAAATTCAAGTTTGAGTTAAATTGCACACGTATATTTACTAATCTAGTTTCTTAAGGTGGTCAACAATACGTACATATCCCTTGGAGGTCAAACTATTAACAATACAAAAAAAAATGTGAATTAATGAAAATGAAGATAGTATAATTTTTCACACAAAACCATGATTGGTTGACTTTATTGAATTACGTACGACACATAGTACCTTGAATCACAGATTAATTAAATTAAGCCAACTGGCTTTTACAATTAATATTGACTTATCTTCTGCGCATTATTTATTTTGTCTGGTCCTTCCATAATTAATTTAATTCCTTTTTCTTTTTTTCAAACATTATTTTTTTCTCTAATATTCAAAGTACTAGTCCTATTACCTCTCAGTTTCCACGTAATTGACCCTTAACTAATCTATGTACGTACATGTTACGTACATGCACATGTCCACAGTTACATGGATTCTTAATGTCAACTCAATATTTTATATTTTTATATACTAGATAATTTAGTTAGTGAGAGTGAAAGAAGGTTGCAAAAGACATGGGGGACAGCTGGATTTATATTTTGTAATATTGGAAAAAAATGTAGTTAACTTTCAGGTCGTGAACTGTTTAATTACACAAAAATACTTTTAACAATATAGCAATGCCTTATCTGTAAAGTCGAAGAATGACTTGGAATGAGAGTGATTGATTTAATTAATTAATTTACGCACATGTATATGTATAAAAAATATAAATACTACTACCTTAATCCGGCTTTTTCCCTTCCTACCGAAAAAAGCCACCTTCACTTCTTTAGTGCTTTTTAGTAAGTGAATTTGACGTTTTAAATAAATACTGATAATAATTTTTTATATTTAAGAAAGAAAATATCTAACAAATACTATCATAATCAAAGTGCTTCTTTATTTTAAAATTTCACTAAAATGGGGTATATAGTGAAAAGATCAATATCTTTGTCATTAACAATTCTATGATTTAATATTTGTTTAGGTTCATCTGGCTGGGGCATTTTCCTATAATCTTCAATATTACATTCAAATTATAGTGACTTGCAACAAATATTGTCCTTATTCGGATACTATTGTGTATAATTGGATCAGACCACATAGAATATAGAGCGATGCCACTAGTATGGTTGTACCACTTTTCATTTTGAAATAACTAGGGATACTATTAACGACTTACTCATTGGAGATTGTGTTATTTAGAACGGGTCTCTAGCTGCTGAACTTTCTGTCTAATGACCTAATGCTGTAATTTAACAATCTATTTCTGGGAGACAATTTCTAATTACGTACTAGCTATTGTTTGACTTCCTTGATGGACCACTCGATGGGTTGCGCGGGTTTTCTTTAGTTGATATATACAGTCAATGACTTTGAGTTTTTCTTGCTTCATGATGAATTATTGATTCTCGAAACCCAAAATGGTAGATTCTGGTATGATTTGGATACCTTTTTAATGAGAAAGAAAGAAAAACTGGTGTCATAATTTATGTTCTTTGACAATTTTTACCCCATAATTTTTTGGGCTGTCAAATTTATCCCATAAATGTAAAAGTCAAGCAATTTTAGTCCTCCTCCGACCCCAATTGCAAGAGTAGTCATCACGTGCAGACCTTGTGACTAGAAATTGGGATTTTGACATGGAATTTTACCAAAATTACATATTGGACCCCTAAAGTTATTTAACTACTATTTAGCTAAAAAAAATGGCATCCCCGTCCCCGTCCCCGTCCCCACCCCCAACTCTCCCCAGATTTCTTGAAGGCTCTATGGTAATGGCGCCCATAATTGAGTACCTATTTCATGAAATTGAATCGGTAGAGAGATGTGATGTTGATACGACCTTCCCGGGCCTATAGACCTAGGCTCAGACCGTCGAAAATCACTGTAAGGCAGTGAACCAAATCTGGATCGCATATGAAAACAACGTAGTTTAAGACGACCCCAGCCTAGAAATTCCTGCCAAAAGACTAATTATCAATATTAATGAGGCTCAAACCCAAGACCTCTCGGTTAGGCCTGTCAATCGGGTCTCATGAGCCGAGCCTTTAATGGCTCAAACTCAAATACTATTGAGCTTCACGACTCTAGTTCAAATTAATTTTTCGGACTTCGGGTTTATATATCCTACTCATATCGGGTTTGCTCACGCGTACTCTAGCAAATTTTATTTGACAAATAAAAACCTACATATTCTTTAAATGCAATATATAAACTAATCTTACTTAATGCACGAGAATATACAAATTTTACACTTGTAATCCAAATCATAAAACATTAAATAAAGTCCTAAAACTCCATTTTTTCACCATTTGTTTTAACTTTCAAGTTGTTTCCTTTTTGTTGATTATTTTTCCCTCTGACCTACATAAACGTTAGTTACAATTCATGTATGTGTGGGCAATGAGTTTACAAAGTCACAATTGATATATGTAGTGTATTATTTGTAAGGTTTTTTTCAAAAAAAAAAAATAGTAATTAGTATACTATAACTTTAGTATCAATAATTTAATGTAATATTTAAGATAATTATATATTCGGGCTAAAGCTCGACTCATAAATTGATCGAATTTAATATAATGGCTCAAACTCAGTCCTGACTCATAATTATTCGGGTTCAGATCAAATTTCATCGGACCGAACCATCGAACAGAAGACTCAATTGACAGTCCTACTATTGGTCTTGAAGTTTCAATTTTTGCCATCTCTACACTATGACCTCATAGGCAATTTATTTTTTATATTCTCCCCCATATGATAGTAGGCCATCAATTAAGAATGTACTCCTTATTTATGATTTTATTTAGGTTTATGGGTAATTTTTTTTTGTTTGTGTTAATGATACCACTTGAAGAGAGAGAGAGAGGGGGGTAAAAATGATTCTACAATATTTATGCAATTTTGTGATTGGGTGAGAGAGAGGTGGCTGCTCCTACATCCTACTACCTTCCCTACTTGCTATAACCTAATTTTCAATTAACTCTTGCGAGCAGCAAAGGGACATACATACATGTCGACCCTTATAAACCGAATCATACATACAAGATTCTTTAACAATTGTCCATTGGATGTCTCAACATCATCGAAAGGTGATTTTGGACTGTCTTCCACCCCACAACTTGCACCATTAATTAAATATTTTAAATAAATCATTGTGGGGGTAATTAAGAGTCCTTTATTTATATATACTACTGTAGTTGTTATGGTACTATATCCAATGCACGGAATTTTTCTTGTCCCAATTCTCATCATTTCTTGTCTCGTTCCAGTATATATTAATTATTACTATTAAAATATAGGATAATTCTTTTCTTGTATAGCTCGGTTTTGGATAATAAGTGTATCAAATTCATATTGTTATTGTGATTGAATGAGTTCGACTAAGCCCGATTTAAATTAAAATTTTCCAAAATACGGATTGACATATCGAGAAAATAATGTTATTATTGCTGTGAATAAATTTGAGGCCCATACTCTTATACCTGCAAGATTTTATATAGTATTCTCCTTGAAAAAATAAGCTTCATTGCATCATCAAAAATACTTTGCAAACAGAAAATATTTGTCTAGCTTGGAAAATAAAATAATCCTATAATTTAATTATATCGTGTAACCTGGTTTTCTCAAACTGCGACAGGGAAACTGGTTTTGGTTCGCACACAGGATTGATTAAGTCCACCTCATCATATAATAATTTTTTTTTTTTGAGAAACCACCTCATCATTAATCAAATAATAGTACATGTATTTAAATACACCGCATGCCCGCTAGAAGTAGAACTGATGTCTATTGGATTTAGTTGGCCTTTCTTCTATTCTTCTCCGAACATAATTTTTTATAAATCTCTTCTCATTACTTCTAAAAAAAAATATCTTCTCATTATATTTGGTACTATTAGGTAATAAATTGTGAAATCTAACATCTCGCGCTTTTATGATCAATTTCAGGATAAGTCCGGTTCATTTATTATATATGCATAAATAGCAGATTTTCTATTAATTTTATCTTTTTATTTTTTTTATTTTTATAATCCAGGTGTCCAAGCTTACACCGGACTAATCATGAACCATCAGAACCCTTGTCCTAGAACCCTGAAGGATGAAAATTGCAGGATGTGCCTTCACCAAGCATCAGGATCCCACCATACTGATGTACACTCTGTGCACATAGGGGTCTTGACCACAAATGACCCTTAGACAAACTCATTATAATGCTTTCATCCAAGTTCCAAACGGGATTCGAACCCCCTTCCTTGCTGCTGGAGCAAGTCTTATGAATTTTATCTTTACATAGTGACAAAAATGTTACTCAACAAAATCTATTAGTAAAAACTCAAAAAATTATTCCACAAAATTCGACTAATAACATTAGCATGTTTGAAATAATATTATCCTAAGCTTTAAAATAACTTTGACATGTCTAATATATATATATATATAATCATCAGAAACAAATCAACAAAATAAACTATAGTATACCGAAATTTAACTAAATATATATATGTTAGACATATAATATTTTATATTAATTTTTGAAATATAACAAAAAAGGACCTTTAATTTCTTCCACCGTGTCCGAGACGTTTCCATCACTTGAAATTTATTTTAATTTTCAGACACTTCAAATGACGTGTCGGATATGTGTCCAAACCGTTTCGGTATTTCATAAGTGTCTAACACTGCACTGTTCATGTCTTAGGAGTATCTGTACAACGTACGTAGCTCCGAACTGTTGGTGTTTAACAATCCGTGTACTTAAATATTTCATAAAATATTTTTAACATAAATCTCGGCACAAAATAAATGTTGATAATTTAACATAAAAACTAGTAAGAAATACTTATTTGTATTGAAACCAAAGAACACTTAAATCAATACGTGAAAAACTAGGAAATTAGACTGAGGCTTGCCGAAACAAATTTCCTTAAGACAATATTTCCGGGGCTGCCACGGTGCATACAGTTTGATTCCCGGTAGTCTCCCAAGATACAACAGTCTGTTGTTCATTATTTGCACAAATAATGAACCCACGGCGAGCCGAAGCAAATAAAAAATTCGACATAAATTTAAAGTAGAGAAGAGAGTAATTTCTAATTATTGTCGGGAAAAAAGGATTCTCAATTGGCCAGATTAAGTCTCTTATTTATAGACACATAAATGTCTTTTCGCAAGAGACACATCTCTTGGATTGCACTGTTTCGGTCCAAAGGGTACCTCTTCAGATCGAACAGAAGCAACCCTTAATTACTCTCAACTAATTTATTCACATATTAATTATAAAATCCAACAATCCCCCACATGAATAAAATAGTTCTTCGTGTCCCGACTCATAGGACATATTATGTCGAAGTATTCTTTAAGAATAATACCGCATCGAGATAGGTGAAATATTTCATCTTGAACCTTCCCTAGTTAAAGCTTATCGGATTTACTTAGCCAATCGGTGAAATATTTCATCTTGAACCGTCGGCTGTTGGTGTAAACCAAGACAATAAACTTAACACAGTACTAAACCGATTTGCTTCAAGTTCTCGGTTGTGTTCGTTTTGGCCCTGAACATTCTTGGTTATGCGAGTGCTTTAGAGAATTCCAACCTATAAAGAAATTCTCAACGAGCCGACCCAGCTCACACTAACATAGGTGACCGCATCTATCAAGAGTATCCTACCATACTCCACTTGTTTTGACAAGATATAGACGTCATTAAAAGCCTTTGCTTAACCTATAAAATAACGCGGTAGGCTTGCACTTATTGCATCATAAGAATGTGATAGAGTTATACTCTTAAGTGCTTTCTTTTAAGTTAGCCAAGACTGGTTGTCCTATTGAACCTGGTCCGTGGGATCTCCAGTCGCCAGGTTAGGTTTCCGTACGAGGTAACTTAGTCAAATTTAGGCTTTAGGCCCATTCCCCTCGATGCACATACTACTTTCTAGATAAACCTTTAATATCCGGAATCGGGATTATCTCTTGACTTCATAAAGTCCATTCTATTTGAAAGTAGATGTCTCTCGGTATTGTATCAACGACAACGAATATGTCGTGACTTTACCATTAACATAGAGTTTGTTGAGCTCTGTGTATCACCGCTTCATTATCGCATTTTACTTATGGCTGACACAATTTTCAGTCATATTAGAATATCTTCCATGAATTTTGTGAAGCCACTCAAATTCTTCATTAGCTTTATCCAATGCTATGCACTCTAATTTCATAGTGGATTGAGCTATATTCATTTGTTTGGAAGATTATCAAGAAATAGCGGTGCCTCCTAAATTGAATACATATCCGCTTATAAACTTTGATTTCTCTAAATCAGAAATTTTATTTGCATTACTATATCCCTCCTGGGTCTTAGGATATTTTTCCAAAATATAATGCACATACATATGTATTCTTTCAAGATTCAAGCATTCTCATTAATGCATCCCAATGAATCTTGCTAAGATTGCTCATGTCTCCTTAGTTTATTAACTAAAGAGACGATGTCTTGTCTCTTGCATTTTACGATATATGCGTGACATCTAATTTTATGAGAATACTCAAATTGTGATATTCTATCACATTTGTTCTCATGTAGCACACAAGATATTAATTAAATTGAATTATGAAATCCCTTAATTTCATAAGTATTTAATTTATCTATTACTCATCCACGTAATGTGCTTGAGATAATCTAATGTCATCACATGACCTCCAAATCATAATTGATTAAACCGAAGTTTTTCATATCATAAGTTAATATTTCCTCATGGATTTAATATTTTCAATGTTAGTCACAAATATTAACATATCATTTGCGTATAAACAAACTCTGATACTCAATTATCCAATTTGTTTATATGGATACACTTGTCATATTTATTAATATGAAAGACAAAATTCGTTGATGACACTATCACAATTTTAATGTCATTGTTTAGGAGCTTGTTAAAGATCAACAAGAAAATATAAAAGTTTCGCAAACTATGTTTTCTTTTTCTTTAACAATCCTCTGGTTACTCCTCATAAATATTCTCATTTAATTCACCATTAAGGAAGACAATTTTAACGTCCATTTGATAACACCTCGTACTGTATATAGCTATTAGAGCTATTAACATTCAAGTGGATGTCATCCTAATCGCTAGTGAATATTAATAAGGCACCTTGGCTACTCGTCTAGCCTAGTTTTTATCGATTGACTTATCAAAGTTTTTAAACCCTTGAGCTTAAAAATCTGTCTACATTTAATTGGTTCACTCCTCGAGGTCTACCAAATTTATAAATGTATATCACTGTCAATCGCCTCTTTCCAATCCACGACATTGGAACGTGACATAATTTATTTATATGTTTGAGGTTAATCCTTTATAACATATAAGTTAGAATATCTGGATCAAATAACTTCGAGCTTTTAGCTCATTTGTCTCTTCAACTCGTCAACAAACTCATGTTGAAGTAAGAGATTGACCTTTTTAGAGATTGATTCATATGTATATTCTCGCAGAATATAGTAGTTTATAATTAAATATAATTATAAACTTCACAAAGTTGACCTTCTTGATCAAAATCAATTAAATATTTTCGCAAAATATTCTATGAAATTTAAAAAAATATTCTAGTCTAAAATGGGTTAGACTGTAGTGTTTATCCTCGCAGAATAAATAATTTATAATTAACTCTAATTATAAAATGTAAAAAGGTTTATATAAGTAATACAATAAATAATATTGCTTTATCATATTTTAATATCAGTAAATCACACTTACTGAAAATAAATCTGAACCAAAAGAAGGATCAATTTTATAAGAAATGATTCTCAAATTCTTCTTATATTCTCAATTAATGTTATATCACGTGACTCAGTTCACATGATTACATTTATTTCAGATTTTAAGCACAAAAAATATGAATTGCTACTATTTATCGCATAAGCTAGTAGTAATTAATATTTTTAAGTTATTTTTCTTTTTCGGTGGTGAAATCGAAATCTGACCCAAGTACCCCCACATTTTAAGGTATTTGGTTTTTCTTCCCTTCCATAACTCATATGGAAAGATATTTGATTTTCTTGTGTGAAACTCGATTCAATATGCGGTTAGGCATCGTAAGAGTTTTCCCCCACAAGTTATCCGGTACACCCGGATTTATAATAATCTTACCCTCCCTTTTAAGGGCTTGATTATTTTCGTTTAGCTAATCAATTAATTGAGTCAAGCTAGGTGAATTATTTCTGATCACACATTTTTGTGTAAATGAAAATATTCATATTCACCCCCACAATTCGGATATAAGAGTTTTTCATTTTCTTATTCCATTATTTCTCAAATACATCTCTTTGTATTTCACAAATACATTTATCGCCTTCTTGTATTTATTATTCAATAAATACATATAAAAATAGCTCAATCTATTACTTTCTCTTTATTACTTAATAAATATTGCAATAGTATATATGTGATTAAATACATTTTAAACTCCACGAGTTAGCAAAAAAATCACATAATTAATTTGGATTTGTTCAAAAATTTGAACTCTTACATATTTGTTTCGCAAACAAATAAATTATAATTATTTCACAAATAATTTATACTTATTTCTCTCAAATAAATCATAATTATTTCACAAATAAGTTATAAGTACCATCAATATTTTCTCAATAAAATATTGATATTTATTTCTCAAATAATTTACAGTTATTTCTCACAAATAAAATATTATCAATATTTGCTCAATAAAATATTGATATTTATTCCGCGAATAAATTATAATATAATCAATATTTCCTCAATAAAATATTGATATCATAGCAAATTATAATTATTCCACAAAAGAATTATAATTACTTTTACATATAAATTTTCAGTATTTTCTCAATAAAATACTGTTATTACTTATACTTATTTCGCGAATGATTTATCTTTATTATCAATATTTTCCCACATATAATATTGATATGATAGTAAATACTAATTAGCCATTTATCTTCGTATAAATGTTATTAGTAATTACACAAATATCATTTATCCCACATAAGTATAAGTCATACTTACTAGAAAAATGTTCATTCAAAGAATTATGACACCTCATTCATATATGAAGTCATTAATTCAATATTCGTGACATTTAACTATATTTTACTTCAATCAATTAAATAAATTAGTGCACCACTAAATATTTATATAAGAATTAATTTATGCTAGATTATAGCAAATTGAATGCGCCTTTCATTTGAATAATTTCAGACATTGAATATTCTCTCAATATATGCAAATAAATGATTTTTCTATTTATTGAATTTGCAATTCAAAATAGAAAATAACTCACTTTAATAATTATTAGTCAACACAATAATAAGTCAAAGTCTCAATTGATTTCCTTTCATATTTTTCTGAACCATGGTGACCCTTCACAAAGATCACGTTTGCACAACAATTAATTTTACAGTATAATTATTACGGTTCAATCCGAAGGAAGTTAAGTCCACTAGTTCACAAAATAATAAGTGCCGTAATGACAGGAATAACAATCAGAATTACCAAATATTTATTTGGGTATAATGTGTTGTGTTATCATTTAATTTTATCCAGTGAAAATCTGGTTACATCACACCATTTCAAAATGAATACTCAAATATTTTGATAAAGGAGTTTTGATAAAGATATCAAATCACAAAAAAATTAATTTCAGGAACGGTGGGAAACTCAGAGTTTCAAACTGTCAAGCCCAATTCAAATATTCATTCAAACATAAGAATTTTCGTCGTTCATAAAACATTCTCAAAAACACTCTTCTTAAATGTTAAAATTCATTGCCACGACGTCCTAATTAATCAAATGGAATTGAATGATATAATACACCGATTCATGAAGTTACATGGCGCTGCAAAGCAACGATTCATGTCGCAAAAAGAAGTTGCCATGATTACGTAAAACAAACCACTCGATCTTGGTCATATCAATTTTATGTATAATTTCCATCAAGGAAATTAGCCATTCCACAAATGAGTTCCAATTTTTATATATATATCATAAGATTAAGAAATCCCACTCAACGATTTTTCGATTTAAATATTCATCCAAAGGAATATAGATTTAGACAGCAGATTTGAGACATTCAAATTCTCATATTAGGATTTTACACAAATTGTGTAAACTAAACAGAAAATATGGTATATCAAGACTCAATTACAAGTAAGTTCCCACTCATGTGACATGTTTCAACATTAGCACGTTAAAACAGGGAGGTAATAATGATTTATGCATAAATGACCATATTTAATCTTTATAATAGTACACAGATAAGTTAAACAAAATTTTATTGTCTTAAGATTGTTGGTGTTTAACAATCCGTGTACTTAAATATTTCATAAAATATTTTTAACATAAATCTCGGCACAAAATAAATGTTGATAATTTAACATAAAAACTAGTAAGAAATACTTACTTGTATTGAAACCAAAGAACACTTAAATCAATACGTGAAAAACTAGGAAATTAGACTGAGGCTTGCCGAAACAAATTTCCTTAAGACAATATTTCCGGGGCTGCCACGGTGCATACAGTTTGATTCCCGGTAGTCTCCCAAGATACAACAGTCTGTTGTTCATTATTTGCACAAATAATGAACCCACGGCGAGCCGAAGCAAATAAAAAATTCGACATAAATTTAAAGTAGAGAAGAGAGTAATTTCTAATTATTGTCGGGAAAAAAGGATTCTCAATTGGCCAGATTAAGTCTCTTATTTATAGACACATAAATGTCTTTTCGCAAGAGACACATCGCTTGGATTGCACTGTTTCGGTCCAAAGGGTACCTCTTCAGATCGAACAGACGCAACCCTTAATTACTCTCAACTAATTTATTCACATATTAATTATAAAATCCAACACGAACCACATTGAATACTTTAATCGAGAGGCTCTTCAATCAGTAAAAAGCTGGGAATAACTTAGCCCCACGACATATGGGTCTAAAAAACCCGACTAGTCCACTACCGCACTTGGATCTAATGGTCTGGGAGAAGAAAGGAGAGACAATTTGGTTGAGGTTGGTGCGGGCTAGGGTGGGGGTTAATTAGGGGTTTTCCATATATAATTTCTTTTCTTTTCTGTTTTAATTTATATTATATTTTATTTTATTTATAAATGACGAGTTTGGATACAAGTGACATAATGTTTTCTTAAATTTTTTTTGGGTATTTGACATGTTCCATCTCAAATATACAATTTGTTGGTACTATGCAGTGTGAAACTGAAATCTGATACTTTGTATCCTTAAATTGTAATCATATGACAATATATATAGTGGGCATTTTTTGTACCTTAATATGGTGTACTTTGCCAACAAAATATATAATTTTTAGAATGCAAAGTGTCAAAGTTTCAATTTTAGATTGGAAAGTGTAAAAAAATAATTCATTGATTACAAAATGCTATTTCTCTTTCTCTTTTTCGCCTTAAAAATGTATGGGCATGTACTGTTTTCCGTGCCATATGGGAGTGAGACAATTTACCCCTTAATATTTATTTCCATGGGTTAATATATCCATTCCTTTTATTGACAGTTTAGTTACTGAATGATATAAGAAAACATGATAGATTAAAAAAAGAAAAAAAAAAAACCTAATTTCGTATAGCAGTTAGCCAGTTATTGATCAATTAATCAACAAATAAGACAAGTGTAGATTTTGTGAGGCAATCAAAAGAGGTGAGTGTCAATCTCACATAAAAGTGGAAGATCGAGTTTTATTTATTTAATTATTAATTATTATTATCACAAAAAAGTGGAAGATTGAGTTTTATTTATTTAATTATGAGGCTGTGGATCAATCCCAAAATCTTGCGCATATCTCATCGTCTAATCAAAATGCAAGTCCACCTCACTTAACAACAAATTTACATAATTGCCAATCAAATGCCCGTTTTATGGTGTTATATACTCCTAAATATATTAGCTGTAACCAAGTAGAAGATATAAATAATTTCAATCTGTCTTATAGTTCTAAAGATTTACGATACGATTTATCAAAAAATTAAAATGAAAAAGTATTCACGATACGATTAACCCACTCAAATTGTCTTGGATTTTTCTTATTTTTGTCCTCCACTATTTTTCCTATTGGCACATGCAGAGAGATGCGGAAACTTAATTAAAGTTGTTGCACACTAGAAGAAAACATGACTTCAGGTAGTTTCTGTCTATAAAGCCTCATTTTCGTTGATATTAAGGTGTAGCGATACACTTTTTCTAGTTTAATATATTTGGACAATTATTGAAATAATTTTTGATGTAATAATTGATGATAAATATATTTAAAAAAAAAGTAAAATGCAAAGGAACATTGCATTTTTGGTACTATAAAATAAACCTCTTTGCAACCTTAGTACCAATTGATACATTAATGAATATTTAAAACCACAATTTATATAAACATTGGTAACAATATTTCAAATAATTAGTGGAACCCAACTCAGGATATAAAACTCTATTGAATCAATAGTTCCAATAAAAATCAAATCATGCAAATATAATCTCATCCTCTATATAAAAAGAAGAAAGTCAAAGTCAAATACTTTGGCTAATTTAGTGAGTCGACTCTCCATTATCCCATATGAGGCCACATATATGGACTAGTTACAATTTAATTTTGGGTGCAAAAATTAAACTACACGGGCGGTTGAATTTAATTCATATAGTCGTTGAAACTAGGTCGTACATGTATTAGATTATGCGACACCTGTAAGCAAACCTCGTATGCAAACACATGGAAGTGATCCAATTTTCATGCCTATATCCGGCGGAAAGTTTGACTTACATTTAGACAAATGGAAATTAAGTAAATAAGTAAATTTTAAAGGACGCATTTTACAATTTTGCCAGACAAAGTGCAAAGAACTATTATCGGCAGAGAAGAACAAGTGGCGTATTAACAGTCGGCCTAATACCCCCGACCCTATTCAAGCTTCATGAAAGTCGACTATTTAAGTTTTCCTTGTCATCTTTTATAGTGACAACTTAATTACATTTCTCGATTTTATTTAAATCATTTTGGTGACAAAGTGTAAATATATAGGTGTCATTTAATATATGAATATAGTGATAAATTTAATCTTTTGTTATGTTAAAAAAAAAAAAAAGCACTTGGGTCAACAATTATGTTAACCCGAGGAAATTTCATTGCGAAATACGCGTACCAAGAGCATGCAAATTTAATGTAAGCTTAAATTACATGATGTTTTGAGTAGATAAGCAATGATAAATTCATGAATGCAAATCCATTAGTTATGACATGAAGAACCGGTAAAAGATAGTTTGGTCGAGTTATTTTAATATATATGGTATGAATAATATTTGGATTTTTGTTTACAAGGGCTTCGTAGACAAGTTAATTTGATAGCTATATAGCTGGAAAATACTCAAATTAAGTCCCATTATTTGTACATGTACGTAGTAATATTCATAATTATTCGCTTCACAAACACAGCATTACTCAGCCCAGACAATAAATTTGACTTCAGACAAAATGTTATGATCGATATTAATTGATATCAAAATTCAAAATAATTACTTCAAACTCTCACATTTTTTCTTTTCTTTCTTCGGATTTTCATTACTTTTCAATTTCAACGATGATGGTTCCTTCTTCTAGATTATAATGATTGCTTCGTTATTTTCCCTTCTGTAATTAGACTCAGTTTTGCATGATTTTTGACCTTTTGCAATTAAAAGTAATTGAGATTTTAAAAGTTACCTTGCCTCGTCAGTGTTTATATATTCTTTAGCTTTATAAAATACCATTTAAATTATGTGAGTTGCTTTTTTTATATATTTATATATTTTAATTATGTTACTTCAATAAAATAAAAGTGAAACAAAATATCCGCGTGTGTTATGTGAATTTGCTCAAAACTATCACGTAAGTGTTTATTGAAATTTACTTGCAATAAATTTCCTTGTATTATTAAATAGTTGGCACAAAATTCCATAAATATTTGGTCAATTTGAAAGAAAAAAAATGTCTCTGTTCGCTAGCTGATTTAATTTCTTTACACATTCTGTTATAGCACTAAAACCCTATTTAATGTTGCCTTCCAATATTTGTCCAGTCCAAGGTCATGCCATTAAAATTCAATATGTCAAATGTCAAATATCAACTAAACAAACAATATTTCTTCATAAATTTACAAGTTGAAATTTTGTGATCCCTCATACAATCCCATAAATACACGTATAAATGCATATGTTCGTATCTGCATACACAATTGACTAGTATGCAATTTGTAATTTTTAAAAGTTGACCATTCAAATAATTCTTCATTTTATCTTCAACAAACTGAAAATAGTTCAGTAACTTTCAATCATATAAGAAGCATGTTCACAAACAAATTTTTACGACCGTAAATTACTCAAATAAGAAATACCAGGCCATGTTTCCGCTCGATATTTTATTATTATTATTATTATTATTGTTTATTATTGTCGTGAAACGACAAAATACATTATTACAACATAATATCGATTAATTATATTAATAAATTATATTAGATAAAACTTACAATGAATAAATAACGATCAACTAATATTCAACCAAACTAATACCTACACACGTATCAATACTTTAAGTGAACCTCGAACTCACCTCATCCTAAAAAGCAATAATAACCGCACATGTTTCTTAAAACACAACAGGTGATTGGTCTAGTGGAAGGGACTAATCACTACAAAGTAGCAGACTCAGATTCGAATTTCTGTTGGGAGAGGTACCTACTTAATGTGCCTAACCCGCCTCGAAAGGAATTAAACCATTGGAAAACAAAAAAAAAACATAGTTTAACACTTCAATGAATAACGTAGCACCATAATATCACTAAAATACGAACTGAATTATACAAACACATTTTCACAGATTCAAACCAAATTATTTTTCAAAAATTTGATTTTTTTTAATCTAAATCATGTTTCAATTCTATTTCTCACTCTTGAAACTCTATAGACCTATTTGTCTCGTTTTTCAGAGAGCATTTCGATACTATTTGAGAAGCCAAATAAATAATTCATAAAAGCAAGACACAAGCAATAAACTTTAAACGAATAAACCAAAATACATTCAAACAAGGTCTAAGGCATCTTGTTCCCTCTATCCTCTCTCTTTCTATGAAACTTTATGATTTAAATTGCAAAGGGGGCAAAAGAGAAAAAGATGGTACGGATGACATAATTCATCCCCTCTATTGCCGTTTTCCAACTTTATTATTTTGTCTTGGGCAAAAGGGGAGGGGTTGTTTCCTCGCACCTCTTTCATGAATCAATGATTTCTCAACTAGACCAGTCTCAGTCAACCAACTCTCCCCCACACGCCCCATTTTTTTGGGCTCATCTCAACTGACACTTGCCCTTTCGCTTCTCTCTCCTCATATACATACACAAACACTCTATCTCTCTCTCTCTCCTCATATACATATACATATAGAGAGAGAGAGATACATGAGCTGGAGGGAGATTCCGTGTGTGGGATTCGAGCTGTAAAATGTAAGGATCATTCTTTTGCATCCCCATCTTACCTATATATACCCCTTTAACTTCATTAATCTCTTCACCAAGAAAATACAATCCATCCCAAAAAAGCTACTCATTGTCTCTACTACAGAGTACAGACACACCCCATCATTACACAATCATGGAATTCATCTCTCTCTGTTTCTTGATACCAACCTTAATTTCTTCATTCTTTCTCCTAAACTACATCCTCAAATTCTTCTCTTTTGGCCAAGTAAAACTCCCACTTCCACCAGGGACAATGGGATGGCCTTATATTGGTGAAACCTTCCAACTCTACTCACAAAACCCAAATACTTTCTTTGCCTCAAAAGTGAAAAAGTGAGTTCAAATTCTTCAAACTTTTTTCTTCAATTGGTAAGAAAAGTAAAAAGGCTAACAATCAATGGTTTCTTGTTTGAATTTAAACAGGTATGGTTCAGTATTCAAGACTCACATATTGGGATGCCGATGTGTGATGATTTCAAGCCCGGAGGCCGCAAAACTCGTGCTCGTATCGAAAGCTCACCTCTTCAAGCCCACTTTCCCAGCTAGCAAAGAAAGAATGTTAGGCAAACAAGCCATATTCTTCCACCAAGGTGACTATCACACCAAGCTTAGGAAACTCGTGCTCCGAGCATTCATGCCCAACTCGATAAAAAACATCGTACCAGACATCGAATCCATAGCCATTAACTCTTTACAATCCTGGGAAGGCAATTTGATCACCACTTTCCAAGAAATGAAAACAGTATGTTGTTCAAATTCAATTTCTAAAACAGGGAAAACAGAGCTCCCCTGTTTCTTTTTTCTTCTTACAAAATTGGATATCCTGATAATAATCAGTTTAAATTTTGACTCATGCAGTATGCATTCAATGTGGCATTACTTTCTATACTTGGAAAGGATGAAGTATTGTACAGAGAAGACCTCAAGAGATGTTATTACAATCTTGAGAAGGGATACAATTCGATGCCGATTAACCTTCCAGGAACACTTTTTCACAAAGCAATGAAGGCAAGGAAGGAATTAGCTAAGATCTTGGCTAAAATCTTATCCCTTAGGAGGGAATTGAAACAAAATCACACCGATTTACTAGGTTCATTCATGGGAGATTCCGAAGGATTGACCGATGAACAAATTGCAGACAACATTATTGGTGTTATTTTCGCAGCCCGTGATACAACAGCTAGTATCCTGACTTGGATTCTCAAGTACCTTGCTGAAAATCCAAGTGTTCTGCAGTCTGTCACTGTAAGATCCTAAATCCAAACAATCCAAAAATATCTCAACATTTTATATATTATTTTCACGGTGTAGGAAGCAACTTGTAGAATTCTATATATAGAAATGTAGACGTGCCGAAAACTCAAAATATCTTTCTTTTTATATAATTTTACAGGAAGAACAAGAGGCCATAATGAAGTTAAAAGAAAAGTCAGGTGATGACAAGGTTCTGAATTTAACAGACACAAAGAGAATGCCAATCACCACAAGGGTTATTCAAGAAACACTCAGAGTTGCCTCTATCTTATCTTTTACTTTCAGAGAAGCTGTTGAGGATGTTGAATTTAATGGTAAGTGAAAAAGTCAAAATCTGAGAAAATATGAGAAATCTTTTTTCACTTCAAATTTAATCTAATAGATTTAATTCTCTATACTTATAACAGGATATCTCATTCCAAAAGGATGGAAAGTTTTACCACTCTTCAGAAATATTCACCACAGCCCAGATAACTTCCCAGAGCCTGAGAAATTTGACCCTTCTAGATTTGAGGTAAATATTATATTCAAGAAAAGATCTTTATGTTTATTTTGACAATCTTACCTTCCATGATCAGAGGCCTAAAACTTGTTCTTTTTTTTACAGGTTGCTCCCAAGCCCAATACTTTCATGCCATTTGGCAATGGGATCCACTCATGTCCAGGGAATGAGTTAGCTAAGATGGAGATTTTGATCCTTTTACACCATCTAACCACAAAATACAGGTAGGTGAAAGTTAAACCTGAAATCCCAAATCAACTTTCTTTTTTTTTTTTAACTGTGATGAAAATTTCATCATAGTTCCTAAAAATAGTAAGTCATATAATATTGATAAATTTTGTTCCAATCCCTTTATCCTGCAGATGGTCTCTGATGGCCCCACAAAATGGAATTCAATATGGACCCTTTCCTCTTCCCCAGAATGGTTTACCCATTAAGATTACTCTCAAAAGATAAGTATTACCTCCAAATGGTCAATGCTTGTGTCCAAACAAATACCTTCTTAATTATAGGAAGAAAGTTTCAAGCCCTTTTCTTCAAGAAAAGATGAGAAGCAACAACCAGAAGAAGATTTCTTGTGTAATACAGCAAAGGGAAGCTAATTGTACATAGAGAGTTCCCAAATATAGCAAAAGTTGAAGGACCTGAGAAAGAATTTTTGTCATATTTGTTTTCTACCATGATGAGAAACTCAAGAACAGCCTGAACAGGAGCAGATGTAATGTAATGTAATAGTGTTATAGTAGCATAGTTAGGAAAATTCTTTTTATTTGTTACTTTATTATGTTAATTTTCGCATGTAAAAAGTCCGCAAGGCAATCAATGAAAATTTCATTCCAAGTTTTGTCAACAAAATATTAGCCCTGGCTCCAAATTCTTCTTTTAATTATTATTACAGGTATAATCTATAGTCTTAAGATTATTAATCATTGTTTAAGAATATTAGTACTATTACTTTTCCAAATTCATATATGTTATAAGATACCATATATGGACAAATATGACAACAATAATATCTTTAAACATATACAAACATATGTCATTAAAACACACACACAATAATCAAAAACTCCGTAGTTCGCATGTGTACATTTAATATCATTTTTGAACTTAATAAGAAATACTCAAAGTTCTCTCAAAATAAAAAAGAAAATACCTCATAATATTCAGTTGTGTTATACTTAGCAAATAATCCTCCATAATGACAATAATTTTCTATATTTACTTCCATTTCAGAACGTAATTTTTGTAGTAGTATTATTCTTAAGTGTTACATTGTTAAAGATTATAATACTAAAAATATTATACAACGTATACCAATTTGATTCAATAATTAACTCAAAATCAATCACAATTGAAATAAATATCCAATAAATAGAGTTTCTACATTATTAGGGGTAATATAAATACTACTAAATACCCGTATATATTTGTCTTATGTATTTTCTAGTCAATGTTTCAGCATAATATTTTAAACATCCCAAGAATTAAAAAAAAAAATTGAATTTTTCTAGTCAAATATTATACCAACTATGATTCATACTTGTTATAATTGAACAGCTTAATTTTCAATCTGTTACTTTAATTTATGCTCCATCAATTTCATACAGTTCAGTTACATGCGGAAGTTAATTCCCGAGTTAAGATTCAGTCTATAATCAAAAGTTGTCTCAACAAAAATGGGTAGCAGAATTTAAACTCAAGAACAATCACATTATTATTGGTCGGCAGCAGCAGTAATAACAACTACAAAAACAGCTCAAGAACAAGACAAGTCTTCCTTTTGGGGGGAAAATACAAGATACTCCCCTGTGTTATGCAAAATTCGCATGAAACTATCATGTGAAATTTTTATTGCATAGAACACCTTGTACTTCTAAGAACTCAACACTAAACCCTCATCATGTTCAAAATAGGTCGTTTAAAATTGGCTTATTCCAAGAAGCTAATTTTAAAATATTTTACATGATGTTGTAGGGACCAATATAAAGTATTTTAAAAACGTTTCTTGAAATGTACTGATCCGAAACGACCTATTATTTTATAAATTGAAGGTTTCGTGCTAAATTATAAAAGTACAATGGGGTTCTATGCCATAAAAAAATTATAGAGTAGTTTCTTACATGTTTCACAAAATATGGGGGAATATCTTGCATTACCCCTTTTTTTGTGATAAAACAAATTATTCTTTTTTCTTTTTCGGTGTAACAAATTGTTTAAACTTATCTTAATTAAATAGGTTCTATCTACATCACTACCACCGAATTGATAGAGCTAGAATAGATCTCTTTCTTGTTAGCATGTTTTGTGTAGGTTTAGAAAATTAAATCTTACTAGAAATACTATTCGTGTTTGACCGTTTGATTTAATACATTATGCATAACAAATCAAACTTAAACAAAAAGTATCAATAATCAGTAATAGATTTTCAAACTCAACTCAATTTCATTTCAATAAACTTAAAAACACGGGATTACTAAAAAAATATCAAGATATTCGAGTCAAACTTATGTTCCATTAACATAAAGCTTGTTCGAACTCAATTATCGAAATCAAATATCCAAAATGCAATCTCAATTTCAATCTCAACAATAAAAATAAATATGGACCAGATCCTATATCTTTTTATTTGACTTTCCCATAATTCAATCATTTAGAAAAGTAGCTGGTTTGGGACCTTATGCTATTTAAAACTTAAACACATGTCTCTCATTTAGCCTTTGATGCCATCACTGCTAGTTGACTACTCTCTATTCATTTATTTTTCTTCTGTTGCTGTTATGTAGTTGGATGTTGAATGTTGAATGTTGAATGCATGAGTTGCAGAATTGTTCAATTTATCAATAAATGAATGTCTAGAAATAAATCTGTGCAAGTATCATTTAATCCAAAAAAAAAGCAAAAAAGACCTTGATGACTTCAAAAGGGTTTGTTGAATAAATAAAAATGTTACCTTGTCACCCTTTGGCAACGCCAATTTTTCCGAGATTACCTTAAAGTCCATTGACAAACTCATTTAAAATCTGTTTGTTATACATAATAAATTAATAGATCAATCCAAACATCTATCATGTAATACTTTATGCAGCTCAGTTCAAGCTTGACACACTAAAAATGACAATTCTCGAGTTTAAGTCGTGTTCAGTAGATTAAGATTTGTTTAAGCTTAATTCTTTAAAAACCATACCAAGTTCAAATACTCGTATTGAATAGGAAGCACATCAAATTTGATCTATGTATTATCCAGACTCAACATGAATCATTTACATACCCCAAAAGAAAAAAACTAAGCATATATATGAATGTATATGAAAGCCCCTTTGTTCAAATAAACTAAGAAAGAATATACTAATAATGTTCACAAACTATGTCACAATCAACAAGGATATATGGAAGCATTACAGAGGCGTAGCAAAGTGTAAAACATGCTTCGCATGTGTCCCATGCAACCATCATCGTTTTGTTAGAAGATAACTTTCGATTCAGGTCAATCTATATCTATACTTATTATAAAAGGGTGAATAATTTAAGTTTTTTTTTTTTTTTTGTGAAGACTAATATACCCTTGTTTGAATTGTAAAGTGATAATTCTATGATAAATATGTAAAAATAGTTGAAGAAGAATAATTAGACATGGAAACTTTTTATATTAATTATGGTAAAGGTATGGTATAATTAATTATGGAGTCTTATTATATTTATCTCCTACATTAAATCCTAAAATTTAGAAATTATCTTTTACATCAACTTTAATAATTTTAAAATTCTTCTCATATAACACATTAAAAAACCATTAAAAAAAATACTGTTATTTTAAATATCTCCTAAAATATATATGTAAAATTATTTTAATTTAGAAACAATATGTTTTAAGTGAAAATATGTTATTTGTATCATTGAAAGATTTAGTACAATATAAGTCATGTACAATCCTCTAATAACAAAATATTACAATTAAACTCTCTTAGATATCATTCTGTTATACAGAAGAAGAAAAAGAAAAACTAAAAAATGAAAAGTTAAAACAGAATCGCGTCTTACCTATAAATGAACCAAAAATACCCATGACTTAGCTAAGTACTTAGTGTTTATTTGGCTAGAGAAGCCATAACCTCGTACTTTCATGGAATTCTTTTCGTGAAATTGGTAAAAAAAAAACTTGTGAAATCGATGAAAATTGCTAAAATCAATTGGTGAACACTGATAAAGTTGGTTAAAAAACGGGTGAAACCGGTCAAAAAAAGTGCATGTTAATCTTAAATACATTTGAAATTGATAAAAATTGGGTTGAATTTGTGAAAAAAAAATGAAAACAACTAAAATGGGTTAAAATAAAGGTAAAGTTGGTGAAAATATGAGAAATCGATGAAAATTAATTCGACTAAAATTTGTAAGAAGAATGATGAAACCGATGAAATCCAGTAAAAACAGGTAAAGCAGGTGAAAAAAGAGTAAAATCGATCAAAAAAATGTAAAGTCGATAAAGACATATGTAATCAATGAAATATTTTGGTGTCTAACATGTGAAATTAGTGAAAAACGTGAAAAATAGGTAAAAACAAGTTAGAATGGTAGAAACGAGTGAAATCAATTAAAAAAAGTTTAAATGATAAAAATGAGGTGAAATCGATAGAAAAATTGTTTAAATCGAAAAAAAAAAAAAAAAAAGAAATCAACCAAAAATGGAAAAACAATTAAAAATGTTATAACCGATAAAAAGAAGTGAGTAAATCGCTAAAAAAATTACACAGTGAGAACATATGAATCGATGAAAATTTGGGTGAAATTTGTAAAAAAACGGATGAAAACGGATAAAATCAGTGAAAAATGGTAAAATCAATCAAGAAAGTTTAAAGTCGGTGAAAACATGTTTAATCAATGAAAAATTCAGATGAATAACATGTGAAATTAGTGAAATAGGTGAAAACGGATTAAACTTTAATCGACAAAAACAAGGTGAAATATGTGAAAAAATGGTTTAAATTGAAAAAAAAATCAACAAAAATGAAAAAATAATGAAAATGGTTATAATCGATAAAAAAATATCTAATATAAATATTTTAACTGGTTAAAAAAATAAACAATAAAAAAATTTGAATCGATGAAACTTCGAGTGACCCGGTGAGCACTGATGAAGTTGGTGAAAAAACTGTTGAAACCAGTAAGAAAAAATGCTCGTGAAACATGTGTCATCGATAAATAACGGATAAACTTAACATGAAAACTACGTATTATGTAATGAACTAAATAATGTTCTTATGATCTTATTTTAGAACAAATTTTATAAGATGTCATGACTAAATCTGTCATCATTTTATATTTTATTACAACTATTTAAACCTATGATTTTTTTTGGGTAAAACAATAATAATTAATAAAAATATATTGAATATCAATCATAAATATATGATATTTTATGACATAAAAATGGCTAATTTTACTCTAATTTACGAAAATAGCCATGAAATTCAAACTAGACACGTACAACGTACGTGCACTTTTCTAGTATCAAATAAAGGTACAGATCAAGTTGTTTCATAATCAGGATATCTATCACACATTAATTCATTTTAACAGCATTGAAAGGATAAGATTATGGAGTTAATTAGTCATACTAAACGGAAACAAATATTCAGATAGTTAATCCTATCTTAATTTTAATTGTTAGAAATTCATCAGAGAACCTAAGATGTCATAATTTTATCCCATCGTAACTTGAAACGTTTCAGATCTCATTTGGACAACCTAAGGCATTACAATTTATCCTAACTTGACGTAAATCATCTAAAATTTTAAGAAAACTCTACGTGTACATCAATTTGTTGTATTATTGGTCTCATATCATCATCACTATAATTGATAAAATAACTACATTAAGATAATAATTCAGTGTTTACCTTCTTCTGCTAACTAATCGGAAATAAGTATCAGTTGACTACACAATCTTTCAATTAAACAAGGCTTTAATTAATTCAGAATGCATCACCTGCCAAACTACAAATATTTAGTAAAAGAACAAAACTCATAAATACCTAAGATGGAGTTGTGATACCGAATAAAAACATAAACAAAAGCAGGCAGCAAGATTCAATGACTCTTTACAATAAAATCATCACCTAAATTTCTAATATTAAAAAAATCAAGAGTTCAGACAAGGACAGGTCAAATGCTGGCATTTAAATGAAAATTATGCAGATGACTACAAACATGTGAAGCTAAAAAATGGTTATTCTAAAAGTCAACCACCATAAATATCACTAGCAATAACACTAAACATTATATTTAAAGAAACACATCAGCAAGCAAAGTCAATACAACTGATTGCTAACCTTTCATAATTGTCCAGCAATGTGGCTTTTGGCATAATATATTTTATTTCCTTCTAGAAGATAGCTAGATCCATGGCACTCAAGGGATGGACCTTAATCCTAGTTTCATATAAAGAGTTCTAAATTAAAAATACGAACATGTGACCAACTTATAAGCTACTTAGGAGGTAAATTAAGTAGAATTACAATCTCATGACTGAATCTTAAATAGCTGAAAAGGGGCTCCCTAGACATAATTTCTCAATCATGTAATGTGCATGTTAGTGTATTTTAGAGTAACACTGAATGTAGAAGCCAAATGATTAAACTCCCGCTGGAATTGTCGGGGCAGTAGCTACACATTGTTCATGGACAATATTCAAAAGAAAGCAATCTCAAGGGTTGACCATGCACGCAAATATAGATTTTCCACTGAACCAACAAGACCGTGTAAATTATTTTGAGTCCCAAGGTTAGAAACATAAAAAGCAAAGACATTATATATGATGATGAATTGCAAATAGTAAGAAGTAATTTCAAAGAACTTAGATTAGTTCAGTAAGTATTTAAGAAATATCACAGTAGGCATGAATTTACCTTCCTAATTCTGACTAAACTTAACTGGAGTAGGTTTTTCTTCTTCAGCTAATAATACTAAAAATCAGTCAAATGTTTTTAATGCTGTCAAAGTCTTAGCCCTAAAGTCACTGATGTAGATGACAAAATGAGCATTGTGCATTCAATTTGGTTAACTGTATCTTAATTTTAACGAGTTAATTATGGAGTTCTCTAATGAAAAAGTCAATGGTATCTTCTCTACTAATGCTGACATAATGTTAAAACATGAAGGACCTTGTGGCTAAAATATCCAAATATCCTCCAAAAAATTGAGCTGTTCTCAGCAGATAGATCTATGAACTACATTCTGTCAAAGGGATTAGGAGCACAAAGAAAAAAAATCTTCCTCATACCTCCCAACATATTAGCGTCAAAAGAAAGTACACAAAAGATTAATACATGTCCTACATATTCAGCTCCAAACTGAATATAAGAAAGGCTTAGCCATGTAACTATTAAATGCTTATGTCTAATTGCAAATTACAATCTTCTAGATAATACTGATGGCATTCACATATTAACAAACCTAGTGTGGTGGCCAGTCTGAAAGTTCAATATCCCAGTCCTTAACTGTAGAGTTTAGAAGGACAAGCTGTTTAGGATCTATAAACAAAGGTTTCATGGATTGCAAAGGATAACAAGAAAAAGAACACTAACCTCATGAACAAGATCCGCAGCACCAGAGAAGTCTTTCTTTTCTTTCTTCAGTAGTTCAAGACGTTCACTGAGGTTACGCTTTTGTTCTTCCGCCTATCAAATAAATTATTAAAGTTTAAAAGTTGATTAGTCCAAATGTTTTAACTTGCTGGGACAGAAACTACCAGAAATAAAAGGCTTATGTTTATCAATTCATCAGGGCTGGGAGGCATAAAGCCCAAATTTATAGCGGATGTTTGGGGCAAAAACCTCCAAAAATAACAAGGAAAGCCAGCAACAAAATGAAACTTTTTTTATGTATCTTTACAGAATTCATGCCAACAATGAGAAGAAATTAATATATCAATCAATTCTAGTAAAGTAGAGATCCGTACTACCTTTCATATATCAGTAGTTCCATCAATTCATGAGATTATAGTTATGGCTCTTTTTCCATTGTCATTGATTGTAATATACAAAACCTAACCCCAAATTAGTTAAATTTATGTTTTCTTGCAAAAATTTGGAATAGAAGAATTTGTGGAATTTTAATTGCGAAGACTTAAAACAGGGCACTGTAAGGGAATTTTATCATATTTCGCATTTGACTAACCTTTTTCAAAAGCCCCGTCAGATACTGGAGTTCTTTTTTCTTTGCTTCTGACAAACTTTGAGCAGTTTCTCCTACATTACTCCTGCAATTTAGTAGTCATTACCTCTTTTAAATTCAGAATAGTACATACAAAATAGAGTAGGAATGCTTAGCAAGAGAGATTATAAACTTCTATTTGGCGTAAAAACAAACTTAATTTGAAGGCAGTCTAGTGTAATAGCTATATTGCAAAAGAATAAAAGTTAATAGGATAAGAAAATTTTGGTGTCTATTTATAGTTGATTCTAAATGGGAAACTTATGAGTTACAAACTAAATCCTTAATATAAGCAGACATACTTCATTGAAACAAGCGGATCCAAATTATGTTCTTCGACTAGCTCCTCTACATGGTCAAGAATTGTTCCTACCTGCAAAAAGTGAACACTAAGTATGGAAAAAATCAAAATAAGGAAAACATACAATCCAACCATTATATTGACAGAGAGATTAGAAAACGCCTAATATGAATGTTGGAGGTCTAATTTACATAATACTTATCGATGAAAATACCTGTGTCTCCAAAAACATCGACTCAACTTCCTCCTGCAAGAATTAAGGAAGACTGTGGTCACCATAATGTATCGCTTCTTCACAACTTTTCCAGTATATTTTTTCATTCAATGGATCAATAAATTGCGAAAAATGACATAGATCATAATCAATCATTTTCCAAATTTCAGAAGGAAGATATCGGCAACTTAAGTATAGCATTAAGAAATAACTAATGTACATAATGCACTAAGCAAGGAGATGATCAATATGTATGAAACTTGTCAATCCCACAATTTTACCTCAACTCCATGGAAACAGGAATATTCTGAAGCACTTACCAATGAAGCACTAAAATGTAAACTAGCACTTTTGGCAGACTATACAAGTACACTAAATCTTTTCTATATATAAATAAAACAACGTGGAGTGCATGCAGAATACCAGAAAATATTCAGATTACAAGCAAATGGACTTGACAGGATTTCAACATTCTTATTTGTTCAATATTATTCAATCTCTTTAGTTGGTATAATTCCATTCATCACTTTTAGATTTCCTTATTTTCACCTTAAATTGTTGACAGAGAAGTGAGTTCAAGTAATGCCACAGTTGCACATGTATGGGCTTGGGCAGGATTATCTGCAGACCAATTTTTCAGTTTTCCTCAATTACCAATGTTGGAGTAACTCTATATATACTTATTTTTCAAAATTCTCTTGATTTCACCAAGATTGTTGCCAAAGAAAGTGAGATTCAAATATCTATGAGTAGTTCTAGATAAGTAATTAAACCTAAATAGCAGTGCCAAGAATCAGACTGCCAACATACTGTCAATGACATCACAAATTTGGATGGAAGCCAAGAGTATTTGACATCAAATTCCATGGACATGACATGCATGGATTATATTGATCATTAAATAAAACAGAGTTTTGAAGGTAGTGACTAACAAACCAAAAAGTAACCGGTAGAATCATAGTGACAACAAGAAGGCCATTCAGATCTTTCCTTTTTAAAAGGGATGCTCAATAGTAAAAGAATCAATACCTCAATGTCTTCATGCACAGACGTAATAACCTGAAATATTAATAGCATTCTCTTGAGACAGTTAAAAATTCATGAATTAAGAGATCATTTACATCTACCGGTAACTATTACTAAAATGAAACAAAACAGTATTCTGCAAAAATGATTTTTTTTCAAAGTTTAGTACAACAGGTTATAATACCAAAAGTAAACATTTCTTGTGTTTAAATTAATCACTAAATTTCTCAAAAAAAGAAAATTACTAAAAGAATCGGAACAAAATGCAGATATAGCATAACTAGTCCTAATATAACTCAATACTATGCTAGAACTAAACTTCTTGCTCTCGTTTAGTTATCGCCTTCTATTAGATTTCAACAACATGGATTGAGCTAAGTCCACTTATATGGCTTAGACTTAACCTCAAAAGCTAGCTTAAGAGTTGAGGATTGCCCAAGAGCTTATAAGGCGAACTTATTATTCATTTCCAACCCATGTGGGACATTTAGTCTCAACACTCCCCCTTTACATGTTGGCGGGCTTAATGTGTGGGTGAAACAAGCCCAATACATGACATATTAAAGCCCAACCTTGTTAATTGCGACATGTGGATAAAGGCCCAACACACAAATAATGACCCTCTAGACCTTGTTAACTGGAGGAATAATGACAACCCAGGCCTTTGTTATATGGGCGAAGTGTGTGGGAAGATAATGAAGCACATCATACGTACAAGGAAGAGCCCATCACGGAAGGACATTCAACATGGGGCTCTGATACCATATTAGATTTCACCAACATGGACTTAGACCTAACTCAACCTCAAAAGCTAACTTAAGAGTTGAGGATTTCCCAAGAGCTTATAAGGTGAACCTATTATTCATTTCCAACCCATGTGGGACATTTTGTCTCATCACTTTCCGTGAATCTCAACTATATTCCATACATCGTCAAACTAAACTCTCCCTTTGATGCTGGGGATTGCATCTTTGGAACTGCCATTCAAGAGTCATAAAATGATAGGGTATTTTAATTGCATATGCAAGCCTCAATCACCAAGTAAAGTTTCAACAAACAGCCATTATATTCATTTTGCTCATTTGAAATCCAAAAATTTAAATATTCCCAGAGTAGTAGTTATTTTGAAAAACATTCCTCCATGGTCCAGGTCAAAGAGCACAAAATTTTAAAAAATTCAAGGAAATTCAAACAGCAAGAGCTAAAAAAGCATGGTCAAATTGCATTTTACATCCTTGTTAAATACGTGGGCAGTGAGCTTAGTTTTATAAAGCATTAGAAGTTAAAGTCCAATTTAATTTCTACAGGGTTTAAGTGCCAACGTGTGCCAAAACGCATTTTGGCCACAAATTAATAATTGAAAAAAAAAAACCTAATACCTGGATAAAGAGTCGGTGGAGGCGTTCCTGCTCAGTTGCTGTAAAACTTGGAAAAGCCTTACGAAATTCCTTAATTAATTGAAGAAAGGAAAATAGATGAGTAGAGTACAAATCAATATGCGTAGGGTTAAACAGAAAATCATTCGATTACCTCTAGGGAGCATGCGGTTAATAACGAGCGCAGGCCACGTTTGAATGATTTTTTCAAGTTCAATTGCCTGGATCCCGGAACTGATGCATTCGCTTCCATTTCTCTCTGATAGAATTCAAAAGTAATTTCAAGTGCAGAGAATTATGGTAGGAAGGAAGAAGAGGCGGGAGAATGGAAAATGAGTGGTGCGGCGCAAATAATAATCAAATACTATCAACTAATATATATTGGCCATTTTAGCTGGATTCTATTCAACTAATTGGCTTGGGCCCGTTATCTCCGTATTGATGTTTTAGCCCATTTTCTTTGGACTTGTCCTTATTTTCCAACTTTTTGGGCCTGTTTGTTTGGCGTTTGGAAAAGTAGTTTGGGAGAGTAGTGGAGATTTGTGAAATAATCTCGATTTGCGTAATGTTGTTTGTTTGGGTTTTGAGAGAGTGGTTTGAGAAATAAAGTGGGTGTAGGTTTTTTTAGAAGAGTTGGGTTGTAGGTGTAAGATGTGTAAGACTTTATGTCAAATCATGTTTGTTATGTGAGATAAATTGTGTAAGAGATATGTTACTTTATGTCAAATCAAAGTAGAGTTTGTATATGTTTTGTTTAGAGATAAGAAAATTGTTGTTTGTTTGGCTTTTGAGAGAGTAGTTTGAGAAAATTAATGGATGAAAAATTTATTTCGAAAAATAGAAAATATGTTTGTTTGGCATTTCCCAAACACGAAAAAATTCTGGGAAACGCCAAACAAACAGGCCCTTTGGGTTTTAAACCCCAAAAATGAAGAAATTGTACAAATTTAAACGAAAGTTAAAAGTATAACTAACTCTACAGGAAAAAAATACAAAATCCATGAAGAAAGTAATTACCAATTACCAAATAAAAAAGGGACCTATAACAACCTCCAAAACAAACTTGACAGTCTGTATATAACAGTATATATTTTTATAGTATATAGATGTGATTTACCTCACCTCTATTATTTGAAATGTGATAAAATTATGGTATTTTGAACACGATAGCTCATCAGCCACATAATAATATAGTATATATATTCCTTGGATTATTATATATATATATATACCTCTTCACAATTATCAAGCTTCGCTTTAATGTTTTATTTGAAAATAAATTAATAAATTCACAACAATATTAATTACTATTATTTGATTTTTGAAGAAAATAAAAAATGAGGCCCTGGATTGCAAATATATTGCTTGTCACGCTGGTGCTCAGCTCGGGTTTTCTTGAACCCATCATGGCAGATTCAAGTAAGTGGCTCTTCCTCCTCCTATTTCAAAACCCTTTTAAAAGTCTTTACATTTTTTAAGTTAATTAATAAAGGAAATTGGACTGGTAATATTTTCTCTCGGCTCAAATAAATTTTACTGATCTTATAATTCTCATGAAATGAATTATCGATCTAATTAATTAGATTTTATATGTTTTTTATATTTATTTTTTAATTCCATGTATTTCTTCTAATGAAAGATTTGTGCAATTCGAAATGTGATGTGAGGTGCTCCAAAGCAAGTCTTGAGAAGCGATGCCTCAAGTATTGTGGAATTTGTTGTACAAAGTGCAATTGCGTACCTTCAGGGACTTCTGGAAACAAGGACGAGTGCCCTTGCTACAGGGATATCAAGAATTCTAAGGGAAACCCTAAGTGCCCTTAATTAATTAAATCCATATAATATATATAATCCATATATAATTTGCTCCTATAGATCACAAATCAATAAGATCAATATCTCCTATCTTATCATATAAATTAGTTTTATTTTAAATGTGTTAGATATATATAAACTAAATTAAATACTCCAAAAATAAGATTGTTCCATTGTATTTGTACTTGTTGTACTTAATAAACAACATATATATGGAGCATTTCATTTTGTGTTTACTTCGAGATTGTGTCTTCATACTCGTACCTGTACTTATATCCAAAAGACGGCTAGCAAAATTTGTACATTATTACTTGTAGCATGCATGTGAATTAAGTATTTCCATTTTATGTTTATTATGAGATCCTACATGTGCGACGTTGTTTCTAATTAGTTAAAAAGTAGTTACGTATGTGCTCGAACGACAAATAATACATGAAAGACATGCAATCAAGCAAAAATTAAAATGAAGAGATCGATGATATAATTAAATTGAACTTTAGTTTGTATTTTTTGGAAAAGGAATATTGAACCCAAAAAAAATGTTGCCAATTTGGTACTCGTTAAAATAATATATTCTGAGCTCCACTTTTGTTGAATCAAGTGCACTAGCTGCATATACAATTAAGGATTGTTGTGCTCTTAATTCCATTGTCTCAAAATAAATGTCGATATCATTTATAATTTATTCAAAAATTGCATGCTTTGTTTATTTTTTCCTGTTGGCTTTCTTGATGCCTTTTCAGATAATCGAAACCATGTATAAATGTATTTTGTCTCGTAATTGGTTGGACAATTTTAGATACTTTTCTAATATTCATGCCAAACAATTAAACTAGTGATATTGCCAGAGCAACAATTGTTGCTGCCAGAGTAATATTTCTACATTTCCAAAAATACCCTTGTAATTAAATACATTTCAATATTGATTTTAGTGCACAGATTCAATTTCTGTCTTTTTTCAATGCTAATTAATGTCACCATCATCACACTTTTCTTTTTTTAATAAATCACCACCATCACTTCAGCAAATCCACATCCATCTACGTTATTCCTCCATTCACCCACTTAAGAGAATCACAATATGAAATTTAAACTTCTTTTTTCTTTTTCTTTTTCTTTTTCTTTTTCTTTTTGTTGGTTTCAAAGTTTGGTTAGCAAATGGATAATAAGTTTTACAATTTATTATTTCTTTTCAAGATTTTTACTGAAGAATTACTACCGGTGGTGTAATTAAGTGCAGAATTACACCATTGATGCTCCTCATACAATTACTAAAATTTCCAGTCCATTCTTGAACTAAAAGATGTAAGATAACAAGAAAAGGAGAAAATGAATAAAGGGTTCCGGTTGGGTAAAATATGATCTTGAATTATAATTCCATGCTAGTTGTAATGAACTAAAATCAATTATAGGAGAAAAACATCTAACATTTTTAAAAGATTATCGAAGAAATAGGGAGAATTAGAAAAAGTTATAATTTCATAATTCATATCTCTTTGGATTAAGAAAATATGTCTCAATTCTGTATTAAGAGGGCTATATTTAATTTAAGGTCCATTTTATTTTTATTTGATTAAATATCATTTCACTTCTCCTTTTCCTTTTCACGAGTGATAGAGATGATATGATATAAGTATATAACAGAATAAATTGGTGAAGAAAGAGCAAAAAGATTAGGAGTGATTGATAGTATAAGACATTAATGAAGAGAGAAAAAAAAATATAATAATTAATGTGAGAGAAGGATAATTAAGGCAAGGGCATATTAGGTAGTTGATAAACATTGTTCTAGCAGTAACAATTGTTGCTCTGGCAATATCGCTAGCCTAAAAAAAATCGTCTAATTCTGTTTTATCTTACATTTAATGAAATTAGAAACATCTCTTGAATCTCATAAATGTTCAAGTAACAAGGAATCAAAATTGTGTGTTATATAGTCTTTTGATTTCATCGATTTAAAGCTAATATTATATCTTCTCTCTAAATTTGAAAATTGTGAAGTGACTCGAAATGTGCACTGAGATGTTCGAAAGCTGGTCTAATGCATGAAGTATTGCGGCATTTGCATGTAGTTGTGTTACCTCTGGAAACAAAAAATGAGTGACCTTGGCATAGGGATAAGCTGAACTCCAAGGGAAAACCCAAATGCCCAAGTTAGGCACTCAATTTGGTCTCCACATTTAATTGTTATTATATACTTATATTATGTTAAAATAAATCATATACTGTTGTTTTCAATCGACCAAGTTGCTCCACATAAGACATTGTTACAAACTATAGTATTGTAAAAATTAAAAGTACTTAGCAGACTAAATCCGGTTCACTTTTAAGGTTTACGTTAAATAGAATAAAATCACAAACAATTTTAACTCTTAATAAGGAGGAATAATAAACTATATATTAAACAAGACGACAATAACCAGTTACATAACACGTAATATGTATATAATGTGGATTTATTAAATTTTAATAAAATTGAGTCTGAAGAAGTAGAATGAAACATAGAAGAAGGGCACAAGGATAAGGTCAATAAGCCAACCACACCAGTCAATTTTGATATGAAAATTTCAAGGGCATAAAGTTGGTGAATAGAACAAATGCCCCCGCTAAATTACCCTTTAATGCTTCAAAATTTTAAAAGTTCAAAACATGCACTATAAATCTATACGCGGACAGTACAAGAACCTCTATTCACCATCACTGAATTTCTACATACATTATGATATCCTGCATCCAATACACAAAAGTACACCTGATTTTACTACTAAACATGAGGGGTCCTTTTACACTCGGCTCACGTATCCTCCAGATTTCTGCTCTTGAATCCGGTCAGATACCCTTGGATTATATCCTCAAAAAAGCTTAGACAGTCATGAAGCAGCAGTGACATAAAGCAATAATTATCAAGAAATCAAAGTTTTAGCCAAGCAAGTCCTTGAATAAATTGGGATTCTGACCTGATGGAGTCACACCCAATTGCCTTACAAGTGCATCCTTCTCCAATGCTTCCTTCAGATTAGGTCCTTTGTTCAATTGTTGTTGAATCGAACGCTCAGTTGTACTCTCTCCAAGACCGTTGCTGCTATTCACATTTGAGACTTGACTGGCAAAATCGTCACTCTGTGCACTCAAGGACATGTCTGCAAAGAGAGACGAGAAATCAGGCGCCTCAGTGGCACCAACTCCACCAGTAATCAGCGAGGTTGTATCTTGCGTAAGATCCAAAAGACCTTCCAATTGCTTGAAAGGATCTATAGACGGTGCACTAATATTACTAGATGGTTCACCCAAATCCATCAAATCTGGCGGTGGTGGTTGGGATGTTTTTACGGCAACATGGGACTTGTCTGCAGTGTGATTCTGTGTTTTTGAGGTCTTCTGGCTAGAAGAAGAATGTCTTCTTTCAGATTTTGAAGCACCCCCGAAAAGTGAAGCAGCCAGCTTTTGCTTTTCAGGCGGAATCTCTACTTGCTGCTTTCTTGAATCATAAGATACTACTTCACGTGCTTTTGAATTTGAAATGCCTACTGAATCATGTAGAGTTGCCTCATTCTGAATCTTCACAGTATTGTTGCTCGATTTAGGTGGTTCAGGAGTGGAGTAATTAGGCCGACCCCACTTCCTTTGAACTCCATCTAGTCGTAGTTTGAGGTCTGATGATCCAGCATCAGAGGAAGAGGCAGATGTAATGGATGTAGTGGGTTGGATGATATCTGCAACATAAGATAGCTCTGGGACAGGAACAAGTTCGGTTGAGGATGCAACTACTGGAGGCAGTGAGGGCTTGGGTATCTCATAGGCCTCAAACCTAAGAGCATGTGTTGAGGATTCAAGATCTTCTTGATTCTTGAAGTTGTTGATGTTGTACATTCCAGAACGTTCGCTATCAGGGATGTATGGTTGAGCACCATTTTCCAATGATTGTTGGACATAACCATCAAGAAATGAAAGATTCTTGTCAATCTGCATGTGAATGATAAATTTACAAGCGATCATCAATTGGAAGATATTAATAATCAAAGTCACAAACGCAAAACAGTTAACAGCAGAGGATTAACGCAAGCTTGCTATATATGTAAACACTGATATTTGACGAGCCAGGATAATAAATCCAAAAAAAATCCTAATAAGTACCAATAACATAGAAAAAGTGTTGTATGTTACGGACATGTGATGATGGCATGGTGCCATGTTGCAAGCAAATGTCATACAGTACTATGTCAAAAGGTTCTTTTCCAATTCAAGTGAACTGGTAGCTTTATCACTTGGGAACCACGTAATAATGTCCTTGGAATTAGCCTCTCATCTACAAGTCCTGGAGATCAATGTACATCCATGATGAACCAAAATATCGGGATCACCATTTTTTCACAGAAAGAAACCATCCACGATCACAATAATCCAAATTGGACGTACATGGAACTCCAGGGCATCCTCACTGAGACTACCAAATGTTGTCCGGCCTAGAGGGTGGCTGCCCAAGCATATTCAAATATCTTATGATGTTTTAGGGGCGTTAAGATGTTATTTTATGAAATGTTCAAAGTATAAGGTTTAGGGAGCTGACCATTTTGTGAGCTCATAAGCTTACTTGGGTCAACATTTTATATGGAGTGCAAAAATCAGATGGGAGCAAATAGTTTCACAAAGATTAAAAATCATGTCTACTGTAACACCATTTTTATTGAAGTGAAAGGCAGCAAGATTACTTTCTGTTAAGAGAGTTATATTTGGTGTACATCGCTCCAAAAAGGGAAAGAGAAATCCAAATGAAGGGTTAGGGAAAACTATAGGAGGACGAAAAGCGCCCTAAAATCCTGTAAGTAATCATGCTAAACCAACAAGTATGCATCCAATGCACTTTAAATCTGCTATGCTTACTATACTGCTCCAGTTCTGAAAAACAAAAGTTAAGAAGAGGAAATATGAAGACATTAAACTCTTGTGCTGCAGGAAAACGTATACGATATTTGTTATCAAATTAATAAGAATGCAGACTGAGCTTTCATATTGTAATCACAGTATCCTTTTCTCACCATATTTTCTTAAGAGTCCTGCTTTCTTGCTCAAGAAACACTACAGGAAACTCAAACTCCAAAGCAGTCAATCTTCACAAAACATGCTACTTATCCTATTGAGGTTTCAGTCCTCCACTTTTAGTTTTTGTTTTAATTTTAGAAAAGTTCGTTGAAATGACAGCAAAGCTATGAATTGCAGATAAACAAGTCATATCAATTGGTAATATTTAGTCTAACAGCTGAATTTAGAACATTAAGAAGCACATATGAATCTAACAATCTTTATTACAGCAGCAACTTCCTGGATGAGCTGCAACACATCACAGAGACGATCAAACTGACAATCCAGCAGATGCATACTACTTGTCACGCACTGATTGTATTCGAGAACTTAACAAAACAACATTACTCTTATTCTTTTAAAGGCTTTTAAAAGAGGTAGAGAGCGAGAGAGTATCAAAATATAAGAGAAACATCTGACTAGCTTGTCAAACTAGTCATGGACCAGAGTATAGTAGAGAACTTGATATAAATTCTGGCAAAAAGTATTACCTCAATGTCCTCACAAGTGGAATCCACTGGCATTATTTTCTTAACAGCATGAGCATCTAAACCAAGGATTGCTTGAAGCTCATACGCACGCTGTTGCAGATCTGTTGAGTGGGATGCTAACATCTCCTCAATCAAAGACTGGCACTGCAGCAGAGAAAGTGTTACAATTTAACAATCCTTTCTACAATGTTCAAGTAGTCAAAGAGTTTGATTTCAAAGAAAGATTTTCTAAACACTCTAGAAACTTTTAAGCAAAACATTAACGAAAATTTAAGCAATTAGCAAAAACATGTATTCAAGATATCAGAATTTTTTTCCATTTCATAAATGCCCAAAAAGAACAATTAAGCTTGAGGACTCTTTCTGTAAGTCCGTGTACAGCAAACTTTCCTACATGAATCATTCGTTCATATCTAGAACACTAGCCTAGCATACGTGCATGTTTCACTTTTAGAATTGTTAGAACATCTGACAAGAACATGGGTTGTTATACCATGGCTTTTCGAGCACAAAAGTTGATTGAGCCATAAATTGCAGTTCACTGATGAGATTCTGTCAGTTTACATTGAATCAGAAATCTTAACAAGCGAAGATTAGTCTCGTCCTAGCTAAAAACCATTACAGAATTAAATTATTTCATTTAACTATAAGCAGACAGAGAATTTAAGGTACAATTACTTGCACCAAGTAGCGTGACAAAAGACGAATCAATTATAGCTGGGTCTATTATTAAGACAAAACAAACACAATGCTAACCTAGTGACAAATGTTGTTATCAAGGAAATTTGATGCAAAATAACAACCAATCGACTTATTAATACACAAGAAAGAAAGCACAACATCTAAAACTGAAAACCATCAAAGCTGCCCATTAGACATGACAATTATACATTCCAGAACATAGTATATGAAACTGAAAACAAAATTAGAATGTGTAGCCCCAAACATACCTCAGGTAGTATGTCCACTTTTCTTCCAGCTGCTATTTCAAATGAATATATCTTCATAAGTGCAGTTACTGCATAAGCCTTGATAACAAGAAGGAAGAAATTAAGCAATTGTGAAGAGAGATCAGATATTAGGTTAATGCTAAAGAATATGAATTTACAACTTGCTGACAGAGATAAGGTAGAGTATCCCAAAAAAAAAATGAACAGATGGTTCACTGCACCATGGCTCAACTGAAAGCCTTGGGGAAAAGGAAAGCAGAATTTTATAACTGGAACAAATTTAACTATTAGCAATAATGTACTTTGTAGTACTAGTTGTTACTTTGAATGCATGAGACATGCTGATTATCTGGCAAAGTTAAAAGAGATTTTCCTCTTTATTTTAATAGTATATTTAGATAATCTATTTGCATTTTCCAACATATACTAATTATATCTTTAGCACTACACTATAACAAGTGATTTACTGAATTTTTATTATGCAAGAAAATGCTTATACTAAATTTATTGAATTTCCACCTATATTCTAACACATGCAGCATAAATGCAACACCTAAGAGTCCAAACACCAAGAGAGTATTAGATAATAAACTAGCTACTACTGCAAATGTTTCTGCGAAAAAACAAACTTTTCTCCACCGTGAGCAATTCATGCTGAGAATCGTTGAATTAGAAAGAATGCAAATATTGCAAAATATGTATTTGAATATAAGTTATCTTAAAGAGGCGATATCCATTGGCCAAACAATCTTCTACCATGAAAAGAAAATACAAAGGTGCAAATTTATTACTATTGCTGAATTGGTGGATGAGTTTCCTTTGAGCTATTACTCTTCCAATATTGTTCAGCTTCAAACTTATCTTTAAATGCTGAAAGAAAATAAATCTTTTTCATATCTCAAAAAGTACTCATATTGTTTTTGGAGGGAAACTTTTTGCTTTGATTTAAAAATAGGATCATGTGAATTTATTTGCTGTAACAGTTGCATGCTGTTGAAATTATTTTAAAGAGGATTTTAGACTGGTGATATAACGTTTGAGGCTCATAAGATTGAAGTATATAATTTGTAGCTCAGATTTTAAGATATAAACACATTCCTCACTTGTTATCACAATGTCATACTAAGCTATCAAGGTAACTAGCCATCATAATATTGTGACTCTAAGTGACAATCATCAATTACGATTTTAAATGCATGAAATTTTGTAACTTTACTTGAACTTGGAGTCAATATGGACCATGTAAAGATTCTCTATTATCACACAATCTGGTTCCATAAGTTTCAGGTGATTGGTCTTGTGGAAGGCACTAGTCACTACAAAGTACCGGACTCAGGTTCGAATCCCTGTTGGGAGAGGTACCCACATATGTGCCCAACCCGCCTCGAAAGGGATTAAACCCTTGGGAAACCAAAAAAAATAAGTTTCAGTTGCTTTATTCTTAAAACACAAGTACTGATTACTTCACATTATTGCTTGCATTTCAAAGGTAACGTGGCATGCTAAATCGCATTTTGTGATCTAAAGGAGAAAAAGTTGCCAAGATGACTACTCCGTAAATTTTGAGTGGCAAATATATTTAATGGAAGTAAAATTCCTTTACTCGAAAAATATATGGAAAAGAGAAAGCAGACGTCGGGTCAAAAGGAAAAGCTAAGGGAGCTTGTTGCCAAAAAATCAAGTTCAGGGGTGCCAAGAAAATATTCAAATCCAAACCCAATTTCTCCTCAAAAACCAATTAACCAAAAAAAAATCCAAAATGTATTAAAATGCATAAATTTAAAATCACAATCTTGACAAGTTACACCACAGTCAGAACAAATAACTTCACCACGCGAACATGTAATTGCACCATATAACAAAAAATGCATAATCTAAAGAACTTTGGTACCTACTTTAACTAAGTCATCTGTCGAATGAGCCTCTGCCAAGTCACACAACTTCCCGGTAATATATGAGGCAGAATATTTTCCATCTGCAGTCCCATATTCCCCCAAGACCCAACAAATGACCTGTAAAATAAATATATAAAAAAAATTAACCAACCACACACACACACACACAGAAAGAGAGAGAGAACCAAAATACACGACTGAAGATAAAAACAGAAGAAACCAAGCCTTGACATAACAGAGATGAGGGGGGAACTGAACAGAAAAAAGATGGAAGCCTAGAGGTGATAGAACATACTTGAAGAAAAGCAGATGGAAGTTTCGGCTCTCCCATAATTTGAAGATACGACTCCACCTGCATTCAATAGATTATTCCAAGTATCTTTAGCAGTGCCATGACCATAATAATGATCTTTCATAAACAATTCAATGAAAGCCATATGTAAACAGGAAACACCGTGTCCATTGTCCATAATGTGCAAAACTGTTTTTGGGAAATACAAATTTGTAGAAAGAATAACATAATGGACGAGTGATAATAAAACTGAGCAGCTATCAAGCATAGTCAAGGATCATAAGATAATGCTTTGTCTCCAGATGAATAATTCAAGAATAAAAGGTATGACAATAAAACACGCCAGCAATCAAGCAAGTCAAGGATTATTAAATGTCTTTACATCCAGAAGTGCATGTCAAAAATCAGACTAAACCCACCTATTTTTAGTTGTGCCAAGCCAACAAATCCGTAAGAAATGCATGGCTAGAGACTCACACTAACATTATTAGAACTGAACTAAGTCAACTCCCAATGAGCCTAGTGAATGAACTCATCTGTTTACTAGCACTCAGTTATAATTTAGTTTAGTATATGTCAGACAAGAGATTTAAGAGAATTAAACATAGAAAGAAATTTCAATGATTTGAATGACATTTTTGTAATACAAATTAGACCTAATATTTTCTATGGCACATGAGACTGGACCCACTAACCTTCGATTTCCTCCTGATTTTATATCATGAGTTGTCAGGTCTCATTAGATTATGTTCTCATAGCTTAGACAACCGCATGGAGAAACATATATTGGTTAACTAAAAATTTAGAAGTGTATGAATCAATCACAGTTCCAATCCCCTAAGTGAAGAGGGATATCGGGATATTAAGATCTCCGTATATCATCTCTAATATCCCATCAAATAAGAGATGAAACTAATAACAATGATTCAAAAGTTGAAGAAATAATCTATAATAATTTGAACTGTCAGCATGTAAAAAGAATCAATTGTATCATTTGTACTCATAAAGAGAACATACGGCAGAAGATCTAAGCTGACTATCTACAGCATCATCATCCTCTCCAAATCCCTCAGCAATCAACCGCATCAAGTTATGAGCAACTTTAGAATTCACCAGGTCCCCTGCGTGCTCAAACACTTTATTCATGGTCTGCCAGATTTAACAGAGGACAGAAGCATAAAATCAATAACTCTTCCAAATATAAGCTATATCATGAGGTTCAATCATTAAAGAAGCCCATGTACATAAAGTAACCTGTATAAACCATTGGTTGCTTGGTGCAAACTGTTCTGCAAGTTCAACACATCTGGATGCTATTTCAGTTTTGTAATGACTGTCATTGATGCTTATCATATAGTTAATCATGCGGTCCACAATTACTTCTACATTTGATGACTTGGTCATTTTATAGAGCAGTTCAAATGTCTTGCGCTTTAGGGTGTCATCGGGGTCCTGTATCATGAAGCATGCCAGCCATTACACTGAAGTCTAAATGAGATAACCAATCCAGCAATTCATGAGCACATCAGATCATAATTACAAGGAAATATGTTCAGCCAACTTTTCTCCACTAACTAACATTGATGAAAAGATTTATAATTGCAATCTTTTTCCATATAAATCTTAGTGTTGATACTCACACTAGGTCTTTATATGGATTGCATTAATTGCATTCAGGGGAAGCCGACTTCTATGGACATGAAAACTTCAAAACATTAGTAAGTTAGAAATATAGTGTTGGTACTCACACTAGGATAGCTACTATGTAAATGAGACAAAACAAGACCACTAGAAGAAGTAAAGAGTACACAAACTAAAGAGTTGGAGCAATGAAGCCACATCTGACATCATCATCAGTGCCAAGCAAATACTATTTGCTTCCAATTATAGAATAAAGCAACTCTCACCTCCAAGCAATCAATGACAGCCAACTGGTGTTGTTCAGCTATTTCTGGGCTTATCTTTATCAGTCGACTAAGAGCATCAATACCAAGATATCTCAGATTGTGGCTGTCACTCTGTGAATGAGATATAATGTCACAATCAACTCAGATATAACAGAAATCATTATGAACAAAATGAAACTAAGTTGCAGAATACAGACTTTAAGAAATTTTGAAATGGCATCAGCAGCAGCTTCTAGCAACTTTGGGTTGGGATGTAATGAGGAGACACAGCAAATGCACTCATAAAGAATGGCATTGCCAATATTGCTTGTTGAATCACTTTTTCTGATTATGTCACCAACAATTGTATATATTTGTTCACTAGCCTTTTTGTCACCACTACCCAGTAGGGATAGAATTTTCAACAATTTGATCTGTCAACATAAAGTACAAACTATCCATTATTAGTGTACTGATACAAATGATAAAATGGAGAAAATTCTATGAAATTGGGCATTCCTCAATGCGAAAGCCTGCATCTATGAAACAATTCACATCCCTGCATTTTCAATTCCTCGAAAATGAGGTATGCGTTTTGCAATGGTTGTTTCATGTTTGTTCCAGGGTATTTATGTCTTTTAAGAGTACATTAATATACAGCCAGTACAATGGGTCCCAGGGGAAGGAATTTGGAGATTGTCAACAAAAAACTAAGGAAAAATTAAGGGTGCATTTGCAAAGAAGCAAACTCGTGATAACACTATGAAAAGGCATACCGTAAACAATAAATAAACACACACCAAACCATTAGGCATTAATAGCAATGGGTTATTTACCCTCCCCATCATGATTGAAAATAATACTGATAAATAAGAAGACATAAACGTGAAGGACAAGCTAACCTGAACAAATGGAGCTGGCATCTGATGATAATCATAACTCTTTGGTAGTCTACGTTCTGCTACTTGCTTAAGAATGTTCACGAAACTGACCACCAAATCCTTGTACGAATCAACATCAGTCATAATGAGATCAAAAAGAGGACAAAGTGTCGCACCCATAACACCAGGATCATTATCGCAAAGCCTCTGCAACACATGATTTGTTAGCTAACAATGTAAGATTACTTCCAGAAATCAAAGGAATACTTTTGATGCACATGGTAATCAATGGAGACATTAGCTCAAAAATATGACTCTCTATCATCTCGTCCGTATGCATATTACTAAACATCTATTTCATAATTGGCATGAAAACAAAACACGTGCATTAATTCTCTCTTTTTCTTTTTTGGTGTCAATTTACTCTACAGTAGTATGTCTGCAGTTATAAGATATCTAGAAAAATACCGAACTGGAATTGTAACAACAAAGTTTACAGGCAAATAGATATAAATATACGCAATTTCGAATATTCCAACTAGACTATGTGTGAAACCCCTGACAGTGAACACTTCTAATTAATCCAAGGAGCAAGTATCAAAAATCCATCTGTCATCAGAAGTGTGAAGTTATACAGCGTATCTAATTCAATATATCATCAAATTTCCTCGAATTTTTATATATTATTCAGAACTCTCTTTCCGATTCAGGAAACAGCTCCTTCCTGGGGATCTCCACTTATCTTATCTTCTCTAAGCACATTTTTGTCTAACTTAACTATGCAGAAGAAAATGTACAAGTTTCCTTTCATTTTTTCTTACAATCATACACTACAAAGTTAAATTTTTTAAGCAAAGTTGTACTCGTTTTACTCGCGCTTTTTTTTTTTCAGATGACATGTCTACCTCATGTACATTATAACAGCCTGAACACCTAAAGATTTTCCCATTCATACAGATACACATGCTGATATAGAACCAACTACACGTTCGCGATAGCATATGCTTGCCAACATCATCAAAAATAAACTTGACGCACTACTCAACTTTCCTCTCCATATGAGACAGGACACGACCGCTAATCTACACGACAATGAACATCATATCTGGGAAAAACAACAATTAAATAAATACCACTATTTAATGTGCATCACAAGTAAGTATGCCATATAACTATCTAAAAATGGAGACTTTGCAGTTAAGCATACACAGCACTCATATATTCACCTTGCGGAAATTGGAAACAAGATGGGAAACAGACCCCGGCGCCCTCTGATAAAATCGATGAAGCGCCATGACAGCTTTCTTCCTCACCGTCTCCTTCTGATGCCCCAGTAACTCCACCACTTGAGGCAAAACCGCAGGAATCGTCTCCTCATTAATCAACCTACACACGGCATTCAAAGCCGCGCAAACCACCAAATAATTATCGCTCTTCAAATCCTTCTGTATCGTGTTCACAATCAATATGATCAAATCGTGATCCTCGTTCAGGAACAACGTAACAGCCAGATATCCAGTCCTTTTGAGCAGCAAATTTTCATCGTGAGTCATTTTGACAGCGTGAATGTATCCGAAAGAGGCATCGTGACCGAGCATCTCGACGTATAAAAGGCGAATTAAGTATTCCTTGAGCTTGAATTTGGGGGTATTTGGGCTGGATAATCGAGATTTAAGGGTTTCGATTTCACGCAGCACAATGCGGTCCTCCTCGGCTTTGGATCGGGTCTCGCCGATGGATTTGATGAGGTCGAGGAACTCCTTAGACTGCCCGAAACCACCTTGGGAGCCCATCGCAAGCTCCCGACCAATTGTTTTCAACTGCTCCATATCTGAAAATTGATCAGTTTCAAATCAATCCGGGGTCGAAATGGAGAAGATTTGGGTTTAGGGTTTGGAATTGGTGTTGATGAAGATCTAGAAAGAGAAAAAGAGAGATTTCTTAGAATTGAGATTAGTGTGTATGTGTCTGTAGACTGTATAGCTACGTGTGTCGTGTTGGTGGGGAGAGAGAGTTGCAGAAGAAAGAAGACATTATAATGGAGGATCTGGATGAGGTACAACTATTTAAGAGGAGGGTATAACCATTTGTATTGTACACAAAGAAAAACAAAATAGTAATAAAATTTGTCATTCTCAATTTATCACCAAAAAAATAAATAAAGAATTAGTCATTTTCCTCTTCCAGTATTTTAATACGGAATAGGAAAAAAATAACAACGCAAGTGTTCCCTGAAAAATTAACCTTGGATCAAGGTTTTAAATAGGATGTAAAGCAGAAGTACTATTTTCCACGGTGGATTTGCAATAAATTTGGTCAAATTTACTTCTACATCCTCATCTTCTCCAATCTATCGGCGCCGCCATGGGAGCAAACGCCCCCCCCCCCCAACCCAATGTATCAAATGGAATATTATATTGGATGTGAAGAAATTCTTTCTTTTATGTGAATGGGCTGAACTCCATTTCTTTTATGACAAAGTATCCTAATTTTCTATTAAATGACTGTTTTCTTTAGCTAAGTAGAGTAAGTGAAATTATTGACATAACTTTCTTAAGGTTTTGTATGTGATTAGTTTACGGATTTACAAGTTAAGACTGCATCACTAGGTCAAACAGAGCTGATCCTGCAGTATCAGGTGGTTTGCCTGTGTTAGGAAATATTTTTTCCTCTTAAATTAAATTATGTTTTCTTTTTAGCATATTGTTGTTTTTTCTTTTTTATGTAAAAAATTGTGTGATGAACGACAAATTGGGAAAAGTCTTGAGATAATTTATACTAATCCGGACTATGTTGTAGTTTAGACGACCAGTTAATATTTTACAATATTTGGGACTTTCATTTTTACTATTTTTTGTAATTATTCAAACATTAAATAATTTGTTTGTATGAAATTGACTATCTAGGAATTGAAGGTTGCTCAGCTCATATAACAAGCCGACTAGGGCGATTTGGCCCTAATCAGGCAAACCAACTTAGCCTTAGATTATTGAGTTATTATGTTCAAGACTCTCTAAACACACGGACACCTTTACATTCTTATTTAAAATAAAATACCAGTTTCTTTTCTGATTTTGAGAAAAATTATATATAACTTTGCATTTTGGGACACCGTTATTCACATGACTTTGCTCTATACAAACTACCGTGGCTTGTGGGGAGGCTTTAAATTCATCAAAATCTCAGATATAATCTTTGACGATGTTACCTTTTACCCAATCGAATTATGAACAACTCAATTATGTTGAATATATAAAATAAGATATAATTAACTTATATTTAATTGCATAATTTAGTGAGTTTTATGCTAAAAAACGAGGATTTCATAATGATAATTATTTTTTTAATCACAAAAAAGAGGGAAAATCAAATCATACCAAAAATTTTTAGTTCTTCATTTTTAGGTTGAACTTTTGGTCTCTAGCTAAATTCGATGAACGAACGTCCTTGATCTTTTTAACCATTAGTCTTCAAGTTCTCTGTCTACTAAGTGGGTGGGCACCAATAAAAAGATTCAGAAAAAACTAAAATCAAGATTTAGGATGGAAATTTTGCAGGAAGAATTTTCTCCAGTTTTTGGGGTCAGGGTCAATTTTTGGTGTAGAAAAAAAAATTCTTCATACATATTTGTTTCTGATTTATGTCAATTACTTTCTCCTAGCACCAACAGAATCCCGTCTCATCCAACCTAGGTAATTGCATCACATATATAACTCTTATATTATTAAAACTCTCTTCCTCCCCTTTTCTTTTACTCCTTCTACTTTAAATTTTATTTATAAAAAAAAAAAGTATTATTTTGGAACATCTTAAAAAATAATAGGAGTAAACATTTAGAGACATAGTAAAATGCAATTTCCTTAAATAAGAATTTCCTACTCAAATTTAATTCAACATTTAAATATGATTTAATCAATTATGATACTTTCAGTTGGTTAATTCCTAACTAATCAATTAAATGTTGTATTTAATTTCTTAACTTATATATAGAAAAATGATTTTTCTAAGTATGCCAAGAATTTAATTGTTCTTACATTAGGCTCATTTGTAGATTAATAGGAGTTGAGGAGCGAGATTAGACCTATGGACATGCAATTACAAGCTCCAATAAAATGAATAACTAATCTTCAAATTTATTAATTTCAAGTGACTCCACTTAAGACCCGGAATTACATTCATGTATTTACATTATATTATATTTTACTCGAAAGATCAAAATGTCCATTGATATAACCATTACATACGATTTATCGATCCCTCCAATAATTGATCTATAATTGAGCTAATCAGATTATCGTTTTGCCCCAGTAATTGTTTCTTTATCTTTAAGTTCCATTAATATTCACCAGCGACTAATTTCATTTATGAAAAAAGTATTCGAATCATTCAGTTTTAGAATTAACATTTAAGAGAATCAATTAACCCAACTCTCTGCAAAAAAGAGTTGGATTCCGTATATGTAGTACACATTCCCAACTTTTATCGTAACAAATTTTCAAGACATAAGTGTGTGACCTCATGAGCAAACAAATCATTACTTATAATCAAAATGACTCATTGACATAAACTCATGGGAGTTTGTCTACTCAGGATTTAGATTAATTCACATATGATCATTGTGTGACATGTATTAAAATTTTAAGTTAACGACATTTTATATAAGATTTCAATTCACGTCTGAGCAGCTAATCAAGTTACATAAAATGTTGGGTTTTGCGCGGTACTATTGTCAAAAACAACGTGCGGAATATTCAAAAATTTTAGTACACACGAAATACCCATGAGCCCAGGATCTCAGTTATCTAACTCATACGAAAGACAGGTATTTTGAATCACAATTCAAAACATAAATAAGTTGGTAATTTCGAAAATTACCTCACCACAGGCAAGGTGGTGGTTTTTCTCCGGTCTTCAAAAGTTCACTAGAGCACCCCAAGTGTTGTGCCTCTAGAGAAAGTCCACACCAGATGGATTTGAATGACTTCACGTAATCCTCAGGCTCATAACTAGGATTAAGGAATTATCTATGGAGGAATTCAATCTAGATCTAGATCTAGATGGAGAAGAAACAAGGAGAGGGGCGGCTAGGGCTTGGATCGGCCGAGGGGTTAGGGGCGGCTAGGGCTAGCAATTTTCAGCTCTTCTCTTTTGCATTGATTGTGCATTAGTTGTTAAAGTTAGAGATATTATGATATATATATCTCTTATTAGAAGACTCCTTATTCTAATAGAGATATATCATATCTTTGATATATCTTTCCTTATCACATAAGGAAGATATATATCATATCTTTAGTATATCTTTCCTTATCACATAAGGAAGATATATATAGATATCATATCTTCTTCTTCTTTCTTGTCCTACAAGAATATATCTCTTCCAACTTTATCTCCTAGCAAAATCGCCCCCTAGCTTAATTAATTAATCCGAGATTAATTCAATTAATATTCCCTTAGATTAAAATCGGCCCTTATGTCTAATTGATTAATCCAAGATTAATCAATTAACATTTCCATGGTTAAAATCGGCCCATGAAGTTTAATTAATTAATCCACTATTAATTAATTAATCTTCCTAATTAATTAACACCTTAATTAATAGTTTAATCAATTAGACATTCTAATCGATTATTTAATTAGACATTCTAATTAATAACTCTCCATTTCGAATTAACACTTTAATTCACGTTTAATTAATTAGATCATCTAATTAATTATTCTTCTCACTTGAATTAACACTTTAATTCATTTATTGATTTAATCCCTTAAATCAAACGTTTCCTTTTAGACTGTCACTGTCCAACTGTATTGTGTGTGACCCTCTAGGTTCACCATCAATTGGCAGTAGGCCCACGACTCTCGTGATTTAATTAGTGAGCAATTAATTGCTCCGATCAATTAAACACTTTTAATTGACCACTCCAGAATTAATTTCCTATTAATTCAGGAGTACCCACACCTCATGGTCGATGTCTAGCCACAAGCCCATGAGGCCCAACTTCAGGTGAATTGATATTCGTGAATCTTCACCTCTTATAAATACCATGTACATACGGTCCTTCCAACGACTAATTTCCCGATTGAGACCTAGGGTGTGTGAATTGGTCGGCACCTCTAATTATCTCAATTCTGTACTTTCTAATTCAGGATAATAATTCCAGTGTGACTGCTAAATTTGGAAACTCCTTTCCAAATCCGTCACTGACCACGGCCGTGGGTTTCTCGGAATTTACTATCTAAGAACGTACAGGAAATTCTCTCATCTTATCAAGATGAGTCGATAGATCCTATATTAGTACTAACCATTCGCGTACACGTTCATACGTACCCAAAGTAGTCGCACAATGATCAGGCTACGTGATCGGCTCCTAAATCAAAGTACGTATTCCCGTGTACCGAATTCGCCCTAGTACTTCAAGTCCGAGGACTAAATCGTACACTATTATAAGTCTTGAGAGACTTCCCATTACCGATATGCTTAATGCACTTCCACGATGGGTCTCTCTGTTCGGGTCGTTCGATGTGTTCGATCTCCTATCGAACCACCTAGTCATATGCACTGACATCAAAATGTCTTGTTCATGAAACTCTACAAATTCACTTCATGTGAATCATGCATAATCCTACAAGTCTTAGCGATTCCCTCGATACCCCGTCTCGATAGGAATCTATGACTTGGAACAGTTTTAAGATCACGACCTTAGAGACTGTTTCATGATTGCACTCAGTACTGAAGTGAATCGTCCCATAGTCTAATGTGATCTTAGGATTTCATCCAATCGCTTAGATAAGTTCGCGAGAGATGAAGATGGCCATTGTTTAATTCACGTACTATGAATAAACGGGCGTATTATCTTATGAATCATAAGATTGCTTTCTAAGGTAGTCCATTTACAAGCTCGTATAAGTTGGCTTGCTGGGCACTATCCTATCATAAAACACATCCACCCTTAATGTAGGGATAAATGCAAAATACTTCCTTGTGTTATGCTAAACCTGCAAGAAACTACCCTGTGAAATTTTTATTGCGCCAAACTTCCTTATATTTTCAAAAACCCTGCAAAAAACACCCAATTTGTAAAAAATAGGTGGTTTTGGATCGACATATTTCAAGAAACCATTTTCAAAATACTTCAAGTTGATCCCTATAACTTCACGTGGTATATTTTTTAAATTATTTCTTGAAATATATCGATCCAAAACGACCCATTTTTTACAAATTGGGTGTTTTTTGCAGGGCTTTTGAAAACACAAGGAAGTTTGGCGCAATAAAAATTTCACAGGGTAATTTCTTGTAGGTTTAGCATAACACATGAGAGTATCTTGCATTTTCCCCCTTAATGTATGAACATCAATTAACTAGGGAATATGTATCATTAACTGGGGAAGAATTATTTCAATACAAAAGCTGACATCTTAATTGGCAGGGACCAAAAGTCACTAGTCACTACTTTATTCTCTTCTGTCTCTTTCTCTTTACACTTGAAATTTGTAAAACTAGTTTGCATTTTCCCTCGTATAATTTTCACAAAATAAAACCTATCCAATTAACAGAACAGAGTTGGGAATTTCCTTATTGTGCCTGCTGTGCAAATTTGATTACCCACAAAAATCAATGTATAAACACCATTTTGTGATCTCTTTTTTTGGGTCATTCTTGTAGTTGTGCATGAACTTTCCTGTTTTCTTCAACTTGCATTCGCCTAAGTGCAATGGCTCCGGAGCCGAGGGTGGAGCCCAAGGCCAGAAAAGCTAGAATGGCTGAGCCAACATAGACCCCATCTTTAACCAAGTAGCATTCTCCATTTAACCATCCTTCACCAAAGGGTTGACTTTGACTCATGCTTGTGGCTGCACTGATTAAAATAACACCAATTCCAAAGCTCATCCTGTGATCGATGTAAATACTAAAATTGTCAATTATTTAGTATTAATTATTGTATCAAGGATTCAATCTCATATATAGCTGTTAAAGAAATCATAATACTGGACATATGTTTAGCTGTCCACGTTAGAAGGTGCTTTTACATAGGGATTTAATTGGTTTAATAAACAATTCCGTTGTTTCATCACTGTTTATTTAGTGACTAACATGTAAGTGTCCAACAACCAAATTAGATTCAAACACATCAAGAAAATGTTTATTTTTGGTTTCTAACAGTATTCATAGACTTGGTCGACCTGATTTAATTATTTTGGAGACATGTACAATACATTACATTACTTGTCGACTTCTTTTAATGAAGATTTGAATGTAAGCTCACTATTTATCCTTCCACCGAACCTAACTTTATTTCAATGAATACCAACTCACTCTGAGATAACAAAAATAAAGGTCAAGTATTTTGGATTTTCTAGGATGTCATGATTGTTTAACCACCTAATAAAAGTTCTTACACAGGACAAAATGTGTAGTGTTTATTTCATTTTTCTCCTCATCATTTTGAGAAGAAAACACAATAGTTAAATTATTTATTTATAATTAAAACAGAAAAAGAAATTACAAGCATACTTAATTACTTACCAAGAAAAAACCAGCAAACTGCATGAAACCGTAGGCTTTCTAACCTTACAACCGCTCCTCTGCTCTCCTGATCTAAATTTTCTGCAAATGAACAAATTTCCCATAACTTGAGTGATAGAAAGACAGATAAGGGCGGCGATTCCCAATTCAAAAGCAGGGCTTCCGGGAAGATAACAGAGCTTTCCATCTAATCTGAGATCATTTTTCTAAGGAAGAGAGAAATTGAATCAAATTGAGAATTGATTAGATTCGGTTAAATAAAAATAAAATTAGTACGTACCTTTGATTTCTTAAATTCGGCGGCAAGGCATAAGGCGAAGGAGAGGAGGGCGGAGGCGGTGATGGATGAGATGAACAGTGTAAAACTGTGTTGGCTTACTCTTTCCATATACATGAGGATGAGGGGATTTGTTTTTTGAAGAAAAAGGAATTGAAAGTGGAGAAGGAATAATTAAAGAGGCTTGGAGTTTACTTAAAGGGAAGAAGATTTCCAAAGTGTTTGTTTGTTGTGGGGTGGGGTAGGGGTCCGATGAGAAATGTTTCGTTTAAATTTCATGGAAAGAGAAGAAGAATCAATTTATCTTTCATTGAATATATATGTCAAGGTGGTCAACTTTTCCTCTTTCGGAGTGGTGGGGGACTGGGGGTGAGATGTTGAAGATGATGGGTTAAATTTAAGAAAAAATACTCTGGTCTGTTTGTTTGGCATTTGGGAAAGTAGTTTGGGAGAGTAATGGATGTTTGTGAAATAATCTCGATTTGCGTAATGTTGTTTGTTTGGGTTTTGAGAGAGTGGTTTGAGAAATAAAGTAGGTGTAGGTTTTTTTGGAAGAGTTGGGTTGTAGGTGTAAGATGTGTAAGACTTTTATGTCAAATCATATTTGTTATGTGAGATAAATTGTGTAAGAGATAGGTTAGTTTATGTCAAATCAAAGTAGAGTTTGTATAGGTTTTGTTTAGAGATAAGAAAATTGTTGTTTGTTTGGCTTTTAAGAGAGTAGTTTGAGAAAATTAATGGATGAAAAATTTATTTCTGAAAATTAAAAACATGTTTGTTTGACATTTCCCAAACACGAAAAAAATCTGGGAAACGCCAAACAAACAGGCCCAAGATCTTTTACTTGAGTTTGTTCCATTTGATTCGTAATGTAATATATCAATTGGGCTTAAAATATATTTTATGTATTATAATTTTTTAAGTTTAATTCGAGTTTCATAAGATAAGCTAAAACGTGAGGATGCTTATATAAAAATATCAAATTATTTGTGCTCGACTTGAATAAAGCTCTATAAAAAAAAAATTAGAAGCAAATTTGAAAAATTGAGTTATTTGACACTAGTTAACTTTGTGTATACTACTGTTGTATTTGGTCGGAGAAGGTAAGGTAAAAAATATGATAAATTGTAAGGATTTTTCTTTTTCTATTTCTTGCAGCTGTCTCACAGCACTTATGATTAATAGTCCCCCACATTAATTTGGAAAAAACATTTTTAAGATGTTATGAGAGAAACCATACATTTAAAGAAAGAAATAAAGTTAGATTAATATACATCTAATGTACAATTGTTGCACAATTTTTTTTCTTTCGTCGTAGACATTTACTTGAGAACTCAAATATTTTTGACTTAGTTGAGGAAAGCTATGGGACCGTTTGTTTGGCGTTTCCCAGAATTTTTTCGTGTTTGGGAAATGCCAAACAAACATGTTTTCTATTTTTCGAAATAAATTTTTTATCCATTAATTTTCTCAAACTACTCTCTCAAAAGCCAAACAAACAACAATTTTCTTATCTCTAAACAAAACCTATACAAACTCTACTTTAATTTGACATAGAGTAACCTATCTCTTACACAATTTATCTCACATAACAAACATGATTTGACATAAAGTCTTACACATCTTACACCTACAACCCAACTCTTCCAAAAAACCTACACCTACTTTATTTCTCAAACCACTCTCTCAAAACCCAAACAAACAACATTACGCAAATCGAGATTATTTCACAAACCTCCACTACTCTCCCAAACTACTTTCCCAAACGCCAAACAAACAGGCCCTATGAATATGGGACACTGATAATGACACATAACTGTGTGAAACTTTAGTAAGAAATTTCGTGGAATGACCTTTGCTTGTTTTTTTTTAAATATACATTTATCGTCAATCATTACTTCATAAATGATTTCAATAACTGACCAAGTACAAATAATAAACTTTTGCCAAATACTAGTATTAAACTATACGAAAATCCACATTAATGGGAGTTGAACCCAAAACCTCTTGATCTCCTGCTAGTGATTACCACTAAACTACGGCATCATTGGCGACCCAAATATATGCGCTTTAGTTAATTTAAGAGGTTGCTATTCATTAAAAAAAAGTGAATAGGTTGTTGGGCCAAGAATATTTTTTCCTAGTTCCATAACATCATATCCAAACTTGTGGTACTTGAAAGTAGGGATGTCAGTGGGTCGGATTCTGGTCGGATTAAACTTATCTAGATCCAGATCTATTTATATCGGATCGAATCCTGTCGGATTCGGATCTTGCTCGGATTGTGTTCGGATCTAAATTTTTTGAATCCAACGGATCTTGATCGGATTTGGCCGGATATCGAATTTTATTCGATCCAATAAATTTTTATTTAAAAAGTTAAATTAATATTTTTTCCTAAAACAAGTTTATTAAGTTTTCAATTTTATTTAATTTAAACTCACATGTTCAAAGTATCTTTACTATATTCATATTTTTAGAATGAAAACATTGGTTTAAATAAATTTATAAACGAGTTCTAAATTACTATCTTCTTAAATTGACAGTGAAATATTATTAATAATACTTCATTTTATAAAATATTATGTATATATATCTGTCTTTTTATTTATTGTCGAATACGGATCTGTAACGGATCGGATCGACCTAAATCCATATTCGCTCCATGAGTTTCGGATTACGAATCTTTATAATCGAATCAGGTCCATTGAATCTCTAATCGGACAATTATCCTAATAAATCAAATCGAATTCCGACGGATCCAGATTGAAATCCGCCTCATTGACAACCCTACTTGAAAGTAAAGATGGATGAAGTAATTTCAAAGCGACATCATCAACAACCACAATAGTTTTCAAGTATTTCATATACACAACTCAGAATAATTGACATTTTGCATTTAGAAAGACATCATTTTAACACTTTGCGACCTCAAATGAAAACTATACCTTTTTAGACATAGATCAAGTTTCAACGCGGAACAATAACAGTCTAACATGTGAAATTAAGAACTTCTCGTAAAAACTCTTCAAGGTTTTTGAATATTAAATCTATTATATATTGCTACATATAAAAAGTGATGAAGAGGTAAGAAATTAGATCTATTAGAGTTGATCCACATACTAATCTTACCATTAAAATGTATTTAATACAGCTCCACCGGAGGTGCTTATACTATTTAGTAATAAGCTAGCTACCTAAACTATATACAAAATATACTTATTCTTTTAGCTTCGAGAGCAAAAAAAGGCAACCAGAAGAGAGGAACACTGATGCAGTGAAGCAGAGTAGATCGAGAGGCGAGTTTATGATTGCTTTCTTGCTCTTGTCAAACAATCCAATAAGAAGAAGCATCACTATAACATGACCGAGTTTTGTTTTTAGCTCGTTCACTGTTTTTATTTCCAACCATCGTGGTCGTTCCTGATTATTAATTCGGATAGAGAAAAGAAAGAAAATCAGAAGAGGAAAAATGCAGACAAACAAATATTTTAGCTCATAAAAGCAAGAACCAAAAATGGGCAAACCTTGAGAGCGAACAAACCAAACAAATTTGATCGGTCAGGAACTTCTCCTACAGACATAGACTTTGCTTTATCGAGATTGCTGATGAAGAGCTCGTAAAGGCCCATGCCGAAGACTAACATTACAGTTCCAAGTAGGTAGACATCTAGGTGGATAAAAAATACTCTAAAGTAAGCTCAAAAGTCACCAATGCAGGAGTTAGATAGAAAAAATTGTACTGGAGAAATTTAAATTATTGCGTGTATACATATATTTATACATGTAAAAAGACACAAAGTAATGCAAGATTATGAGACCAAAAATTTAGTTGGACACCAAAGGTTAATATAACATAATAACAAACTAGAATAACAGCAACAAATGAGGATTTTAGATGAATAATATATACATACCAGTAGCCTCAACAAGATATCCAATCACTTTCACCCGGTCCAGAAAATAATATTGATAAGATGTAATAACATAGGCACAACCCTGAATATGACAAAAGTAATTGTCAAAAATTATCATTGTAAATCAAATGTTTAATTATATGCTGTGTTACTCATCGTGTCTTATTGAACTTCTCCAGAAAATTACAATATTTTCTAGCTCAGCTGGTGGCTTTAGATCGGAAGAAAACGGATTATTCAATAAACAAATTTTGGGAATATAATGTCCAAATTGCATAGACAACAATAGTTAACTCAGTTCCATCAAATTGTCAATGAAGATTAACTCAGCTCGTCCAAAATGCAAGATACTCCTCTATGTTATGTGAAATATGCATGAAACTACCAAGTGAAATGTTTATTGCACGATATTCCCCTTACATACAAAATTTGTACCAGCTGGGGGTTTCTTGTCGAGTATTTTATAGTACATGGAGATTCTATGCAATAAACATTTCAATAGAGGTTTCCTGCTGAATATTTAAAAGTATAGGGGGCACCCATGCAATATCTTACAGAGTAGTTTTGTGTAGGTTTCATGTTAACACGAGAGAGTTTTCTTGCATTTATCCTATTGATAGATTTGAGTGTTTGGCACTCGTAGATTCTAATGAAGAATTTAGATTCATGCATCATGAAGATTAGACTATTGGAAAAGAATCAAATGCATAATTTTATTTAATGCTTCAAAGAAAAATGCACAAATGAATTATTCCAAGTGACGGATAATTATATTTACCTTAACGAAACAGAGAAATGACCCAACCAGTGATCCCCAAACCGCAAGAATAGCAAAGAACCGGCACCCATAAATAACCTGCAAGAAAACGCACAAAAATCATGCCAATAAATATCTCCAAGAAAACATCTTATATCAAAAGATTAATGATTACCTTCTCTATAATTACTTCTACATTTTCCAATTTCCCCTGCTCTGAATTTTTAGACACACCAGAACTAACATGATCTGATGCAATAGCAGGTGTAGAAGTGTCAGTTAATGAAATATTATTATTATTGTGTGTGGTGTTTGAGCACAAAAATACAGGGAACTTTGCAGTCGAAGGGTGGAATTGAAGGGCCCTTTTGATATTTGGAACCGAATTTCTGGTTTTGCAGCAAAACGGTGGCGTTTGGATTCTTGTTAAAGCTTTTGTGGGGTTCATGGTGGTCAGGGAACATCAATTTTTTTCTCGTGTAGAAGAATGTTCTGGAAGAGTTTCAGATTATTAATAGATAAGTGAGAGTTGAATAGTAAGAAAAAATATTGATTTTTGTCTATATCTCTATCTCATTTTCCAAGTGGAAGGATGCCAGCCATAGACAAAATTGCAATTTGGAAGATCTCCTTTGGGCTACATTGATTGTTAAATCTCGCGCCACGAGCCTAGCGAAAAAGTTAAAAACCTAATCTAGTTTTTGATTTTTTATTAAATTAATATAAATATTTATGGTATAATATTGATTGAAAAATGATTAACGTATCCACCCTCTAAAAGAAAAAGAAGAAGAGAATGTTAAACCTCACTAACTTTCTAGTAGAAATAATTTAAATTTTCGTACGTTTTTACTCTTAATTTTATCTAATTATACTTAAACTTTTGTCAGTTTGTGTAGTTATAAACAAATAGACTCATTAAGATTTCTTGTTATATTTCAGTGAAACGGGTTTCTTTGTTTCGATTTACTTTGGATTTCAGACAACGTCAAAGTCAAAGTTAAAGGTCCTCAATTGTTGGGTTTATACAAGTATAAAAATGAGATTAATCAATATATCTTAACTAAATTTAAAAATATTTTATACTTAAAAAAATGAAGTAACAAGTATTTTGACAATATTATGAAATTAGTCGACCTGACCATGCATGATATTATTCAATTTTACAATATAGATCATATAGCCTCGACAATTTTGATTTATGAATTTAAATTGCTGCAATGTAAAGACTGTGACTACAACATTACCGGAAGATATATGAATGTCAACCCAAATGAGAAGAATACACTTAGTTAGTACTGCTATTGAAGGAAAAACTGAAATAATCATAATGAGTTTTAAACCAAATATTCATGTAGCTCGGATCACTCACAAATTTGAAGTAAGCTTGTCGATAAAGCAAATTTATTTATTGAGGATAAAAAAAGTAAAGGCTAAGAAAATTGTATATCTAAGTGACAACAATAGTTAAACAGCGAACCGAGTTTGTAGGAAATGTTGATAGCTCCTCTACAATTTCATTCTTTAGCTCTGTTCTATATGGACTAGCAGATAGATGCACTTTTTTCAGTAGTATTGCATTCTTCAACAAAAACTTGGCCAGATAAAATTCAGATTTCTTGCCCGAAAAATCAAAAAAGTTAAACTTGACTTCCTCTAGGCTACTTGTAATACACGATGGCACAGACCGCACTGCCTCATAATCATAACGATCCCAATATCTCTGGAAAAAATAGAAACACAATCGATCTTTTTAATCAACAAAAAGAGTTCACAATCGATCTTATCAACATTCGAAAGAAAGGTAATGTTGTGTCTTACCACATCTATGTCTAAATGTTTCAGATATGGCGACAAATGAAGTATCTCGAGTAGTGCTTCACTACTACCAGAAGAAGACATAACTAGTCGTTCCAAAGAATTATACCTGGGAAGAGCAACTCCAAATTTTGATTGAGCAATAGCCTTAATAGAGACCAGACAGAAACAAAAGTCAATTGAAAATAAATCAAATAAGGCACTAATATTATTGGAATATTCGCTAAAGCAGTTATAAATATCTCATAAAGGAAAATTTTGAAAGCATTAAAGAAAGACACAAGGGCATTGACATTGAGGACTACCTTTCAGATCCTCCTCGAAGACAAGAAAGTAACAGTTTTATACATGCACGGTAGTGAATCATCGTGTTTCAAAAGACCACCATTACACAATTGAAAAAAGAAGAGCTGATGCAAAAAGATTCTTATGTACTAAATCTGTTTCATCATAAAGGAACTTAGAGGTAGATTTTTACACGTTCTAATTTAGTTTTTGCTGGTAGATATGTTGTAAAGAACTAACCTTCGCCACATTGCCTGATAGTTCCAATTCCTTTAAGCAAGAAAATCCCTTCAATAGCATGCGAACCTGTAATCCACTCTTTTCAAGTAACTGAAGATCATCTTCTCTAAAGCTATTTGACAAAGTTGCATATGAAATTCGTGAGTTAGTCATATCAAAAGTTTCCAGTATTTTACTAGAAGATTTAAACTTAACGAGTTTGGCTCCATAAATCTTGATTGAGTAGACATTTACTCGAGCAGCGTCTTGGGGCTCAGAACTGAATAAAGTCAGTGCAGGAGCGTGGAGTTCCACAATCTTCACATTCGACCATTTACATCTTTTGAGTTCAAATGTTTTTAGGACTGGGAAAATAAATTTCAACGGGTCAGTAGAAGAAAGCTCTTTCAAAATCTTAACTCGTTCAAGATACAAAATTGTGAGGTTAGGAAAACAATTCTCGGTAGGAACTTTGAAAGTGCAAGGCAACTTCAATTCCAATTTTCTCAACGAAGTACAATTGAGAAGACAGCGGGGTAACACAATGTCACCGTGAAGATAAAACAGCTCAAAACTCTCAACATTGCGCCTTAATACAGCAGATATCCATGTTGTCATGCGATTTAAGTCGTACTTATCCCAACATGAAAGATGAAAACTCTTTACATTCTGTGAAAGAAGAAGTATTCTTTCCACAAACTTAGCAAAAATTGTCTTCGTACTCTTCCGAGATGTCATACTATCATTTAAATCTATATTGTAAATGGAGGTCCATTTATATTCCCAATCTTTGGATAGAACACATGTTTGCACTGCAGACTTTGTAGGCAGGCGGGACAAAATGTGACCTATAACACCTTCGGGTAAATTGCTAATTCGAGCTCCACGGTTGGCTTTACTACTTTTTAGAGATATTTTTCTCTGATTATGTTTTGTGCATCTACTCATGATTTCACGAATACCGGAATTTTTACCAGATTAGATATGTTAATAGATTATATTTATAGGCAAGAAATTTATGATTCACTGGATTTGGTTATTGGTTATTAAATAAAAATACATGAACCTATCGCCTGTAAATATAATTGGACGCTTAAAATTATCCATCAAGCAAATTAATTAATTGGGATACATGAACTTATGTGACTGCTCAAATTTAGACTGTTAGGATTTCAAGAAAAATCTTGGTTACAAAAGCTGCTTCTTATTAATTTTAAGGATAAATGCAAAATACTCCCCTGTGTTATGTTAAACCTGCAATAAACTACCCTGTGAAATTTTTATTGCGCCAAACTTCCTTGTGTTTTCAAAAACCCTGCAAAAAACACCCAATTTGTAAAAAATAGGTCGTTTTGGATCGACATATTTCAAGAAAGCATTTTTAAAATACTTCAAGTTAGTCCCTACAACTTCACGTGGTATATTTTTAAAATTATTTCTTGAAATATGTCAATCCAAAACGACCTATTTTTTACAAATTGGGTGTTTTTTGCAGGGTTTTTGAAAACACAAGGAAGTTTGGCGCAATAAAAATTTCACAGGGTAGTTTCTTGCAGGTTTAGCATAACACAAGGGAGTATCTTGCATTTTCCCCAATTTTAAAAGTCTTCCATAACATAATATCAATGTTTCCTCAGCCATAAAATTTTCTATGTATAAAAAGCACACTGTTTTGAATGAATAATGAATTCTTCAATTTATTGGAATAAAAAATTAGAAGCGAAGATAATTAGATTTTGAAGAGGAAATTAAAGGACAAGGCTGACTCACTGTGGATGCAATTCGTTTTCGGAAATTACAATAACATCCTTGTGGTGTATACGGTTTACAAAATGCTCCTAAATATTATATAATTGTTGATGAATTAGCTAGTGATTCTTCACAATTATCCTTAATCAATTAGGTTCATTGTATTATTTTAATAGTGTGCATCGACGAGAATACTGTACCCACTTTAAAAACTTAAATATTGATATTATTATGAAAATAAATTTAAATACTAGTATATTACGTACTAACATCAAGTATTTGGAATAATAGAAAAAAAAATTAAGTTAATGAACAAAGAAATATAAATAAAGTAAATTTTTAATAATTTTTTAGTTATGTTATATATGTTTAAAACACATTTCCTTTTTTTATTTGTTATTCTTTTACAAAAGTTACCTTTTTTTATTATTAAAACCACTCTTATTTTTTACGATAAATGTCAAAATAGTAGAATTAATTTAAAGTTAAAATATTTTATCAATTATATATTTACAAAATATCTAGAATAATTCAAATAAATTTGTGAATTCTTGTACCCAAGAGCATATTTTTGCATTTCACTCATTTCAGATGCTTCAACGGCATTAAGTAATTGTTGTACCCAAGAGCATATATTTTGCTATGGCCAAAATGCAGAATCTCCTTTACAATGTTAGGAAGCAATAGAATGTAGAAAAAGATGTACGTACTATGATGTCCGGTTATCCAATTTAATTTCTTGTCCCAATTGCAGGCTAGCTATATTTTTCTATTTTCTTTTGGTTCAAATTTTATTAATCCAAAGAAGACCCTTCAATAACTTTACAAGTAATTAAAATACAAACAACATTCAGAGAAACAATCAAAAGGCCTTGTGGTTGTGGGATTTCTGGAATGATATATTAATTCTGAGAAATTAAGTGTATGCATTGAAACTGAGCTGAATTTATTTAATTTTTTTATGGATGATATATATATTCGCCCATTCATGCATCTTTTTGCAGGTAAAAAAAGGGGCATTTTAATTTGAGACTTGAGCTATTAAGTATTAACACACTTTTAATTAATTATGCTAGAGTCTAAGATTGAAGTTTACCTAGCTAATTTGAGGAAACATATATAGAATAGAAGATTAATTAAGATAGCTTTATGCCTAGGAAAAGTAGATACCAAAACCTTCCCCATCCATTAGACCTTAGAACCAATTACAACGCCCCCCTCAATTTCCCTTTCCCCTTTCTCTCTAAATTCCTCATGACAACGTACCCTTCAAACATAAAACACCCAAAATATTGGAACTTTTGTTCCTAATGTTATCACCACCATCCCAATGCCAAGGCCAAATCTGGACCACACGAACCCCTTCATTTGGTGCGCCGCCATAATATGTGCCCTACTTGCAGTAGTAGTAACCATTGTAGGTATCGTGGTGTCCCTCGGCTACATCACAATGAGGCCTAAAGTTCCCCAAATCAGCGCCGCCAGTGCTCAACTCAATACCATCTACTTCGACCAAACCAGCTTACTTACAATACAAGTGAGTGTAGTGATCAGGGCCCAGAACGGTAACGCAAGAGCTCGTGCTAATTTTTATGACATGAGTTTCGGTCTCAGCTTTCGTGGCCAGAGAATTGCTATTTTGGTAGCCGAGCCTTTTAGTGTGAATGCCAATAGGTCTGTGGATTTCAACTACGTGTATCAATCGCCGCCTATTCCTTTGGACCCGGAAGAGGCAGAGGCCGTGAGTTTGTCTTTGAGGCGGAATGTGATCGATTTTGAGCTGAAAGGGACTACGAGGACTCGTTGGCGGGTGGGGCTTATTGGTTCGGTTAAGTTTTGGTTGCATTTGGATTGCCAACTTATGTTGCCAGTTGATGGAACTAGGATATTCCCACGTTGTAGCTCCAGGTCGACATAATTAATTAAGGTATAATTAACCTTTCTTTTTTTTTTTTTAAATTATTAGGCTTCATCGATTGACAATGAATTTGAATCATTTAGTGCCAAGTTTATTGTAAGAACAGAAAAGGGAACATTTTTTGGCAGATTAGTTATCATTGTGTTGTGCTGGATATATAAAATGATCATGGATTGGTACAAAGAGCTAGACCAGTTGATACTTTTTATTTATTTATTTATTTTTGAGTAAAATGCAAGAATACCCCTTATGTTATTTCTAATAAGCAGAAAACTCCATATGTTTTATTTATTAGCAAAAATACTCGTGTGTTAACAAATAATCCCATGTTGTCATTTTATAAGCTCATTGCACCCACTTGAAATTTAAGAGTTTACCTAAAAGGGGTTTACATCTATTATTTTAAGAGAAAATAGGGTTATTGTCAATTATTTAAGTTTATAAGGGAGTTATTGCTAATTTTTTAAAGAGAACATTGGCGTTTTGGCATTTTATAATAAAAAAAGAAAACATAAAATTTAGGGCTTTATTTGTCACTTCTCTTGTAAATCGTGAAGAATACATACTCGCACATAGAATTGGTATAACACACTATGACCTCGAATAGGATAAATGTCTTTAATTTGTTAACACATGATCATGAATGTGTTTTTTGCTAATATAAATAATACGGAATTTTATGTTAAATCCAAATAAATATGAAGTATTTTTGCATTATACTCTTTATTTCTCTTAATTTAGTAGATGTACTGAAAAATATTAAAAATTACCGTATAGGAAATTTGAGAAATATTGACAGACGTGAAGAATCAGACAACAATACCTTATCATACACGTTGGAATTGCTAAGGAAAAGCACGTGAAAATTGAGGGGAAAAGAACAGTACTATCGCATGTTTACCAAGAATTTGTTATTTTTGCAACGGTTGACGGGACGATTTGGGCTAAAAATTATCATAATTTATTTCATTGAAATGTTTTCTTTTATGGAAGGTGACCTAATATAAAAAAATCATCCCCAATGGACAAGTTTATTTTTGGTGTTATATTTCGGTGATTCCTTAATCAAGATAATGGAGAATTACATGAGTATATTTATTTAATTTATTCATGTTCTAGCTACTTTTAAATGTCATGAATAGGGTCATTTGTTTTTATAATTGAGTCAATCATCAAAATATTTCCGTCATTTTTTGTCAACGGAATACCAGTAGAGCATTTTATTGTTTGTTAAATTAACTTAAATTCTTAATAAACTGTGTTTAAATATTTGCAAAAGAAAATCTATATTTAGACTTTTTTTTTTTAATTCCGAATTATTGAAATTGAAATGAAATGGATTTTTTTAATTGAAAAAACAAGACATGCAACATGTAATTACATAAGTTTATTCAAAGCATACATCCAATGTATATGGCAGACATGAAGTACCATACATCAAATGTTTGTAGCATATTTATTTTCTCAAATTAAATACATTCCAAATTATTCTAAATTTTCAAGTTGAGAAATAGCCAACGAACTCAGTTACATTTGAAGTTCTTACACTTAGTGACACAACCATCCACTTTGTCGACATCTGCAATATTATTACCACCAATTAATTTTAATGTATATAAACACAAAACAAAATTACCAAAATAAATTTTCACATTACACATTCAAAGTTCAAACACATAGTAAGAATTAATTTAAACTATTGAGGAAAAAGTTTAGGCATGTTTGTTTGATATTTGGGAAATTAGTTTGGGAAAGTAGTGGATATTTGTGAAATAACCTCGATTTACGTAATGTTGTTTGAGAAATAAAGTAGGTGTAGATTTTTTTGAAAGAGTTAGGTTGTAGGTGTAAGATGTGTAAGACTTTATGTCAAATCATATTTGTTATGTGAGATAAATTGTGTAAGAGATAGTTACTTTATGTCAAATCAGAGTAGAGTTTGTATATGTTTTGTTTAGAGATAAGAAAATTATTGTTTGTTTGGCTTTTGAGAGAGTAGTTTGAGAAAATTGAGAGGTGAAACATTTTTTCAAAAGGTTGAAAACATATTTATTCGACATTTTCCAAACACGAAATAATTTTGGGAAACGCCAAACACATATGCCCTAAACCTTTTCCAAAACTGGGGCATTGTTGTTTTGCACATTGAAACTGGCACGAGTCTTCACCAAATGTAGTCTCTAAATGGAAACACTTAAAAAGGCATTTGATAGCATCTTGGACTAATTGATCTGGATTACCAAAGCTATTTTGAATGCATTTGTTGTAGCATTTTTTAAAAGATGCCGACGCTTGGTCTGCACATAATAGCATGAAGACTGTAAGTAGGACTAATGTTTTAATTTTTTTTTGCCTTGATCCATGACTAATCAATTGTAATCCTCTCGTTTCTGAAGTATAGATGCCTACGTGATTGATCCATATATATAGAAAGCGTGAAGCGATAGAGTGGAGTTGATTTTTTTTGTAAATTAGAAAGCACGTGTATTTGTTTTACGAATTTTGGTAAGTAATATATTGGCTATCGATAACATCAGAGCACTGATTACTAGTGCTAGAGCAAATTTCTAATTTTGACCAATATGATTTCAAATTGGGTAGCACATGTATTATTCCAAATTTATCTTTATTACATATAGTGTAAATCTTGTGCTATGAGTAGAATTATTCAAATTTTATTTTTATAATAATGTAATATGATTTTACGTAATTATGGAAACTTCATATTTTTCATTGATGTATTTTAAATGTTAAAATAAAAAGGACCATTTTTTTCTTTCTATATATATATTATTAGAGTAGTAGTGAAACAAATATTTTACTGATGAGATTCTAAATATTGAACTGGAAAAACAGAAGATTCTTTGAAAAGACATAGGGCAGAATTCTACTGAAATGTTATTTTCTCAGCCCAAAATGTTAGGGTAGAATTGTCAGCTAATATAATTTATGACTAATTTTGTAATAATTAAAATCATCTTAACATCCACGTCCACAATTTGATGGTGTTTGATTGTTTTCATATTTAGTTAACGGTGGTACCAAATATGGAACGATTTGTTAAATTATGATACCAAATGTGGAATGATTTCTTAAATTATGGTATCAAATATGTTGACCTGCATTTATTTGGTATCAAAAGTAGAAATTGACATAAAGCTCGGTACAAAAAATACAATTCTCTCCTATTTTCTGTACATAATTCATACATTAAAGTGAATTTATTCTAAATTTATCTTTATTACATATTGTGTAAGATTAGACTGGAAAAATACAAGATTCTTAGCAGGATATATATATATATAATATAGTTGCATTCATAAGAAAGCTAAAGTAAACATAAAACAAAGAGGGAAATGTATTCATCCAATGTTTGTAGCACATTTATTTTCTCAAATTGCATTCCTATATATTTAAAAAAATTCAAGTTGAGAAATTTGATCCACAAACTTCAGACGAAATCAGCGCCTACATTCGTCATTCTCACACTTACTGACACAATCATCCACTTTGTCGATATCTGCAATGTAACATAAATAAAAATAAAAAAAAGTTAATGTGTATAAACACAAAACAAAATTACCACAACAAACTGTTACATTAACTGACATAAACATTCAAATAAATACCAGCAAATAATGTTAAAAAAATTAAGGTAAGACTAACCCTTTCCAAATGTGGTGCATTGATTTAGTGCACATTTATACTGGCATGATTCTTCATTACTAAGTGTTCTCTCAATATAGAGACATTTAGCAAGGCATTTGATAGTACAATAGGTTACTTCTCTAGTTGGTCCTTCATAGCAATTTTCAATGCAATCATTATAGCAGTGTTTAAAAGATGCCGATGCTTGGTCTGTGTATAATAGCATCAAGACCATAAATACGACTATCGTCTTAAGTTTTTTGCCTTGATCCATAACTAATCAATTATAATCCTCTCGTTTTTGAATTAGTAAAGATATTTATGTGATTGTACCATATATATAGAGAAAGGGAGCACGATAGAGTTGACTTTTCGTAAATTGGATAAGCACGTGTATTTATTTTACTGTCAACATTTATTGGTTCTAGAACAAATTTATAATTTTAACTAATTTATCCTTATTTGTCTTCTTTGTTATAATTTGTTGGTTCTAGAACAAATTTATAGTTTTAACTAATTTATCCTTATTTGCCTTCTTTGTTAAATGAGTAAAAAAGAAAATAAATTAATGTCCTTATCTCTCTTCTTTTTACCTTAGAAATGACCATCTTGTATTTTTCTCTTTCAAATCTCTCAAAATAATGTCACATAAAATTTATTTTTTCTATTAATTTTTTTGGCTGATGATATTGACGAAGCACCAATTTTTGGTGCCACCATAAATTTACATATCTTCTAACTTTACCCTCCTTATAAAATTGGCAAATATTTAATGTTGACTTAAAATTACCTTTATAATTTAGGAAAATTTTTATTTCCAGTTTAATGTATATTTTTCCATAGTTTGGTAAGTATTTTACTCCCATATAGAAAAGAATAGCCCCCTTTCTTTCTTTCAACAATTGCAACATAATAAATTTGTGCATGTTTCATCGCATATCTATTTCCAAATAGGTCTATTGCATATCAAACCCTTGATAATTTTCGATTGATATTTTTTACGCAAAAAAGTAATGCCAGTCCTTTAACTTTTGTAAGGATATGAAAATGGGGGACACTTATAGGTCTGACGAGCAATTTACATAATTTATGTTTTAAGTTTTCGCAATTAGTTTTCTTACACGCAGTTTCAATCCTACATATTTATCGGAATTAAAATTAGTGTCTCAAACACTTGAGTCCTAAACTTCATTTTGCATAAGAGACCTTCAAGTCGCCTTCAAACCTAGATTGCATGGCACAACTAATAAGCGATCAATGACTTACAACCACTTAAGCCAAACACATTTTATGAAATTTTCTCTAAACAAATTTATATATCCTAATGAAACATTTGCAAGCTAATGTATTATAATTAGTTTGTGATTACTAATGTTAAATCATAAAAATATTTAACTAGTTCATCAAATTAAAAAAAAAAAAGCTTTTGTAAATTTGAGTATTAAATCTCTTCCAAGTGATATAAATTGACATAAAGCTCGGTACAAAAATGCGATTCTCTTCTATTTTCTGTAAAGATGTACATAATTCATACATTAAAGTGCATTTATTCTAAATTTATCTTTATTACATATTGTGTAAATCTTATTCCATGTGTAGAATCATTCAAAATTATTTTAACAAGTTATTATGATTTTATTCGTAATTATGGAAACTTGATATTTTTAATTGATGTATTCTAAAGGTTAAGAAAGGATTATATATTTTTAAAACATATATATACTTAGAATAGTAATAAAACATGAGATTTAATGGATGGGAGTCTAAATATTAGACTTCAAAAATACAAGATTCTTAGCAGGATTTGTAGTTACATTCATGAGAAAGCTAAAGTGAACATAGAACTGAAAGGGAAATATATACATCCAATGTTTGTAACACATTTATTTTCTCAAATTGCATTCCTATATATTTAAAAAAAAATGTTGAGAAATTAGCTCCACAAACTTCAGATGAAATCATCGGCTACATTTGTCATTCTCACACATATTGACACAATCATCCACTTTGTCGATATCTGCGATGTAATATATATATAAAAAAAAAAAGGTTTAATGTATATAAACACAAAACAATATTACCACAACAAACTGTTACATTAACTGACATAAACATTCAAATAAATACCTGCAAATAATTAATCTGAAAAAATTAAGGTAAGACTTACCCTTTCCAAATGTGGCGCATTGATTTAGTGCACATTTATACTGGCATGATTCTTCATTACTAAGTGTTCTCTCAATATAGAGGCATTTAGCAAGGCATTTGACAGCACAAAATGTTGCTTCTCTTTTTGAATTAAAGCAATCTATAATGCATTCATCATAGCAGTGTTTAAAAGATGCCGTTGCTTGGTCTGTGTATAATAGCATCAAGACCATAAATACGACTATCGGCTTAAGTTTTTTGCCTTGATCCATAACTAATCAATTATAATCCTCTTGTTTATGAAATAAAGATATCTATGTGATTGTATCATATATATAGAGAAAGGGCGCTCGATAGAGTTGACTTTTCGTAAATTGGATAAGCACGTGTATTTATTTTATAGTCAACATTTATTGGTTCTAGAACAAATTTTAACTAATTCACCCTTTTTTGACTTTTTTGTTATCTATATCTATATCTACCTATATTTATACTATATCGGTATTCTATTCTATCTATATCTAAAAGTGTGAATAATTTAAGTTTTTTTTTAAGACTGATATACCATTATTTGAGTTGTAAATTGATATTTAATTCAAAGGAAAATATGTAAAAATAGTTGAAAAAGAATAATCAGATATAAAATCTTATTATATTAATTATGGTAAAGGTATAATTAGACATGTAATCTTATTATATTTATCTCCTCCATGAACTCCTAAAATTTAGAAAATATCTCTTATATCAACTTTTATAATTTCAATTCTTCTCATATAACACATAAAAAAACCATAAAAAAAACACTGTTAAAATAACTCCTATAATATATATATATAAAATTATTATAATCTAGCAACAATATGTTTTTCAGTAAAAATATGTTATAAAACCGAAAGATTTAGTACAATATAAGTCATAAACAATTCTCTAAAAGCAAAAAACTAAAATCAATTCTCTTAAATAGCATTATGCTACACATAAGAAGAAAAAATGGTTCAAATGGAATCAATTTTTTTTATAAAATGTCATTACCAAACCAGTCATCATTTTATATTTTATTTAAATAATTTAAAGACATTATATTTTTTGGTAAAACAATAATAATTAATCAAAATAAGTTGAATATTAGTCATAAATCTATGCTATTTTATGACAAAATAAAGTTAATCTTACTCTAATTTACAAAAAAAATATGTATGAAATTAACTAGAAACGTACAACGTACGTGCACTTTTCTAATTTGAGTAAAAAAGAAAATATATTAATGTTCTTCTCTCTCTTCTTTTTACCTTAGAATTGACCATCTTGTATTTTTCTCTTTCGAATCTCTCAAAGTTATGTCACATAAAAATTAGTTTTTCTATTAATTTTTTTGGCTGATAATATTGACGGAGCATCAATTTTTGGTGCCACAACAAATTTACTTATCTTTCAACTTTATCCTCCTTCTAAAATTGGCTAATATTTAATGTTGACATAAAGTTAACTTTATAATTTAGGCAAAATTCTCTCTCCAGTTTAATGTATATATTTCCATAGTTTGGTAACTATTTTACTCCCATATAGAAGAATAGCCCCCTTTTTTTCTTTCAACAATTGCAACATAATAATTTGTGCATGTTTCATCGCATATCTTTTTCTGAAAAAATAAAAAAATCAAATAACTTTCCCCATTGTTTCTTGATATTAGATCTATTGCACATCTAACCCATGATAATTTTTAGTTGATAATTTTTAGGCAAAAAAACAATGTTAGTCCTTTATCCTTTGACAGGATATAAAAATACGACACTTGTATTTTTTATAAGCAATTTACATAATTTATGTTATAAGTTTTTGCAATTAATTTTCTTACAAGCAATTTCAATCCTACATTTATCGGAATTAAAATTAGTATCTTAAATAATTCAGTCCTAAACTTCAGTTTGCATAAGAGACCTTCAAGTCGCCTTCAAACCTATTGCAGGGCAGAACTATTAAGCGATCCACCGACATTGATATGGTCATCAATTTCAATCATAAGAAAGATTCTGCCTATTTATGAAATAGATTCTATAAGTTTCTATCAAATTATTGGAATAATGGAACAAACAAGAGAACAACTAACAAACTTGCATATCCACTCCACAAACTATAGGATCTTCCATATAAACACATCTCTAAAAAAATACAACCCCTAATGTAGCGAAATCAATCTTTACACTCCCTCATAATCAATCGTTACCCTTCCTTGCACATAAACTATACTTTCAAGTTAATGTATCAATTACTGACTTAAGCACCAAAGTGACTTTATCAGAGTTGTAGAAAAACATGTTTGAAGAGATGATCATAAACACGATTATGATTTTTAAACTGAACGAATTCATATTGAGATCACCCGCGCCAACCGATAAAAAGTATGTAGCTAATTACTCATAAATTTTGAGAGAATTTAATTGTGGTGAAAAGTTCAGAAGAAATCGATGAGTACTAATGGCAAAATTAGTTCTATAAAGGAGAACAACTTGAAATTCTTGAAAAATTAAGTTTAGCCAAAATCAACAAATTGAGTCAAAACAGCCCCTTCAAAACTTATTTAACCAAAATCACCTTTAGGCCATCTCCAGCTGAACCGGGGAGGCAAGCAACAGCCCCCGGTTCGGCTGGAGATGGATCTCCCCCCGGAGGGCAAGCAGGCATCCGGGGGGAGATGCCTGCCTGCCTGCTCATGGACGCGCGGAGGCTCTTTTTCTTTTTTTTTTTTTTTTTTTTTTTTTTTGCTGCAATTTGGACCGCAGCTGCTAGGAAGGAATCAGTTGGGGTAATATGCAATTTTCATTCCATAATCAAACATAATACGAGAGGAAGAAGGAGAAGAAGGAAAAGGAAAAGGAAAAGGAAAATCATGAAATATTTCTAGAACATAAATGTATTTAGTGTTTGGCAATTTAAATAATGCTTTAATTATTTGAAAAAAAAAAAAACTCCTATGAAATGCAAATTTGGTACTATCGGATAGGTTTTCAATAAATTAAAATGTCGATATAAATTTGGTCATGTTTAATATATAAAAACTTTTTAACACTTATTAATTATGGTTTAATATATAAAAACTTTTTAACACTTATATAAAATTTTTTTGACACTTTTTAACACTTATTAAAAAAAAAAACTTAACCATAATTTTGAAAGATACAATGTTTTAAAATCAATGTAGGATTAAAGCTTAACTATTAGAGTACAACAATAAAATTGATCTCAACTATTTAGAGTACAACAATTAAATTGATCTCAATTAAATGGCCCGTGTGTTGCCCACAAGTGTTCGACTAAATCTTTTTTCAATTGGCTATTGAGTTCTTTATTTCGAACGTTGCCACGACACATCATATATGATTCAATGTCGATCTCGCCTGATCTTGTGGATAATTCTACAGTTGTAGTAGTTTTCTTTTTCGATTGCTCATAATATTTTGCACGAGCCCTACGAGATCTACGAGGATCGGTCTCGTCATCACTGGAGTCTTCATCGCCGTATTCATCACGTTCGTCCTCCACAATCATGTTATGAAGGACTATACAAGTCAGCATTATGTCGCTCAAGTCCTCTATGTTCCAACCCCTACCAGGCATCTTAATTATCGCGAAACGAGCCTGCAGAATCCCAAATGCTCGTTCCACGTCTTTTCGATATGATTCTTGCATTTGGGTGAAAAATTGTTCTTTAGGGTCAATCGGGTTTCTAATTGCCTGTATCAATGTCGCCCACTTTGGATATATGCCATCTGCAAGATAGTACGTCATGAAGTAATTCTTGTTATTTACCTCGTAATTAACATGTGGGGACGTTCCTTTTATCATGCTATCAAACAAGGGGCTTCGGCCAAGAACAGTGATGTCATTTTGAGATCCGGGTACGCCAAAGAAAGCATGCCATATCCAAGTATCGGCATCAGCAACTGCTTCAAGAATAATCGTAGGTTTTTTTAGTCTTCCTGAAAAGACCCCTTGCCATCCAGTTGGACAATTCTTCCACTCCCAGTGCATGCAATCTAATGACCCGATCATCCCGGGGAATCCACGAGATTCTGCTTTAGCAAGAAGCCTTTCAAGATCTTCCACATTCGGTTCACGAAGATATGTCTTTTTGTATTTTTTCAAAATGGTTTTGCAAAATTGGCGCAAGGTTTCACATGCAGTTGACTCTCCTATATGGAAGGGTTCGTCCAGAGCATCAGCGGAGTTTGCGTAAGCTAACATACGCAAAGCGATGGTCACCTTCACTAGGGGTGTGAACCCTAAACGTCCGGCCCTGTCTCTTTTTTGTTGAAAATATTTATTTTCACGTTCGCATTCTTCAACCAAACGGAGGAACAAGGGTTTTTTCATCCGAAAACGCCTTCTGAAGTCCTCGTCGTTATATACAGGCCTTTCAACAAAGTAATTGCGCAAGAGTTCTTGGTGCTTCTCTTCACGATTCCTCGGTTTTTCTTTTCGTCCAGGTTTAGAGCCACCATGGACATGGGCCACATCTACAGGCTGAAGAGTGAATTGCCGATAGTCTTCAATTTGTTTGAGGAACTGTTGATGGACCTTTTCTCCTTCTTTAAGGTTAAACAATGCATAATCATCGAAATTATTTAAGAAGTGCTCAGTGGAACCCTCGTCATAAGTTGGGAAATATGAACCCGAACCTTGTTCAAAATTTTGGTTACCGCCTAAACTTTCTCCCGGATTTGAGTACTGGTTACTCAGTGGTTGTTCAAAATTCGGGTAGTAGTTACTCATATCTTGTTCAAAATTCGGGTAGGAGTTACTCGAATCTTGTTCAAAATACGGGTAGGAGTTACTAGAATCTTGTTGAAAATTTGTGTAGTAATTACTCGAACCTTCTCCCGAATTCATTGTATGGAGAAATTAGTGATTGTAGAGAGAGTGATATAGAGAGAGTGATTTATAAGCTACTGAATGGAGAAAGTAATGAAATACAAAGGGCTCACCTTCTATTAAATAGAATTTTTGGTGACTGATGAGGCACTACATGACAATATAAGCTACTGAATTGTTAGGACACTATTTTCACGTGATGCTACAAGGTTTTTTTTCAGAGATTCTTCACCCTTTTTTTTTTCCAGAGATTCTTCACTTTAATTATTACAAATAGTATCAGTGTAATGTCACTTCAATTCTTTTGCAGGTAAATGCACTACACATCTTTTCTTTTGCAGATATGGAGATATTCGTAGACATTATGAGATTTAAGAGGGTAAAGTATTTTTTTTCAATTCACAGGGAGGTAAATGAAACAATACACAATATCATGGGGGTAAATTGCTATTAGCTCTTCACTTTAACTTTGTATGTACTCTTTTCAGATTTAAAGAGAAGAGAAAGTCACGGGAAAGTGGGATGACAATGTTGGTAGGTACTCTTTTGGTTGCATTATTCAATTACTGTGGTAATTTTTAGTGTGAAACTTTTGTTCACGGGATTCTTCACTTTAATTCTTGCAAATAGTATCAGTGTAATGTCACTTCAATTCTTTTGCAGGTAAACATTATTGTGGTAATCTTTTTATTTTGCAGGTATGGAGATATTCGTAGACATTATTAAAGATTCGTTGCAGGTAAATAGTAATTGTAGTGCACTACACTTTTTTGAAATTGTAATGCACTACGTAATTGCATTTTTTCACCTACCAAAAAATCTCACCTACCAAAATTTCTCACCTACCAAAATTTCTCTATTTAAGTGAAGTTGAATCTTCAACATTATTCACTCATTTCTACACTCAGCGCATAATAGTTGTAGTGCACTACGTAATTGTTGTAGTGTTTGTTGTGTTTCTTTAATTATGTTTAGTTGTTGGTGTTTCCCTTGAAAATTATGTTTTGTTTTAGTGTGTAATAGTTGTTTTTCTTTTCACTCCAAGTGCATTAATAATAATTGTTGATGTTTTTCTTTAATTATGTTTACTCGTTTTTATTTTTATGAATGCCTTATTATTATTATTGTTGTTGTTGTTGTTGTTGTTGTTGTTGTTGTTGTTGTTGTTGTTAAGTGAGAGTGGGGAAAGTTTGAGATTGAAATAAATGTTTTGAATTGTTGGTTCGGTTGGAGATGACTGATTTGGCAAGACAGGCAGGCAGGCAGGCAAGCAGGCAGGCATGAGGGGGCTATTGCCCGGATCGGCTGGAGATGGCCTTAGTGCACCATCACCATCATCTTTGCACCTTCGGGAAAATGGGACTAAATTTATATATGAGAGAGAATAAAAGAAAAGAAAAAAGTTAAACTAAACACCGAAAAAAGCAATGGCCATTTCTTGTTTATGCCTATCAACAACTAACTTAACTGTCAATCCAATCAACAAACATCACATACAAAGTCCTCTGAATTCAACCCTCAAATCTCTCTCAAAATCAGGCAAATTAGACGAAGCCCTTACGCTTTTACTACAACCCCATCTATCCAAAACACACAATCTAGACTCCTATGCCACATTTTTACACACCTGCATTTCAAGAAAATCCATACACCATGGACGAACACTTTATCTTCATCTCCTCGAATCAAAGGATGCCGAAAATCTCCTCAAAAATCCCATTTTAAAATCCAAGTTCATAACTCTTTTTTCAGCCTGTGGACGATTAGATGAGGCGAATCGAGCTTTTCGACATGGAATTGAGGATATGGGTTTTGTTCCTGAGTCGGTTTTTGTTGCAATGGCAATTGGGTTTTCGAAAAATGGCAAGTTTAGGGAAGCTTTGCTTGTGTATTGTGATATGTTGTCGCTGGGGGTTGAGACTGGGAACTTTGCGTTTTCTGTGGCGTTAAAAGCTTGTTCGAGTGTGTTAAATTTGAGGATTGGTAAAGCTGTGCACGCACAGATTTTAAAGAATGGCGAAGAACCTGATCAAGTAGTGTACAATGCTCTTTTGAAGCTGTACACTGAATGTGGGAGTTTTGAGGATGTAGCAAAGGTGTTTGATGTTATGCCTGACCGAAATATTGCAACATGGAATTCTTTGCTTTCTTGTTTTGTCAAGAAAGATAAAGTCTTTGAGTCTCTCGAAACTTTTCGAAAAATGCAGAGGGGGAAATTGGGTTTTAGTTGGGTTAGTTTGACTACTATTTTAGCAGCATGTGCCCGTCTAACGGCACTTTATATTGGTAAAGAAGTACATGGCCAAATCGTAAAATCAACAGAATGCCCTGATATTCTTGTACAAAACTCGCTTTTGGATATGTATGCTAAATGTGGAATGACCGAGTATTGTAGAGAAGTCTTCAAAGGGATGAAATCCAAGGATATCACGTCTTGGAATACCATGATCAATTGTTATGCAATTAATGGTTTTATGGAAGAAGCTATGGAAACATTTGAGGAGATGATTAAGGCCGGATATAAAGCAGACGAGGTGACATTTATCTCGTTATTGTCGGGTTGTAGTCATACTGGCATGGTAAGCGAGGGTCAAACCCTCTTCAATAAAATGAGATCAGTGTTTAGAATTAATCCTAATTTAGAGCATTATGCTTGCTTAGTGGATTTATTAGGCAGAACCGGGAGAGTCGAGGATGCATTAGAAGTAGTGAAGAAAATGCCCATGAAGCCAAGTGGGAGCATATGGGGTTCACTGCTAAATTCTTGCAGGCTCCATGGTTATGTATCGCTAGCAGAAGCCATAGCAAAAAAGTTGTTTGAAATCGAACCCACTAATCCCGGAAATTACGTAATGCTATCAAATATCTACGCAAATGCAGGGATGTGGGATGAAGTGAAATTAATTAGAGAACTCATGGAGAAGAGGGGAATCAAGAAGCAAGCTGGTTGTAGCTGGTTACAGATTAAGGATAGAATACATAACTTTGTGGCCGGTGGGGGCTTTGAGTTTCGTAATTCAAACGAGTATAGGAGAGTATGGGATGAACTGAGTAAAGAAATGGAGAGACTTGGATATAAACCTGATACTGGAGATGTTCTTCATGATATAGATGAGGCAATGAAGGTTGAGTGGGTGTGTGGGCATAGTGAGAGGCTTGCGACTGTATTTGCGTTGATTCACACTGGTTATGGATTGCCAATAAGGATTACAAAGAATCTTCGTGTTTGTGGAGATTGCCATACTTGGATGAAGTATGTGTCGGAAGTGAGCCGGAGAAAGATTATCGTAAGGGATACTAATAGGTTCCACCATTTTGAGAAAGGAAAATGTTCTTGCAATGATTTTTGGTGATGGGTAATAGACAATTGAATGGCTCTTATTTACAAGATCATGTCGGAAATTGGCAATCTTTTAGTTTACCCTCTTATTTGTGCTCAATGTCTCTATGATTTCTCACATTAGGTGATTGGAATTGGTGATCTTTCTGGAGTTTGGTCCTTAAAATTTAGTGATGAGTTGTTTTAAAAGTTTAAAGGCATAATGCAACACAGCAGCTTATTGAAATCCACAGGTGAGAAGCTCAACAGCCACTCTGAAATATTGGTATCCACAAGTTTTTTTCTTCTTTTCTTTTTTAATATTGAGATGTTCGGGCCAGCTTTTACTGCACCTCGAAAAATTTGTAGGATTTAAGAACTTAACACTATACAGGCCTATAAGGTACTCCAAAGACCAGATAAATCACTATTGTATGGTATGTCGCTCTAGGGTTGTCCATCGAGCGGATTTAGTCTTAATATGGTTAAAATCCGATACAATTTATTAGAATTTCTATTCGAATAGCAAGTTAATGGTTTTGATTCGATTGAGAAGAAAAGTAATCCAAAATATATGATCGAACAAATATAAATCTTGGTCAATCTAATCATTTAAATACCTAAATCCTATAATATATTACAAAATTATGTATATTGATATTGTTTTATTTCTGTAAGTAACAATGTAACATTAGTAACGGTATACCATATGTTTAACAAGACATGGGAGACGATTTCATTTATGTACATATTTGTATCTTACAATATGAGTTAGTTCTGATAAATTAATATTTGTTAAATCATTTCTATTAAGTTGTTAACTATGTTAAAAATTAACATTTTTACTTTGGAGTTCAGTGGATTGCGAAGAAATTTAACACACGAAAGCTACATACGTGTCAAATTAATGTTTTTATACTAAAGAAAATATGTGGTATTATCAAATCATTGTATTTTATGAATTTGAATGTTCAAATATATAAATTGAAATATGAGTTTTGCGAGACTCATACTTGAACTTTATTTGCACTAATTTTGACTCAGTTTAGCAAAATGGCACCAAAAAACAGATAGACCATAGATTTGGATAAGATCTGAGTTATATAAATGTTTGCCAAATTCGGATAAAATATGAACAACACGAATCTGACGCGTTAACAACGCCCCTTAAACCAAACCACGTCACACAAAAAAGCCGAAAAAGAGCAGCCCAACCCAGATGGGATAAACAAATACAGCAGTAGTAGTAGTAGCATCGGAAAATGGGAATAATTGGGTTTGACTGGAAGGACTGATTGATCGGCGGAGACTCGGGGAATGGTCTGCTACTACCTTATACAAAAAAAAAAAAAAAAAATGGATTAATTCATCATTTAACATACCCCTTATTTAATTTCCTAGTACTACGCTTGTGTTGATCTGAAATTGGATAAAAACAACATTAAACAGCTGGACTGGAATTATCCTAATCTGAATTTAATACCCCACTTTCACTTCAATCGTACGTGTCACTTCCCTGCAACTCGACGTGTCGCGTCGCCACTTCCTCTTTCACTTTTAAGCTTCACTACAAACCCCCCAACTATATTTTATAACTGTGGAGTACCCATAATCTTTTCTTTTTGTCTTCAGAAGCTCCAGCTTTTGGATTTGCCCAGGTATTTATTTAGTAACCCTTTTTCTCTCTTGTGTGTCTAATTAGGTGGATGTAGTTATTTAGTTATGCTATTTTTTGGTCATGTCCAACATTGCCCTTAATGTGTTTGTATTTTTGCGCCAATTAGATTCATTGTTGCATTGTTTTTAATTCTTGAATTATTGTACTAATATTTAACCTGCTATTCTACAAGGTCTCATATATATGGAATTTATTAGGATTTACTTGAATTATGTTCATGGTTAATAGTCCCAAAATCTGGCTCTCTATTTCTTTAAATAGATCTATATACATTTGAATGATGCATGTGGGTAGATTGCGGTTGAACTCTTGCAATATTGTTTTCTTTGGAAAGAGAGATTAATATTCATAGAGCAATTCATGTTTTTTCCCCTTTAGCATATTGGAAAAGAACTGATTTTGAGATGGTTTACCCATGAGTTCTACTCTATAAATATATATGATACATGCAATATGAGTTTATAAAATCAATAAAGGGTTTTTTTGCCGACTATCCCCAAAGAAAGGCCTATTGGCCAACTTAACTCCCTATGAATAATATAGGCAGATTGTTCCCTATGAAAACTTAAAAGTGTATAGCGGGTCATCCCTTTTATAAAATTGTCATATAAATATAGACAGATCACCCCTTTATGAAAACAAAGCGACTCCTAGAGCTTGCATCATGGTTGATGTGCGGAGAAGCCAACTTCGAATATGTTGAACTTCTTTCTCAATGAAATATTAGATAAAGTAATGTTTAAGCTTTATGATTATTATCTTCTTTATTGCATTAATTTCTTGGGTATGTCTGCATTTAAAGTATTATTATGTGCATATAGCATAGAGTTTCTGACATTTGTATTTGAAGCAGATAACTTCTTCCAAGTGAAAATGAATGTAGAGGCGTGCGGTTGTGTATATGATGGCCCTGTTGTTTGAATCAGAGTTTTCACTACTGGGGTTGATGACAAAGCCTCTACTACTAGTTAAGCTATCTTGTCAACTCGGTGTTCGCAGCATTTTTATTGTAATCCAGACCTGCATAGAGCTTCTCACATCTGCCATCTACCTCCATTTAGTTATATTTTGGAAGCTAATGATATGGTCAATCGCCGTGTTATCTCTCCCTATACGAGCAATCACTGCTCTATATAAAGAAAGAATGGTAATTTACTTCAACTTTCATCCAACTTTGCGGTCTTAAGTTATTCTTTTTGTAACTTTTCTGACTTTTACTGATGATAGAACAGCAAATTTGCAGGTGGAGATGCAACTGTATAGAATGAGGGGTGAATTGGAAAATGCTATTTGGGAAAGGAAGGAATTAGAGGGACAACTCAATATTGCTATTAAAGAACGTAAAATGGTGGAGGTTATGTTAATGGAACTCGAAGATGAACATGATGAGGCTATTGTTAAAATCAAGATGTTAGAAGAGGAGGTAATAAGCATCACTTTTGGCATATACTCACCATTATAATACGATCAATTTCTGGGTCTTTTAGGCAATATTAGGACTCTTATCTCCATGTTTATTAAAACAGGTTCAGGATTTGAAGGAGGAAACGAGGAGGTTGAAAGAGGTTCAGGGTAAAGCACTTTGGAACTACAGAGCTCGAGAAGATGTAGGAACTGGCTATAATATCAAAAATGTCGATAACTCTTTATGGAAATCCGGTTACAATAATAACACTAGTCGAGAAATTGTGCACAAAGATACAGCCAAAAATCAAGATATCATAAAATCTGAATCAAAAACTTACGAGCCCAAGTACTCGTTTAATACGGAAATGATTTCAATGGACAGTGATTTTCTGGCCAGACAGAGGGAAATTGCTATATCTCGAAGCCTTTTCAGCGCAATATTATCACTTGTGGTCGGGTTTATCGCTTGGGAAGCCAAAGATCCATGCATGCCTCTTGTGGCTGCTCTTTTTACTATTGTGTTCATGTCTTTGTTGAGTGTGATTCAACTTTTCTCCACCATTGAACATAAACCTGCATCTGAGGCAGTTGCTCTCTTGAGCCTTAACTGGTTTATACTCGGAACATTGACATACCCACCATTGCCTATGGTTGCTCGTGCTTTAGTTCCCTTAGGTTCGAGTCTGTTAGATCGAACATTTTAGTTTATGGCTCATTTGGTTTTTGTTAGTTATAAGTTCAGTAGGTGTGTAGGGTTGTAGCACTTCAGTATGTGTAAATACAAGAATGTAGGTAGAGGTGCTGTTTTTTGGTTCCATGTTAATGTTGATGTTCTGTGAACACCTGCTCTCAGTTCAGTGGAAAGATTTACCTTTTGTTTCTCTTGTGTGAATATGGATTGAGATTTTATATCGTGTCACATATGCGTTGAGGTTCTTAAATGGAAGTTGTATTTAAGATTTTCTTTCTATTATTCAAGTTTTAGATCCGATTTAATTTCTTTCAAGACACATTGGACATATTATATAGGTATCTCTTCAAGCAAAAAATTGAATTTGGGTTCGTGATAGACTAGTCTCTTCTGTTAAACCATTCACCCGTTAATATTCTATGAGCTATATCAAATATGTAGATTCAAATGAAACCAAAGTGATGCATACAATACATACATAGATACAATACATACCAAAAATGCCATTCACCCGTTAATATTCTATGAGCTATATCAAATATGTAGATTCAAATGAAACCAAAGTGATGCATACAATACATACATAGATACAATACATACCAAAAATGGAGTCAATTGTTGGGTCTTTATTTCTGGAAATCTATAACTTCCATAATAGAGTGGAAGGAATCCTGCAGGGGCGACCTGAGAACATGTAAAAATACTTTTCTTTTTTATACGTTCTCATGTTGCCCCTGTTGGATTCTACCACCAATTATCACGTTTGATTTTTATCCAAGTTTTAATTTTTAGGCTGATGATTTCTGTTATTTATGCTTGTGCTTTACTATATTTGAAAGTACAACTTATGTGTTTCTTTGTATTGATGATATGTACAAGTGATGTACTCCATCGTTGCATTGTACTACAGTTTGGTCTTTTGAGAAAATTTTCCAGTACAAATTTCGTACAACAATATATGCGCAGAGCAGAGCTGTTGGATATTACTATTTACTACTATATTTTCTTCCTTCCCTTTCGTGCAGTCTTCTATTGATGGGCTCGTAATAGTCCAGTTTTCGCAGATCTAGATAGCCCAGCTGCTTAAATTTGTTAGGGGCTTGTTTGTCCTGCATTTTCAAAAATTATTTCGTGAAATAAATTCGTAATATATATCTTGCACCACTTATCTGATCACAAAATAAACATGATTTGACTTAACGTTTTATATATTTTACACTTATATCTTAAACCCTTCCAAAAAATCATACATCTACCTAATTTCACAAATCACTCCTCCAAAATTAAAATAAACAACATTGCGCAAACCGTGAGAATTGAATTTCATAAATCTCCACTACATTTCAAAACTACTCTCTTAAACACTAAACAAACATCTACAGCTATCCACCCAAATTATGTCCATTTCAACTTAGTGCTGGCATCGTGGTTGCTTTCCCACTTTGGATTGGACTAGTAGGACAGCAATGATATGGACCAAAAAAAAAAAAAGGTCTTACTTTCTATTTATTTTTTAAACTTAAATAATTAAAGTACAATATACTTCCATTGAAATCTTTATGACAAAGTAATATCCCATGATATATGTGTGACATTTTTTCAAATATGCTTCTTTTAAAATATTGTCGTGTAAACTCACATTATATTATATATAGTAGTATTTCATATGTATTCTACTTAAGTTCGTTCACTGATGTATATATAATTTCAGAGGCTGTGGATGTAATTATCCATTTCTTTTCCTTTCAAAATCTCTCTTGAGGACTTTTTTCCTCAAATCAAACACGTAATACAGAAGTACTAACCTTATCAGTGTTTTTATAAAACTTGTCCATTCATTGAAAGCAAGACAAGAAGCTTCACAAACCTTGGACCACCTCTGAGAAAATTAAATGAGAATGGGATCATTGGTGGGTCATATCCAATAACTTCAATAATTTATGGGCCTATTATGCGTATGTGTTTATAAACTTCACACATAACACAATGGACTCACAATTATGAACTTAACTAAAAATTAATTTGAGAATAAATATTTTTTGCAAATAACATTTGTATCATTTTTTAATTGTCTAAATCTTTATATCATCAACAAGTAAAACTTATTTCTACATTCTCACTTAGTACTGCACAATATCCCGAGTTAGGCTGAAAATCAAATCAAATTACTTTGTTCGATAAAAGCTCATTTGAGCTTGATTCGTCACACAAATCAAACAAGTTTAAACATAATTTTTCGTTTGATGATTTTTGAAGTTCGGCTCGAGCTCGACTGGATAAGCTAAAAATTGACAAAATACATGTAAAAATATCTAGTTACTCGATACTCGGTTCGAGCTCTTTTGATAAAAGCTCGTTTGAGCTCGGTTCATTAAGAAATCAAACCAAGCTCAAACACAATATTTCAAGCTAGATAAAATTCAAATCAAGCTTGAACAGTGTGTCGTTCGATACTACTCGACTCATTTACACCACTATCCCGAATAATATAACTTATAATATAATATTACAAATATCTATTTAACATACTTTACACACGAAAAAAAGTCATATCATTCGATTAAATTTAAATATACCATGTAGTTTTCTGCCAATATCACGGATATTTTTGTATTTTTTGTATCTTGTCTTTCTAACCTCATCGACCCATTTGCGTTTAATTAATACTATAATCTAGTAATGTCATTAGGCACTGGTACCCTTGAAGTCGATGGAAGTGAATAAACAATCATCCAATGCAACTATCAATATCATGTCATGGGAAAAGATAAGGAGATTTTCCAGGAATTCTTTTATTGTAAATTATGTAGCTGTGAATTAATTTACAATCACAAGTTCCAATAAAATCTCCTAGATCAGGTCTAGACAAATTTTTTTCATATTATGATAGTGAAAATAGAGAGAGCCTGCGACTATTTCATTGTCTTAAATTTATTCACATAGATTGGGCTAAGTCCATATATTTGATTTGATTCTAACTCAACCTCAAAAGTTAATTCAAGAAGTGAAGATTGTCCAAGACCTTGTAAGGGATAATTAGTCATATTATCCAATCCATGTAAAATATTTTTAGTTTTTATACTCCCCCTTCATGTGAGAGCGGATTGAATGCATGGTGAAAGAGTCCCAACACTTGACATATTAAAGTCAAAATCCAACCTTACGAATTGCGGCATATGGGCCCAACACATATAATGACAGTCCAAACTTTTTTTTAACTAAACGAGTAATGATAATCCATGTCTTGTCTCATCATGTGAATAAGAATGAACCCATCACGAAAGTAGGCGACCCACATTAATATGGACTCTTATAACATATTAGATTTAACATGAATTGCGCTAAATCAACTTTAAATGGCTTGGGCTCATCTCACCCTAAAAACTAGATCAAAAATTAATAATTGACAAAAGCTTTATAAGGTGACCTTAATTTTGTATTTTAATCCATATGAGGCATTTTTAGTTTCAATATTGTGTTATACAAATTAAGATGTCCAAAAAGAAAACCATATATGTTTTTGAATTAAAGAAAAACATTGCTCGCAATTTCAACACATGGTTCGCGTAAAATTTCATTTTAAAATATATCACTTTTTTCTGTAGTTTCTAATGTGTAAGCATATAAGTTTAAAATGTTAAATTGATCGATAAATAAGTGAATAAATAAATTTTATTAGAATTTTTTTGAATTTGAGAATTTGAGGTGTTAATAATTTGAAAATATGATCTTAATAATATTTTCTTTTAATTTTTTAAGTAAATAAATTAATGAATAATTAATTGTTTTTCTTTTGAAAAATCATGAAATTTCTCGAATAAAAACTCAAACAAACGAGGCCTGGAATTTGGTTCCCCTTAATCTTGGATTCTTGACCAATGTTTCCAGATATTTACGCGGATTTCATTTCACCTAATCCATTGCATGATAAATTAAAAAAAAAAAAATTACATTCTCTTCCCTTGAACTTTGAATTAATGCATCCACTTTTCATTGTCTTTGTAACTTTTATTAGAAATAAGACCTTTGTAACTTATATGAGGAATTGCATTCGCTTCTCTTTAACTTTGAATTATTGACATTCACCTCCCATTGTCTTTCTAACTTTTACGAGGAATAAGGGAGTTGTATGCCAATAATTTGAAGTTCAAGGGAGGTGAACAACAAAAAAAATCTATTGCATGATTTAAGGGAAAAGTTGGATGATCCATTTCCAACTATTTACCTTTAAATTTTCATTGCTTTTGTTAATGGAGTTGGACATCTTGACATGGACATCAATTTGCCAATGTTGTCTATTATTCATGGAATTCTAGGCACTATTATAAAAGGTAAAATATTAATTAAACTCATGATCCTATAAATCAATATAATTCACCATGGTTCCTTTCCTATAAAGTAAGAAAAATAAAACAAATCCACAATTAAAGTATCAAAATTCTTTACTCGTGATAGCTTACATTTTTTGCTATTTTATATAAAAAAAATCTAACTTAATACGTCAAAGTCCATAATCAGAATGGTATAGGGCCTGTTTGTTTGGCGTTTGGGAAAGTAGTTTGGGAGAGTAGTGGAGGTTTGTGAAATAATCTCGATTTGCGTAATGTTGTTTGTTTGGGTTTTGAGAGAGTGGTTTGAGAAATAAAGTAGGTATAAGTTTTTTTGGAAGAGTTGGGTTGTAGGTGTAAGATATGTAAGACTTTATGTCAAATCATGTTTGTTATGTGAGATAAATTGTGTAAGAGATATGTTACTTTATGTCAAATCAAAGTAGAGTTTGTATAGGTTTTGTTTAGAGATAAGAAAATTGTTGTTTGTTTGGCTTTTGAGAGAATAGTTTGAGAAAATTAATGGATGAAAAATTTATTTCGAAAAATAGAAAACATGTTTGTTTGGCATTTCCCAAACGCGAAAAAAATCTGGGAAACGCCAAACAAACAGGCCCATAAATATTGTCAAACCGACCAATAGTCATAGGCTGACTGTCACAACTACTATAAGTTTATATATATTATTACAGTATTTGCTAATAAATTCTTAACTGTTGCTTCCGAAAGTAATATATATGACTGTCTGGGTCTCGTTTTTGTCATTTTACTCTTATTATTTCTTCCATGAGTATAATAAAAATTAAAAAGTAATAAGATTAAATATTTAAGTAAGTGGTGATGCAGTAAGCAATAAAAAGTCAAAAAGATTGAAATCTGCGAGTCTAGCCTTAAAACTTTAATTTTGCCGGCCTTTTCTTTATAATTAAATTTATACCGACTTTCTTGCCAATTTGCAGTAGTAGTGGGATCATCTGATTTTCCATTTTCACCATCAGTTTTTAACCGGCCTTAGTCTCGATCGAGTCTTATTAATTTTAAAAATAAAATAAAAAGTATCGAGTCTTATTATCACACTATTACTAGTTTATTATTTACCAATATAAACAGTAATGTAAAGGTTTTTGTCAAAAGTAAATGTCAATTTGTCGAATCCTTGAGTCTTGAATTTTTCTTTTACTTGGAAAACAAAGGAAATAAATGATTTTTTTTCCTGAGAGCCAAATTAAAGTGAAACTTTTCAAACAATCACAAAGATCACCGGTTATAAAATTTTATTAGATAATATAAGAAAGCCCATAACCAACTACTACACTTTTAGAAGATATCTTGATTAGAGAGTGAGTTGCTTTGTTACCTTTTCTAAAAATATGTGAAGCTGAAAATGTGTCAAAATATCTTAATACTTTATAGTCGAACATCATCAATGATTGGAACTATCGTGCCGGAGAAATGATTGAGGTTCGTTTTTCCATCTATCACTGTCTTACGATCGCCTTCGAGGATTACATGATGTCACAGTGCTTTTTCTTTTTCTTCTAACATTGAATATAAAATATTGAATACATTTCCTTTAGGGACACCAATAACATTTACAACTTACATTAAAATTGAATTTCGAATAGGAAATCTTTCACATATGTACTATGTAAAAATTGGTTTGGAAATAGAATGAATAAGTACATTATTTTTTTTTAAGGAAACTCCCAAATCGGGTAAATATTACATTAATGATCAATTTCATTAATTATAAAATCAGCAATAAACTCATAAAGTTCTAATAAGGGGGGAAAAATATCAAGTCTCACTCTAGCTAAATCATGGACTACTAAATTACTGTACATTAACACGTGAGAACAAGAGAACGACACAAAACTTGAGGCCAATATCATCAAAAATAGGGCCAATGGTACTACTGAAATACCGTGAAGAGCGAATACCTTCAATAACAAATTTACAATCCCTTCAAGGATGAAATGACTCCAGTCGTGTCCAATACCAAATTCCACACCCTTGCTGCCGCGATTGCTTCGGCTGCCTTACGTAACAACGGGATGACAATAGTCTGCACCATCCAAACCACACATTTCCCATGAGAATCTCGAGCCATTATGCCAATGCCGCACCTCTTTCCCGGTATATGAAGAGCCACATCTACATTGACTTTGATAAACTGTTCTTGAGGTGGCTGCCAAAGTGATGGATTTTGGTACGGCCATTGGAGAATTGGATTAAAACTTCGAGTGAAGCAACGAACGTGACGATCAAAGAAATATGTAGCTCGATTCCACACCTCCATAGGGTCCCAATCATTGGACTCCCACACCAATTGATTTCTAGCAAACCAGATAAAACAACAAGTAGTCATAAATAGCCCAAACTCCTTACGGTCGCATTTTTTCCTAACTTCATCAAGCCACCCACAAATATTTTGCCCAGAAGTTTCATATGTAGAACATGGAAAAGAAAAAACAGCCCATACCAATCTTGCAAAAGAACATTTAAGAATGCAATGCAACGAATCTTCAGACTTTCCCAAGCATTGAATAGTCATTCACGTCAATTGCTCGACGTTGTTTAAGACCATATCAAACTGGGAGAGAACTAGAACACATTGTCAATGTAAATATTTTTACCTTCGCGGAGCATCAATCTTCCAAATCCAGTCCAAAAAAATGTAGCCTTTGATTTGCCAAACTACTCTTCCCTTTCTTAGTAACCATAATGCTATTATTTATTAACAAAATAATATTTTTATTCACAATAATTGCCAAAGAATGAAAGCACAAATAAATCAGATTCCCATTCCAAATGAACCACCCAATACCCGGAAAAGTCTAAACCACAAAAATATCAAGGCGAATCCAATATTATCATTTTTAGCAAGTACACACACACAAAACCATATGGTAATGAAGAATAAGTCAGTCTCTGCTCCTCAAGTCACACGCACGTGATGCCACTGTAGCTGCACGCGAACTCAAGAGCCACATCACATGAATGCCTCCACATAATTAAATTAAATTATTCGAAATTTGACTCTTCAAGCTTAAAAAAAATAGAAAAAATGGAAAAGATTGCATAAGCTTCACATGCAATCGGTGTTTTGTTTAATAGCTAGATAGTTCATCTTTCTATTTTGAAAATTACGATCAAGTCTTTCCACATAAAACACTTTTATGAGTGATTATGGTTATTTCACGTTTTTCTTCGAGATCATGTAGTTACGTTAACAGATGCATGCTCCTCAGATAAATCGACCACATGATATATTACATTGTAAGTCGCAATCAATAATTTTTGTTATTATAGGTAAATTTAAATAAAATTTGTCGCAAATAACTTTCAAATCTAAGGTTGATCGTATTATTCAAAAATGTAAAAACATGAATATACTGAAGCTCGACTTAATTAAACTTATTCACATCTATTTGATCAAGTTTTGATTCAATTAAACTTATTAATTTGATAATTAAATTTAACCTAATTTTTTTTTTGACCTAGCTCCTAGTCCAGTGACTCATTTACATGGAGACATTTTTTTGTCTAGTTCAGTTTCTAAACCTTGAGGGTCAAAATGAATAATGTAAAATTGTATTTTTAGCTATAAAGTGTTAACAATTTTTCTAGACCTAACCTAGATAGTAGATAAGAATGACCCATTGGCCATTACATATTTACATGGAAGTCTTATTCAAATCCAGTTCAACTACAATAAATGCTTGTAATCCAATTATATTATTGGGAGAATTAGGATTACAAAATATAGCAAATAAACTTTATGGCACGTTCAAATCGGGATAAAATTTCCTTTTTATTCACGCCCTAACAACTTTGAAATCAGTTTCTTAATCCAAAGACACGTGGCAAGATCTTATGCGTCAGTTTTAGCTATAAATATAGCCCCGCCCTCTCCTTCTAAACCCTGCCTCCTGCCTACATTTTTTCACTCGTACAGCTACACATGTTCTCTCTCCCTTTCTTTTTCACCCTTAGATCTACTATAGATACAGTAATTCTGTCTCTCTATTTTATATTTGGTTGCGGTGGCCTCTAATTCGCTTGGTGCAGGTCGGGAACTTTACTTCGCCTGATTTGAAATGAAGCAAGTATACTCTGAAAATCGTATATTTATACGAATTTACGTACGAGTATACTTGGCAGAACATACGGCGTCTTAATTTGATGCCGTTGTTTTGTTTTGGCGAAATTCAAGTTCCCGCTTTGCATCAACTGAATCGGAGACCGCGGTGAAATTTAGATATTTACGGCGCCGTAGTTTTCGGATCTGCGTTTGAGTTGGTTTGTTTGTAAATCGAGAGTTTTCATTTTCAATTTCTTATTGAGTTATTATTCATTTCTGGATCTGAGTCAATTATTTTTCTGCTGCTTAATCTGATTTATGAATTATAGATCTTGTTTTTGTTGTTGAGAGTGGCTTGATTATAAACAAGGACGAATGCATGTGCAATATCTGAATCAATAGGGTTTTTTTTCTTTCTTTGTTTAATTTAGATTGCGTATTTTCAGATTGATTCTTTTGTTTTATGATTAGATTAATTGTTGAGTTTTACTTGCTTCTACGAGATGGACTGTTCCGTCGTTGGTGATGTTCTCTTCCACTAAACCCAACATCCATTGGTTGTTCTGCATACTTTTTAGATATATAATACTTTGTGCCAAGTTTCTTATTCCAATTTTTGGAGTCGAATTGAAACAAGTATGTTTCCCTTAAATGGAAACACTTTTTTTTTTTTTCAACTAGGGAGATACTTTAGACTTTACCTTTTCGATTCTTATTTGAAATCCCGTGCGAAAGTCAAGAGATTATTTAGAATCTATTTAAATCAATTTGTTAAGTTTTTCCATTTTTTAACCATGTTCTCGTGTTTATGTGGAATTTACTTATTTTGTCATTTTAATAAGGAATGATACATGTGAACTCTTTAGTGTGCATTTATCATTTATTGGATCCACCGAGATTACCACTAATTTTATTTGTTGATAAGAAGATAGAAAGAGGAAGTGAAGTTGATTTTTTTCCCCAACAAATGTCTATGTATCTGCTAATTCATTTAGTTTTCATTGTTTTAGTAGTTTCTCCTTGAATGTATTCATGTACTCTTTTTTATTCTCTCGTTTTGGTGAATTTATGGTAATGTCTATGCATGAGGTTTTGGATTATTATTGTGAATTACATAAGTTTGTTTGTCTATTCCTGGTCTAAGCGCATTAGACGGGATTCTCTATTGCTAGTATTGCGTTACCGTACATTATGCTGGTCCTTTTAAAAACATTGAAGGTCCTGTTTTGATTAGGTGTATGTGATATTCTTCTGGAGGTGGAGTATTTATACTGTTGAGTCATATAGGCCTGAGGTGGATGTATGGATAAATTCTCACTGACGGTTCACAGCACCGTCCATGAGACTTTCATCTCACGGGACTCCTACTTTCAGCTAAGGTAACCTGCTCTGTCCCACGGGCAATATCGGATTCTCTTTGATTACGGAACTCTAGCCTGGTCCCACTACATGGTAAGGTGCGATCAAGAGTTGTATAACTATTACTTGATGGTATTCGTTATTGGAATGAACACAAATGCCTATGTGCCATTTCTGGAATACGATGAATTTGGCATCTGTTGTATAAAGTACTGAATGAGAATACCACTCGTTAGATGAGTTGCTAATTTATTCAATAAAGTCGCCATTGTTCTTAGCATTAGATCTGTTTGTCTCCTCTTTAAGAGTTACATTCCTAAATAATATGAGTCGACTCTGGTTAACTAAATAAGATTGTTCTAATATTAGAACACTGAACAAGCATATTTTGTAGCCTTGAAAAATTGATATGTTGTGTATTTGTGTATACATATGTGCTCTGAATTTTGGTTTAGCCAGTTTTAACAGTGCTGAAACATGTGAGTTACAAGTCTACCTCATGTAGTTCTTTTGCATCTGTTATCAACAGGAGACATTCATTTTTTCATCTAATGTGTTTTTACCATGTTTGTTTTGTGTATCTAAGACATACATTTTCACAAGATATAAAAATCGATAGCAACAAAGTGTTGCATGTATGCTTTATTTTGTAACTTACGAGTTTGTACGAGGTATAGATTAAATGTTGCCTTAGTTTTGGTACATACTTGATCTTTGTTCTTTCCGGTATCTTGACTCGTGGCAATTTCTTTTGACATAACTAGTTCTGCATCTTCTATTTGTTTTTCAGGGTATCTTGACTTGCGGCAATTTCTTTTGACATAACTAGTTCTGCATCTTCTATTTGTTTTTCAGGGTATCTTGACTCGCGGCAATTTCTTTTGACATAACTAGTTCTGCATCTTATATTTGTTTTTAAAGTACCTGGAGTTTAGTTTATGGTATGCGAGTTATTAGAACAAGGAGTTATGAAACTTGGAATTTTTTTTGTCAGACAGAAAGAAAAAACGAAAAGGGAGAGACTAAACAAGGTCTTTCTCCAAAACAGTCCTAATCGAGGTCGGTGCCTCAACCCATTGAAGCTTCATTCCGATCTCAAGCTGATGTCCCATTTTTGCAAGTGAATACGCCAACCCATTCGCGGTACGCCTAATGTGTCGAAAACTGACTTCCCATGATTTTCCAAGTAAAACTCGACAATCCTCTAAAATAAGAGTCAAAGGGTGCTAAACATTGTCCCTTTTATGAAACATGGAATGCCTGCATGAGATATTTGTTTGATAACAGGGAGCCGGGGTGATACCATTCCTGAAATATGGATATTTATAGCTCGACGGCATTAACTTCAAGCTGAATTTGAATGGTTGAATTCTCATAAATAAGAATTAAGGATATTTATGTACTTTCAGCTAAAAAAATTAGTACTTTTTTTTTGGAGGAACACATATAGATATCATTCAACTAGAGGAATCAAAGTTTACAATATTCAGAATAGAAATAGGTAAAACACTAGAAGCATAAGATTCCTTAAAAGATAGACGAGCCACTTCATGTGCTGCTTGATTTCCGTCTCTACCAATATGCCTTGCTCGAAAACGAGTAAATTCAGTGACTAAGTTATATAAGTCCGAAATGATGTTTCCATAATCCGCCTTTGAATCCGAATCTCCATTTATAGCTGGTATGATCACACTAGAATCTCCCTCTAAACCGATATTATTCCACAAATGATCATGAGTGAACTCAACCGCAAACAAAGCCGCCCTAGCTTCCACTGATAATGGATCCAAAGGTTGATGAACACATACTAAATTCAAGGACTAAGTTATGTAAGTCCGAAATGATGATTCCATAACCCGCCTTTGAATTCGAATCTCCATTTATAGCTGGTAGGACCAATGGAGAGGGCTAGCCCCGGGGCTCCGGAGCCCCGGGGCAGCCCTGCCCCCCCCCCCCCCCCCCCCCGAGCCCTGCCTGGTCGTCTCCAATGGTAGGGCTCCGGAATTGAATTAATTCCATTTTTTTCCTTTGCCCACTCTCACCTATAATTCTGATTTTAATTTTGTTTTTAATATTAATATTAATAATAGTAATAATTATTAGTACTTGTAATTAAATTATTAATTATATTAAAATATTAAAATTAAAGAGAGTAAATAATTAAGTAAATTAAAATTAATACATAATACGAAATACAACAAATAAGTAAGGAAATACAAGAAAGAAAATACAACAAACAAGAAAGGAAATACAAAGACGATGACTCCGACGATGATGATACTGACATTAGCACGTCTCGTAGAGCACGCGCTAAAAGCTATGATCATCGCGGAGTAACGTTCGAAGATGTTGAACCAAGAAGGCAAACGTTGGATAACTATATGCTGCGTCATGAAGCAATTCGTTCAAAAGAAACCAACCGTAGACTTCAAAAAGACTTAATAGCCCATGTTTACGCAAAATACGGTTAAGCATGAATGTAATTGTTTGAATTTACTTTTCTTGTCTATTTTAGTATGTATTTAAATATTTAATTTAGATTAAGTATTAATCTAAATTATGTGTATAAGTGTTTAATTTTATTTTTAACTAATTCCGTATTTTTAAAAAAATATAGCCACCACCAATATTGTAGTTAAATGATTAAATTTTTAATTACAATAAAAGATATTAAAATAAAAAATGCTATTTATTTATTAATGATTTGTCCATAAATAAATTTAATTACAATTCTAATAAATTATTGATGATTTTAATTTTAAAAAAAATAATTTTATATATTAAATAATCAAATTAAAAATTGGTGACTACATATATTTATTAAATGCTAGTAAATATACAATAAATATACTTAATAAATTTTATTAAATATTTAAATTCTACATATTTAATTTAATTTAATTTAATAGGGAAAATTAATTTTATTAATTATTTAAGTATATATATATTTTTTTCTATTTTTATTTATTAAAAAACCAATTAAATAAACAATTTTAAAAAAAAAACAAAAAAAAAAACGGACCAGTCAGGGGACGCCAAGTGGCGTCCCCTGACTTAATTAGGGGCTCGTGTTTTTCGTCTTCTTCCCCACGCGACCCCGGGGCTGGGCGCAGGGCTCCGCCGAGCCCGTTCCACCCCGCCCGCCGCCCCGCCCCGAGCCCAGCCCCCACTGGAGACGGCTTCCCTCGCGACCCCCGACCCCGCCCCGGCCCCGGCCATCTCCATTGGAGATGGCCTAAAGCGATATTATTCCACGAATGGTCATTAGCGAACTCAACCGCAAACGAAGCCACCTTGGCTTCCACTGATAATGGATCCAAAGGTTGCTGTACACATGTTGATGTCCAACCTACACATTCTAGCTTATATATCACTCCCACCCCCACACAAACGCATCAAAATTAACTTTTATATAATTAGGACTTGGAGGCTGCCATCTAATCGGATTTCTTCTCCTAGTATTTCCGCACAAATAAGATCACCCACAGAACATTTGGATCACTTCCTTCAAATAGAATCTTATTTCTTGCGTGCCAAATAGACCAACACAATAGTATACTGAGTTCAAAATTCTTGCTGTCCATTTTTCTTCGTAGAAGTTGTATCCAATCCAAGAAACCAAAGTCCGAATAACCATATGATGACCAAGGGATATTGCTAAGAGCCCATACTTGTCTCACGCACGGACATCGAATAAACGAATAAAAAAGTGATGAATTTCTTCCACCCATTCGCAACACACAACACATGTATTATCCATTACGGGATAGTCCAAGTAATTTCTCAAATCATTTAATGAAGATTATTCTGAGTTTGTGAAAAGACAGAGGAGGCTTCATTTGAGTTATTTATTATAGATCTTAGATTTCTAGGTGAATTCCGGAATCCCAATAATGTATATTGTTAATTAGTAGTATAAAGCAAGTTGCTCCCAAGGTCAACTTGGGTTGTTGTGTTACCATATTACTAAACAGCCTTTAAAACGCAATATATCCCCCTTTTGCCAAAAGTAAATTCAGATTGTCGTAGCTTTTAAAGATTAACCCAATTTTGATGCACACGACAGGAAAGTAAAAGGTGAATTTGCAAAACTCAAAATTTGAAAATAAAAATATTCCTATATCATATAATTACTCATTCCACTACAGTAAAAAAAAAAAAAAAAAAAAAAAAGGTAAAAATGTGTACTTAAAACTCCATAATCGTCCATTTCCAAAAGTCTACCATTTATTTATTGCAAGGCGGAGTACTGAAAGCTAAAATTTGTGTCATGGATAGTATTATTTTATCCAACTATTCGAAACACATCCTTCAAATTGTAGCTAACTTAAAATTGGACATTTCTTGTATTTGACAGCCAAAGTAGCTAAATTTTCTTTTTTGACTGTTCGAAAAATCAACCGTTGGAGTTTACTCTAGGATTCTTAGACAGAAAAAGGGATAATTTTATCCGTATCTTTGGGAAAAAATAAAGGCATGCAAGTTAAAAGTGAGGAAGCCTTTTTGCTATAAAGCGAAGAAAGGGGACATTTCCAGAATTGTATTCCTTTATTTGAAGTCTTTATTTAAAGTGAAAAACTAAGAGCACAAAGTTGATCAAAAATGAATTTATCCCAAAAAAAAAAAAAAAAAAGTAAAAGCACAAAGAATTAGTTATTTCACCAGTAAATTAATAGGCTCCAATTGAAAAAAGCGGAAAAGGTGAGTGGGCTAGAAAGTGGGTGGGTAACTTGGGATTGATTGACCCGATCTCATCTTGAGCGCTGTGAATTTTTTGGCCAAGAATAAGATATAAAAGTATTTAAAACTTATTTATCAAAAAAAAAAAAAAGTATATTTAAAACTTGATTAATTACATCACGATTTAGTGTTGCCAAACTGAGCCACAACACATGGGCCAACTTGGACTCACTCAGGATCAATCTAACTCTGGTATTTATATTTTATGAGTTGGGTTGGATTAGTTTGGAATGTGGACTAAAATTAATAAATGTGAAATTTGATTCATCTCTCATCAAAACAGGTACTAGTCACTTCAATGACTCATTTCTAATAGAATTCATCATATTGATTAAGTTGAATCCACTTATATAACTCGAGCCCAATTATTTTAATTTTTTGATGAAAAAAATTAAATTGGAACGTCAAATTACGATCATAATTTCCATAGGCATTATTAAATAGCGGTAGAGCATAATTCAAATAAGAAATGTAAAACGAAAAGGCCGATGTACAAGTGCAAGGGAGTGGACATGCGCTCTAAAGTGAGCCCTACAGGCTACAAGCTCCGAATCAAATTCAAATTATTTGCACAGTAAAGCATATTAAATAAGATTATATCCAGGTGTATTATGTAAAAGTAAGTGACTCTAATCCCATAATTAACAGGCTCCTATAAAAGAAGTACTAATGCATAAACTTTAAGGAAATCATCTGTTTTAGTCTTTTGATGACAGCATTATTAAATACTAAGCCTTTTTAAGGACTAACTGTTAATGGAAATACTTTATGAAGGGGAAAATCTAGAGCTTTATGTGCATATGTGTTGGCTTGATTTTGATTTCGAAAAATTAGTTTGAGTGGTTTCAACTTTTAAAAACTATTTAAATTGACGGGTTTTAAAAAGCTGAAATATGAATTTGAATGAATTTAGTTGCTGTAATTTGAAGGAAAAATGTAGTTGGTATATTCTAAATTAATAATATAATATTTTTTGGGTTTGGGCCTAAAATTTCGAGAACCCAGATGTACCAGCTCGACATTCATTCGGGTTTGGGCTTCGGAGAATTTTTATTCTTTGGAGAAAGACTAATTAATTTTTCGGGTCAATTGTAAAGCCTAGGAAGTAAGTCCCTAAATTTCGAATCACAAAATTGATAGGTTCATGATGCGGTTTCTATCCAACCCCCTCGCCCAATCTAGTAACATGTGCATCTATTCAGTCTACTTATTTGGATCGAAACAATGTACTCGTTCTAAACCAAAATAGTTTCAAACCAAACAATGTTACCGCATTATAAATCCGTGCTAAAATCTTAAATGGAGCTTGATATACCTAAATATTTGATTTAAAAGGAGATTTCAATTTGACTTTTAATCAAAATTGGATTCAGTCCCATCAGACATCTCTGCTTCACCTTCTACCTTCATCTTAACAACCCCGCTCCTCCTCCACCTTACTACACATTTTCATTTTCACACAAAAAAAAAAAAAAAAGAAAGTGGTTCTGTTCACTTCTGCTATTAATATTGAATTTCTATTCTATTTAATGCCTTCTATTCCCCCTTTTCTCTGTCACTTCTGACTCTGCTCTGCTACATACAGACTCCTCATTAATAATATTTCAAATCTAATTTAAACTTAACTACTGTATTACATTAATTGCCCCCCTCTTAATTTCATCCTTTCTTTTCACTACCAAACATTTTGCTTTTCAACCCCCCCCCCCCCCCCCCCCCTTCATTCTAATTTCATCTCTCTCCACATTTAATCTCAATGCAGAACACAGCTTTACTGTAAATCATAAAGTTCATTTTCCCAAAGGTTTTTTGCTGCTCTGTTTTTATCACAAAGGTACGCCATTTTTCTTCTATTTATTCTTCTCCTTTCCTTTTTTTTTCTTTTCGTGCATTCTTCTTTTATGGTGAAAAGTTTAAGGTATGAGCGAGATTTGTTTTTGAGTTTCCGTCTGATTAGAAAATCCTCACACACACAAACACGCATTCTGTGTGTGTGTTTTGTTTTACTTCCCTTTCAATGAATATATATGATGATTAATTTTATTTTATTTCATTTCTTTAGATTTATGCAGAGACTGACATTAACATATAACCACCACCCCCTTTTGACCCAATTTTCCTGAATAAAGCTGTCTTCATTACGTCAAAGGTTCCTTTATAAAGTTTTGCTTTTTTCTGCACCGATACAATTTTTAACATCAGAATCTTTTGTTTTATGCTATGTACTCAGTTCAGTCTCTTAACTCGTGTTTCCAACTCAGTTTTAGAGTTCACTGAGTCAACTCGGTAAATTTCTCTTCGGTAGTATTTAATTTTATTAGGAAGCTTTGTTTAGAAACTTGGACCCTTTATAAAGAGACGTTATTTGTCCGGAAACAAAGCTACCGCAAATTTTGGTGTTCCCAAAGTCAATGTTCCTGTAATAATTTTTTAAACTCTTGATTATTTTTTTCCTGCCTATATTCAATTGATTTAAAAAAGTTGGAGTTTTTGTTAATGCATTTATAGTTGAATCCGATTTTTTAAGCTAGTTTGGAAAGCAAACCATGAATTTCATATAAGGAAATTTCATTTATTAAAATACTAATTGCTTGTCCTACATTAATATTAAGAAATGTTCTTCCTTTTTGGGCTCTTGACATTTCTCTCCTCAAAATTTCCCAATATTTACTGCTTCAACTTAAGTATCGTGCACATTTTATATCTAATTTAATGCACATCTAAATTTAATTTTGTCTCCAACTTTTGTATTAGTATTGCATAATTTTTTTCAATTAAAAGATTTATCTTTCTTTTTCAGGGTAGATTTTTTAATCAACATATCGTTGCACAAAAATGATCATGAGGAGGAGATTAGCCTGTTGTACGAGAGACAGGGAAATTAGCATTGACTTTGATGAACAAGAAAGTAAGTTCTTTCTATCTTTTAATATACTATTATTATGCAATAAATTATGAACAAATTATTAGATATTGTCACTGTTAGGAATAGTGCAAAAACCAGGAGTCACTTGTTAAATAATTAATTTTGGCACACGTACATTCAAGTTATTCAAATCACATGATATTAGCACAATATATTTACATTTGTGGGGGTTGTTATTCGTGTTTGACCCTCAATCATGTACAATTCTAATGTTTGATTTCCTCGACCACTTAATCGTATACATTCACGTACATTAATGTAGCATAAATAAATTGATATGTAATTTTCTTTGGTGGTATGTCAAATTTATTTACTTAATGCACCGGGAATTATCTTACACATAGTTGCCTAAAAAGCTCATTTGTTGGAAGATAAAATGAAGAAGCTTATAACCCTTTAAATGTGGAAATGTCTTAGGTGCAATTTTTGTTGTTGTAAAAGTTAGGTGTGACCCCTACCCAAATGGTCCAAACCAATAAAGATGTGAATATTTGTTTGGTATTACAAGATCCCTTTTTTGAGTGGTCTATACATAATAAATACCCTTTTTTCATGGTTAAATTAAAAGATAACCTACAACATGGCAACATGTGCATTTTTTGCCATGTGGGTATAACTCTTTATTTATTTACTCCACATTTATTTCACCCTGCAGAAGTAGTTCCATGTTCTTTGACTATTACAAGCAACTGTTGAACGTGATGCACTGACATTGTATTGAATAAGATAAAAATCTTGTACTAAGTTGATATGAATAACACATTTATCAAGCTTAATTAATTTAATTTTTTTATTGAGTTTACAATTGTGTTTGTACTCTTATTCTGATGCCGTTGGCTGTAAGCCAATTTTGTGGCCCCAAACATTTCAAATTATTTTTTGTTTTTGGTGTTTAGATACTATTGTGAAGTGATTGTGATTTATCAATAGATGGCCCGCTTGAATATATTATATAATTTGATAAAAATAGTAGCTAATTTAAATCATCAATCACATTATATGAGACAAGAAAGTCTTTGTCCTCTGACATTTCCTTTTGCATTGTATCTTTTCTATTTTAGATGGATTCAGCTTCCTTCTCCACCATGATCTACATCTCTTGTTTTTATACTATTTCAACTTTTAAGTTTATAGTGAGGTTATGACCTTTTGATAGATCCATTACATTTGTTTAATTTTTGTTGTTTAAAGGGATGTAGTTAATTCTCTAACAGAAAGCAATGTAGTAAATATTTGTATTTACATTGGATTTTTAAATATTTTGGAGTGTATGTTTTTTTTTGAATTTATGTGAAGATTTGTTGTTAGTTAAATGATTGGTGTGTGAATTTGATTCAGTTGGTGGTGTTTGATTATAACGTGTACCTAATCTAGTTGATAACATGCATGTGCAGTTCATGAATTTGGGATTCTTGTGTCTTCTTAAGTCAAACATTAGGTTATGGTACTTGTGCTTCCATGTGTATATGTTAGATTTATAGACAATCAACAATTTGACATATAATTGTCCAAAATCTGTGGTTTGTTACTTGCTTCTGCATGCATCAAATGGTCCAATAATGACAGCAGTTCACCTAACTTTAAGTTGTCAATTCATATGAAATAACAACTTAAAATTTGCAATGCTCAGGAATAATGACATACAATGGTCTTGAAAGCTGCATTCTAAATAGCAATTCTTATGATAATGAAAGTGGCACTAGCAGAGGAGACGAGTGTGTCACTGACTCGTTCGATGAGGATGATTCAAGTTGCTCTTCCAGTACTAATGCTTTTGGCTCAGTTTCCTCTCTATGGACAATAATGAAGAAAGACGATCACAGCCACGATGAATATAACTTTGTCAGCGAAAAAGAAAAACCAGACTATACAAACCAGTTTTCAGATATTGAAACAATGAAAGAAAAGTTCGCTAAACTCTTACTCGGAGAGGATATCACAGGAGGTACTAAGGGAATATCCACTGCATCAGCATTGTCGAACGCCATAACAAATCTAGCAGGTGACGTTTCTAGAAATGATTTCTTGAATTATTTCAATCTTTAATTTAACCGTAATTTCTCTAATGTGGGAGCATGTGTATGGATCTGCAGCTTCTGTTTTCGGTGAGCTTTGGAAGTTGGAGCCTTTGGAAGAGGAAAGAAAGAGGAAATGGCGTAGAGAAATGGATTGGCTTCTCTCTCCGACTAATCATATGATTGAGTTGGTTCCGGCTAAGCAACATGGAGCCAATGGCCGGACTTTAGAGGTACTTACTTCGTATTTCAGCCATTTAAATATTCAAGGGTGATTTACAACCGGACCCCCTGAGGTTTACTGGTATTACACAGACTACCCCTGTCTTGGAAATTACAAGAACTTCCCTTCTCGGTTAGACTATTTACCACAACACCCCTTACAACTTCAATCCTTACAAGAACACCCCCTACAACTTCTGGAAAAGTTTACAAACGCACACCTTGTAAGGGTGTTCTTGTAATTTTTGGAACTACAAGGTTTTTTGTGTAATTAGGGCTTACCTGAGGGAGTCCGAGCGTAAATCACCCAATATACAAACATGCAACTGTAGTTGACAATAGTACATACTCTAACTGCCTTTTGGTGTAGATAATGACCCCAAAAGCTCGAGCGGACATCCATATGAATCTTCCAGCTCTTCAGAAATTGGACTCCATGCTTATTGTAGGTGCACTTTTTACTCCGGAAATAATTTAAACCCCCTCGTTTGACCACTAAAATTCACCTTTTCCGTTTGTAAAACTGATAGGAAACGCTGGATTCAATGGTTGGTACCGAGTTTTGGTATGCTGAAGTGGGTAGTCGAGCAGAAGGAAGAAGCAGGAGTGCTGGAGAGAGCCAAAGATGGTGGCTTCCTTCTCCAAGGGTACCTAAAGTCGGACTCTCGGATATCGAGAGAAAGAGATTATTGCATCAGGGTAAATTAGTCTATCAAGTATTCAAAGCTGCAAAATCTATCAATGAAAATGTCTTGCAAGAAATGCCTATTCCTACTATCATCAAAGATGCACTCCCAAAGGTAATTGAGCTCTCTCTTTTTCTTAAATAACCGGGGCATCAAAAACTATGAAACTCACTTCCTTAAATTCGTACCTTTTCTCAGTCGGGAAAGGCAAACCTCGGTGAAGAACTCTACAAAATCTTGACTATGGAGTTGAACTCAGTTGAGGAAATGATCAATTGTCTAAATTTAAAATCTGAACATGGTGCTCTTGAAGCCATTAATAGAATTGAAGCTGCTTTATATGCATGGAAAGAGAAAATCACGGAATATGGCAGTGGGAAATCTCCAGTCAGGACATCATGGTCATTTGCAAAAGATCCATTATCGGAGTTGGATAAAATGGAGTCATTAGTGAACCAAACAGAGGTTCTTCTCCAGCAGCTCAAGAACAAATATCCAAATCTTCCTCAAACGTTCCTTGACGCGACCAAAATCCAATATGGCAAGGTAAGTAATTTAATACATTACCACATAATGAATTACGAGCAAAAAATTGAAGAATTTGATGTTTATTTTGCCTTATTTGGTAGGATATTGGGCACTCGATTCTTGAAGCATACTCTCGTGTTCTAGCTAACTTGGCATTCAGCATTCTCTCTCGGATAGGAGATATTTTACAAGAAGATATAACGAGCAATCCAAATTCACCTATGGTAATGTCACACCTCGTTGGGGCTAGAATCCCGGGAATATCAGACAGTCCAATTCTTGATCGAGTGAGGCACTCTCTTATTCATAAGTTGAATAGCGCTGATGGAAAATCTTGCGATTCCCACGAGATTGATGCTTCTGATGTTGAAGAAGCTAAAATCAGTTCTGTGAATGCAACACCTAGTCGAAGTCGAGTATGGTGCATTGGGAAAGAGGCTTGCCGCAGTGTTTCTGCTCAAAATTCTCCTTGAAAGAAGAATTGCTTTTGTGTATATATTATATAATATAATACCAAGTGTCTAAGCAGCTTATGTTTAGCTGGATTTTGTTAAGTTGTGATTGTATCTTTAGTAAAAGGAAGTAACGAGTCTCATTATTGAGTTATATGTGAAAGTTGAAAAAGAAGATTGGTACTCATTACAGTAAACAATTCTATATTTTAAAAAAAAATATTAGACTCGATTTATCCTTACCAAAGTCATTTTTTGCAATTGAAAAACACTTTTCTTTCGGAGTGACATGTTTGAATCTGTGATGTATGTGTTCCTACCAATTATTGAGTTGTACTTCGCGCCTTAGGTTTTCAACTTGGTTTCGGATGCTCTCATTTTCTCAGGCCCATGCAAAAATCTTTCTGTCAAAACTTAGTAATTATTAAAACTTTAGAGTTGTTAATAATAGTGTTAGGTAGAGCGTTATAATACAAATCATTATGAACATAAAAATCTTTATTGTGACATCTAAATTTATACATTGAATCTTAATACATTTGATTGAGAATAATAATTGAAGCGAATTTCATCTGCTAATTTACCTACCTTTGGTTACAATCTAGAGTTTATGACAGGATTCCAACAATCATGTAGATTTTTATTTCTTTTACGACGAGTGGTTAATTCTTTATAGAAAAAATGGGTAAGAGTATGTTGAGCTTGTCGTGCTCTATTCGCAAACTACACCTATATGTAGGTTTTAAGTGGTAATACATGTTAATGTTATTTTTATTAGCAATATGCCAAGGCCAAATACCCTTTCTGTTTATAACATTTGAAATTTGATTTCAAACAAAATTTTAACTCGATTTGCAGTTTGGGATCCAAATTGAATAGAAAAAGAGAATTTCAATCTACTATTAAATTTAGATCACTGCGTCCGCAATGTGAAGTACAATGTAGAATATTTTGATCACTTTTTTTTTTTTTTTGATAATTCATATATTTTGATCACTTTATCCCGGAACAAAGTTAATTTAAATAATGATAACTATCTACGCCCTATTTTATGTAGGATTACAAAAACACCCCTTCATAATTCAATAATATATTCAACTTGATCATACCTTTACAGTGTTATTATACTCCAAGGTTACTAAACCAGTTACTGATAGTTCTAGCAAGGACTCTGGTGTCATTTAATGAAATAGCCTTAAGTCCTTGACCAATAGCATCTGCTGGAGTGTACACGGACCCCACTTGCCACTTTGGTTCCTAAAGAAGCAAATATAATTCAATTTTTTTTTTTAATCTCCATTCCAATTTAGAACTCAATCGTTGAATTTTTTTCCTATTTATAAGAAACTCATGGAAGTTTGTAATACCTGTATGCATGGTGTTATATGGTTACCACGTAAAACGATTTTCTCAAGTTTTCCACCATAAGATTCAATGCGAGGCTTTATTGTCTCTTCAAGAAGATCAGTCTCGTCAATTGTGTCGGAATCAAACTTAACCTGAAAAAAAAAATAGAAACAGTTAATACTTACCTATGAGCGCGTGTTACAGATTTTAGTTAAGAATGCTATGAAATTAGTAAATACCAATAGTGTGTGTTCAACATTATATGACTTCTTGAAACAATCAAGATTTTCAGTGGGTGTCGGCTTGAACTCAGAAATCCCTTGTGCAACCTAAACAAAATTCAAAATCAGATACTTGTCCAATTCAGTTTAGATTTTTACACCGAGGCAGAAATAAGAGCAACTCTGTAACAAGTTTAATAGAAGAAGCACTAGAGCAATAGAAGATTTAAACATCAGAGAGGCGAGGATAACACAAACATACATAACTCAATAATTTCATGTTTTAAAATATAATTTGGGCAGCGGAACACATACCTGGTTAAATACCGAGGGCAACTGATCGGCAAATTTGGTCAAAGACACAGCAGCTTCTGGATCATAGTCTGGCACTATTCTTTCAGCTATGTCGATTAGCGCCTTCAATCCATCTCCTGAATTTTATACATCTTCAAGTTACTGAATGATCATATCAAATGACAAAAATAACACTATTAACTCAATTCAATGAGCTTCAAGCTTGCAAAATTAGAAGCTCATTAACACAAAAGGAAATTTAAAATCAGATATTTTAAGTTCATTTGCATCAAGTCTGTCCAAACATGAGCAACTTGAGGATAAACTTTGGTGAACTTGACATTTCTTTTCATAGTAATATACTTTGTACCATGTATAAAGTAGTTAGAAGGTGCAACGAGGTCTTAATGTACAAGAACTTGAAATACTATCCTTTACTTCAGCAAATATAGAAGCAAATAAAAGTGAAGAAGCAGCATCTTAACATAACATACCAGACACACTCTGAGCCATTGAATACATAGGGGATGCTTCTATCGCAGGCATCATCTGATTGACTAGAGGACCTAACTGCAGTGTAAAATTATAAATGCTTAGAATCTGTGGAGGTCTTTGTGAGAAACAAATTTACTACGAGCCTTAATTTAAGAGAATTATCTGCCTACCTTCTGATTAGAGGGTCCAATTATTCTGCGATGTTATTATATTTCTGTTAATTAGGAAATTTATGTGTACTAATCCTTGCAACCTTCTTAAGCTAACAAGTCATTACTTGAAGCACTACTTAAGGCCCTTACTATGGAAAAGCCCGTCACCAAATCTGCGCAGAGAGCATTTAAATAATGACCCTAGCGTAATTGGCAAATGATAATTAATAGATAAACATATGAATAGTCACCTATACGAGTATAATTTCAGAAACATTTGACATGTCATTAAGAAGGATTATTCAGGTCATCTTTGTGAATTTTTCCATTTAGTAGTGACATCACCAGAACGTTGTAAGAAACTTATACTACTAATAACAGGGAAAAATACATTTCAGAATGATCATCCTAACATAAAGCTAAATAAATACTACCTGCTCAAAGTAAGGTACTGCCTCTGATGCAGGTCTGTTGTTGTATGATATTATTGCATTAGCCTTCAACAACAAAAATGATACATTCTTTGTCAAATATGGCATTTCTTATTTCATCAAACTACACACTAGCTGGAACTATAAAGTGGCATAGTGAACCTTCGGTATCTTCTCACAGAAATAACTCCCTGTAAGCACTTGAAGAAGTGCGCCATTGCTGTAAATTCATATAGATAATATGGGAGTCATTAACACACAATTCTTAGAAGCCCTTATCAAGTTTTCATGTACCAATCATTTATATCTATTTTTAAATGTCCAAAGATTTAACTTCTACAAAATGAATAATGTAGTAGATAACAAGTAGATGTAAATTTAGTAATTTGAGCACTTGGACTATCACACTAATTTTGTTATTTATGTTTATTCTTCGAAGAAGAGAACACATTTGAAATCGAAAATAATTAAAGTTCTAAAATAAAATAACCTGTGTCCAACGGAATAATACGGAAGATCAGCTACCTCAGCAGCTGAAATTCCATGCTCAGGCAATCCAGATATCGAAACTGAATCCAAACAGCTGTGAAACCGCTCAAAAATTTCCTTAGTAACTCTTTCATGATCAAAAGTCACATTGTACGGCACAGATATAATTAAGTACCCTTCCTTTGCCAAAAGCCCTAGTAAATAACTGTCCACAGTCCATCCAACAAAAAAACAACAAATTAGATAAATCAAACAGGAGTTTTAAATTAAATTATTCCAGTCACACGAACACAATGGATACACTACCTGTACGTAACTTCGGGCACGGCTCCGATGAAGGCACCGCCTAAAAACTTGATTAAGGCCTTGGGTTTTCTGCCATTGGGCGGAGGTATTACTAAACAAGAATCAAGTCTTCTGTATATCTTACCATCTCCGTAAATATTACTTGTGGAGTTTTTACCGACTCGGGCAGAGGAATTGGGGTCAATCGTCATGCGCGGCGAAGTCAAGAACCGGGGTTTTCCGTAATTTCGAATTGCGCGAGGATTAAAGTGTGAGGAATTATTAGAAGGAAATTTGGGCATGAAATTTAGGGGAAAGGTGCAGGGGAGAGTAGCAGTTGCCATGGAAGCTTGTTCTGCGAGGATGAATGCTTTGTTTGAGGAGGGAAGAAGAGAGATAGGGGCTGTCTCGTCTTTTGGCGTTATAATGGCGTCTCGTGTATGTGGAGCGCGGGAGGTGTTTACGTGGATAATTTCATAGCTGTTCTTCTAAAAATAAAATTGATTTTTTCTTCAATTATTTTTTGATTTAATCCATTAAGTACCTATATTTTTCTTTTTATTAAGAATTGTAGTGAAAATTTCAATTTGTCGTCCTCGCACAGGTTTCTTGAATGAAGAAGAACAAAAATTAAATCCACCTCATGTTCTCCAATATGAGGTACCCCTCAAATGGAGTTAGTTACAGAGAGTGAAAACCATTTGCATTGAGTTGAGTTAATATTAGAAAATCATGCTAATCCAATCTGAAAGATATTTTTACATTTTCAGAAGTTCAGGAAAAGGTACAAAAACATTTTCAAACTAAAATTTTAACTCATGTTAATTGTAGAAATTTAACAACTTCGAATTCTTAAGAAGTATTTACACTTTTTTGAATTATTAAACATACCAAACTCGAACAAGCTTCAAGAAAACCAAACATAATTTAACTCAAATAATTTAATATTTTCACGTTTATTTTATGATTTAATGATTTATTAAGGTAGATCGAAACTAAATTTCAAATAGTGTCAATATCAAACACTATCATCCTCGAAATAAATCAACTATCAAATGCCAAGTACTTTGCAGACGAAAGTTTATATACATGTGAAATCTGAAATAAAATTATGACCCAAGTCAAAGATGATAATTCAGAGTTAATAATAATCCAGCATACATAGGTCACAACTAATATAAATGGATGGTGAAACACCAGTACATCATATTCACAGATCCCATTTAATTTCCATTGAATCCACAATTTCCAGTAATAAGCATTAATTAATTCTCTTTCTACAAGATACTATAGGATTCTCAGTTACTAATATTTCCTGCAGCAAAGATAAAAATGATGAGAAAACCAAAAGCAAAATTACATGAAAATAATTAACCGATATGTATAGACAGAGTAGTTTTATTAGCTTCAACGGATTTGTACAGTGACCTAATCACGGCAAGAAGAATATCGTAAGTATTTGAAAGTTAGCATACTGAGAGTGTTCGATATTCAGGAGAGCTCACCGTGCATGCTTTTAATAAAGTAATCGATTTCGGAGAAGCATATGGTTCTTTGAATCAAAGGTGAAGGCTGTTGGAATACAAAGAAGGAGAAGTGGCGGCCATCAGGATGATTTCTGGGTTTCGCAGTGTTAACCAGCCTCGTATATCCTTCTCTATCATAACATGGTTCCGCATTCTGACCAGCTACACTCAGTCCTTGGTCCCAACCCAAGTTAAGAACCTGCAGAGCAGAATTCAAATTAAATCAAAATAATTACCTCAAAAATATTTATTAAGACTAATTTATCTTGTTTCGAATATTTCATAATGAATTAACCTGCCAACTTAGGCCTTCAGGGTCCGATAATGCGTCATCGATTCCCTGATACAAATTCAGTGATCCGGGGATGACATATTTCATAGCCACTGAATGTTTTTTCAGCATTTCAAACACCAGAGAGTATCCATCCTGGTTAGAATGGTTACAATATCCAGCCGTGAGCTCTGCAGCATGGCTTGCCGTTTTGTACCACCAGAAAACCGCTGGAATCTAGATTGTGAAATTGTTAATTGTCCCATTAGATATACAAACAGAGATAGTGTGTTGTTTGGCTGGGTGGGGTGGGGGTGTTTATACCTTAACAACCATTTGTATTTCCTCAAATACAAGACTCGCGAGGGAGAGAACATTATCGGCGTGATCTATTAAGACCTGAGAATACCAATGAAGGAAGAATCTTCCATAGTAGCTATCATAATCACCCTTTTCACAGAAGAATCCAGTTTCATGTGGCTTTGAATTATAATAACCAGCATTGTCAGGCCCCCTGGCCCAGAAGGAATGTCCACGGAGTTTTGCAGCTTTTTGAAGATTTTGCAGTGAATATATATCATAACACTGGAGAAAGTAAAACCATAAGAAAGTTGCAATTTGGAGATAATACAAGAAGAAACTGAGGTCTACCAAATACCTGAAAGGCACCAATACCAGGATATCTCCAACCCATTCTTTCTGAAAAGGAAGGGTACTTGAGCTCCCCAAAAGCTCCCATTCCAATTTCAACAGCAGAAATTAGGCCTTCAGTGAATAAATCATCAAACTCCGTTCGGAAGCTTCTCATGAAATCAAAATACACCTGCAGTCACAGAAACATTTACAAAGATTTCAGGAAACTAAACCTAGGACCACTTTATCTTGGACAAAAGTGTGAAGCAGAACAAATGATTACCTCTATGCCAGTTCTTCCTCTTAGTACTCGTTCTTTGTCAATGCCCCAAGAAAGGCACTCAGTGTTTCTTCTTCCTTCACGATCTGTGAAGAATATATCCTGATTGTTTTTTCCGATCTCCAAAACCCATTGAGGGAGGGATATGAATATGCCACCAGAATCATGTCCTCCATATTCATGAAATGCCATTACGACCTACAGTAAAGGATACTTGACAAAGTATAGCCAAAGAAAAGTTGGAATAGAACATGTGATGCAGGTCTAACAACGGATCAAGGAAAAACAAATATAAGGGATTAGGCCAACTGTTAGTTTAAGTCTAAGTGTGTAGTTTCCTTTTTTGGAAAGGTGTATGAGGAATTATATAGTTGCAGAACATTTCTTGTAAATAAGGTTGGAGAATCTTATTCCAGAGTTAAGTAGTTTAGTTGAGTCTTGTTAGGATTATTTTCCTGTTTCCTTAAATTAAGGTCTAATCATAGGGCGGGAGATGATTTGAGGCATAATTATAAATGTAATCTTCAAGACTTGAGCAGACTTCAATGAATAGAGTTATCCTCGTGTTCTTAAAGATATTCATGATTGTTATGCAATCCTACTTTGGGTGTGATGCCTAAGGAAAAGATGATCACATGTGGCACAGAATTTCTCCATACGTAGAAAAGATGAATATAAATGACACAAAAGTAGGACGAAATCATTATTCATTTTGAAGAATGTTCAAACTCAAGATTAACCACTTATAATCATGATGAAAATCCTAGTTCAAACCAAATGCTCGAGTTAAGGATATAAGGATTTAATTCAATTTTACCTGCAATTTCATCCCAAACTCTCGTATAATGTTGAACATTTCTCTGTATCCTGTCCATTCATACTTCTGTGGTGTCCACCCTTCGACAATACCCCACCAACAATCTACCACAACGCCATCAACACCTAATGACTTCAGATGCTGTAATTCCTCTCTAATACCTCCCGGATCCATCAATTGGCAGAAATTGTTGATCAAGCCAGTCTGCAAAGATAAGATGCACACACAAAATAAAAATTATGAATTAAGAATGAATTGTTTATGGAAGAAAGACAAGAAGTTATTATGTAATGGACCACTTACTGCTAGCCTCATATAAACAGGGACATAGGAAATTCCAGAGAGACCATTTCCATGCTCCATGCCGTGAACATCTTGCACTAGCTGCATGAATCGACCATGATGCAGAGAATTATTCATTATGTACAGAATCGAAGTATGTTTCTTCCCCCGAGCAATGCCTTGAAAATGAAGTTTGAACAGCAAACAATTTAGGCAACTACACAAAAGAAGAAGAAAAACATATTCACCTCATGTATGATACATTAAAATTATGGCTTTCATTATGCAAAAGATTTCTTAATTTCAATTTGTCATCTGTAGATGACAGGGTGGTGAATAAATGTGATGAAGAAATGAACTTTACGTGCATAGAGATAGGAAAAAGTTTCTTTCTATCAATACACATTTCACTATATTAGTGCTCAAAATAAAATTTATATATCACAATTGACAGAAAAATGAAGCAAAGATTATAAGGCTCTCGATTTCTCATGACGTTTAAGAGTTAAACTTAAGACTATGACTATCCAAAGCCATAGGATGAACTGTGTCCTTTAGAGAGTAGCTGAGAACTATTCAGCATTCAGTAATCAGAAATTTATTTTAATATCTTCATTTACTACTTCTCAAGCTTTACTGGCTATGATTCCATTGTCGGTGATTCTTTTAGATGAATGTTGAAGTACATTAAGTGAAAAGTTTATTTCACAGTATAGCATCCAGCAAGTTATCTGTACAAGAAGATAAAATTTCACCTGGCCTGCCTCCAAACATTCAGGAGGATTGATGGAAGCTGCACTTGTATATTTATCAAACTTCGCATCCCTCTCAGCAACAACAGAATCCAGAGATGCTGGTGATAAGCTCTCGTCAATTCTGAGAGCTGAAGGCTGACAATCTACAGATGATCTCATCGAGCACTTTTTCAAAGAACTAGAAGATAGCGGGCTTTCAACTGGATATGCCCCCTGCTCAAATTAGAAACTTTTATGAGGAACACACTAAGGACTTATAACAACTATATTAAGAACAGAATTACACGATTTAGTCATTATCATCACTTGACTGTTCAATCGTCGAGTACCTCAACAATCAATTTCAGAGTGATAAAACAAGAATTTTTTTTGAGCTAGATAAAACAAGAATTAACAGGAGACCAATTATTTTGGCAGCTTGGCTTCATCACGTAGCTACAATGCTAAGTAATACCAATATCATCCACATAACCAATTCAGTAGGGGGAAAATGGTTGAATTTTACAGACTGTAGACAAGCATCAAACACCAAGAAAAAGCATTTTCCTTAATCCCAATATCGCCATACACTAACTCAACCCTCCACATTCACTCGGCTAAACAATAGCATGTCTTATCTTAAAAGCCACAAGAGTTAACTTTTGAAAATTGAGCAATACTCACCACATTAGAAGCATTAGTGTTGTTTTGGTGAATGGAACTGAAACCACCAATAGGGGGAGCAGGGGAAGAATGTCGGTAGGTGGTGCCGTCGGTTTCAACGGTCCAACCGGCTTCACGAGCTAGGGCGGCGATGACGTCATTCATGTCGGCTCGTGCGGGTAGGGGGAAGTTTCCGTACTGTCGGAGGCCAGCGAGCATGCGGCTGGTGATGGCTCTACGGTGTCGTTCTCGAAGCTTCGTTCGCTCCTTTTCCTTTTCCCTCTCTTTTCTGCTCTTGGTTGGGGTTGTGGCTGTGGTGTTGTTGGACATTGTGGCGGCGAAACCGCGGGGGCGGCGTTGGGGTTGGGGGGAGGTGATGGTGGTGGGTGGTTGATGGGGATCGAGATCTTGAGGGTCGGTGGTGAAGCGGTGGTTCATGGTGTTTGTGTTCATCTGTCACTCTAGCTCCGCTCCCCCATCTCTCTACCCACCTACAGACATTTTTATCTGGAGAATGGAGATGGTAAATGGGCTGGAACTCGTGGGTCGATTCGGGTCCAACCCAATCCTTCTTTACCTTAACGCATTGAGTTGGATTAGTTTAACGGAAAATTCTTACCCAGACCGGGTTTGGCCGAATACAAAGTAATTACATGGCAAATGCAATACATTTGCTTTGGGATTGGATGTAACTATCAGGAGTATGACCAATCACAAAGCAAGTGCAATACATTTGTTTGGTGATTGGATGGGTGTGACCAAACCAGACTTTGACAAGAATTTTCCTCAGTTTAACATTAAATTCCAGTCTAAAATGCATTTTGCACCCTGGAACTAGCAGGGATGTCGACTTACACCCTCAGAACATAAGAAAAGGAAAATACACCCTAATATCACGTTTCACTTGGCAGAATGCACCAGAATTACACCCTACAAACCGAATTGTCCATTATAAACGTTGTTATGGATAACAATAAAGATTTATGTGGGGAGCAAAATCAAAGGATGTCACTTTTAAAAGCTAGCATTGTTGGGAGAAAGAAAAAAAAGAGTGTACATTATGACAAAGATCGAATTAATTTATTGATCACTAAGTGAATTGTCAAAAAAAATCTGATACTCATAAAAGAGACGTAAATTTCCTAGAGATTTATCCCAATAGATAGAATAATTAAAATCAACAAAAAAAAAGATTATTTGAAAATTGAGTACATTTAATTGATGGGGAGAGAAAGACATTGTGTTGACGCTGAAAGTATTTATTGTTATACAAAAAAATAGACAATTACAATGGGGTTATCATTACTCAATACATTTATACTAAGTTGTTCATACAATTTTTTCTAACCTCATCTTCTTAAAAATCACATGTATTGGTTAAGAGAAAATCTCATCGTAAAGGGGTTGAGGGTGCATTTTGCCAAGATTAGTATAATTATCTTGGTGTATTTGACCTTCCTACGAGTTTTGAGGGCGCAACTCGCCAATCATACTATTTTTCATGGTGCAAAATTCAATTTAGCCTAAATTTGCCCATCAATTAGTCAAGTAGAACAAGGGTGTATCTATTTCGACTTGATCCTTTTATAACCCAACGTGAAACGAGCCAACATATTTTTTGTTCAAATCGTTCTGGATCCGTCCATACCCAATTTCACCAGTAATCGTAGCTACAGCGCCCGCCCAACTCTTTAGGATCTTTCTAAAATGAGATTTCATCGAAATAAGGTGCATGTGAGATATCTTATCTTAACCATTAAAAAAGTTAAAATTAAATCTGAACCTTAAATTTTCATTCAAAATGTCCCACGGTAATAAGACAATCGGACATTTCAAATTTTAGAATTTCATAATATTACTGAAATGCCCATCCTTAAATATCAATGCAAACTTCACTTTTCTCTCTCGTGTAACTGTTTTCTCTCCATCAAAACTCCAATCACCACTCTCACCCTCCCTCATCCAATCACCCACCCCACGGCAAACAGACCCACTCCTTTCCAGTATCTTTTTGTGTTGGTTTTCATGCATTTTCTCTGAAATAATGGAGCTATCAGAGGTGATGGGTCTTGTTTTCATTAGGATTTTTATTGATTTTTTGTAAATTATTATTATAGTTTATTCGATTGGGTTGGCATATTATTCTTTATTTGTGCCATTTGGGATTGCACTTCTGTGTCCTAAACAGTGAATGTAACGACGGCGCACCTCACGAGAGGAAGATGGATGTGGAATGGAGGAGGGTGGGGATAGTTTTAAATTACGGAAAATTGTACATTGACCCCAAACCCTAATTTTATGTTCAGTTGAGTTTAATCAAGTTTTCAATTCAGTCCTAATTTTTCCAACTTCATTTTATCTCTATAACTTTAATATTTCCATCTCCACTCTTAATTATCATCTGGAGTAATATTTTTTTATTTGCTAATATTGTAAAATTAACATTCTATTTGTAATCTTATTCAAAGTTGTAGACTTTTAAATTTTAAAGTTACTTTTACTGGAATAGTGTGACAATTAAATTATTTAAATATAATTTTAATAAAAGTTATCATATTTCCCTTAATGAAATTCAAAACCCAGATTCATTGAACTTTTTTTTTGGTGTAGTAATAATCAACTTATGTACATTATTGACTCTTATAATGGGTATGAAAGGTGTTTAATTTTTTTTCCTTTGGCAGCCATAATAAAATTATGATATTTTCTTGGTATTTTGTACAATGATTTGGATCACTTTTTGCCGAAAGCTGGTTTGGGGTTGGGGGGCTTGGTGGAGAAGATAAAGTAATTGGAGTGGGACTAATAAATTTATAATAAATATATATAAAGATAAAAGGGGTATATTTGTCTTTTCAAATATGATAATTAAAAAATAAAGTGAAATGGGACATGTGTCATTCAGTGAGACCCTATCTTCCGTGCTTTCCATTCCATGGAATCTCATTTTAGACAAGCCCAACTCTTTATCACTCTTCCATACTTTTTGACAACCGGATAGATTGTTAGTTGAGCTGAGGGAGATTATAGACATTTTTTATAAACATATTTTGGTGCCCGTTACATGTTCGATGAAATGACGATGTCACAACTTTGTTAATCTCCACAAAGTGATCCTCTCATGCCCTAAAGTTTGTTAATTTCTGACGCTATATCAAAGGGTGGCTGCAATTACTGAAAGAAGAACAATGGATTGGAGTTCTGTGGGCAGAATTTGGGAAAAATGGGCATCAAATAACGTGGGCACTTCAGGTGAACATTAGTGCTGTTATTTAAATTTTTCCAATTGCCATGGAGTTATACTATCTGATTATGTAATTTGCAGGCCAACCACTTAAAGCTGCTCTATTGATCAACTATGATCCAACTGGACCTTCTCGCCTAGTCTCCACCATGTGAGAAAGCATACCCTTTTGTTCTTTTTCGCTCTTGAGAGACATTTCCCCATTTTGTTCATGTTACAGGATTTATACATTTGTGTGTCATTGTGTATGATAGTTGCTTGCTGTATCTGGGTAGAATGGGATTCTATTTTGTCCCAACATTTATTTAACTTCAAATTTTGAATGAGAAGAGAATACCCAAAAGTTTCTTGGATATGACAATTTGTTCAGCTAAAATGGGTGTTGAAACTTTTTCCATATGAACACTCCCTCTTTTTTTTTTTTTTTTTCTTTTTGTGAAACGGTGAATTTACATCATTACTCTGTCTCTACTTTTGTTACTATTGTATTGGATAAGGTGACTTGATTCTAGAACTAGGTTTGATTAGAAAATGTGGTTTTCATGCAAATCTGATGTGTGGGTTGTGGAGATTTAAGAGAGGTGGAGGGGGAGCATATCGTAATTAGTGAGCCGGAGATGAAGGTTTATTCTCTGCAAATCTTCAGAACTATAACCCATAAGATAGAAGTTTTGAGATGAGTAAAATGATGGCTAAGGTTTTTGGATTTACTAGAAAAGAATTATTGTAGTATATGTATCCTAGGTGATAGTTCACTAGGACTTGAGATTTTCTGAAAATTTGTTAACTACCTCCCTCCGTTATTCTTTTTCCTTATTTTAAGGTTTCTGCCACTGTCGAGTGTAAAATGAGCAGTTATAAAGTTTGGTCTATGGCTCAAAATAATCCCGCGCCACAGCAACGAAATACGCTATGCAATTACTCAATATTTTTGTATTTTATTTAGTTATTTGTGAACTTGGATGCTGATGTACATATTCATTGTGATATGATATCCTACCTCTTAAAATTTTGCTTTGTCATACCGGTGTTTTGCTGCTGAGGCATCAATTCTGTTTTCGTTGCTTGTAGTGCGGAGCAAGAGGGAATTAAAGCAGACCCTCTTGAAATAAGTCAATTTATCAGTTTTGTTAAGAGAAACAAACTCCAGACAGAGAGCTTCTTTATTGGGCCAAACCAATGTGAGTTTTATTATTACAAGTATGTGGTTGGGTATATAGCTCTTTAAGCATCATTATCTAAGGAATTCGAGTTGACTTTTATTTATGTTTGGAAAAGTATTTTTATTAAATATGGAACCCTTTATCCTTGGTCTAAAATTTGGCTTTCAGTTTTTGTGATTCTTGTTCATGGAATTTAGTCAGTAAACTGACAAGGAAATGAATATGAACTAAAAGACAATGTCTAATGTTCTACCAAGTACCAACCATTAGATTCAAGAAAAATATTATTACTAAAATCCAAGAACCGAACATAGCCTTGCGGACCAATGATTTCATATGAAAATGGTTTTTTTTTTTTTGGTTCTTACAGACCTTGTGACCTCAATTCATGAGAATTGGTTCTGTGCGAGGTGCATGAACACTTCTAAAAAGGCGGGTGAAGGTGCAATTGTGATGCAAACATCAGCATTCCTCTTGGTTGGACTGTAAGCATCCGTGATTAATTTATGTATCCCTTTTTCTGATTTCTCTAGTTATACAGGAAGTGGTACAAACCCCCCCCCCCCAACCAAAACAAAAGGCCAGAGAAGGAAAAGATGAATAATTTATTTATGGAATTCATATGATGAATTTGCAGATATGAGGGCTCAATTGGATCAGCATCTCGTGCAATGGTGGCCGTTGATCAATTTTCATGGCAGTTAGGTCGAAGAAATTTTTGACTTTTGTTAGATCAAGTCGATGTATCTTGAGTAATACTCCATACATCTAAATGGATAAAAGTGAGAACAAACATCAGTATTGCGATTACATTATTGCTGTTTTCAAATGTCAAGAATCCAGCTTTTGTTCCCGTTCTGAAGGAGAAAACGGATGGCTTTCAGTTCTTTACATTTGCTGAAGATCTACTGTACAAGAACAAATCATTTTCTGATAAAATGTTTATGAAAGAATTAAGGGTTAATGATATATAGTCAGTTTCAAGAGATAAAAGAAAGCCTTCAAATTTGTATCTTAAATGATACTGCATCTAATTAATTAAACTGAGTCACCACAGCTATGATTATTATTATTATTAAATTCAGTAAAGCCCTCACTAAATAAAGAACACTCCATAATTTTATTCAGATTCAAGAAAACTAGAGAGTAATTGGTTCAGAGACTGGATATCTCGTTTCGTATTGAATCATATCATGTATTTTGTGTATAAAACAATTCTTCTAGGATTGTATAATGGCACTTTGTTGCTTTCTGAAACTAGGCACCACTCATCTGGCGTGTAAGTTCATAAATTTATAAGAACGAAAATCGAACTAAGCAACTAAAGATTTGACTAATTCGATTGAAGAAAGTTAGTTTGAGTTCTAAAGTTCTAAACCTATATACCTAATAACGGTCTTTATAAAATGAGATTCCACCAAATTTAAGTGTATATAAGATGTCCTATCTTAACCATTAAAAAAAATCGACATAAAATCTTGACCACAATTTTCTTTTTAAAATGTCCAACGATGACGTGGCATCGAACATTTGAAAATATTAGACATTTGTTAGATTACATATATAACCTTCAATAAATATATCTGATATAGAGAACAATTCTTCTCTCCACCATTGTTAATGTAGTTCTTTTTCTATTTAGGCTTTTTTACTTTTGGAGTCGTTTATATTAATGAACATGGTCTCTTTTGACAAATCAATGTGGCATAGGTTGGACTAGTTCCCTATAAATGCTTATAAAAAAGAGAACTAAAAAATTGGAATAATGGTTTTTTTTTTTTTTTGATAAAATGTTTAAATGTTTTTTAATGTGTCAAGACTCCATTGATAAAAAGCTTAAATGAGCAAAACTATGAAGGATTGGAAGGGACGAAATAATTTAGAGGCATAAGAGATAATTTAGGAAAGTAAAGGTAACAGAGGAAAGGAAAGATTTTAGTAGGATGATTGATTTCCATGGAATATTGAAAAAGGAAAGTAATTAATAGATTTTCCTCCAATCATATATAATATTTGTTATATATGGAAGGATAAAGTGAAAAAAAAGAACTAGTATTTCATGTAAAGCAAGTGAATAAAATAAGTCCAAGTTACTGGCTTGAACCAATGCAACGATGGAATAAGATCCAATGGTCAAGAAGATATTGAAATTGTCCAACCCAAAAATCGAGCTCTATTATTATTCAATTGAAACGTCACATATCTAATATTGATATAGTCACATTATTAATATGTATATATGTTTAACGAGAAAGTAAATGTTTAGACTAGATAATAACTATATAATTTTGTTATTTATTGTCGAATGCGATTTTTTAATGGATCAGGTCGAATTAAAATTCGAATAAATCGAACCGAATTCGATTGAAATCCACCCCATTGACAGTCCGACGGTAATTTCTTCATTAAGTTTTAAATTAGTGTAGAAGTCAGCTCTTTGAGGCCCAAATTTTAGTGACTTTGAAAAGGTATCTATCTATCTGTTTCAAAAAGGCCCAGCCCAGTAGCAAAATTCAGATACGCTTATAGAGAAAAATCCATCCTCACCGTTTATGGGGAAAGAAAGAAAGAAAAGAAGAAAAATAAACAAAGACGAGAGAAGCTGCTGTTAATTCAAAATCAATGCTAAGGTGCTCTTTCTTGCTTCCTCACATAAGGTTAGTAAGTACCCATATCGGATTCCTGCATATATTGAATTTCACATACACCCACGAATACACACAAACAGATTTAGGATGCGTTTATAATCTTGTACATTGCTTCTTGCGCAAATTCAAAACAGTTTGTTGATATTGTTTCTTTAATGGAAAGCCCCTTTTCAATGGACACTTTTGATAAACTTATGCATATCGTTTCTTGCACAAATTCATGATTTTTTTCTTGAGATTATTATATGAATTCGAGTTGTCTTTTCAGTGGACGTTTTCTTGAATACCCACAAACTAAAATGTACTAGAAATATAATTAAGTACAATATATGGTTTGTATTTTGTGCTCATATAACGAGTTTGAGAAGTCAAACAAGATTGTTTATATCTCATTCTTTATTGTTTCCCATTTTACCCATTCAAAATGCAAATTTCGGATGATAATTTTTTTTTTAATGATTCTTAAGATTTGTATTGGATGAATTGAGAGTTACTATTGAGGTCAATAATGTATATTTTATAGGTAACCAATGTTTTTTGAGCAGCTACCAAATTTGTTCTTTGAATTATCATTGCCCCAAGTATATGAGGATATAATGTTCTTTTTCTTTTCATTTTTCTTCGGTCGGAATAGGGCTGTTCACGGTTCGGATAACCGGCCGAACCGAACCGAAATGAGTTCGGTGAAAACCGAACCGAACCAAAGCTATTCGGTTCGGTTTTCGGTTTTGAGATTTGGCCTAATTCGGTTTTCGGTTCGGTTCGGTTATTTTTGTTCGGTTAACCGAACCGAACCGAAAACCGAATTTTTGGTTCAAATAGTTTTTTTTTTCTTCGGTTTTATGGACTTTAAAATCCTTTAATTTTATGCCTATGGATATGAATTTTGCTTGTTTAATTTATGTCATTTGAGGATTGTTAAATGTTAGTTTTTGCAGTTAAACTGTAAAATTCTTTAATTTTATGTCTATGATATGTATTTTAGTTGTTTAATTTATGTCATGTGAGGATTGTTAAAGGTTAACCACTTAATTATTTAGTTCTATGTAATGTTTAATAATGTTTAGTGTTATGGTTACCTATTAATTTGATTTTTTTATAATAAATGATATAGTATTTGATTATATAATTTTTAATTAAATAAAAATAATATAAAATTTTGGTTAAACCGAAACCAAACCGAACCGAACCGAAATTTTTCGGTTAAAACCGAAAACCGAATTAGGATGTTCGGTTCGGTTCGGTTTTCGGTTTTAAAAATCAAGAACCGAAATTTCGGTTATCCGAAATTTCGGTTTGGTTCGGTTCGGTTTTCACCGAATGAACAGCCCTAGGTCGGAATTTAAACTAAATAAGGTTCGAACGTGTGAAATGCTTAAATCCCAAATTTATTTCTTATGCAGAGTAGCTTGTTGCAGCAATATGAGTACGACTCCTGGACCTCTATGTCGTAAATTTGTTCCCATTGAGCAGAGTGAAGTTACTTCAATCAGTAAACCTACTGGTGTGTACATTACACATTCTAAATCTCTTTCTTGTGTTAAAGGTTTTATTCTATTTTCCTTAGCAATTTTTTGAAATATAATGTTTGGGACATATTGCAGGCTTCAAATTCAGCGTTGTGTCGTATAATATGTTGGCTCAGGTAAGTTGAAATTCTTCTGTTTCTGGTTTTTACTGGGTGTGAGTCTGATTATAATTTTTCTTTTTCTTCTTTGGAATTGATTTTAGCTGCGTATTTGGAATTGGTTTAATAGTATTTTGAATAGATTTATATTTCGCAAAGTACCTAGCCCACTTCAAATTGTTAGGCCTTTTAATCAATAAATAAAATGAGTTGATCATTATTTTTTTTCAGGCATATGTGAAGAGGTCTGTGTTCCCACACTCACCAGCACCTTGTCTCAAGTATGTGCCTTACATCAAACCTAATGTCTTTTGACTCGTTCGTTCAAATACAACCTGTCTAATGTTCAAGTTCTTTACTAGATAGAATACAAAATAATATCTGCATAAGTTGCATTTAAACCTCTATCTTACATGATTGCAATTTGAATTCAATATAAACCTTAAGAAAGAGATTTTACTTAAATTTGAGATTTTTTTTGTGTACAGGTGGAAAGCTCGTTCGCAAGCCATTTTAACCGTTCTCAAGAGCCTCGAGGCAGATTTTTTTTGTCTACAGGTATCTATTTTTTTCTTACTCTTGTTCTGAAATTTGATAAAATATTTTCATCAAATCTTTATATTATTCAAAAACATATATATCAGGAACTAGATGAGTATGATACTTTCTATGAGAAGAATATGAAGAGCCTTGGCTATTCAAGTATATACACTCAACGCAGCGGGAAAAAACGCGATGGATGTGGGATTTTTTACAAACAAAACATGTGTGCTACTCTTTTTCTTTTTACCCTTTTAAGTGTTCATACTTAAATACTTGAATTTATGTTGCCATTTATGTAAGAGTTTTGTTTCTGAATGATGTTAACTTTTTTTGTTTTGAGATTCCAATTAGTGCAGAAATGATCATGCAAGAAACAATAGACTACAATGACCTGGTGAACTCAGTTGAAGATGGAAAAGATTTAACAGTAGATAAAGATGAATCAAAAGCTGGTAACTGCTCAAAATGCATGCTCTAATTTATTTCAAAATACCAAATAATTATTTAAGCAATTCATTTTTAGGTTCGGAGTTGATGGAGGACCACGAAGATCCTAATGATCCTCGTGTAAGATTAAAGCGTGATTGTGTTGGAATAATGAGTGCCTTCAGAGTTAAGGATACTTCTTCCCATCATGTTATAATCGCAAACACTCATCTATACTGGTGAGCCCATTATTAGCAATACATATCATTTTTTATTTCTTTGGGGATTTGAATCGGTAGAAATGAGAAACTAATGCTGCAGGGATCCGGAATGGGCTGATGTTAAAATTGCACAGGCTAAATATTTGCTTTCACGCCTAGCAGGATTTAAAGAGCTTGTAACTAACAAATTTGATTGCACGCCTTCAATTATTGTTACCGGTGATTTCAATTCCGTCCCCGGAGATCAGGTCAGTAGGGGTGTTACTTATATTGGAAAAATGGCATTTTTGGTCCGACTGGACCATCATTTCTTTTGGTCGTACTTTATAAAATTGCACTCTTGGTCAATTTTATAAATTATTTTTACACTCTTGCTTCCTCATCACCTAGATCCCATCCAATTTGGGACTAAAAATGCAAAAATGGGAAAGTGCAAATTATTCAAAAAAGTACAATTTTCTAAAGTGTTGGACCAAAAGTGCAAATATTTTGAAAAAATTGGGATCAAAAGTTCAAATTTATAGGGTCCAATCTTGTGGGACTAGAGGTGCAATTTCGCCTATCTATATTCTATGGTACAAAATGCTTTTCTTTCTAGGAGTACTTGAGGACTCTACAACTGCAAATTGTATACAGTAACCGTGTGAACCATTTCAGGTGTATCAGTATCTAGTTTTGGGCACCAGTTTGGCGGGGCCGGAGAGCGCGGATGATCTGCCAATGCCATTATCTAGTGTGTATGCATTTACAAGAGGGGAACCAGAGTTCACAAATTGCACCCCTGGTTTCACTGGCACTTTAGATTACATACTCTTTTCCCCTTGCGGAGATTTAACCCCAGTTAGTTACCTTGACCTTCCGGGATCTGAATCCTCCGACATAATTGGTGGGCTACCAAATTATTACCACCCTAGTGATCACCTTCCAATCGGAGCTGAGTTTGAAGTTGACCACGTGTAGAACTATGGATCGAACACATATTTGTTTACTATTAGCCAATCTCTCTCAACTAATGAGATTAGTTATCAACGGTACTGCTTGTGGAAGGAATTATGAAATATGTGGTTCAACCTCATTAAAAGTGATCTTTTTGGCTGAGATTGACATGAGTTTCATGCATGTTTATGGTCCCTACTTAATTAGTTTCAGGTACTTTTTAGATGTTCTTTGGTTTTCCTGAACTGTGTACAAATAAATGTATACGTACAACAGATTAGTGGTGGTGAGCTTCCTGAAAAACATGCATGTATACTGTTCATTGAGCACAAATTTAAAGGATGAAACAAACATGTCAAATTTGGCTGGCAATAACACGAGTGACGTTTATGGTTGTCTTAGTAGAGAATTGGCCTCCTTACAAAATTTTGATGGAAAGGTCTCATGCATATTGATTTAAAAAACAACATTATAATATATCTCCAATTAAGATAACTGCAAGTATATATGTATGTATATATCCTGACTAAAGTATTAAACATAGTACAAAAACGCTTATCAAAAAAACATAGTACAAGAACAGACCTACCTACAAACCAAACCAAAGAACTGAAGAAGCAAATAGTACACCTTAAGAAAACACACAGTAGTCGATCGGGTCTTAATTAATCTAAGCGATTCATATATATAGTAGACTAGTAGTATATATTAATGTTTTGTGGGAGGATAGCCGCCGGCTCCGGCAAGGGGATAAGTAGGAGCTGCGTTAGTAGGAGTGCCCTGTATTGGCCCCCCTTGGGCCTGGTGGTGGCCCGCAAGCGGAATATGATGATGATGTCCATGCAATTTCTCAGCCGCGTGTTGGGCTTTGGTTTCATGCATTTTCATCTTGGCTTCGGCTTCCTTGGCTTTCCTCATCTCATGAGCTATCTCCTTCTCTTCTCCTGTCCTCGCACCTGCTTTCTCCGCCTAACAAAGAGTATATAATATTTATCAAATTTATTATTAAGTATTGGAAACTGAGCCGAGCCAAATAACTAAGATCATGCTTGAATATTCAGTACGTACAATATATTCAACTTAATTATATATATATATACATAATTTTAGGTACTAGACCAGTACGTACCTTTTCTTCAGCTTTGGCTTTGAGGATGTCAACGTGTTCCTTGGCTACAGCCGCGGCGTCGCTCACCTTCTGTTTCGCTGAATACATTCTTCCTAATTAATCAAATTTCTTTCTTAATTAAATTAATTTCTCGTAAAGGAAAACACTTTATTTATATGCTCTAATAGATCGAATAGGTCAGTTCATTTTCTTATTCTTTAATTTGTTTAATTAATTTCCAGATGAATTAAATAATGACTAACGTAGTGAGAGGCTGCAGGGATCATGTGCCACGCCTTCTGCCTCGTGTCATTCATGCACCCACCTATAACTTCAATTCAATGTGTCACCTTATTAATTAGTACCGAGTAAAATTTTATTTTGATTTATTTATATATAAATATATCTACACGTATGAGAAAATCTATAAACCAAAAAAGCATTACGTAATAATATAATAGATTATTTTTCTTTTACATATGCTCCAGATCCCCGCTCATTTGGCAGGTCCCAATTATGATGCCAATAATGCGTATCCAATTTGGACTGGACTTAGTCTTTATTTATTTTCTCTTTTTGATAGTAATTACTAATTAGTAAGGACTGGACTTAGTCGAATCTTATCATAAGCCCTTTTTGGACCCAACTCAAGTTTAAACTGATTTTCAACCCACCAGTACCAGACATGAAAACCATTAATTAGCCACAACCCACAAGTAAGCTTATAGCTAGTTTCCTCATTCTCACATTTCACTAGCAAAACCAAAACAACAACTCAACCAACAAAATAAATGTAACAATCTATTTTCACCTTATAAATGAAACTGCAAGTATTTAGAAAAACAGAAAAAACACTTACTTTATTAATCAGCAATAATCACCTAAATTCAATATTTTCAAGTTTATAAACATCTGCAACCTATTAATTACGCACAGAAATAAAATAATATTGAAAATCATAAACCACCTGTGGTAGCTTTCCCTACATTTTCCAGAATCTTTCTTTCTTTCAATGGAATCATTAAAATCAAGTAACAGATATAATATAATCCTAATCATTTCATCCAAAAGCTTGAGTACCTGAAAGAAGAAACTTTGTGCTCCATCTCTCTAATCTGGAGAGGAACAATGTAAAAAACCTATATCATTTTTGGAAAAAAAGAAAAGAAAGAATGAGGTAAAAACTACGAAGATTGCATTAGTAATCTCACCAATTTTAATATAAGTGAACACCTATTGTGCTCGACTCGGACATTTCAAAGTTATTGTTTTTACGATAAGCAATATGAGCAGAAGGTGGCAAAAACCAACGATCGTGTCTAGCAAAATAACAACAACATTCTCATCCACCCCACAGTAGATCTGAACAGTCGCAACACAAACGATAAGTCATAACAATTTAAGCCAAAAATGATAAATATATATATATATATATATATATATCTGTTCCAAAAGTTGGAATTAGGCTACTTGCCTCTTCAACACCGCTGTCACCAACTCTGATTGGTGTTCATGTGCAACCGTAAAAGTATTAGCAGGATCAACTTTCTGCAACAATGAGGAAAAATAAAATAATGGCCAAATTTAACAAGAGAGTATAAGAATTAAACAAGACCATCACTAATTACACCACCATACTTTTATATACTCATAAATGAGCCCATTGACAACCTCATCAAATTCTCTGCATATTAAGTTCCATAAATTCTTACAATTTTAAGATAAGAAAATGATGTGCAGAAAAATACTATCAAAAGCTTAGCAACTAACCTGCCTAATCTTCAACCCGGAGCACACAATGCTGCAGGGCCACCCAATGGAATGTAAAACTTAGTGGCACATCTGCCTGCCTCAATTTGTGTGAAGCCAGAAGAGAAGTTTTATTGTCATCCCACATCAAGTAGTCTTACGAGGATTTGTACCAATAACTTGTAGGTGAATGGACTATAAGAACAAAATAGATCACAAATAATAAAAGAGAAACTGTGATCTTCTTATGGCAAATATTTTCATATAGTCCTACCACCAGTGCTGCCCATGAGCGAGCAATGTGATTATTCAAATACTGAAAGCTACACTTCAAGTAAACTCCAACGCTGCCAAGTACAATAAGGTAGAATTATTTACTATTTCTTATCAGAAGAATTGCATTAATATTATCAGAGGACAAAAATGTTCTACCGAGAACAACAAAAGAAAAAACCCAATAGAGATTTCAATCACTTTTCCCATTTTAATTTTTTTTTATCAAGTTTTAGTGAAACAAAATTGCATACAGAGTAAATGGATACGTACCAAGCTAGACTTAAGTCATTTTCTGTCGTCAATCTCTGAATGCTGGCGTATGAAGTTAACTAACGAAGTATGTGCAACTTCATCAAAATTTATTCCTCCAACAGACATTTGATCCCACAGATCAAACGCGTCTTCTACTTTACCTTCCTTGCAAAACCCATTTGATATTACATTGTAAGTCACTGAATCAGGATCGACTCCCTTGCTTATCATTTCACTAAGAAGCTCAGAAGCTTCTTTCATATTACCTAACTTGCAATAACCATCAATAATAACCGTATATGTTATCTTATTAGGCAGTATCTTATATGAAGACATTTCCTGCAAAAGACCCCTTGCTTCATCCATCTGACCTAGCTTACAATAACCACCAATAAGTGCAGTATAACAAACAACATCAGGCAACAAACCCTCTCTTCTCATATCATCAAGATGATTTTTCGACTCATTAACTCGCCCAACTTTGCTCATTCCATGTATAAGAGAAGAATAGGTAGCATGAGTAGGTGAAATGCCTTTAGCTCTCATGTCATCAACAAGCTTAAGGGCCTCTACCTCGTTCCCGGTATTAAGGTATGCATTAATGAGTATATTATATACAACAGAATTTGGCTGAATATTTTTTCCGAGCATTGTATTAAAGAAATTCATAGCCTCTTCAACTTTTTCGGCATTGCAAAAACCATTTATTATGATTCCGTATAAATGAATGTCAGGGACAAGACTATTTCTTTGGCATTCATGCCAAAGTGTCAGGGCTTCATCCATTTTACCCTTATTACATAATCCATGTATAAGCAAGTTGTAAGTAACGATATCGGGAGAAATACCTCGCTTAATCATTTCTTCGTTGAGCTTAAACCCATCCTCCAATTTATCCTCCTTGCAACATCCATAAATAAGTGCATTATAAGTAAATGTATCCAACTCAACACCCTTGTCTAACATGTTTTTGAGAAGTAATATAGCATCCTTCATATTGCCCAATTTACAAAGTCCATAAATGAGAGCATTTGAGGTCAATGTATTAGCTGTGAATCCATTATCTTGTAGCATGTGATATAGCTCTAGAGCTTCTGAATGCTTATTGCTCAAGCAAAGTCTGCTCATCAATGTCGTTAGCAACCCATCATTAGGCCTTACTTTCTTCGATATCATTAAAACGGTATATTTTAATGCGGAGTCGAATCTCGAGATTTTACATAGACCTTTTATAACAGATGAATAAGTACCGAGATTTATGCATAAACCTTTTCTTACCATCTCTTCTAAGAACTGCAAAGCCAAATCAATTTGATTGTCCTTGCAAAGCCCATTTATAATAGTATTAAAAGTTACAGAATTTGGAAAAACACCTTTTAATAACATATCATCCTTTACCTTCAATGCTGCTGTCCAGTTCCCCATCCTGCAGTACCCATCAATCAACGTGTTATAAACAACTTCATTTGGGACAAGCCCCTTCCCCATCATCTCTTTTAAAACGTTATTGGCTTCATCGTATTTCTCAAGTTTCATCAGACCATTAATCAGAACACCATAAGTTACAAGACTCGGATTCACCCCATTACGTAACATTTCCTCCTTAAGCTCAAATGCTTTTCCCAAACTCCCTATTTTGCATAATCCATGTATAAGGTTATTATAAGTGACGACATTGGGGGCAACACCCAACTTCTCCATTTTTTTAAATAAATTGAAAGCTTCCTCAATCCTGCCACCTCTACACAATGCATTTATCGCAGTACTAAACAAGTAAACATCTGGCAAAAAATTCCTAGAAACAATAACGAAAACCTCATAGCTCTGATTGACTTCATTAGCCTTAACAAGAGAGGTCATCAAAAAATTACAAGTCTTGAAAGAAGGAAACAAACCTTGACCGGCTAGAACCCTGAAAATATCAAAGGCAACCTCCAATCCCAAACTCTGAAACTGACTAGAGTATACATGAACCAAAATATCAAACCCACTAGTTCCCCCATTCCTAAAATTCTCGGAACTCAAATACGTATCTGACAAAACAACAGCAATTTCTGTGTGTACATTCTCAACATCATCCCTCAAAGTCATGGGCAACTTCCTATCAATCAACCTAATCAATAGCAACCTTGCCGCAGAATCGACATTCTTACTAACTAACAAGTGAAATAATAGACAATACGATCTAAGAGTAAATTTAAATCCAACAGAACTGCAAGCAAAGTAAATGAATTTCAATGCATTTGAAGGGTCGACACATTTATGGATTTCCCAAAAAAGGGAATCAAATTGATGAGGAGTGAAATGAGATAACAAATCGCTACATTGATTCGAATTTAAACGTGGGTTGGAGAGAATAGAAGATACCCATTTCTTCTTATCTGCGTCTGGATTTGAGGGAACGACGTCTTGAGATTTGGGTTCAGGGTTTTTCGGTTTATACGTGGGGGTTGAGACAGTTAATGGGCGTTTGATCGGAGGGAAGAGTATGGTGGCGGTGTTAATGGCGGCGGCGGCGTGCATAGACAATCTTTTCATGTCCATATGAAAAATAGTGTTTAATAAATGTGTTTGCATATGGATTAACATAGTACTATTAAAAATTGGATTTTAGGGGTGGTGGTGGCGGGGGAGCCATGAGAAAGGGGGGGTTTTGTTTAGAGGAGTCAAAGTGGACACCATGGAAGAAAGAGAAAATTGGCCACACTTTGCTTCTTTGGGTTTAAGGGTAAATGGGTCAGGGTTTAAGGGATCCGAAATCAGGAAATCACAAGATTGACTGCTTGCCTATCAAGACGCAACCCAGTTCAATTTTTGTTTGAATTTTTTTGTTGAGATTAAAACTACATTTGATTTTTTTATTATCTTAAATATATTAATCCAATAAAAATCTTGTGATTTTATATCAGTTGAGTATGAGTCAGGAGTGTCTAGGTCTAAGAATTAATTAATTTATTTAGGAGTATTAACTTCTTTTAATGAAAATCCGAATTTGCATTCGACATGATGTTTAAATTTAATCTTTTACCTAAATTTCAGTTGAATTTACTTATTCACTTGTTAATAGTAAGGTTTTAGTCCAATGATAAAATTGAGGCCTAAGACCTAGAAATTTTGGGTTAAATTTCAATTAATATGAATTTCTTATAATTTTATTATAATTGTTTTATTCCTTTTACTTTAAATTGATACTATGTAATTACCATCTAAAAAACTTCTTCACAGGAAAAATAAACTTACTTTGGGCCTCGAGATTGTTAATATCCTCTAGCAGGCCCAAGACTTTCCATCAGTAACTGGGTCGGTGGCTTTATTAGTTAATTCGTTTGACCTCATTTGTTACCAAACTTGTTCTTAAATTTATGCTTTCAAGAAACCATAGGCCCGTTTCTCCAAAAAATAGAAAGAGAAAACTATAGGCCCATTGTTGTGTAATGCAGTATGAAACTTGAGTTGCAGTATAAATACAAAAAAATAATTTTAATTCAATCTTTAACTTGAGTATTATTTTTCATAATTTTTTGCAATGCATGGTTATTCAGTTTTAATAATGAAACAATTATAGGTGATCATAACTGAAATAATATGTTTGAAGCTGTATATATATATATATATAAAGTTAGATTACTTATAGGTACGTAATTGATATTCAAATATATGTACTGCATCATATATATTCCTAGAGTTAAGAAAAAAACTCCTCTTGAATGAAAACAAAAAATAAGATATGCATGTTGACCTGTGATCTTAATTAAGGGTACATACAAAAAGTTTGATTTTTGATACAAAGGAACAATCTTTCATAAGCCAAAGCCATTTTCTTAGCAGTAAACATTGAAGTTGCATATTCTTTGCAAACCTTTCCTCTTTGTGCCAATCTCTTTGAACCTTCTCCAACAACCAATTCCAATGCTTCATATAAAGATTCAACATTTGGAGAGAACATGAAACCAAATTCATCATCAACCAAGATAGTCCCTTTAATACTAGGAAATCTTGATGCCATAACAGGCTTCCCACTCATCATTGCCTCCATTAATGTAAGATCAAGCCCCTGTGGCCTAAGTGTTGGGTTAACAAATATGTCGATAGCATTATAAAAACCGCGCAATTGTAAGGGATCTATTGATCCTAAGACTATTACTTGAGATCCCAATTCTTTGTACCTTTGCATCCACGGTCCTGACCCGGCTACAATCAAGTAGACATTAGGGTGCTTGAGTTTGAGCTTCGAAAAGGCCTCGTAAAGTAGTGGATGGCCTTTATCTTTCACTAATCTTCCGGCTATACCAAGAACTAGACTAGCATTTTGTGGGACACCGACTTTTAATCTAAATTCATGACCAAATCCCAAATCTTGGATAAAGTCTTCTTGATTTACTCCATTCACAATGACATGAACTCTCTTTGTTGGAATTTGGTACACATCTCTTAGCATTTCACCACAACTATTACTTATTGCTATGTGGTGTGCATAGTTTTTGAAGAATCTAATTTCATTTAGGACTTTAGGGATCATACCTTGTAGGCTACTGTTGAAGGCGGGGGAGATTGGTTCGTTAGGGCTTCGTATCAAATCTTGGTAGATGCTTGATTGAACGCTCTCTAGTGCGATTCCGTGCCATGAAACCGCGATGTTTGGAACCTGGCGCGCTAGCCAATGTGGAAGCGCCACGCTTTCTGAGTGGATTACGGAGAATGGTGTCGTTTTGTTCTCTTCTAGGAATTGTTCCCATGCCTTGTTGTACCGCCATTTGTCTGGTTCGCCCTCGTGCCAGTGCACGATGGGCGATGAAGTTGGACTAGATTGTATATGCACTTGTTTTGTGATTGAGGTACTGTCTTCGATAGGTGAAGTGAAGATGTGGACCTGATGTCCACGGTGGGCTAGAGCCGTGTGGAGAGTGTGGGCGTGGCGTTCCATGCCACCGGGGACGGTGCTCGTTGGCCATTTTCTTGAGAAGACAGCGATTTTGAGAGTGGTAAGCGGAGGGTTTTCGTCGATGAACTTTAGTCGGTTCCACGCGAACATGGCCTCGCGGAGGTCACCGGACCATGGCAGCTTGTTGTTGGAAGAAGAGTTTGTGCAAATATAAGTTGATGGAGTGTGGAGAAGGAGAAGAGCTGGGATTGTGAAGACCACAATGAAGAATAGTGTAATGGCAAGATTTGAATGGAGGTTTAGTGTTGGTTTCTTGGGGTGCTTGTTTGTGGCCATTTTTTAAGATTGTTTGGAAAATCTTGAGGAAGTTAAAAGATGCTTCTTTTTTCATTTGATGATGAATGATTTTTCAAAGTTGAGAAATTAAGGAAAGTGGAGGAGCTTTTTCCATGTGGAAGTTAGGCACATAATGAAGCAAAGTGTTTATTTGGCTCTGTTGTTGAGTGCATTTGTCACGCACTTTAATTTGTGAAGAGAGATCGTGGATTCTTTAAGATCTTCACACTATTTGTGTTGTCTCTGTTATATATAATACTTCTACTACTATATATATATATTATATATGCATAAATAATAGAAGAATTAAGCAGAATAATGTGTATTTATTCACCACTTTCATTTTTTTTTATCTTTTTCTAATTTTCAAATTCACCAGTGTCATTTATTAAGATGCTGGTGAATTAAGAGTGGGCATTTATTTGTGTTACACATTTCATAGGGCAGTGTAACCGTGACTTTTTTCTATTAGGTGAGGCGGTGGGGTTAAGTATTAAATTAAGGAGTATTAATTAATAGGCAAAATTGCATAAAATGTCCTAAACTAATTAGTGATTTTAGATTTTTGTTACGAACTATATCACCTCATCGAATTTGGTCCCGTAATTTAATATTTTTTAGGAATATTATCCCAAACTAATTATTAATTTTGATTTTTCGTCCCAAATTATATTAACTCCCCAAATTTCGTCCCATAATTTACCCTTTTGGATGAATTTATTCTCAATATTAAATTTCTAATTTAATGGAAATGACGGTTGAATCTTGTAAATAGTTTAGGACAAATTCTACAATATTATATAATTGTTAATGCTAAAATTTACCATATCATAACACGTAAGCAACCATGTGGCAATTTAACGGACACATGCGCAATTTCCGTCTCATAATTAACGGTGGGATGATATTCCAAAAAATATATTAAATTATGGGATAAAATTCGGTGATGTTATATAGTTTGGGACGAAAATCCAAAATCACTGATTAGTTTATGACATTTTCTGCAATTTTACTTAATTAATATTGGTCGTTACTAATTACTAACACTTTAGGATTTCCTAAAGTCAACGGGCTAAAATTGACACGTTAAGACGTGCAAAGCCAACAATTAATCTTCACAAAATGTTGGCAGGTTTTGAGTATTCTGTTGCTCCATGATCATTACACTAATATGCATGTAACGCTCCAATTTTTGAGTTGCTTTGTGGTGGATCGGATCCAAACCCAAATGCAGGATTCTCATCCTCATTTATACTCATAATAATAAAATATATTTCTTCCATGCATTTTGATAATTAATAAAATCCTAACAATTGTTATAAACGTTTTTCTTCTCTAGCTCTAGTAATTGGACTTTGATTCAATGGAAAATTTATCACCTATTTGATCTTAAAAATTAGTTTAAATTCAAATCAATAAACTCTCACATCACATCAATTTCAAATACAAAGAAAGATAAAATTCTACCCATGTTTATGAAGAGTAAAAGAAACTTACAACAATATTAGCTTTACTTGAGTTTATTCAGTTGATTTTGGTGATGAAGAAATTAAAAATGTGATGAACTTTAAAAATGCAAGTAGATAAGTAATTATATATTCGTATGAATTAACATTCTTATTCTTATTCACATTTCGAATTACACATTCAATTTATTTTACTTATTGGGCTAGCAGCAATACCTGAAGCGCTTTTACACCTAACATTAACCTCCCTCCACTCTTCAACAGAATAGCCCATATATCTATTTCGGCCCGGTTAAGGGTACTGGGTCATAGCCCATCTGTAGTCGTTATATGTTCCAATGTCAATAAAGACTGGAATTTTTGGCCCTTTTTTTGGATTTTTTTTTTAGAAAGTTCTATAAGTCTACTACATAAATATTAGGGAAATTCTATCATAAAAGTTAGCTATGGAAATGAAAGACCTCAAAATCATACAAGCAATTAACATTATTGATGTGAGATTAAGGTTTCACCCCTTGCAACTAGGATTATTATATATCATCAATGACGGAAATCTATATGCGAGTTATTAATTTTGAAGAAAACTAGAAAACCAGTTGTATATATTGACATCCCTAATCACACAAGTAAAATGAAGAAAAAATATCACCGAAAGTTGAAAAATTAATAAATTGCCACTCAATGAATATATATTCTCCACCACCATATCTAATATATCCTAGCTACAACATCTTCTTTAGAAAGAAAAAAAAAAAAAAAGGCTACATAATGAAATACTATTAATTTAATAGGAATGTGATAATGCATAAATGAATTTCTATGAAGAATTAAATATTTTTCCACAAGTGCTGCTTCTTTATTTCACCTATCACTTCCTCATAAAAAATAGCAAACCTTTCTTTTTAGTAGCTTTTTCTTGCTCTTTCATGGCCTTCTTCATCAATCTCTCCTGTTTTTTTATTGAAAAAATTCCGTTTTCGTCATAAATATTATCGTCGGCACCGTAATCTCCATAATAAACATGCTTTCCAGAAGTTTGATAAGTCTTTTTACTTTGATTTTCCTGTTTCTTCGTGGAACTTGGCCAAAGACAACACCTTGGTTGTCTTGGTGAATCCATGCAAGAGAAATAAGGTACTTCTGATATAGGCCTTTTTTTTGGGGGGTATTGGTAATAAAGAATGAGTGAAAATCTATGTGAATTTGTGTCTATTTATTACAACATATATACTATTGAGCAGGAATTAATGAGGTTGAATTTGTATCTATTAAGTTGTGTGTTGGATCTTGGCTGTATCATACCCATGTATATCATGCAAATAGTTATTGTTTACAACTGCTATATTCCAATAGTAATAAATGGAATTGTCATGACTTCATTATTAGTTTAGTAAAAAAATTATTTTTCACAACTAAAACTTTAATTTAGTATTTTTGTGCGCCAAATTTCCCACATGTTGTTCGATTCCAGATAAGCAAATCTAGACGCATTTAAAATATTTATATCAATTCATTCAAAAGAAATTATCAAAAGAATATCATTCAAAAGCCTCTCGAGGGATTTAATCAGAGTAAATTCTTTCATTCATAATAAGTAAATTTCTGACAAAATGAAATGCATGGTTCCCAAATCCAAAAAAGCAAATCTATGAGCATTACTTAAAGTGAGGCAATATCGCCAAATCAACCAATCATAGCTCACAAAGTTTCATATGTATATATTATACGGTAGTGATTGATTTTTTTGGATATTAATTAGCTCAAATATGAGGAATATTTTTGAAAATCATCTATTTTTAGACGACAAATTAATTAACTCTCTTTCTCCCCTTTGTTCAACAAGGGAATGATTTTTGTTTTTCTTTGCGAGATTCTCCATGGTGTAATTAAGGTAGATTTATTTCTTTCAAAAATTCTCATTAAAATTAATATTTTTTGAGTATAGAACAAATATTGGCTCAAAAGAATACTTACAGAAATTCATAAATAAGTAAAATAACAGAAAATATAAAAATATCGCTAGCCTAGTCAAAATTATAACACCGATATTTCTGTCTCCTCAATTACTCATTTTTTTATTTGGCAACTTAAACTTCTCTCTCCAATCAAGGCATTACTAATTTTGTTTTCCTTTTCCATACTAATTTCGATCTTTAAAAATGAAACGTTACTTATCCAAAAAAAAAAAAAAAAAAATGGACCGTAAGTTTGATAATTATCTAATTTATATAGAGTAGTGAACATAATATATTAATTCTATTTTTGTTCTCATAATCAAATTGGTTGAGCAAAAGTAAGTCTATACATTTGGAAACCTATCAACTTACATTTGAGTTCAATTCGTTTAAACATGAAACACAATTTCAAGTTCGATAAAAAAAAATTATCTAGCTTTAAGAATGTATTATTTATTCTACTAATTTTGTTTGCTCAATTACACAGATTTTTTTATATACTTAAATAAAAATAACAAGAATGATAAAATAATAATTTCATAATATTCTATCCTTAGTTTCAATTACCTTATGTCATCAAAAGACATAATACTTAAAAACTACATTCTTGAAATCTCACACTGAAGTAATTCTTAATGAACACACCGCACATTCACCACCTTATAGTAGCTCTCTTTATTTAATTTCTCTTTTGATTTGTGGTTTTCTTTCCCTTAATTGTTAGACAAACGTAACTTTCTGGACATTCATTCCTTGGAGTGTTAACAGGAAAGGAAAATAAAATAGTGACGAATGTACCAGGAATTAATGGAAAATGAAATGGCGGGAAATCATTATTATAACTACGGTTTGTATCCAATTGAAAAAATTAAAAAAATTAAAAGATGGATCCTTACCAGTTACCAGTCACCCGTTTGAAAATGGAAAAAAAATTAATAAGAGTGAGAGGATTGATTTGAAAATAAAGGAATTAACAAATTCAGACTTTGTTCCTTTTGACAAATTAGGAAAATACAAAAATTATTATGCCAGTAACAATCTATGCTCTGACAATATCGGTAGAGTTTTCATATTACTATAATAGTCCATTCTCAAGCCTATAAAAGTCCGTAAAAACCTGAGCAATTTCTTCACCGCAGTACTTATAAGTCTCCCTATTCCTAACACTACATTAGAAACCATGGCTACCTATTACAAACCTTTGTCCAATTTTTTTTACCCTCTCCTTCTTTCTTACCTTGCTAGTTTTTGTTTGGTTTCTATAATTGAAGCCAAAAAACATGGTGGCATCACTCTTGATTTGATTCATCGAGATTCCCCTCATTCTCCTTTTTACAATATCTCTCAAACATATTTTGATCGTTTGCGTGCATCATTCCACCGCTCAAACTCACGTAAATCATCAATTAGTTTACTTTATTCAAAGACAACTTCAAAGTCAACAGACCCAATTCAGGCAAGAGTGATTCCCGATGAGGGGGAGTACCTAATGAAAATAAGCATTGGGACCCCACCTGTCGAGATTCTAGGAATTCTTGACACGGGTAGTGATTTGACTTGGATCCAATGCAAGCCATGTTATGAATGTTACAATCAAACTTCTCCAATTTTTGATCCAAAAAAGACCAAAACTTATAGACAAGTTTCATGTCAATCTCAACAATGTAGTAATGTTGGATCTTTCCATTGTGATCGTTCAAATGGCTGCAATTACGAATTAAGTTATGGTGACGATTCATATAGTGTTGGTGACCTTGCAGTGGATACCTTTACTTTCGATTCAAAAAGTAGAAAAAGTGTGTCATTCCCTAAAGTCGTGTTTGGTTGTGGACACCGAAATCATGGGACTTTTAAGAAAACGGATTCTGGGATCATTGGTCTTGGTCGTGGCCCACTCTCTATAATCAAACAATTGGACAAGTCTATTAATGGCAGATTCTCATATTGCTTAACATTTATTGATTCCAATGCTACTAGCAAGATAAGTTTTGGTCGTGAAGCCATTGTTAAGGGACCTAAAGTCAAATCAACTCCTATAGTAAGTAAATATCTCGATATATTCTATCATCTAACACTAGAGGGCATAAGTGTTGGTAGGGAGAGATTGGCATACAATTCAATTTCCAATTCCAAAGAATCAGTCAAAGAAGGAAACATTATAATTGATTCAGGTACCACATTATCGTATGTCCCTAGAGAATTTTACAATAAATTGGAATCGACTTTGGTGAAAACTATTAAGGGTAAACGTGCTGCGAAGCAAGGACCTTTGAATTTGTGTTACGCGGTCCCAAAGAATGGAAAGTTCAATCCACCACCTATAGTTGCACATTTTAGAGGGGCAGATGTGGAATTGCGACAAGAGAGCACGTTTCTTGAAGTGGACAAGGGAATTGTTTGTTTGACTTTTGCTCCTTCACCAAATTTGGCAATTTTTGGTAATTTACATCAGATGAATTACCATATTGAGTATGATCTTAAGAATAATAAGGTGAATTTCCTCCAAACTGATTGCAGCAAACCCTATTAACTAGAATCGTGATTTAGATTTATTCTCCTAATAAAGTTACATGCTTTTTTAATCTATTAGCCTTTATTAAAATGACTTTTAAGTTTCACCCTGTATCATCAATCAGAATGTTTTTTAAGGAAAAATATGAAAATAAGAGCTTCCGTTCGTGAAATTTGTGAAAAATGTCAAATAATCCACATGCGGGGACGCATTATAGTAATTTAAAATTTTGAATTTGTCGCTAAATCTATGTTTCTTTTGTTTGTTTATTTAGGAAAAAATCAAATATCTCACAAAATTAGGCGTATATTATTACGTTTTGTTGTATTTTTGCAGGTGTGCTCGTGTGTTCTAATCAAAACGATTACATTCTTGTGATTATGTATTTTGATTCTCATTTTATTAATGAAACGATGAGTTACGTGATTAAATCGGTTGGTAACACAATAAATTACTATAAATAAACAATTAAAAACTAGTTTGAAGTTAGATAAATATTCATACTTTTTATGAGACTCGAACCAAGACCTTATGAAGACTAAAGGCATGAGCTCTACCATCGAGATAAATTTTAATATTAAGCAAATTAATTAATTCGAGTTTTTCTTTACAGTTATTTTGTAGAGTGTAGATTGAATTTTCAATAATCAATCAACTGAAATATAAGGAATATTTTATACTCAATCGTATGTTGTTCTAGGGCCCTAGGGCTGTTGGTTTCGGATCGGGTCGGATTTAATTTGGTCCTTACCCTAGATGCGCTTTCATATAATTCGGTTGGGATCCTATATTTTCGAGTCCATCTGATCTTTTCAAGATCAGGTCGGATTTTGATTTTTTTTTTTGGGATCCAATAGAAATTTCAAAAAAAAAAACATTGATTTTTATACAACATGTTTATTAACGTTACAGTTTCATTCGACTTGGCACACATGTCCAAGCCTTTTTTTGATAATTAAAAAAAATAGGTTTGGACATATTTAACTACTTAATGAAAATGGTGATAACGTAGGAAAACAATTGAATTAATATGAATATATTAAAATTAATTAATGTCATTAGGTAAAAATGAAATCATGAATGAAATATTAACTCATGTTTTGTTAAATTAACGGTAAAATATTACTAATACGAATTATTACTTCTAGAAAAATATTATATATATATATATATATATATATATATATATAATTATTTTATTAATTATTGAATCTTGGTCTTTAATGGGTCGGATAGATCGAGAACCACATTTGCTTCACGTATTTCGAATTATGAAATTAGATCCATAGACGTTAATCCGATAAAAAAAAAAACTTAATAAATCGGGCAATATTCGAACATAATACATATTTAATCGGTTCCATAGACAACCTTAGAATTAGGTGTTTCACAGTTTTTGACAATTTATTAGAGTAAATAAGTAGAAAATAACTTATAGAGGGGCATTCTATCACCATTTCAGTAATTTAATTCATTAAAATATATTACATCTTTCTTTTTCTTATTCATTATAATTTCATTACTTATTTTGTCGAAAATAGTTCCATATCAAAACAAAAGCACAATTTTCAAGTTCTGAGCTGGTCGACTTCTCTTTTAATTTTTACTTTGTTTGTCATAATTATCTTTATTTTATTTTATTTTAATGTGAATATAGGCAAAAATTCAATTTTGGTACCATAGAATAGGCCCAAGTCCATTTTTCATACCAAAATATCAAAAATCATACTGCCGTTAGTTTTTTAACGGAAGTTTAGCCTCCTCCGTTAAGTCAAAAAAGAGGTGAGAAATGCAATTATTAAAAATTAGGCAGGGTTTTTTGCAATTATCGTCTTCTTCTTCCTCCTCCCATACGACCGCCGGCTCCGGTGGCTTTTGGTCAAAATTGGTTGAGGGTTTTTGTTCCCCTTGTCGTGGAGAACTCGTACATATAAAGATCTTTTCAATCCGTTGAGTAATCTATTCGAATTTTGAGTTCTAATTTTCGAATTATAGGTCAAAATTTTCGAAATTTCAAATCGTGATTTCTTCTTCGATTCTAAACCAAACTTCGTGATTCTTGTTGCAATAGTTTCCCCTGACCGTGGGCATCATTTTCCATAGGTTTATTGTAGCTGCCGTTGACGGTTGAGCTCCGCCCAAGTGGCGGCGCGATTTCGGGCAAAACCCTAATTTTCGCTGAAAAAATGCGCCTCCCATTCTCCACCGTCGACGGCCGCTGCAATTACACCATGGGAAATGTTGCCCATGACAAGAGGAACAAAACCCCTCAACCAATTTCGTCCAACATGCCACCGGAAGCCGGGAAGAAGGCAATAATTGCAAAAACACCCTGCTCAATTTTAGACAATTGCATTTCCCCCCTATTTTATTTCAATGGGTGACACGTGGCAGTTCCGTTAAGTAAACTAACGGAAGTATGATTTTTGAAACGTCTATTTATTCTACGGTATGATTTTCATTCGATTGATATGAAAAATGGACTTGGACCTATTCTATAGTATGAGAATTGAATTTTTGCCATATACTAAGTCCTGTTGACGACGCATGCCATTGTGTCATTTAAATTTTCAACCAACACTATATATTAAGTTTTTATTTTTTTAGTTTTTTGGAGAACATATTAAGTTTCAATAATTTGAGAAGAGTAAGCTCATTCTAATGTCTAACTATATTTGAAAAAACAAAAACAAAAAAAGCTTCATCCTAATTTCTAACTATTATATTAATAGGATCAAATAAAAAGCAGTCTACCTCTCATAACTTTGTAATGGAAACGTTGGGTGGTGGGCTGGGATTTTCTATCACTAGATATTGAGTCACCCATTAATTGTAATATAGAAAATATGATTCAAAAAGTCCATTCTATTTATATTCCTGATAGATTTTTTATTTACTTTTTTTCTCAAAAATCTATCTCTGTCTTTTTTAATCTTTCCAATTTCAATACAGTGATAGATTAATCAACAAATTATTATGAAAGATATATGTATTACTCTATAACTTTAAATTATCATGAATATTCTAATTTTTTTTGATGTATATATATATTGTTTAGAATATCGTGATGTGACTTCTATTCGTAAAAAAAAGGTTCATATGTTTGCTGACTTCTTTGAACTTTTTTATCCCTTTTTTTTTTTTTTTTTTTTTTTTTTTTTTGGGGGGGGGGGGGGGGGGGGTGTTAATTACTAGGTGATTTACTTTTGTTTCTGAAAAATATATATAAAAATTAAGTTGGTGATTCTGAATTCCATATTTTATATAGAATTTCAAATATATTTCAGTTTATTAAAAGATGACTTTGTTTGTGCAATCGAATTTTTTATCCTTGTTTTTTTTAGGGTTTTGGGTGATTTACATAAATTACTTCAAATGTTGTTGATTTTAAATTTCATATTCACTTTTATATAAAATTTCAAAAGTATTTCAATTTTTGATAAATAACTTTGTTTGTTTGTTTTTTATGTGTAAATGATTTTACTTCATAAAACTTTGTTCTCAATTCTAGCTTTCATTTTTGAGGCTATTCGAGTTGACATCTAAATGTGCAATTTTAGCTGCGAAAATTATAAAGACAAGTGTGCGAAATAAAATCAAATATGATTTCTTATTCAAGTTTTTATAATGTATATTGAGAAATAATTTTTCCATTATTTTGATACGAATAGAAGATAAGTGATGTCATTTAAAAATGAAAGTGCAATATGTTATAAGTGAAATTCGGATCACTAATTTATATTCTTATTCACGTGGGTTTCTCATAGTAGCGGACTTAGGTTCAAATCTCTATTGAAAGAGGTTCCCATTTTATGTGTCTGACGCGCCTCAAAAGAGATTAAACCCTTGAGAAACAAAAAAAAAGGTTTGTGATTATGCTACTAGACTAATTAAATCATTTAAATTATCCAATATATTATACTCCATCGATCCATTCCTAAATACATGTTGATGCCGTTTAAGGTTATTGCATAAGGATTAATGACACTATCAATTATCTTAATTTTAGGAGAATAAAAGTTTTATAGTGCAAAACTACCCTCGAAAAAAAATATGTAACTTCCCATATTGACATTAATAAGAATGGGTAAAAATGTCAAAAGAGAATTTAAATTTTTCTTGGAATTCTAAAACGACATGTATTTTTGAATTTTTTTTTTACTAAAACGACATATATTTTGGAATGAATGGAATGATACGTATTAAGTAAAATGAGTAATTTATGTCGACGACCATTTATGTGTTTTATTTTAAATAATTATACTATAAAATACCAATAATGTTTAACATAGTCTCGTTCCTCTCAATTTAAAATGTTGACACCAATCTTGATAAGATGTGAGATAATATTGGGCATTCAAGGTCTCGTCTTTATAATCTAAAACACAAATTGATCGATACACAATATTATTACCATTTAAGCAAGAGAAGAACTATCAATTTATTTATATGTTAAAAAATCAATAGAAAAGGGAAAAATTTAATAAGATAGAGAAGATTGATTTGTAAATAAAGGAGTATTATTAGAATTAACAAATTTAAATTTTGTGACTTTTGACTAGAAGGGGCAAATTTGGAAAATACAAAAGATTGTTATGGCAGCAAAAATCTTTGCTCTAAACATGGATCAAAATTTCCATCTTTTCTGTCTAAAATATCGAAATGAAATAAGGTGTATTTTTTAAACTTTATATTTGTCTTGGAACTTCCTGTATTTCTTAATTTAGTATATTTTTCATAATTTTTCCTAATATTTCCTAAACGTCTCTAAAAACTTTTCTAAAAGTTTCCAATATTATGCTAACTGAAACATACATCGAATTCGAAACTTTGATCCATGGCTCTGACAATATCGAAAGCCTTTCCATATTACTATAATAGTCCATTCTCAAGCCTATAAAAAGCCGTAAAAGCCCTAGCAATTTTCTTCATCACAGTACTTATAAGTCTCCCTACTCCTAAGACTACATTACAAACCATGGCTTCCTATTACAAACCTTTGTCCAATTTTTTCTACCCTTTCCTTCTTTCTTACCTCGCTAGTTTTTGTTTGGTTTCTATAATTGAAGCCAAAAAACATGGTGGCATCACTCTTGATTTGATTCATCGAGATTCCCCTCATTCTCCTTTTTACAATATCTCTCAAACATATTTTGATCGTTTGCGTGCATCATTCCACCGCTCAAACTCACGTAAATCATCAATTAGTTTACTTTATTCAAAGACAATTCCAAAGTCAACAGACCCAATTCAGGCAAGAGTGATTCCCGATTATGGGGAGTACCTAATGAAAATAAGCATTGGGACCCCACCTGTCGAGATTTTGGGAATTGTTGACACGGGTAGTGATTTGACTTGGACCCAATGCAAGCCATGTTATCAATGTTACAATCAAACTTCTCCAATTTTTGATCCAAAAAAGACCAAAACTTATAGACAAGTTTCATGTCAATCTCAGCAATGTAGTTCTCTTGGATCTTTTTGCGATAATTCAAATGGCTGCATTTACGGAGTTCGTTATGTTGACAAGTCATATACTATTGGCGACCTTGCAGTGGATACTTTTACTTTCGATTCAAATTCTGGAAAAAGTGTGTCATTCCCTAAAGTCGTGTTTGGTTGTGGGCACTGGAATCATGGGACTTTTAAGAAAACGGATTCGGGGATCATTGGTCTTGGTCGTGGCCCACTCTCCATAATCAAACAACTGGACAAGTCTTTCGATGGAATATTCTCATATTGCTTGACATTTATTGATTCCAATGCTACTAGCAAGATAAGGTTTGGTCGTGAAGCCATTGTTAGGGGACCTAAAGTCAAATCAACTCCTATAGTACGTAAATATCTCGATACATTCTATTGTCTAATACTAGAGGGCATAAGTGTTGGTAGGGAGAGATTAGCATACAATTATTCCATTAATTCCAATTCTAAGGAATATTCCATTGATGAAGGAAACATTATAATTGATTCGGGTACCACATTATCGTATGTCCCTAGAGAATTTTACGATACATTGGAAATGACTTTGGTGAAAACTATCAAGGCTAGACGTTTACCTGCCAAGATAGGAACTTTTAACTTGTGTTACGCGATACCAAAAGATGGAGAGTTTAATTCACCACCTATAGTTGCACATTTTAGAGGGGCGGATTTGGAATTGCCACAACGGAGTACATTTTTTGAGGTGGAGAAGGGAATCGTTTGTTTGACTTTGGTTCCTTCAAAAAAATTGCCTTTTTTTGGTAATTTACATCAGATGAATTACCATATTGAGTATGATCTTAAGAATCAGAAGCTGAATTTCCTCCAAACTGATTGCAGCAAACCCCATTAGAATCGGTGATTTAGATTTATTACTAGTTTTTTTACAGTTATTTTTCTTTGTAATTTGATTGTACTTGAATAAATTTATGATTTAATGAAATTGATGTAATTTGTATTCTAGAAAAAAGTTATATGCTTTATCATTCAATTTTTTAGGAATATTTGAGAATCTATGTATACATATGTTCTTTGGTTTGTTTATTTAGGAAAAAAAATCAAATATTTCATAAAATTATGCTTATATTATTAAGGTTTGTTGTATTTGTGCAGTTGTGCTCTTGTGTTATAATCACAGTGATTACATTCTAGTAATTACATTCAAAGTGCCAAAAGCATTCGAAATAACTAGTATATCTTTCCACCAACAACTTTTATCACTAAAACACACTAGGATGCAAAGTGCCGAATGAATTGTGTTCCGAGGGTGCGAAGTACCAAAACTTTTAAGATAGAGTGAAAAGTGTCAAAATCCTATATTTTCAGGGTGCAAAATACAAAATATCCTAAATATTCATACTTTTTATGAGATTCAAACCAATATCTTTCAGAGACTAAAGGCATGAGTTTTACCATCGAGATAAAATTTAATATTATACAAATGAATTAATTCGAGTTTTTCTTTACAGTTATTTTGTAGAGTGTAGATTGAATTTTCAAAAATCAATCAACTAAAATATACGGAATATTTTGTACTCAATCGTATGTTATACTAGGGGCCTAGGGTTGTTGGATTCAGGTCGCATTTAATTTGGCCCTTACCATGGATGTGCCTTCAAATAAATCGGATGGGATCTTATATTCTTGGGTCCATCGGATCTTTTCAAGATTAAGTCAGATTTTGAATTTTTTTCAGATACAATCAAGTCTTAATTTTCCAGAAAAAAAAAATCGATGTTTTTGTTATAACATGTTTTATATAAAATTTCAAAAGTATTTCAATTTTTGATAAATAACTTTGTACAAACAAAGTTTTTTTATGTGTAAGAATATGATTTTACTTCATAAAACTTTGTTCTCAATTCTAGCTCTCATAATTTTGAGGCTATTCGAGTTAACATCTAAATGTACAATTTTAGCTATGAATTTCTAAAGACAAGGGTGCGAAATAAAATGAAAGATGATTTCTTATTCAATTTATTATAATGTATGTTGAGAAATAATTTATCCAAGATTTCATAAGAGTCGTGGATAAGTGATGTCATGAAAAAATGAAAGTGCACTTTATGACACCTATAAGTGAAATTCGGATGTTGGTTATCAATTTTCATGTCTCACTCTCACAACTAATTTACATGTTTTCGGTACTAGACTAATTAAATCATTTAATTTAATAAATATATTATAATACGTATAAAGTAAAATGACTCATTTATGTCGACAATCATTTAATTGTTTTATTTCAAATAATTATACTACTAAATACCAATAATTTTTAACATAGTCTCGTTCCCTCAATTTAAAATTTTGGCACTACTTTAATAAATATAAATATGAGATAATATTGCATTCAAGGTCTTGTCTTTATCATCTAGTAAGTACTAAGTAGTAACACAAATTGATCGATACATAATATATTACCATTTAAGCAAGTTGTAAAATGTGTCGAGAGTTGATCTTTTTTATATCAGATATAACTGATTATGATAAATTTTAAGCACGTGGTTGAAAAATATATTGGTGAGTGTTAATATTTCATTTTATTGGATTCGGAAAAAAAATTGAAATATGAATGACTCTGGAAAATATCTAAATTTGTTCGAATCCGGACAAAATCTGAATCTAATTCTATATTAGATCAAGGCTTGATCTAACTCGGGTCCGACATATTGATAATTCTATTTAAAATATCAAACGACTTTGTTGTAATTTTTTTTTTCTTTTCTGATAGTGAATGCATTTATACATCAATATTTATTTGCTATGTAAAATTTGAAGGCTTAGAGTGAAATTATGGATCGATGAAACAATTTTACAAGAAACAATCCTAGCATAATCCACTTTTATAGGTTCAATATAAATAGAACTGAGATTTTCCAAAAGTTAAAAGTGATAAAATTTAGTCAAATTCACATAAATCATATTGCATACTTAATTATTTGTATACCAATCAGTTCAGTTCAACACGAATTGAAATAAGAGTCAGCTTCATATGAAAGAGGAAATTTGAAAAGGTTATAGATTAATCATCAAAATATGTCAATAATTACATGTGTTTTGAGAAATTAATTTCATTGCGTTATACCAAACCAACCTTGGTAATTTCATCTATTAGGACTGTTTTCAAATTTCAATCCGAATATTTGCACAGCTACAATAGTCACACCATGCCTATAGTAACATTTAATAAGATTTGAAAAACATAACAAAATATTACTTATACTTTTAACATGATTTGCAACTTCTTAGACTAATAGTTTATATAAACACATTTCAATATTTTAATTATATCAATCCTATGAAAATATATCTGGAGAACAACGTTATTTTCCAGGCTTTGGGCTTAACTTTTTATCACCTGTATAATCTCATGCAACTTTTTCTTTTTTGGGGTAAAGAACAACAATGAAATTTGATTTTGCTAAAATCAACTTCGGATCAGTTTTAATATCTACCACACTTTTTCTCCCAAGATTATGTGAAGACGAACGATATTTTGTTTTCATAGACATAACATTCAATATATTTCAGGCATTTAAGGGGCAATTTATTTTTGGATCATTAGATAAATTATTATATCAAAAAATTATTTAAATCTATTCGATTACTATGAAAATACAAAAATAAAGTAACTAACACACTTAGGATTAAACTATAAAATCCTTAAACTAGTCGGACTCGAACACAAAAACATCTTGATTTTTGGGATTTCAAATTTTACCACTAACCAATGAGCTTAGGCGTAATTTTTTTACACCGTACATTTTCACTTCTTTTTTATTCTTGGATAAAAGGCAGAAAAGGTAAATACGATTTTATGGCTTTTGATATTACGCGATGCATTATTTACTCCCTTCATTGATTACAAGGAGACAATTACCATAACATTTTTCTAGCCTTCCAGCTGGTAATTACCGTTTTTTTTACCATGTCGAGATTACAATGATAAAACATTAACAGTTGTATATATATCCATGCGTGTACACCTAGAAAACATGTCATACAATTAAGACAAAATATACGCAGTAATTGAATCAGTTACAATAAAAATTACTCCATTGATTTGTGTCAACAATTTCCGTACACACAATTATGTGCAGTGAATCTGAAAATTAATGTTAAATATTGGATGTATTCAAAGATTTTTCGATTATGTATTTAATATTAATTGCCGTTTCTTGTACCAATGATTTATGCAATGAATAAATCCTAAAATCAAAATCCGAACTAAATATAGAAGAAAAAAATGGTTCCCTTAAACTTTCCATATTACTATAATAATCAATTCTCATGCCTATAAAAAGCAGTAAAAACCTTAGCAATTTCTTCACCCACAGTAAAGCCTCCCTATTACAAACAATGGCTATCTATTACAAACCCTTGTCCAATTTCTTTTACCCTCTTCTTCTTTCTTACCTTGCTAGTTTTTGTTTTTTTTCTATGATTGAAGCCAAAAAACATGATGGCATCACTCTCGATTTGATCCATCGCGATTCACCACAATCGCCATCCTACAACGTCTCCGAAACATACTTTGAACGTCTAAATAAAGCCTTTCATCGCTCTATTTCACGTAAATCCTCAATTAGTTTACTTTCTTCAAAGTCAACAAACTCAATCAGCGCAAGAGTGACTGCCGATGGCGGGGAGTACCTAATGAAAATACGCATCGGGACCCCACCTGTCGAAATTTTGGCAATTGCTGACACGGGCAGTGATTTGACTTGGACCCAATGCAAGCCATGTTCTCGATGTTACAATCAAACTGCCCCACTTTTTGATCCAGAAAAGACCAAAACTTATAGAAAAGTTTCATGTAAGTCCAAACAATGCAGTGAAGTTGGATCATGTGACAGTTCAAATAATTGCAAATACCAAGTTAGTTATGGTGACAGATCATTTAGTATGGGGGATCTCGCAGTGGATACCTTTACTTTCGATTCCAATTATAGAAAAAAAGTGTCATTGCCTAAAGTCGTGTTTGGTTGTGGACACCAGAATGGAGGGACTTTTAAGGAGACGGGGTCCGGGATCATAGGTCTAGGCGCCGGTTCACTCTCTATAGTGAAACAATTGGATAAATATATTGGTGGTACATTCTCTTATTGCTTAACATTTATTGATTCAAATGCAAGTAGTAGGATAAGTTTTGGTCGTGATGCCATTGTAAGGGGTCGTAAAGTAAAATCCACTCCTATAGTAAGTAAATATCCTGATACATTCTATTATCTTACACTAGAAGGCCTAAGTGTAGGTAGTGAGAGATTGGAATACAATTCAATTAATTCCAATTCGAAAGAATCGGTCCAAGAAGGAAACATCATTATTGATTCGGGTACCACATTAACATTCCTCCCTTCAGAATTTTACTACAAATTAGAATCGAAATTGGTGAAAGCTATTAGGGGTAAACGTGTATCTGACTCGCAAGCAAATTTTGGCTTATGTTACGCGTTACCAAGGAATGGGAAATTCAATGCGCCCCCTATAGTTGCACATTTTAGAGGGGCAGATGTGGAATTGCGACAAGAGAGCACGTTTCTTCAAGTGGAGAAGGGAGTTTTTTGTTTGACTTTGGTTCCTTCACAAGATATGGCTATTTTTGGTAATTTACATCAGATGAATTATCATATTGGGTATGATCTTAAGAATCTCAAGGTGAGTTTCCTCCCAATTGATTGCAGCAAAAAATCCCGTTGAAATCGGTGATTTTGATTTATTCTTCTAATAAAGTTCATGTTTTATATATGGTTTATTTCCTTGTGTAGTTTTTTGATTTTATGGGTTGGATTTTTTTCGCTTTATTTCAAGTTCTTGTGATAATTTTGTTTATATAGTGATATTAGGATAGCGCTTTGTTTCTACTTGCTATTTTTAATGAGTGCATGACCCGTATAAGAAGTTATACCTTCTACAATTGCGATATTCTCGCCATTAGTAATTTTACTAAGCCTCTTAAATTTATGCATTGCATAATTAAGTGGTGTTTGCACAAGTTTTTCAGAATTACGTATTTCTGTGTTTTTTTGTGCTTAAAACACTTTAGTAGTGTTTGCAACAAAGGCGGACCTACATAGGGGCTAGTGGGGTCTATAGCCCCCACTTAGATTTCTAATATATATTTATTAGTAGTAATCTTAATATGGTACCTACATTTGCCCATTGGAAAAGGTATTAAAATTTGGAATGGTAATCGGAGTTCGATTACTTCATGCAACTTTCTTACACTTTTTTTAGTTTTTTTTCCTTTGGTAAGAAGTTTTGTTCAAATTTATATTAGTTTTAGATACATGAAAATTGCCTTAACATTGTCCCGCGTTCAAATCCCAAGAGTGCCATTTCATTTGTTACTTCTTTTATAGTCTTTTTTTGTTTCTTAGCAATTATTCTTTTAATCTATTTTATTTTCTCAACAATTATTCCTTTAACTTCTTTTTCTTTCTGAATAATTGTTCTTTGATTTTTGTTATTTCTTATTTTTTTAATTTTATTTCCTTTATAATAAAAATCAAGAGAATTCGATTTTTTTATTATATGTTTTATTTAATACATTGCTACATGACTCCCCGCGGCGTAAAAAAATATTAATCTAGCTCCGTCCCTGGCTATTATGTACATATTTCAGAAAATAAAAAATCTGTGCGATTAATTGTGAATATAATTGGTGTCATCCGAAATTGTATTTCGATTATTTAATTTATCCTAGAATCTTATAGTCCCATGTATTAAAGTTTCATTTTTAACGTATGTTTCAATCAGTTATATATTAAAAACTTTTCGAGATTTTTCAAAAAATTTCGAGAAATCTTAGGAAGAATTGTAAAGAAAAAGAAAATATGTTAAAGTAGAAACTACTCTATATCCTCGTTTTGGTTGACTCAAATACAAAAACTTTTTGGTGTTTTCGGGGGAAACTTATCAAAAATTTGATCTATGCTTAGTCCCCACTGGCCCGGATTCCTGGATCCGCCCCTGTTTGCAAGTGATACCTTTTCTATTGCTTCTCAATAGAAAAATATATAAAAGCACTTTTGGGAGAAATATATAGGAAGGGTGATTTTTATATGGTGTAGCATTCTTGTAGTACTTTCAAAAGTTGTTTTGTGAAAATTTTATCCTCAATAAATTATTCTATTTTCAACTATAGCCTCATATTTATATTTGGACCCTAAATTTGACCTAATATTTTTATGTAAGGTAATTAATATTCTCCTTTTCATTATTTTGTTGACACTCTTTGGTATTGGTAGCAAGATTTTGGATTTCAAAATAAGAGTTTTGATTTATGGGTTTTATTTGAATTTTATTGTTAATTAGACTTTAGTTTCTAACCACTTTACTCACTTGATCAAATACTTGAGTCAACATATTTTCAGTTAGATAGATGGGCAACTACTAAACAAGCATTTGTGTTCTTTCGGTGTACCTGTACTCTTAACTTTGATCATTTTACGAAAGAGTGCCATCATAAAACATTGAACACCAAATTACAAAATATGTACGCCGCGCCGCTCTTCTCCTCATCCGTTGAACAAACTACCGCCGCCCCTCTGACCCCTAAATGGTACAATACATAACCCAATATATATTAGGAGACAAGATATTTCAAATTTACCTATATATCCTCTCAACAAAGCCTCCTCCCACAACTCCAAAGCGAACCTACTTAATTTGTTTCCCAAAACAGGACAATGAATTTGAAATTTCGTCCGCGTTATGTTTGTCGAGGGTTGGTGCATGGGTAATTATGATAAATACATGCGTTTTATGAGATTGAAATTCAATTTCCATAAGTTTAAATTGACAAGTTACTATAATAACCTAAGAAAAAAAAATTTAAAAAGAAAAATAATAACCCTTCCTCTTCCCATAACCCCCCACCCACTGTAACAAGAGAGTTTTCTTGAATAAACATGATTTTCCTACTCCTAAATAATTTCAACAGGTCATTGGTCTAGTGGAAGGGACTAGTCACTACAAAGTAGCGGACTCATGTTCGAATCCCTGTTGGGAGAGGTACTCACTTAATGTGTCCAACTCGCCTCGAAATGGATTAAACCCTTGGAAAACCAAAAAAAAAAAAAAATAACAAGACAAAAAGCAATCTAATTTGTATGATTTTTCTACTCCTATATAATTTCAAAAATAGAAGAACATAATTCAAAAATATAGGGAAAGCAAAATAGAGATGTAACTAAATATGGGGTTTGGAATTCTATAAGCAAAATATCATTAATAGTCATTAACTTCTGCAGGAACATGAAAATGCAACACAGGTTGTCGTAAGCTTGGGATTGCTGGTCCCAGGCCAACGTCAGCCTAGATACGGCGATCTTAGGCTAGCGACGACCTGGGTTGCATCGGGGGGTTACGGGTTGGGTATTTTTCCTTTTTTTTTTATTTTTTGAAAGTTTATAATAATAATATATAAAATTATAATGATCTTAATTAAATATTAAATGGGGTGGCTAGTATTTTGCTTTTTTTTTTTTCAAAATGAATATGGTGTTTTCCCCCTCTTCATTCAAAATAATTTCGAGCGCATTCAACTTTTTTATAATTTTTTTTTATTTACTAGATTGTGTATTTACAGTTTGGACCCAAGAGTGCAAAGGGTATAGGTCCTTTCCAGTGTGGTGGTCTCCAGTAGGATTCGAACTTAAGTTTCGCCTCGGGATCGCAAGTCAATAAAGATCCGTTGTACCCAAAAAAAATAAAAAATAAAGATTCATCGGCCACTTTCTTGTTTTGGGGATTTTTGTTGGACAACATCTTTTAGCTTCTTTCAAAGGACAAAAAAAAAAAGGACAAGTTGAATAGATGAACTTTTAGATTTTCATTTTATTAATCGTTGAAAAATGAATAAGACCTGATTTTCCACAAGATGAAAATTCAGCGCATTCCTATCCATGATTGGATTGAATTTGAGGTCGCAATTATTTTATCATCAGCTTAATTGACGTTTAAACTAAGTACAATTTTTTCGTAACCATATATTGCCGTGACTTCCATGAGACTTGACAATTACTCTCAATTTAATAGCTTTTAATTTTGGCTTCTTATTGGGAATACTTGATCCACCTACATTGAGAATATCTGATCCTCATCAACTATTTTATGTTGAAAAATCGCTCAATTGAACAGAAATTAGAGTAAAAAAATAAGTGATTCCTCATTTTCTCTCCAACTATTTATAAAATTTTCTCGTCAATTTCTTCTAAATTGATAATGACACTGGAATCATCTCATTTTAATACTTTTTTTTTTTAAATATATATGTTGCAATGTCAATGAAGTTATATGAACCTTTTATATTTCGGATGATGATGGAAAAACCATCTTTTTAAATAGTTCCTGATCTTTCATATACAGATGAAGCCAAGGTTTAGTAAAATCACAAGTGAATGAATTTCATTAACATCAAATACAAATCACAAATAGGAGCTCAAAACTACACAGCCATAAACAAAAAACATGGCCACTGATTCAGAGAACGTATAATCACTGCTTTTTTTTTTTTTTTATAATTACGCATAATTACTGCTCAAACTATACAGAAGAAACCCAGCTAAAAGTGGGCTAAAATAACTTCACTACTTGCTCTTTGAGTCAAAAAGATACCCTTAAAAGATTTTGTTCCCATGGCTTTCTTTCTGAACTAATGATCTCTGCCCTTGGAGAAGCACGAGGATACCGTTTAAGTTCATTCACTATCGACTCTCCTCCATCAGTAATTGCATGAGGTATAATTGCCATTTCTTCAAGTGCAGTTGCCGATGCTAATAAATATTTCACAAACTCCATTTCAGACTCCATCCCAGAAAAGAGTTGCATTTTCACAGTTTTAAGATGAGTCAAAGACTCCGATCTTTTCTGTGAGCGAAGAAACTCTGCAACAGATCCCACCACGTCGAATGTGAAAGCCTGGACGAAAAAAATAAAAGCAAAAATTTGTTAGTAATGTTGCTTTCTCTACTGAAGTACTCTAAAAGAATTTAAGTTTTGGATGTCAACAACTTACAGTAACTTTAAGCCTCTGTAAATTGGGACAGCTTCTTATGAAGCAAATGGCACATGATGTTTCCTCAATCTTTTCAAAATACATGTCACAAAGGTGAAGATTCTTGAGTGTTTTCAAAGTAACGGATAGCTGGTTGGGTGCACCATACTCAACAAGGTCCTGTAAAACAAGACAGGTTAAATGTTAGTCGAAAACAAAAAATGATTAAAACTGTTTACACAAACATCACACACTCTGCTTACCTCCAATGCATGAGCTGGCAACTGCAGTTCTTTGAGTTCAGGAAGACAACTCAAGGATTTGACTAAATCGAAAGAGAATCGGCTTCCTTTAAAATCCATGGAGGAAAAATATAACTTAACATCACTTAAAACAGGGCAATTCTTGAAAGAAATAGATTTGAGCGTCCCTTGAAAATCAAAAGATTTCAATTTTGGACCAGTGATTTCAAGACAGTTGAAGCTGGTACAGTGGATCAACCTCAAGTTTTCAACTTCAGGGCACGAAGCAATGAACTTTACGAAAGTTTCAGGCACAAGTGTACAATTCTGAAAATCGAGGCTCACGACTTTGCTAAATCCCTTGAATCCCGATGGAGGATCGAAAACACAGTTATAGAGTCTCAAATTTCTCAAATGTTGAAAAGTAAACAGATGAGAAGTCAATTTATGGTCTTCTCCTCTGGATACATGTAAAGTTAAGTCCTGAAGAGTGTGATTTGGAAGCAGATGAACCCATTGGTCAATATCAGGACAAGTTTTAAGATCAGGGACTTGAAGCACAAACTTAAGTAGTGGTCCTTGATGACGCTCAAGAATTTGGTAAATAAGTGGCTCGAGTTTGTGATCTCCTAAGAACATTTGATCGAACCAAAAATCGAACACGATTTCCGGGCACGAAAGCCATTTGTACCTCCATTCTCTAGACAAAATGCTTGTTCTTACAACATCACGTAAAGGCAAGCATCCAAGAATGTTCTCTATTATGCAGTTAGGCAGGTTTCCAAACAAATCAGCCTCGGATCTTACTGTACTCTTCATCTTGATCAGTTAACTGAATAAATAAAACCAAGAAACACACTTCAGTTCCAGACATTTTTTACTTTTTTCTATGAACATAAATAATTTAGGCAACATATGGGGCCTAATTAATTCACCTACCACAAAAAGATACAATAAAGTTTCACCACTACTCCAAGCAACAAAATGACAGTTAACCTAACTGGAAATACAGATCTTTTTTAAATTAACCAAGAAGAAAGATGTAGCTACAGTTTCTATTCATACTATGAATCATTGGAATTAAGAGAGACATATTTAATTTTCTGGGTCTTTTCCATCATCCGAGAAACAGACAGTTAGGGCATCTTTTGGTGATTGGCCGAATTGAAACATTAAATAAAGGAAAGAAATATTTTTTCACTTAAGAAGGGTTCTTTCCATTAAACTGATGGACACATGTGGTGTGCCGTACCACCACCGTCATTTTAGACAGCTTACACAATTCCCCACAGTTTTCAGGCGGTGGTCCAGGTACTGTCGGCGGTATTTTATTAGTTTTGAAAGAAATTAGATCTCTTCTTGTGGAAATATTTTCTAAGCCAGAAAATTATAGGAATCAATTATGTTTGATTTGATACTATCCGCAATAACCAACTAAAAAAAAAACACCACTTCAGAAACTTTTTAGCCCTAAAATTCGCAAGCTAAAATAATTAAAAATCGAACAATATCCCAAATCCTGCCAAATTATCTGAAGGAAAGGATGAAAACAGAATCAATCAATCAGCCTTGTCCTTGATTGAATTAGTAAAATTCCAACAGGTAATAAATCCACTAATTAAAATGAATCCAGCCACAAGAAAAAGGTATCCAGAACGCAATTAACAAACAAAAACTCAATAAATCTAGAAAAATGCCTTTTGCTTACCAAAACACTGCTCGATTCCTCTAACTCTGAGTCTCTTCGGGAAATTGTTGAACACTAATTTACAATTGATGATAAAATGAGCGAGATCTGTTCAGGGTTTACAGAGAAAACTATGGAGAAATTGGGGTGAGCTGCGGAAATATGTGGAAGAATTGGATATTTGAGTAATTGATATATTCATGATGTATCCATTGTGGTTATATAGCAAAAATTTCTGAATTAGATTTGGGACCAATTCCATTTTAAAAGTCTGTTAAACATGTGGGACCCTATGTGGGGTGATCCTACTCGGATCATGATAAGATCAAACCATATCCTTTTCACTAGTAATATTTTTAGAGCTTATCTTTCGGTGAAATATATGACGTGTCCATTTCTCTTTGTAGAAAGAAAAAATAGTAAGAGCAATTGATATTTTGCTCAATAAAAATACTCTGAAACCAGAAGTCTAGTATACGAGAATTGCTTTAAATGAATATCATCTGTTGATTGCAAAAAATCTTTTAGGTTTTTATTTTGACCCCTTTTAGGTTAATTCTGCAAAAAAAAAAAAAAGAAGAAAAGCTAGGAGACAATACATGTTTTAGTCGGCTGGCCCGTTAAAAAAGAATTTTTTTCTAGGAAAAGGAATAGCACTAGTAATTAACAAAAGAATCCGGACATGACATGGAATTAATAATTATGCAGAAGAGTAACGTGGCAGGCAGGCAACCAACTTTATGCAATTAACTAGTAATTAATTCCAGTGGGCCAAAGATGTTTCTAAGCAAATGGTTTTAGTTCCTTTAAGTTGGATATCAATTACCCCATTTATTAAGTAATAATAAGATTAATGTTAAACTATAGAAAAACTTCTGAAATTTGAATGACTCAGGAAGAAATTTATAATATTGTCCAACTACAATATACAACTATTTTTATTCCATTCATGTATGAGTTGAATTTGTGTTATTCTGCGTACTATAATTAACTAATTAATTAGTAATTAACACTAACGCAAGAATCGGCTAATTGACAACATTTTCGAATGGGCAAGTACGTTCAATCTTACAGTGGGTTGACTTTCATAAGATGGGTAGGGATAATGATATGTTGACTTTTGGTGCTAATTAGAACTCCAACACTAACAAGTATTTAAAATGATATAAGAGTTGACTCTTATCAAATAATTCGAATTACATGTGAAATGATTGTCTTTAATGCTTAATTAATTCTTCTACTTAAATTTGAATATTGATTAGTGATTACGGGTCTCTCATTTGTAGGACTGAAAAATTTGTGTTGGTGCAATTGGGGTGTTTAAACTTTAACCCAATTGAATTAAACCCAACTAATTGAATTGAGTCCAACTAGTCAAAGTCCATTACATTCTAATAAATGAAATGTAAAGAGAGAAGATTGTGTCTTTATCCCATATGGAAAAGAAGAAAAAAAATTGAGCTATGTATAAAGCTCAAAGTTGCATAAAAGGTTTGTTTCCCTTGGGGATACCAAGCTTTTAAAGGGAAGAGGGCCTAAGTAAACCTAGGTTCAAATGTGTGTTGTCATCTGATCGGCTCGTTACGAGCTTGGGGCTTCAAAATAACTTAAATTTTTGGAGAAAAATCAATTAACTTTTTGGCCCAATTTGTTAAGTCCGATAAATTAAAAGTCCAAATCCAACTTGAGAAAATCGCGGATGATCCGAATAGGATCCGCAAGATGACTCGGTTTGACCTTCTAGAACTGCGAGCCAATTTTGAACAAATAGGTGTGTATTTCGGTCTACTTAATATTATAGTAACTTTAGTTTCATTCAAATCTACTTTCAAGAGTGACATTAACTTTTCATTTACTTACAATTTCAACTTGATTACTGTAGCTTTTCCAATTTAAAATTATAACTATTGTTTTTTACATTTCTCCACTACTAAAACTGTAGGTATTGGTTTTCTTATGTCCAGAGATAAATGAATAACAATTGTATGTTACAAGACATGCAAGGATAAAATGCTAGTATTATGAAGTATCATTTTCAAAATGGATTTCTAACTAGGTTCACAATATAGAAATTAAGACTGATAACACAAGAAGCCTTGTATCATGTGTCTGTTTGGCATTTGATATAAGCTAGCAGTTATCTTCTGGCCGGGGCTGTTGAATGGGACTGAATGTGCAATCTTTTTAGTCTAAGAACCCAAAGGCCTAAACGCGATTATTTAAGATTAAGGGCTCTGATAATCGCTTGTTTAGAAGTGCCGTTAACAAGGCATCCCTTTTTTCTTCTCTCAATCTCCGTTCCTCTTCCCTATCCTCCCAAGCTTGTTCCATAGCCAATCTCTCCCTTTCGAGTTTCTCCATTGTTTGCCTCCATTCTTGTTCAAGTTTCTCCATTGACTCTTTTAACTCCATATCCATCCTCTGTTGCTGCTCCAACAAACTCCTTAGCAGCGCGCATATCATGAACAAGACACAAGAAAGAATGCTATCATTATTAAACATTAAATTAAAAAACTTAACTTAAGATGCATGCATGGAAATACAACCTAGCTAATGTACGTAGACTATATATCACATACTTGATGAAGTTTGCCTCATTTTGCTTGGCAAGTAGAGATGGTTCGGATCCTGGCCTTGACTGCCCTGTAAACAAACCTGCACCCTCAATTGATCATGAGCCCATAAAAACATAAACAAGAAAAGTGCACTTTTGGTCCTAGCAGGACGGACGCTCAGCATTTATAGTCAGTTTTGCACATTTTGTCCTTTCTATCCAATTCGAGACCAAAAGTGCAAAACAATCCTGTGGGACGACTAAAAACACAATTTTCTCAAACATAAATAGATAATTCAGATTTTAAGAAAAAGGACTAACTTCTGGAATTGTTGCTGAATGGAAAAACACTAGACATTTTACCCCCTCGGGCCAATATGAGTGGATTGGGGAATGATGGAGGTGGACTTGAAGCAGCTCGTGAAGATGAAATTTTTCCTTTCTTGATGACATATACAGAACAATAATCCGGTACCCTTTTCATTACACTTCCAGGAATATTGTCTTCTGTCTTAAACCTGTTGTTGTACATGTTCAAAATGCTACTTTATAATTAGACGGACATTGCAATTAAGTAGCTAGAGTATCGAGCTTGCATGTACCTGAAAATGCTGTTGCCTTTTGCTGTAGCTCCAAGAACCAAAATATTGATAGTTGATTGCTTTACAAATTCAGTTATTGCTCTTGTTACATCTGTATCATCTATAACAACATCGTAGCATTGATGAATACCTTTGCACTTGCAGAACATATGGAAAGGAAGGAACAATTCTTTTACTTTTATATTGTCCCCAACTTCAATGCTGGCATCAGATATCTGATTACGCCCTGTGCCAAAAATTGAATACACAAATTAAGTTATTTTCCTAAATAAAACTAGCTAGTTTATAATCGAAATTCATGCACACAAACGCACACGACAGAGAGAGGGCAATTATGTACTAACCAGGTAAAGATTGTTTGAGCTTGACGTGTATGAGAGTAAGCGCTTGGCCTTTGGCAACAACATTGTCGATAGCCCATTTGAGGGCAATTTGGCTGCTTTTGTCTTTGTCTACGGCCACTGCAACCAACCTATCCACATTTCCGTGAATAACCGGGGTCCACATTTCCTTCTCTTAATTTTGTTTTGCAAGAAGAATTGCTTTTCTTTGTGGGTTATAAATTATTGTTTTGGTGATCTAAAAGATAAACTGTGTTTCAATGCAAGAACTTATAGAAGGGTAGTGTGACAAAACAATAAATGATCATTGTCAAGAACACTCTCTTTCCTATAAGGGGAGCTCCATATTTGGCGGGTATTAGTTTGACTAATTACCACTACTATTTTGTTGCCTATATTTTCCAAGAATTTGGCTGTAAACTCATACAAATCAATATAATATAAGTTATTTTATAATAATAATAATAATAAAACTATAAAAATTCAGCTACTTTGATTAACATGAACTGGATAATGAATTATATACACACCCCTATATGCAATGCAACAACACGATTAACCAAGACTTTGCATGCATTAGTCACACAAATTAGAATTGTATGAGAATCAAGAATGCAGATCAATCTAACTTACGGTCAACATTAATCCAAAAATCATGGCCAATGTATTGCTTTGTGTCCTCACTTCAAAAAGACAAAAAGATACTAGTATATTTTAAAAGCATAAAGTCTTTTTGCATTTTTTAATGACATGACATGGGGTGAATACGTAAAGTACGTACCCAGTAGGGCATATCACAAGCTAGCAGGTATTTTGTTATTCACTCGATTAAGATTAAGGGTTCTTCTCATCGTGGATGAGCTTGTTTAGTAGTGCCGTCAACAAGGCATCCCTTTTCTCAGCTCGACTTTCTTCTCTCAGTCTCCTTTGCTCTTCCTTTTCCCTCCAAGCTTTTTCCATAGCCAATCTCTCCCTTTCGAGTTTCTCCATTGTTTGCCTCCATTCTTGCTCAAATAACTCTCTTTCTAGCTCACGTTTCTCCATTGACTCTTTTAACTCCATATCAATCCTTTGTTGCTGCTCGAAGAAATTACTCAGCATATCGTGAAGAAGAACAAGAATGCTACCATCATTTGTGAGAGATTGACTCTTTTTTTTCTCCAATTGTGTTATATTTTGTCGTTTTTCTTTCCTTTTTGGAGCAACTATATGTATTCCTGCAGCTTGATCGGTATCTGTCTCTTCTTCATTGGAGTGATGTACATAAACATTTTTACGTTTGTTCTTTCCTTCCATTGAAGTACAAGTCCCAGAGTCGAGCTGTGCTTGCTGCAGTTTATCTGCCCTTGCTGTGAATACTGCATGCAGCTCATCAAAAAATGGACATTGTTGAACGTTATCTAGATTGGATGATTCAAGCTCCTGTATTACAAATCGGCATCAAAGTTATGATCCCCCTATTAATTAAAATATAGTTTGAGCATAAAAGAAGAATCATAAAATCAAGCCAAGTTTCGTTAATTGCATAATCTCAACTAAAAAAAAATTACTTCTACTACATTTAAAGTTTAAACTTGAGATCATACTATGAAATTTAGCATTAACTTAAAACAAATGACCACCACGGAAAAACTCGATGAAATAAGAACAGTGAGATTCGAAGGCCAAAAAGTTGAAAATACTCTACTTGTTTCAAACAGTCAATTCAAATATTGTCTAACTCGAAAACTATTTCCAAACAAAATTGGCATAACATAGATTTTTTTTGTATCAATAGGCATGTCCATTTGGGTTTGCAATTGAATTTAGATTAAAGCAATTTTGATTTTATTTTATAGTAATCTCATTCTTATAACCAGATCATGTAGATTATTACAGAAACACCAGAAATGCATGAAAACGGGTTAATTTAACTCTATTACATTAATATGGTGTATAACCCAATTGGAAATTCGCAAAACTTGATTTCAGTTATTAGAATCCAAGTTGCATTGTCCTACAGTAACCTATCGGCAAGAAATATTTAGCAGAGGAAACCAAGAATTAAACAAGATAAAATTACAAGACACTTACAAAACAGAGCTTTTAGCAAATTATGCCTAATGGGAAATCTATCTCCCTGTAAAAAACAATAGCCTCATTAAATATGCCTAACAGGCAATCTACCATGTTAACAACAAGATGAGATTATCGCATAGTGAAATCCAACAACTGGTGGGTTGTGGTGATAAATCTTTTTTATTATATTATTTAATACTCCTATTATATAGGGGTATTTCAGTCTTGACATATAAGTAAGTGTTTAAAACTTAGACGGCAATTAAAAAATTCATGTATTCAAATATTAGCTGATTGCCCAATTTACCAAAATTCATCAAAAAATCCAGTAATTAATCTGATTTAAAGAACCAAGAAATCAATTTCCAATACCAACCAGTCAAATGTTAAGAAAAATGGCAGATAAGAAGATAACAAGAAAATCACTTGAATGCATATACCTTGTATTTACTGACAAGATTTCTCCACTTGCATTTGCACTGATCAATAGTTCTCGTGTAGCCCTTTCCCGTCATTCTGTTAGCTAACATTTCCCACAAACTCTCCTTCATCTCTGTAGTGTTAAAGTCCCATTCAATCTGAGCCCTGATTTCAATTAAATCTCTTGTTTCCTTTTTGCTCCATTGATGGTTCAACCTCTCGTGATCATCACCGCCGCTTCCACCGGAGATAGGTGGCGGAAGACGGTGGCCTAGTGGGTAGGAAATGGTGGGGTTTCTTGGGTTGGTGGTGTTGCTGCTAACATTCCTAGGTGTGTTGTACATCTTTTGGGAAAAAATTATATTTATGGGAGTTATTTTTACTCTCTCAAATTGGCTTTTATAGGGGAGGAGAATGGAGAAAATTAAAAAAAAAAAATTATTGTCTTGAATTAAATTTTAAGAATGAAGAAGATTTCGAGATTACTACAATTTTTTGGAGGGTAACTTAATCAATTCAATGCAAAAAAAAAAAAAGTTATTAACTATACTAAATAAATTGGAACAAAACCCTCTTTTTTTCTTATTTCATATTGGAATCAACATTGAGGGGAATAATAATTTATTTTAGTTTTATTAAATGGTGAATGTTAGAGTGCCAAATTGTATTAGTGATAAGTTGATTGTTTTGTTTTAAATATAGGGGTATAGTTAGTACAATAAATTAATAATATTGGATTCTCTATGGTCATATGTGTTGACTTGTTAAGAAAGTAAATCTCAGAATATCAATAGAAGAATACCAAATTTCATTCTTGAAAATCATGAGTGGCACTACCTCTTTTTTATGGATAAACCTCAATGATATAATGATTTGCAATTCTCTATTATCTTTTTAATTTATAATAGATCTCAACATACTAATTACTAATGTAAGAGGACTTCAGAATTAGCCCATAGAGTGATGGATAATCTGAGATAACTTAATGAATTAAAAGTTTGAGTTTCCTATTTTACTACAAATAAATATGTAATATAGTTGTCAACATAGCATTTTTTCGGAGCTATCCTTAGGTGTACACTGTACAGTGTAGTAATAAGATGTTCTTCAATATGATAAAACATGAGTTAATATTTTTTTATATATAATTATCAACTAACTTCAATTTGAATAATGGTTTAAATGGAATATGAGATAGTGAAATAATTTTCAATAATAGTTAATGGGGTTAAAAACATAAGATGTGATTTTGATTGAGGTTTGATTGTTTGGAGAAGATGATACTGTCAAATTAATAATTTTATGTGTCAAAAGATATTACAAATGTCAAATTAAAATTTTATAGGTCTCAAGTAAGATTTTGTAGGTTTCTGTTTGAGTTGAAACTGAGTTTGGACTGTAACCTCTTCAAACTCTTTACTAATGAGGTTTGACTCGATTTGAGTGAGATCAAACTTAGACAAAACATTTTCATAAGGAGCCTAAGGGTCTATTTGGAAGAGTTTTGGTTCGATTTCGAAAAAAATGGTTTCGATGAAACCTCATTTTGGTTGGGTTTTGGGAAAGTTAAATCAATGTTTTTTAATAAAGTTTGGGGAGCAAAGTGGTAGGTGTTAAATCAATATTTTATAGAGTTTCAAGAGTTTTAGTATGAGTTGTGAATACCAACATGTGATTGGTCTAGCGGAAGGGATTAGTCACTACAACGTAGCGAACTTAGGTTCGAATCCCTGTTGGGAGATGTTCCCACTATACGTGTCTGACGCGCCTCAAAAAGGATTGTGAAACAAAAAAAGTATTGAGTTGTGAATATGTTTGGATGAGTTTCATAGGATTTGTCAAACTCTATTTAAAAGAGTTTTGACCCAGTTTCGCGAGACTAAATAATCAAACTGGGCAGAACTCTTACAAATAGGGCCTAAGTAATCAAAATCTCAACCTCAAGGGAGCAAAGTGGATCTTGATATTAGTTTTGAGGGTCAAAGTAAAATTTCCTTCAACACACACCATTTAACGTCGCATTTGGTCCAGAGCAAATGTACTTCGTATTCTTCCTTCCAACTTCCAGTTCCAAATCAACAAAATCCACACCTCTTTCCTCTCCTAGGGTTTTTTACAGTTCATCTCCTCCTCTCGACACACAACAATCGCACAGATATACACGAGATATACATATATGCAGCCCCCTAATACACTCCAAATCCTACTAGGTTTCTGCTAAGAATTTCCGAAATATCTATCTGATAAAATGATTTTATCATTAGGGCATTAATTATGATTTTATCCAAATCCTACTAGGTTTCTGCTAAGAATTTCCGAAATATCTATCTGATAAATTGATTTTATCATTAGTGCATTAATTATGATTTTATCTGTTAAATTTCGGTTCCCATCATCTTTGAATTTGAAGCTCATTGATAATCTTCGTGTTCTTGGCCCTGGTTTGAATCCTATCGCCCCCTATAACATGGCCAATCATTCCTCTCGCTAAATTTGTTGTTTCTCCCCCTCTCCTCTATATAAATTTTCATTATTGAAATAAACAAATAAATCTCTGAAATTTCGTGTATTCACATGTTACCTGGTGAAATTCAAAGATAAGATCAATATCAAAGTTGGTGATCCTTTGAATTTGTAGTTCTTTATTAAGATTTGGGGTATGTAATACAGAAAAAAGGAATCTCGTAGGTTTTCAGCATCAGTTTTAGGTTGAAGGTGGGATTTCTTGAAAGTGCTGCAGAGTTTTTTTCTTATAGTTTAAGCTCTTAAATAATCTAAAAGGGAATTTTAGTTTTAGACTTCACTAGTGACCATTCCACAAAGATAGAGGCAAAGTTTTGGGGATTAAGTTTCTTGGGTTGTAGTATATTAAGAAAAATATGCTGTGTATCTAATAATGGCCGATTTTGAGGTCGAATCTCCGAGGAGGAGCAGGAAGTTGCTTAGGCCTGGGGGAGATAGGGATGATCGTGGCTGGACCATGCTCCATATCCATGCTCAGAAAGGTGACCTAAGGGAGGTATGATTTTTACCTCTGTATCATAAACTTGACTGAGAGTGTTATGCCGTTTTCTATATTGCATTTGTGATTCTGTTTCATTTTGCTAGATGTGATTGCATATTAATATTAGGGTAAGTTCTTTGCTTGAAGAATGCCTATTATGCTGAAATTTTGTAAATATATCCTTTGTTCTATGATTCTTTCTCAAACAAATATATTTGCTGGAAATCTGATATAAATTAAATGAAGACCATTTCCTTATCTATATACGACAGGATAATTATTTTTAAGAAGACCGTTAGATTCTCATTAGTTTGGAAAGTTGAATTACTATCCCTAATGGTTTACGTCAAGATGTATGTGTTTAATTTAGGAATAGATTACTCATCCGTTGACGAGGCAGGATGGCTACTACACAAAGTTGAACAGACGGATTAGGTTTGGTTGAGATAAGAACTTTTATAATTCTTATCAACTCTAGTTAGATCTTAGTAGTGATAATTCTAACCTGTTAATGTGTGTCAATGACTAAATGTACAAGTGTCCTTTAAAGAATGACAACTCAGACTTCATAGAATTGAAAATCTCTTTAATAACATCATGTATCGATGATATATCCTGAAGAATTTACAATTTGAAAGCTGATTAATTTGCTTACCTTTATTTGTCATTCAATTTCATTTGAAGTTGGTTGATTAAGTATTTATCTCAATAGCTAGAGGGTAGGTTCCTAAACCAAGTCACAGACTGGATGAATGATCACCACGTCACTGACAGGATGAATGATCTCGCGTTACTCACTTGTGCCATATCCATGTGCTGGAACACTTGTACAATTGACGGATATCTTTTAGTGGGTTTAAGAATTCCAAGTTAAAAAGAACAGTTCAAATTAAACATGTGCTTGATGTTATGATGAACACAAGCATTATCTCAGTTTCCTTGTAATATATTACTGTGATTGCGTCAAAGATAATTTTGTTGTACATCAGTATATATTTATTGAATTACGTATGTAGTACTCTCCCTGTTGATGAAGAACACTTGCAGTTTGTAGAATGGTGTTGATTGTTTTGTGTCTATAATATTGTTTTACACCAATATGTTACTTTTTTTCTTTCTTGGTAGAGACGTTTTTAATTGTTTTTCTTGGTTGAGTTCAAAATGGAATTTGCTCCATGATTTTCTTATATGTTACATATATAATTTCCACTATTTTCCAGGTAAAACGGCTTCTTGATGAAGGAATGAATGTTAATGTGGCTGCTATTGGGCCAAAATCACATGGTGTGACCCCTCTCCATCTTGCTGCTAAAGGAGGCCATCTCAAAGTAATGGATGTATTACTAGAGCGTGGTGCTAAAATTGATGCACGGACAAAGGGTTCATGTGGCTGTGAGTTTACTTCTTCAGAAGCTTTTAACAAACAAGAAAATATTGTTCTTGTGTTCCTTGCATCTTACTTCATCTTTATTTTTAATTAAATACAGGGACCCCACTTCACAATGCAGCTAAAGAAAGGAAGAAGAAAGCAATCAGCTTCCTTGTTGAAAATGGGGCATTTTTGCCTGATGACATAGATGATACAAGGTTCAACCCACCTCTCCATTACTGTCCTGGCCTTGAATGGGCTTATGAAGAAATGAGACGTCTACATACAGACAGCTCTACGCCTGGTGAGACATCCTATAGCTCTGATGAGTGAGTCTGGAAATAAAAGCAGACTTGCTGCTTTCTGGCTTCTATGTTAATTAGTTTGCAGAAGTTTCTGAGTCTTCTTGATTAGAATGGTGACCTATGCTAACTCAGATTTACGTCTTTATTGCCAGTCTATGGTAACTGCTGGGCCAAACCTGGTTTGATTGCAACTTATTTCTGATACTCATTTGGGTAGTATATAGCTGCCATTGAATGTTATCGACACCCTCCTTGTATGAATTTTTAATTTGATGCCATAACTAGTCTTTTATGAACTGCTTCAATGGTACTATGAAACTGTGAATTTTACTTCCGCACCTTTTTTTCTTTTAATTAAATTCCTTAATTTAATTTGGTTAAGGGGACATATTGTTGAGCGAAGAAAAATTTTAAGTCACAGTATGGAATCCTTGAAAAAGGGGATTGGATTTGTTTTTTATGTAAGTTCACCTTGTATGGCTGTGAATGAGTTGGATCTGACTTCATTTATACTGGGGCGGATTCAGATTTTGCCCATATCCGGAACTTTTGCCTAGATTCTGTCCTATTCTGGAACTAAGAAAATCTCCAGTTTCGAAAGTTGAAGAATGCATAAATTTGCATTGAGAGAATTGCAATTGTGGTACTAAACTATATATCGATTCTCACTTGTGGTACTATAAAAATCGAGGTCGACATATTTGGTAACACAATTTAAGAAATTGAATCACTTTTGGTACAACCGTTAAAATTGGACGTAAACTGATGACGTGGCAGTTAAGTTTTATTGCAAAATTGATACCATTACTTATGTTGACTGACAATTATACCCATAACTTTTCAAGTTGTCAAAATAATCCCACATTTTCAAATTTACTGACAATTTTAGTTCACATTGTTGTCCAATTTCAAAATTGGCTCGAATAAGACACGTGCGGACCAATTTAGAGATTTTACTTATTATATTTACATATTTATTTAACTAATTTAATTTTATAAATAATATTAATAGACCAAATAATGCTTTAACATAAATTCGATAACATATTAATTAAATCTAAAATTTATATAATAATATTAATATATTTAATATTTATTAAAAAATAAAGTTATATATTATTAATAAAATAATTATAATTTTTTTTAAAAAAAAAAATCCCCATCTCCTACCCCCCAACCCCATCCCCCCTAACCACCACCACCCCTCCCCCCCCCCCCCCCCCCCCCCCAACCCCACCCAAATCCCAGGCCGGCGGCGGCTTGGGATCGCCGGTCCCAGGTCGTCGCCGGCCTGGGATTTGGGTGGGTTGGGGGGTGGTTAGCGGGGGATGGGGTTGGGGGTAGGAGATGGGTTTTTCATTTTTTTTAAATTATAATTATTTATTAATAATATATAACTTTATTTTTTAATAAATATTAAATATATTAATATTATTATATAAATTTTAGATTTAATTAATATTTTATCGAATTTATATTAAAGTATTATTTGGTCTATTAATATTATTTATAAAATTAAATTAGTTAAATAAATATGTAAATATAATAAGTAAAATCTCTAAATTGGTCCGCACGTCTCTTATTCGAGCCAATTTTAAATCCAGATATTTTTCTCTCAAAACTAAAGCGTCGTACAGTCTGTTCAAATCAATATCCACTTGAAGTACATAATCTTAATATTATAAATTGAGGGGCTATTTTCAAATTTGAGTCGGTCTAGGCTTATTTAAATTGGGTGAAATTCTATTTGTGAATGAGTTTGCATAGATTTAGGCCCAAACCTTCAAGTTTCGAGCAAGGTTGGGAATTATTCAAACTTACTTAAGGGCGATAAAATTATTGATTTAACATATATTACTTACTTTTAATTACCATATGTTTTTATTTCCCAAACCGCAACAACCAGATAGTAATATTCAATTTGAATCATTTTTCAAATCAAGTCTCAAAGATATAGTCGAGAATTCCGAAACCAAGTTTTCATACCAAATAGAAATAAAATCCTATAAAAAAATTCCATAAATTTTTCAAACTCTAAAATTTAAAATGTCTGTCATAAGGAAATATATATATGAATGAGCTCACATTATACCACTATCAATGTTAAAAATACATACATTCTTTTATAGAGTATTTAAATTTCAGAATATCTCCAACAACATTTGTGTTTTTAAAAATCCAACGTTGAGAGTTAATTAAAAAGATTTTCACGTTTTCAAGCACAAGAAACTTAACTGTTCGTAAGATGTTTTAATATTTTAGTTAACCCAAACTAATTTAAACGTTTTTTCATCAACGAATATATTATATTCCAATTTCCTTCTTTTTTGTAACTAATTTTATACCAATAGGTGTTGTGACAGCATATTAAGTGCTTGCAAGTTGTGTCACCTACATTATACTAATTTGATAATAATGACTAGGTCGGCAATTTAATTTTTTAATGCACACTTGTAAAAGTTAATATTTGTCATATAGCTATGCGCCTATGCCACGTCTTTACTCTTTTGCTCCTTCACGTGAGCTAATTGCTTCCACATGTTAGCAATCAACAATCATCTATTACAGTTTTCAATAAAAGCAAATCTCTGCATTTCCAAATGCAAAAAAAAAAAGAATCTCTGCATTTCCAATTGACCTGACCTCCCCAAAACGGAAAATTTCCTGATCACATAAAGGACAAAGGATATTTTTCCAACCTTAATTTGTAATTTAAACCGTGTATTTACTGATATACCATATTTTGGATATTCTTACGTGGCACTTAGTCAACTTAAACACGTGGAAGAAAACGCTATTTATCATCGATATACATACATCCATGTCAATCGAACTAAGACCAGATCGACATGTACATCTCAATTCGGACAAATCGATTAAAACCCGATCGATCTAAAAGATCCGACCGATCCGAAAGATCCGCTTTCAACTCTATAAATACCCCTCTCATTTCATAAATGGAGGTACGCATTTTTTTATTATGCATCTACTACTTGATCTCCTCGAGTTGATCTAACTTAAGCATCGGAGGATCTTCGTCGGGGACAACCCCTGCGAGCCCTAACGAGTTTCTTTGAGTGCAGGTCAGGTTCCCTTAAAAGTGGAGTTCGGATTGATCTGACCGACCGAGGACTTCATATTGTTGAAGGCTCATCGAAAAAACCCTTCATCATTTACAGTTGAGATCATATAGCGCATTTGATATAAGAGTGATTTTTAAAATTGGCCTTTTGTAAAGTTTAATTTGCAAAAATGGCCTTTGAGGGGCTTTTTACTGTAGAAGTGATATCTACAATAGTTCCTTCTATTTCTTTATTTCTCATTTTAGTACCCTGAGTTTTGATATCAATGATTTTTCCAATTGCAGGCATAATTTTTCTTATTTGTCTAATTGTACCCATAGAGTGTATTAAAGATTTCTCTGAATTCGTTAATTTTGAGTGTTATGAAGTATGATATGTTGTCACTATTTCTTCGTTTCGACTTTCTTTTTAGATGATCTATTTCTCGTGATAAGGTATCTAACATTCTGGATCTATTTTTTGACATAGGCATATATTTGCAGTATTGTCTAACAGCTTCTAATATTTCTAAATATAGGAAAGTATCTTGTTCAGTAGTATAAGTTTTATACCTACGTTTTTTCTTAAGTGGTTCACTGTTTTCTCCTATTTCTAATATATTTTCTAGTTGTTTACTAAAATCCTTAAAAGGACTAGTTATTTCGATATCGGAGAAATCGAAGTCTAAAAGACTTTGATAGTTTTCAGTGCAAACTAAGTTGCATATATTTAAATCGTCTATATTTAAGTCGTCACCGTGCTCTGATACCAGAGCCAACAGAGCGTTTTCTGATGCGTTTTCTGGTGCGGAAGCACAGTCACTATTTGGACTGGTATAATTATATTTATATTCATCGGAGGATAATTCAAATCCTGTCATTTATGCAGCTCGTATTATTCTTAATTGATTTCGTTTTTTGAGATAGTAATCTCGTGTATTTTCAAAGAATGTCTTTTCATACGTTCCATTTATAAGAGTTTCGCATAATTCTTTATAAAAAATATACTGGGAGTCTATCCATTCGTAATATGAATTATTTTTATAAAGAAGTATTTTTCTAGGTGGCATTTATAGAATGATATCTATAATATAGAATGTAATAGTATTCTTTTCTTTCTTTAAAATCTTGTATATGAGGATAATCTTCTGAAAGTTTTTTATAAAATTTATAAGAAGATTCTATGTATGCATAAGTATTCCAATTCTTATAGTTTTTCTTGAACATATTGAGTTAAACTATTTATTTGTTTATTTAGAGTTTTTATGCCTTCTTCTGTTTCTTTAGAATCATTTTTTATTGGTATAAAAGTTGTTGGTCTTTCTATTCTCATGGATGTTCTTTGAGGTTCGATGGGTTGTTTTTTAGGGACAAATTTAATTTGAGCAAAGTCTTTGAATAGAGAATCCATGTTAATTTTATCTTCAGTTTTATAGTCTATACTATGATGACTATTACTAATAGCGTATCCTACAGCATATGTCATAGAGAAAGGGTAATCTCCTTGTTCCATTAAATCTTTTCTAGAGAATTTATATAAAAGAGATATAGATTGGCTTAAGTTTTTGGTTACTAGGGGTATTCCGTATTGTATCGAAACATTAAACATAAGTTTTGTTGCCTTTAGATTTCCTTCAATTACTCCTAGGATTTTATCCTGGGTGTCTCTTATCCTATCGTCTATAATCCAGAATTTAACTGGTGATTCTATTCCTTCGGCAAAGGTTGATTTTATCAACACCTGTATAGTTGAAATATGTATGTATCCAAATTCACTTGGTGACTTATTAAGTGAACGTATTTTTTGAAGAATATGATTTTCATTTATTAATGGTAAGGAAAGTTTTCCTTGGGCTTCAGTTATTTCTATTGGGGTTTCCTGTATAAATTTTCCAAAATATATTAAATTTTTTCGTTGAAACATATTATGAAAAAATGAAGGTTTTCTAATTCCTTGTCCATCATTTATATTTAACTCCTTTTGTCTTATTTTACTTATTGTTTTAGGACTTATAACTATATCTTGGGAAAAACTCCCATATGCTTCAGAAACCTCTTTTGATTCTAATTGTTCTATCTCGTTAGAGATGTTTTCAATATTTTTTATTTCTAAGGTGTTCATATTTGAGATCTAAGTTGAGATTCAGAAAGTTTTATTCGTGGTATTCTTCGAACTGTATTTTGAAAAGTAATATCTATATGTTCTTGAGTAAGAACGAAGCTTTTTAAAGAATCTAGGAAATCCATTCCTAAAATTATCTCATATGGGGATTCATTATCTATATAGATTCGTGTACAAAGAGTAAGATTATTTTCTAATGTTATTTCTATCTTTCCTGTTTTTTCTATAGTTATTTCTTTTCCATTATATTTCACATATGTTTCAGCACTGGTTTTTCTTATATCTGTAGCTAGGTTTTCATGAACATGGGACCATGTTGCTCCTGTATCTATAAGAATGGGTATCAAGTTATTTTTCATTATTCCTATTAAATGATATTGAAGAGATCTAGTATTGAATGATGTGTTTACTTGTATATGTTGATATTCATGCAAATCATTCATTGTAAACAGATATTTAAAAATGTTTAAGATGTATGATGATATATGAAAATGTATGAAAGTATATGAGTATGTACCTGTTACAGAAGGTTACTCTGCAGAACTGGTTAGGTTCTAAGGTGGAGATGAGGTATGCTAACTCTCAATAGCACGATCAACATTCCGGAAGAGCAAAACTTTCATAAGAAAGATAAAGTTGAAAACTTATTTTATTAACTCTTACTCTAATGTTTACATATGATCTCTTTATATAGGCAGAGATCTTTGATTGAAAATGCAGAGAAATACTATTACATAAAAGTGTCGGGAAGAAAGGAGTGGTTCTCCTTTTGCCGACGTTTTTCTCGTAGGACCTACATCTTTTCTGACGTGTTTTCCTCTATTATTGGTGATGAGCTGTTGCTTTCTTCATCACTTATTTCGTAAGCGTCCTTGTATTCTTTATCGTCACTGCTGACGTCTTTTTTCTTGCAGTATTTGCAATTGTGTACCTCCAAGTTTTTCATTTCTTCATGTAGAACCCTTTTTGTTTTTTCTGCCAAGGTAGAGAGCTGAAAATCTTCCACCTTGAGTATCTTCTCATGATGTTCGTAGATGTATTCCCAATGGGTTTCCCGGAGTGGTCTCTGAGACATTCCATATATCAGATGATTTTTTCCTTTGAGATTTATTCTAAAGGATTTTACTTGATATAAATCATGGATAATATTATGGATCTGTATAAGTTGCCAGGCCACTGCTTCTTCTTGCTGGTCAGTATTCATTTTTTCTACTACTTCTATTGCTGGGTATTCTCCATTACTTGTAACAAGTTTAATTATTCCAAAACTTGGAGTAATTCCTTCTTCAAACGTTGGGTATGTGAGATGGCACTTAACTACCACTTCTTTTTGTCCGTTTTTGCCAACATTTGTGAAGTATTCTGAGATGCTTTTTCTGATATTTCCTGGAAATTTCTGAAGCATTGTTGTATTTTGTAGATACATGATGTCTACTAGCCCATATAAGAAAAACTGGTATGCCAATATAGGGTCTATTCCTTCGACTAGAATGGCTTTTGGGCCGTATCTATTTACTGGATAGAACCTTTTTTCTCTGTCTGTGGCTGGATTGTACTCTTCTAATTTTTTCAAGAGTTCTTCGAACTTTTCCTTTTTCAGTGTATTCTGCTCTTCATATTCTTTATCCTTTTCTTCCTTTGTAGGGATGTTATCAAGAGGGTTTTTTGTTGATGGAATTTTTCCTAAGACAACTTTGGATGTTGTTGGTTTGTCAGTATGCATAAGGGCTTGTTTATAGTGACTAAGTTCGTATTGTGTTAAGGCAGTTTTTGCTTCTTCGAGTGTTTTGAAGGATTGATGTATGCTTCCTTTTGTAATAAATGGGGCCATTTTACTCCATTCATCGTATATTCCTTTCATTGGTCCATTGAACATGGTGTACCATTTCTTTTTGTTTGCAGTTTCGACTTGTTTTTTCTCAGGAGGTATTTTTGGCATTGGTGTTTGGTACTGAATTGGTTTATCATTTTTCGTAAGAGGTGGTGGTGATGGAAGATTTGTTGTTTTTGTGTTTGTGGGTAATGGATCCACCACGTTTTGGCTGCTAAACTCTGATGGAAAGGGTATTTTTAGTGTAGTGCAAAGTGTTTGGAGGCTAGATTCTAGTTCGTGTACCTTTCTAGCTGCTGCGGCTGCTGTTTCCGAAATGTATTTTTCTTTAGCTGCTGTGAAGTTTTGGATTTCTTTTCGAGCAAGTTGTTCTGTTTTCTTTTGCTCATTTTTGATGTCTTGTATCTGTTTACAGAAAATAGATATCATTGCTTCCATTCTCTTGTCAGGGTATCTGCAAGTACGTTGTCTTTTCCTGCGAGGTGTACGATATGAAAATTGTATCTTGTTAGCTCCAATTGCCAACGTATCAGTCTTCCTTGATTTGAACTATCTGCAATTTTTGTTTTACAGAAATATGTTAAATATTTAGAATCTGTGCGGACTTCGAATTCTCGTGGTAGCAATTCGATCTTCCATTTTTTCAAAGCATTGTATAATGCTAGTGTTTCTTTTTCATGAACTGTATAGTTCATTTGACATTGTGTAAAGGTGCCTGATACATATTTGCATAGGCGTATATATTTTTGTGCTTTTGTTGAAAGCGTATTTTTATGTCCATTGGACATATGTGGGAGAGTATTGTACTCTATAGCCGGTATTGCTAGCATAACGGCAGCCCACGTATCTTTTGATGCATCCGTTTCAAGAATAATAAAATCATTCTCTTGCGGATTGTATAGTTGGGGTAGGTTTTGACACCGTCCCTTAATAGTTTTCACCATTAGTGTATCTGCTTCAGTCCAAGTCCATTGAACTTTGGTAGAAAGTTTTTTCTGAAGCGTTTTTCTTTGTAAAGCAAGATCTTTAAGATAGCCTTGATCAGAAATATAGTTTAGGCATCCTAAAAATCTTTGTATTTGTTTTCGATCTTCTAGTTGATCTGGAAAAGTATTTAAGTTTTCTAAAACATTTGGTTGAATAACCATGTTTCCTTCTGAATCAAAAGTATTTCCAAGAAAATCAATTTTATTTTTACAAAGCTGAGCTTTTCTTTTTGAAAGGACTAAACCTTTTTCTTTGCATCTTATTAAGACAATTTTTAGTTTTTTCAAATGATCTCCTCTATCTTGATTACTAAAGATGATAATATCATCGATGTAAGCAAGACATATATTTTCTAAACCTTCAAGGTTTTTATCCATGAATCTTTGATAGATTCCTGGTGCTTGTTTAAGGCCAAAAGGCAAAACATTCCATTGAAAATGTTTTTGAGGTGGACATGTAAAAGCAGTTAATGGTTTGGTATTCTCATGTAACCTAATCTGCCAATAGCCAGATTTAGCATCTAGAGTACTAAACCATTTCTGTCCTTTTAATTTTGTTTTTATGAAGTCAATTCTTGGGAGCTTATAGGCATCACCAATGGTTGCTTCATTCATTTTTTTGTAATTTATAACCATTCTTCTTTGGCCACGTTTAATTTCATTGTGATTTTCAACGTAAAAAGCAGGTGCTGCGTGTGGTGAATGACTTTCAGAAATAATTCCCTTTTCCAAAAGTTTTGAACATTCTTCTTTAAATTCGTTTATATCCCTTTGAGAATAAGGAATATTATTTTTCACATTTACTTCTTGTGAAGGATCCTTTAGTTTTATTTCTACTAACATGGTGTTAGTATTTTTAAAATCTAAGGGATTTTCACTGGAAGTGGATTCAAGTATTTCATCAATTTCTTTATCCAAGTTGGATGTATAAAGAGTAATCTGATAGACTAGTTCTGAAATTTTTTCTATCAGTTTTTTGGTATTCAAATCTTTTTCTATTGGAATAGAAATTTGTTGTTTTCTTTGTTTATACTTACTTCGAAAAGGTACAGTAAGTGATATGGTGGAAATATTTTGCACAAATGGTGCGTATAGCTTTAGGAAATTATTGCCTAAAATAAAAGGTAAACCTGTTTTGTGTTTATAAATGGTTGGGGCTGTAAAAGCAAAGTTCTGTATAAAAATAGTTTGCATTTTCACTACTTCCCAAATGTAGTAATGAGATGCATTTGCAATCATAACCCGTATGGGCGTTTTTAATCGTTCCCATTTGAAACAGTTTAACTTTGGCGAAGCAAGGCAGAGACTTGCTCCAGTATCAATTAAAGCATATATATAAGTATCATTGATACGTATTTTTATGAAGGTAGAATTCTGACTAGGCATTACTATTAGGATATTCTATCTCCTCATCTTCATCAGTTTCTGATATTAATTCATACCAATCTGTATCTGATTCATAATCAGAATCTTCTATTGGTTCTAATTCTTGCGTATAGGCAAACTGTAAAAGTCTAACCTGATGTTCTTTCTTATTTTGTTTCTTTGGGCACTCATTAGCATAGTGACCTTCTTCTTTACATAACCAACATGTACATTTCTTTTTTCCTTCAGGGCAGTATTTATTCCTTTTATTATTCTCCTTTTTATAGAATGGTTTTTTTCTAAAAAACCTGTGTTTATTTTTCTTAAAGTAAGGTTTATTTCCTTTTATCCAATGTCTATTTCGTTTTCTCCATATTTTCTTGTTATGCTTTTTCCTATATTCCTTTCTACAACCATATTGCTGAGGAAGGTAGTCTTCTGTACAACAGAGTTTGGTTAATGGTTTCATAGCTATAGATCGTTTCTTTTGTATACATTGTTCCGTTGTATATTTTCGAACTATGGTTCTAGCAGCTCCTATAGTTCTATGTGTTTCTGGAACTTCTTCGTTATATTTTTTCTGACATTCTACTCCTATGGGGTAAGGTAATTTAGCAAAGAATATATCTATAAATGGGAATTGTTCTGGTATAGGTATTTTAGTTAGATGTTCAATAAACTCACAGTAATAGTTTTCAAAATAGCACATATTACATATAGCCATGTTATGTAAATGTCGTTTTGATTCTTCCGTTTCATGTAATCCCATAAAGGTATTTTCTATTTGTAAATCTCCTATAAAATATGCATATATTGCCTTTGCAATTTTCTTAAACATGTGTAACTGTGTATCAGCATTGAAATTAGTTTGTACATCTTCATTCGTATAGTTTTGCAACATTCTTAAAACATTTCCAGTAGTTTTATGTAAAACGAATGTAAATATATCGAGAACAGAAGAGTTAGAGAACTCATCTGTTGTTTGTATAATCAGACCTATCTGGTTAGTCCAGTAAGTAAGCATTTCTTTTTCATTATCTACACAATCTAAATTAAGAATGTTCTCTTGGTTCATATTTCCATGTATTGGTTGCCATTTTGCAGGAACCTTTTTCCATGGGTTTCTACTACCTGGTCTATTTGGTATATAGCCTTGACTAAAAGGATAAAAATTTGATCCTAAAGCTGGTATATCTCCTGCATCAGCTCTATGTGGTGCAGAATATCCGTATCTATTTCTCTGATTACTAGATTCTGGTTGATCTTCTGTTTTTGGATTTCTAATATCTTCCATTCCTACGTATTCTTCATCTGTTTCAGATGGTGTATATTCAAAGATAACATCTTCATTCTCTTGATGTTGTATAGGATAAGCTTCTTCTATATCTATGTTTGAAGTAGTTTCTTTATTCATTAAGCTTAGTGAACTTAACATATGTCTAAGTTCTTCTAAAGTTTCTTCTATGGTTTTCGCCATATATATTCTAGTTTGTTAGGCATCTTAAACCCTTTTCTTGAGGATATTCTAAAATATTTTTCTAGATCTTGTTCAGTTAATCCCAGTGTTTGCTCTTTTTGATATATTATCATTTCAAGGTTTTCTATGGTCTTTTTCAGATTTTCTAAAGCATTTTCTTCCTTTGGTACTAATTCTAAGTTGTTTATTTGTTCTTTCAATTTATTTATTTAATAATTATTAGCATGTTTTTTATTATTATTTAATTGCGGATGAAAAGTGTGAAATAAATTATTTACTTGTTCTAAAACCTTTTGAAGGTTTCGTATATCATCTGTTAATCTATCGATCTTTTCTTCTAATTTCATAGTTTATTTTCTATATAAACTTGTATCTATTTTTCTTTTTAGACTGTCAGGGGACTTCTTATGCAAATATGGTTTATTTGGGAATATTGCACAAGGTCATTTTTACAATTTTGGTTTTTGGAAAGGTCATTATTCACAATTACTCGTTATCAAAGTCCTCTACAATGTAGTACATTTAATAAAAACTTCTTATTTAATCCCATTCGTTTTTGTTGCAATTATTCAATTGCATATCAACATGATTGCCAAGGGATGGAATTTGAGTCTGATTTAATATCTTTTACACTGGAATGGAGTTAGGTTTGATCCAAATCGATTTTTGCCTCAACTTTGATTAGTCGGGTTCAACATATTATGCCCGAATTTGATGGGTTTTAGTTTTAGAGTTTTTTCTTTATTATTCAGTTAAAACTAATGTTTTTTTTTCTACATATTTATAAATGTTATTGCATTCAACTTTACTTACATGCTCAAACATATTCATCCACTAAACTCTAATTTTGAGTAATTACTTCTCGACACATTTAACTACATAATTCAAATGATTTAACTGATTATGTTGGAGAGTTGTGGTACTTATACTTATATATCAAAATTAATTAGGTGAAAATATGAATAAATATGAGACCATAAATGAGATATTAACCAACATTTTATTAATTAACTGATGATAATATATTATTAATGTTATATTTGAAAGTAAAACATTATTAAATACATATTCTTAACTGTTATTGAATTTGGATATTTAAAGGATTGGCTCCGTGTAGTATAACATATCTTCTTTATCGAGATAGATAGATCGAATCACCAATCAAATAATACTCTTAATAAATCGAGACAAACTTCCTCATAGAACTAGAAATATTTTCTTGGCGGAAGCCATTTGATTTCATTAATGAAATATTATCGTTTCTTAAAAAGAAATAATGTATAATTAATACTATAGTCATTCTCTTGTGTTACACATATTTTATAAAATTTGAAAGTGAGTTAATCAATTATAAAATTATAACTTTTCAAATGTGTTACCCGTTTGCTCTTTTATTTCCGCTCATTTAATTTTTGACTGAGAAATTCAAGATTAATAATATTCAAAAATTAAAATTGTTAGAAATTTTTCTCTATTTACACCCTTAAAGTTAGAGTTGGAAGTAATTAATACAAGTACCAAATAATTACCAAATCTTTGTTTTTGGAATATATTTCGAACTAACATTTCTTTAGAGTACGTACGATGTTACTGAAGTTATTCAAGCATATATAATAGCTTTAAGAAAGAAAAAAAAACTTACGCAAGTTATTCAATCAAATCAGGTTTAATCATTCTTTTTAAAATTTATTATTTAAATCCGACTATCATCAACAATATATAAACTAAATCATATACCATTAATTATACTAATTAACAAATAATTGATCTGGTGGAAGAAATTAGTCCCCACAACTTGATGAACCCAAATTCGATTTTTTTGTCGATCCACGAGATAATTTATCCAACACGCTTAAAAAAAAATTAAATCAGGTTTAAAACCTAAATAAAAACAAAAAGTCAAATACTAATAATATTTTAGCGACAATCCAAAACTGATTTGTATAGGATACAAAAGATAAAAACAAGGAAAATTAAATCATATAACAAATACATGAAATGATATTGTACTACTATATTTTCTTTGCCCCTTTTCTATATTTAATTAATAATAATTAAAGAAAAAAATGGTTTCTACTTGAACAAAAATCACTCGCAGCTCAATCTAGGCAAGACATGAATGGTCACAGCTTGAAAACCCGACGGTACATCCACCACCCGTACTTTACCCGGAGCCGGCGTCGCCACATCCACCACCGCGATCCTAACCCCATCACCACACAACACACAAACCCTACCGCCCGCCGCCACCACCTGCTCCGCCCCCTTAAACAATTCACTACACTCCACCACCACAACCCAATCATCCTTCACATCATCATATCTCTTCAACAAACCCTTCGACTCATCCACCACGTATAAAATCTCCTCCTCCATCGCGGCCGCGGGACCCCTCCACCCCGCCAGCATTCCCTCCGGCATCCCCTCCCAAACATCTCTCTCCACATCATAAATCACTCCTTCCTTGGCCACGTCACCTTTCACATTCACCATACACAATTTCCCCCTCCACCCAACCGCATCGATCGCTTCTCGGCTAAACTTTCCGTCCTTCAACTTCCCCATTTTTTCCCACCTCCAACTCTTCTGTACCAGACCCTGTCCTTTCTGTTTCAAGTTTTTTATCACGTCCCACTTTTCAACTGAACGCGCCACGTTAGTGTTGTAGTGGGACCCAATCCCACTCGCAACATAAACAACCCCGCCTGACGCGCCTGCAGCGCACCAGCGACGTGGCGCGTGAAGTGGGGGGGCGTGGGACCACTTTTTTGTGAAAGGGTTGAAAACTAGGGGTCGGGTTAAGGCGGGGAGGAAATGGTCGGCGGAGGCGGCGAGGAGGACGAGGTTATTTGAAACGGTGACGGATTGGATGGGGAGGCTTCGAGATATGAAGGAAGGGTGGCGAAAGCGGAGATCGGGGTTGGGGGGTGGTGGGGGGAGGGGTGTCCATTTACATGAGATGGGATCGAAGGAGGAGAAGAGGGGTAATTGGGTTTGTTTGGAGAAGAGGAGAGCGTAGAGAGAGAGAAAGGGAGGGAAGGATGGGGAGTATATGAGGCGGCGCCATGAGTGGCAAACGGAGTAGAGGGTGGAAGGGGGGACGAGGGAGAGGATGAGTTGGGATATGTGGTCGGGGAGGTGTGGGAGTAGAGATTCATCCGGTTGGTGGTGGTGGTGGTGCTTTTGGAGTTTGGCGGTGGTGGTGGTGGTAGGAGATTTATCATCAAGTTGAGTGAGAGATGTGGTGGAGGATGGATTGCTCATTTGGAGGGGGAAAGGAAAAAGGAGGAATTTGGAATTATGGGATGGGGGGGTGAGTGAGCTGTTCGTGTCTTTAAAGGGAATATACTCTCCATATAGGGTTTTTTTCACCCCGAAACGGAGAAATATGCATTTTGCACCATCGAAATACAAAAATAGCACATAACACCCTCAAAATACAAAAACTTATCAACTTGAACCCTCTAGTATTTTTCTAGGGACAAAATAGGTAATTCATTTCGGATTTTTAGCACTTTGCACCCCTCCCCCCCAAAAGATAAATGAGCACTTTGTACCCCTGAAACGTAAAATTAGCACTTAACACCCCCGAATTAAGAAAAACTCGTCAATTTGCACCCCCTGAAACACGATAAATCGACACTTAGCACCCACGAAACATAAAATAATAAGCACTTAACACAGACTTAAGAAAAACTCAAGAACTTGCACCCCTCATTTTTTCGACAGGGTTGACCATCTCGGTGAAAAAAAACCAAGGGAAATAATAGGTAATTCATTTTCCTTCTTCCTTCAAATTTGCATAATACTCATTTTCATCTCTATCTTTCTTTTCAACTTGTAAACTTGATTAAAATTTCATTTTTGTGATATGTTTCATCAGTTATGTATTGAAACTTTTCAGAAACTTTTCGAATTCTTTTGGAGAACAAAATCTCCATCCGGCCACTTTTTCTGCCCTTTATACTCGTTGCCGAAAATTTTGAAAAGAACTCGATAAGTTTCAATACATAATTGATCGAAACATATCACAAATACGAAACTTTAATCCAAGTTTACAAGACGAAAAGAAAGATGGAGATGAAAATGAGTTTATAATCGTATTATGGAAATTTTGAGGAAGAAGAAATTACCTATGTTTTTCCTTGATTGTTTTTACCAAGATGGTCAACTCTCTCGGAAAAAACGAGGGGGTGCAAGTTCTTGAGTTTTTCTTTATGCCAGGGTGTTAAGAGCTTATTTTATGTTTCGTGGGGTGCAAGTGGCGATTTCTCATATTTCAGGGGTGCAAATTGAGGAGTTTTTCTTAATTCGAGTGTGTTAATGGCTAATTTTTTGTTTTGGGGGTGCAAAGTGCTAAAAATTTGAAATAAATTACCTATTTTGCCCTTATGAAAACACTAGAGGGTGCAAATTGCTGAGTTTTTTTGTGTTTCGATGGTGTTAAATGCTATTTTTGTGTTTCGAGGGTGCAAAGTATAACATTTTGAAATTGAATAACACTTTTATAAAAGAATGGCTAGCATGTATTGAAATACATTCATCTTGTGGTTTCGAGAGATTTTATATTTTATAAAAATATATTTCTTTTTTCAGATATCATTGACTTTCGTGCATTTACAGTAAATTGTTTGTTTTAATTTTTATGCGAAATTGCCACAAATCTCAATAAATGACTGCATTAATTTTCTAGAAATACAAACAAAATCCATGAAGCATAAACATATGTACACTTTATCATCTACTTTTTTTTCTTCAAACTTAATATAAGTGGGGTCTCAGTTTTTTCAAAATCACAAAATACAACCTTCAAAACCTAACTAAATGAAGTTTCAAAGTTTTACCGAAACAATCCAAATCATTTTTTTGAAATCGAGATCTGCAAAATCGAATCGAAACCCTTCCAAATTGGGCAGGCAAGTTTCTTAGATCTGTATGTAGCCTTTTTAGCAAAAGCTTGCACGGAAATATTATGAAATATAATATTTGCGGAATTTATACCTATAAGAAAATACCAAGTCGTGAATTGTCCAAAAATGCCATCCCATTGATTTTTTATTTTTTTTAATAATTAAAGCCAATTGATTAATATGTGGGGTTTTTGGCCAAAAATATCACACTGCGGTACAGTTCAGAACTTTAAATGAAGCCGAAAGCTTTTTGGAATTATTGCTAAAAGCAAGAACATCAATGCCCCATAAATTACATAAATAAATCATGTGCAATATGTCAGCCTGCCATCCCCAAAAGTGAGACTTAAAAAAAGTTGTTGTACATGTATTAAAAAAACTACTACTATTAATTATCTAAGATTTAGGAAAATAAAAGTATTATGATATAGAATTGTCCTTAAACAAAATTTACAACTTCTCATATTTATCATTAATGAGAAAAGGTAAAATTGTCAAATAACATTCAAGTCATTTTTGAATTTCTAAAATGACATGTATTTAGGATTACTTTTTTAACTAAAATGACATGCATTTAAAAATGAAAGGAGTAATATGAATTCAATTAGATTTATTAAGTTATATATAGACTAGAATTGTAAAGATCAGATTCGATTAAAGAGATTAATTTATATTTTGAAATATGTTAAGTAAATATAATTTAAGTTGATATGATTCATTAAATATTCAAATCCATTGATAACTACTATATATATATATATAAACATATCATTTTATTTCTTTAAGTAACAATAATTATGTTTTATTATCAGTTTAATATACGAATTAACTCTGATAAATCAAGATCAACACCATTATTTTTCAGCGTGATATGTTAAATCATTTAAATTGAGGTGTTAAATGTGTTGAAATTTTATCTTTTTTTATTTTGAAGCTTAGTTAATTCTGAATTATTATTTTTAACCCGTTAGCTTAAGTTAAAGAGAAATGTAGCGTTACAATCGTTTTGTAAAAAAAAAAATCTTTAAATGTGGAGATTTTATTTAATCGTAAAATATTTCAAATCCGATCGAATACAACATACTCAAAAAAACTAGATCTTGACAAGATCCGAATCCAACTAGATACAAATGAATCTGAATTTGGGTCAAACATGTTACATCCGAAAATCAACCCCTTGACAACCATATGCAAAGAAATGTAATTGCTTTTGCAATTTGCATCGAGAGAAATTTAGAAAAAAAATAGAAACAATAGTTTGGTTTGTTGGAGAAGAAGAAAACAAAAAATATTATTTTGGAGAAAGAAAAATAGACTTTAAAATAATTACCCTAGCTCTTAGAATTTTTTATAGTATTTCTTTTTTATATTTTGAATGTCTAGGAACAACAAGAAGAGGTTATAAATAATAATCTATATTCGAATTATTGTTGGGAAAGATTTATATATCTAACGTATTACAAGAAAATTGAGTTTTTGTGACAATATATTAAGTGATAAGGTTAAACTTGTCACATTTTATATCTATTAAGTGACAACAGCTTAAATATTGTCACTTCATGGACATATTAGTGACAAAAATTGGGAAAAAATTGTCATTATTGACATTTAGTGATACCCAAAAGTGATAATCAAAATATTGTCAGTAAAACATCATGACAATATTTATTATCACTAGGTTGTCATTAAAGGGATGTCGCTAATTATCAATAATGACAACTTAATTACCATACTATTGTCACTAAATGCTATTAGTGACAACTTAAAGAAAAGTTTTGTCACTATTGTAGTTGTTACAATTATTATTGTGACAACAATAAAATTGTTGTCACTAATCACATGCAAATAGTGATAACTTATACTTTGTCACTTAGAATCTTGTCACTAATATAAAAATTTATTGTAGTTAATTATACATGGCTCGAAACAATTAAGTTAAGGTCTAAAAATTGAATATACTTGAGAAACTATGGAAAAAAGTGGTGGACAAATTTTAATGTTTTGTAAATTTGTTTCCCTATTTATTAACTTAGCAAGGTAGGGATAAAGTAGGCTGGACTTGGGGTGAGGGCCATGAAAATGTAGTTCCGGGAGCGTGATAAAATTGGGCTATTGCTGAACTTTTTCCTGTCTTTTTTTATGAATACAGAATAATAGGACAATGGAATATTCTGTATTACGAATCCATTTAGTAGTTTCCAAATAACTAAAAAATTAAAATTCAATTCAATTGGTAGGTATTTATCTAAAATCCGAAGTTAATAACTCTTTCCATATATTCATCTTTAAAAAAACCGTATTCTCACCCCCACCCCCAAACTTAAAATCAAATTGATTTTTTTTCTTCTTAAACTTAAATTTTTAATTTGCCCTGTCCACCATGCATGAATTTATTAGTGTTGCACTTTCCACCTTGAACTCTTTTCTGACCACTTTTCCGGCAACACAAAATTGCAGGGTGTAAGTTCAGGGAAAATGTGCAACTCGACTAAGTTCAGGGGAAGAATGCAACTTGAGTATAAGTTAAGGGGAAAAAACGCATTTTTTTATTGGAAGTATTATTTTTATTTCTTTAATTAATAAGTTCACCTATTTATTTTTCAAACGATAATTATCAACTAGAAAATCCACGATTTCAAATCGCTAAACTATTTTTATTTTATCTTTATAAATTTTAACAACTTGAAATATCATTTGAAGAATGTAATGCGAAACTTGCAAGATGAACTTAGAAATTATAATGTATGCTTGATTTTATACCCAAATCTCACTATGTGATGTCTAAACAATATACTTGTTAATTTTGTACTAATTTTTTTGGTTTTTTTATTATATATTATATTACAATTATTATACATAATTTTTACATTGTCATATTTTTTTAACTTTTAATTATAATTGATTGCAAAGAATTGAGTTTTGCCCCCTAAACTTACATCAATGCTGCAGTTTTCTCACTGAATTTACATCCTTGTTGCACTTTGGTCGGAAAAGAGTTTAGAGAAAAAGTGCAGATGGATTATAAGTTCAAGGGCTCTCTTTATCTTTTTTTATTTTATTTTAAACTTTCCATATTTTCATCAGTAATCAATTAAAAGTTCATAACCAGTTAAGGTCTTTTCAGCAAGTGAATTAATAATTCAATGCCTAGTTGGGTTACTAATTTCTAGATAGAACACAAACACCTAAAGAGAAATTGGGGAAAAAAGATAGAAATCGTAACTATATATATATCAGCTAGGGTTTTTTCCATCACTACAGCTACGGCAATGGAGAAAGAAGATGCAGAGCTTGTCTTTGAAACATCGAAAGGCGTGAAGCCAATAATGAGCTTCGACGAGATGGGAATAAAAGACGAGGTCCTTAGAGGAATCTACAATTACGGTTTCGAGAAGCCTTCGGCGATTCAACAGCGCGCCGTTCTTCCTATTATCACCGGCCGTGACGTCATCGCCCAGGCACAGTCCGGTACTGGCAAGACATCCATGATTGCGCTAACTGTTTGTCAAATTGTCAATACAAAGTCTTCGGAGTACGAATTTCTTTTCCCTTTTTTTTTGTGTGTGATGAATTATGACCGATTCTCGGGAATATAGGTTATGATGATACTTTAGTTTGATATAGTGATCCCCGTTTATGTGTTTGATATGTGTTTTAATGTGAGTTATTATGTTTACTTGAAATATCAGGGTTAATGTAATTTGTTTTCCTTAGGGCGATTAAAGCCACGCCTGGGTGTATTTTGGCTAATCAGGCTTGATGTAATGGGTTTTCTTTAGGTTATGATACTGTCATTTGCTGTATTTGATCTTCATTATGTGTTTGATATGTGATCTCAATGTGAGTTATTCTGTTTACCTGAAATATTAGGGTTGATGTACATGTTTACCTTAGGGCGGTTAGAGCATGTTTGGATATATTTTGGCTAATGAGTTTCGAATTTTCAAGTTTTCAAAACAGAATAATATAAACTCTTTTTTGGTTACAAAACGCATGTGCCACATGCTCCTAAAATACACAACGTTTAAAATACATTCCAGCACATGTTTTTATCTTGACCATCAGATTGCAACATGGCCTAAAGCTCGACAACAGTTAATCTTTTGCTGCACCATGAAGGAGAACATTAAGGATGAAACTTTTGAAATATAAATTGCTCCTGTCAGCTTGTCTCTCTCATTTCTCTAATCCAATATATAAGCTAACTCATCCTATATAGATGCTCAACTTTTCCTCGTAATTCAAAACTTATAAATAAAACTAAACTATTCTCTGGCTAGTTGAGTTATGGAACTGTCGGGTTCTTCCATAAGCATAGATTTATAATATGAATAGAATGGATTGGTGCTGGCATGTTATGTAATTACTTTTTGTTATTAGTGAGAAAATTACTCTAAAACCTACATCTCTTTTTAAAAATACTTATATATATTGGTTACTTCTTTCTTTGAATCAGGGTCCAAGCCTTGATCCTTTCACCTACAAGGGAGTTGGCTACTCAGACCGAGGAAGTAACATTGGCTATTGGTGACTATATAAATGTAAAAGCTCATGCTTGCATCGGAGGCAAAAATGTGGTTGACGATTTAAGAAAACTAGAACATGGAGTTCATGTGGTATCAGGTACTCCAGGCAGGGTTCTTGACATGATCAAGAGGAGAAGTCTACAAACTAAAGCAATTAAATTGTTGATTCTGGTTAGTCAATTTTGTTTTCCGTCTCTGATTTGATGTACTTGCTTTGGTAATAAGCTTACTCTGATTCCTTTTGGATTTTCTCGTCCTGGAATTTCATTAGGATGAATCAGATGAAATGCTGAGCATGGGTTTTAAAAATCAGATTTATGATGTTTACAGATATCTTCCGCCAGAGATTCAGGTTACCTCTCTCTCTCTCTCTCTCGGCCATATTTGATCTGAATTGAGACAACATAATCTCTCTCTCTCTCTCTCTCTCTGCGCCATATCTGAGCTGAATTGAGACAACAGAATCTTTGGAAGTTCCAAATTATCTCGACAACTTCATGTGTGTATGTGTACACCTAGATATTTTCATGGCTTAGTGCAGATTATTTACTATGTGCAAGTGTTATTGTAGGTTGTCTTAATATCTGCCACTTTTCCTAATGAAATGCTGGAGATTACGACCAAATTCATGGTTGATCCGGTTCGCATCCTCGTAAAGCGTGATGAATTGACCCTGGAGGCAGGCTTTTTTTTTTTTTTTGTTACATTCATTTCGGTATTTATAGATTAGCTATAGAGATGCAGAATATGCATAGAAACTTCCTTATGTTCGTGCATTTTGATTCCCTTTTCTGATGTGGCAGGGCATCAAGCAATTTTTTGTCGCAGTTGAAAAAGAAGAATGGAAATTTGACACTTTATGTGATTTATATGATACCATTACCATTACCCAGGGTGTTATCTTCTGTAACTCAAAGAAAAAGGTAAAAAAAATTGCTCTCTTTTTCACTACATTAATCATGCCTTGCCATTACCAAAAACCTTCTATGGTTATTGAGTAAAATGATATCCAATAAATTCTTCATATGTGGGCATCTATTGAAAGATGGTTTTTCCGTGAACTTACTGATAGTCATTGGTTATTTGGGTTCAGATTCTATTACAGCTTTGTTTAAATAATTTGGTGAAAACATGCAAAGTATTTGGTTGTGGTGCTCAGATAGTCAGATATTTGATTGTCATAGCAATTACCATTACTGAGTCTTTTTTCCTTCCCTAAAATACGTGTGGCAGGTGGATTGGCTATCACAAAAAATGCGTGAGAATAACTTCATTGTCTCATCTATGCACGGTAATATGCCACAAAAGGAGCGAGATGCTGTTATGCAAGAATTTCGATCTTGTCGGACCAGAGTACTTATCACTACAGATGTTTGGGCTAGGGGACTGGATGTTCAACAGGTATGTCGAGCTTTAACCTATTGTAACCTTGTAAACTTAACCAAAGCAATTTTAAAGCCTTGATGTACACGTGTATTGTTATTCTTGACGTGCCTATCAGAAGTTTTGGGAGATGACAATGAATCATTACCTGAAACATGAAAAATACTGAACATAATTGGTTATGTGAATTTTAGTTGGAGAAGACCATTCAAAACATAATCCAATTTGGTTGATGAATGGATGAAATGTGTTGTGAATGTTACCTATCTATCAAGTGATTTGATCTTCAGAATAATCAATAGTCCTGTTGGATTTACGTTATTTTATTTCTCCTTTGCTCCTCTTACCTTCTCTGAGCCCATGTAGTTAACTATTGTACGGAAATAGAACGATTACTGATTTGTTATGTCTGTATTAATTCTATAGGTTTCAGTGGTGATGAACTATGATCTTCCAAACAATCGGGAGCTGTACATTCATCGCATTGGAAGATCTGGACGTTTCGGAAGAAAGGTGATCCACACACAATTTTGACATCCCTATAGGGTAATTCTAGTATATAGATCGGGTATGACTGAACCTAAAACTTTGGCAAGTGTGTTGTGGTTGGAAAACACTCTTAGGAGAGTGACCAATTACATTACAAGTGCGATGCACTTGTGATTTAATGGGTTTGGCCAAGCCATGTTTGAGTTATAACTTTCATTTCTCTGTTTAATATCTTTGTTCAAAATAACGTATGAAGTAATGAAACTATTTCTTTTTTGTGAAGTTTACTTTTGAAATTTCTGCTTTCTCTCATGTTAACAATATAGAATCTCAATTGCTGTGGTTTTCTTGATGGTTTTGCAGGGTGTTGCTATAAATTTTGTTAAAGCAGATGACGTCAAAATTCTAAGAGATATCGAGCAGTACTACAGTACACAGATAGATGAGTTGCCATTGAATGTGGATGATTTAATTTAGGCGAGAGAGCTTCAATACAAAGCTGCATATATACCCAATGAAATTGTAAGTGATAGGAGTGGTTAGTTTTAGCTCATTTGCTGCCACTTACAGCAATTGGTGTAGTTTGGAAATGACTGCTGATATAGTCTTACTTGCTGGATCACAATCTTTTTGTTTGGCTCATGAACCAGCCAATTACTCATTCAACAACAAAAAAAAAAATCATTTTACCATTGTGTTGCCCATTTTGTTTTGATCGACAGTTATCATTGTGTTAACTCAAAAGAGGAACATGCATTATTTTAAGCATTCCAGTACAAATTCTAAACAATATGAACATCTCCACTGACCAGTAACAGCATTGACAACTTGAGTAGCAGAGCGCATTACTGTACTAAGATAAAAACAAGGGATAATAACATGCAGACTCCTTAAGGTTTCGTTTGGTATTGGAACTCCACCCCTGGTTTCAATAATTAACATCACTTTTTCTACGTTAAGTTTCACATGATAAACATACCCCTGCCTTTTAGTTTCTACTGGAAGCGATGATATCAATAAAAATAGTTCTAATGAAATACCTATTTTATTTTAAAATTACTATATACATTTGGCAACAAAATCAGTAAACTTGATATAAATGACTTGAGCATCTATCAACAATCTAATTGCTTAATTTCTTTTCATATATCATAATTCTTTCAAGTGGAAATGGACTTTCTTACAATGCCTATCTATCAAGTTGACAGATGCTAACTATAAACAATCATTATAATCTAATCTTTCATTAGTTCATCATTTTCTGCAATGTACAAAAACATCAACAGCATCTCAAAAAGTAAATATCCAAAAGCAACTTCGGAGGGGAAGAGGAGCATCAACAAAAAATGTTATAATTCTTTTAAAACATTCAAGAATTTAACTGCATAAAAGAAAGTTTGTAACTATATAATCATCATTAATAAAAGCCACACATGTGAAGAAACTAGGCTGAAATACGAAGCAAGCAGTTGAAGTCTACAGAAATGACCATGTCAAAGTATATGCGTAATAAAGTTCTAACTAGACAATAGAATTGATGGCGAATATGGAAAAAGCTTCAGTTATACCGCAAGGTCCAATTATACTACATATCATGCAGAGCCTCAAAATGACCATGTCAAAGTATATGCGTAATAAAGTTCTAACTAGACAATAGAATTGATGGCGAATATGGAAAAAGCTTCAGTTATACCGCAAGGTCCAATTATACTACATATCATGCAGAGCCTCACATGTAAATCAGAAGAACACTAATATAAACCGACATCGCTTGGGTCTCCTGTGAACTCAGCAATCTGATCAAGCCTCACATTAAGAAACTCATGTGAATCCGCATCTCGAACTATGCCCATCTCCTTCTCTGCATCACGCTCCAGCAAAGTTCCATACACACCCTTGTATCTACCGCCCAAGACAAGCACCGGACCCCCACGTTTTGGTAGTGCAGTCTCCAATAATTCCTGGTCCACCCCTTGTAATAATTCATTGCTCTCATCCATGGATATGTCGCACAATTCAGGCCCAACAACATCGACAACCACCCCCTTTTTCAGGAACAATCTCCCACCCTTCAACTTCTCACTAATAATCCTCACCCGTATATGATTTCTTAACCAATTAACTCTCTCACTCCCTTTCCGTTTTTTTTCTCGACTCATCTTGCTCGAAGGGCTTCTATCTCTTTTATCTTTATTAGCAACATCTTTCTCTTGTTCAAACTTTCTCTTCTTGTTCAAGTACTTTTCATCCTCTGCAGAACCCACCTCCGCCACATCCCTAGTTCGAACTTTCACCTTCTCACCACTCTTCGATGTCCTTAAAATTAGTACATCTCCACCACTCCTCACCTCAGAAATCTTACCTTTCATCCCCATCTCCCTCCCATTCACTACCCTAACCTCTTTCCCCACACCAAACCTTTTATTTTCTTTTCGATCAGCGGTCTTCTCCCTCCCCACACTCGCATTTTTTCCATTACTATCACCCGCATTACCACCATTACTATCAGCCGGAATATCGGGCAAATCTCCAGTAAACCCTAACCCTCCTCTCCCCGTCTTCCTAATAACCTCATTAACTTTAACATCCTCCTTGGCATTACGGCCAATGCCTTTACCCTCTTTCCACCCATAGCCATAGAGCAAAGCCGCACCGAACCCTTCCACAGGGACATCCTCAAACTCCTCCATCCCTGTATCATCCGGCAACTTCTCCAAATCGTCCCTTAACTTCTTCAACTCCATTTCCGAAATAGTTTCCACGCGTTCGGACGTTGGCTGACGAAGATTGAGACCGTAACCAATGGAACTATCAGAGGGCTCGGTATTGGAGGTCTGATCCAGCTCGAATTGGAGGGAGGAATCCGTGCGGTTTGATTGAGGGATTGAAGTCAGATTTTTGAGTTTTTTATTAGGGCGCCAATCGTTAGGAATCGGGGCGATTGGTTTGATCTTGGATTCGGACGGTGGTGATGCTTCGGATGCGTTGAATTCACTGACATAGTTTTTGGAGGCGGATGAGGAGGTTGGCGGATCACCGGCGGCGGCGGCGGAGAAGGATAGGGAGGGTTTCTTGGTGCGGTTGGATTGGGGTTTCGAGGGAATAGTAAACGAGAAACTCATCCTGTCGCCAATTACACTAGAGGATGGAGAAGAAACCTTTAAAGTAAGCTGACTTCTGAGTTTAATCGCACGGAAAAGAAAACCTAATCAGGAATTGGATTGGGAATTTACCCAAAATTCAATTTTCGTATTGTTACTTTCGAGTTTCGAACGTCAGTCTTTGCTTGTGAATAAGTGAGCCAAGTTCTCTTTCCTTTTTGAAATATTTCAGTAACACCCCAAAGGTCTGCGTCCGTTCGTAGTTACCCCATTTGACAATTTTTTTAGCTTAAATAAGCCACAAAATAATAACGGAGATTGGTAAATACGTATATCTCCCATATATTTATCCATTATTCCATTCTTGATTCTATTTATTTTTCAATTAAGCAGATTCCTGTTTTATTTTTCAATTAAGAAGAAAGTTAAGTTCGACTATTCATAATTTACCGAATTAAAATCTGATATTTAAACAATGAAAGATAAATGATTGGTCTTATGATCTTATTACTTGTAAATGAAGTTTGTGTATTGACATATATGAATTATGATCATGGGTGGCTCAAAGGATAGACAAATTTGGTCGTCTGTGCATAAGGCCCCAAATTTTACACATATGCGAATATTTTAGTTTTTTTTTTTGGTACATTTTTTTATTACAAATAGAATATAATTTGGATTTCTCATACCATTTGTGGAAACAATTAAGTCATGGTGTTTGAATGTTTTCGTAATTCCTTATTATTTATATATTTGATATTTATTTTTGGGCCCAGAGAGGATGCTACCTCATATGCCAAACATTTTTTAACATTAGAAACATAAGAAAAACATATTCATAATTTTACTTTGGAAAATGTGGGTTTCGTTTAGATAGATTTTGGTTTGAGTTCGTTTAATTTTGGTTTAAAAAAAATGGTTTGATGATTTTAGTAAAACACCATTTGAATGTTAGTTTATATGATGTTGAAAAAATGAGATATGGTTTATATTGAGTTTGGATGTTGGGGCTTGAGGGAAAAAAATAGATGGTAGACGTCAATTAACGTAAGTTTTATTAAATATTTACATAAGTTGAAACTTAAATTTCGTTAGACCTATAAAACCTTGTTTAATTTCTTGCACCTTAAAACTCCAAATATATTCAAAGAAATGATTTTAAATACACTCAAACTTCCTTAAGTCAACGTAGAAGTTCAAATAGGTTCCTTTTTTTTTTTGGTAATTAAATAGGTTTATACTATAGTAGTATAGTACTACCCCTTAATCATTATTATGATGAGTATGATCCTATCCTATTATTATCATCGTAATTATTACGCACGCAGGAAGAATAATTCTGGTCCTAGTATTTCCAACGAAGATGACTGCAGCACACTCATCATAAAATCAAAGTACAACTATCACAGTGGAATGCACAACTTATAGAAGCAGCAATCCTCTCCTCCCCTCCACCCCATTTTCGTATACGCCTACAACATCACAAACATTCCATTTACATGAACTCGGAACAAAACCCTTGTATGTAGATACATACAAAAACATATACGAATACATAATTTCTTTTGAATTTCAACACAGTTCTGCAAAAGCATGGTATCGATTTGTTCAAGCTGTCTATGCGTTTCTTCATGTTCCCCTTCTTCTTCTTCTTCACATTTACCTGTGATCAATTATCATAAAAGACACTCGAATTATTCGGCCAAAACTAAAAGTAGAATACAACCGAGGATTCGAGCTCAGAAAAGCGATTCTTCATTGGCACAACTCGAGAAGCCCCTAAGTTCAACCAGCAACAGCGCGTTGGATCAGCTGGATATTGAACGAGGTGTTTGTGTTCCCTTTCGAAAGTATACCCCGGAATCAGTATGTATTACCATTTCCATTTGTTACTGTTGATTTTCCTTTCATATTTCTGAATTTTAGTACATATTTTCATATTAATTATTTTAAATTTATTCCTCTATATGCATGATGTAACAATGAAAGCATAAGTTATAGCTTTACTTCTCGTAATTATGGATTAAGTTAAACTGGATTTAGGATCGGTTTATTGGATTTTTATTTTGTTAATGTTTGCTAGACTAATGGATTTCGTTGTATTGATCAATGAATCATGCTTTACTTTGGCATGTCCTCTTGGTTAGGAAATATGAACACATGTTGGATTTTTGAATAATATAAAAAATGAACTAATCCTAAACGTTTTTAGGATGCGTAATTTTTTTTTTCTTTTGCTATAAGTGTCCAAAAGTCCTGCCTGTATTAAGAGATACTAAGATTTTGAGGGATGATTTTTTTTACTGATTGTAGAAATATCAAGTTTTCTTCTGCAATTGTAAGCAAAAAAATCCCCATTACATATACCCTGGACCAAATTGATATTATGTTATCTTGATGTACAGTAATACTTTGATACTTTGAAAGTTAAAACTTGTTCTTGCATCACCATTTTCTTTATGGATATCATCATAAATGAATTAATTTATTTGGCTCTTTTCTGATCAGTAGTTTTGGTTACTTATCAGGTGAGAAATAAGGTTTTGGAGTCAAGAGGGGCAATATTATCATTAATTGGTAGAGGAGTTGAGATTGTATGGAATTTGGGATTCTATTGGTCCACATTGATGTATGATAATTATGTGGGTCGTGACGAAGAGGTTGTTCCTTTCCGTGCTCGCCAATTGAGGAATCTCTTGTGTGACTTAGGTCCTTCTTTCATCAAAGCTGGACAGGTTCTCTTTTTCCTCTAGTTTCCATCACTTATGGTTTCCTCCACTTGGAATTTGAAGATATCAATGAATACTATTTCACTAGGTTGTTTAATCAAATAGTGTTGGACTTAAGAAGAGTTTAACATAATTAGTTTGATACATTAGACTATACAATACTGCAATCAGCAAAATAAAAATAAAAATAGAAAAGGCAATAAACTAACAGTGATATTATGTAGACATTTTTAGAGGGTGAATTGTTTTTGCAAACCTATTGAAAGTTTGGGAAAACTATAAAATGAGTTTTTTTATACTGTAGAATTTGAAAGTGTAATTTACTCCTTCTTCACATACGGAGAATTAAGCTGTTGCCTAGAGGGGTTTGAAATGTTAGTAACCTTGGCATGCCCGACATATATTTACTTTCGACATGTGAGTATGTGAATAGTCTTAAACCTTTAACTTGTGTGGATATGTGGGAGAGTTGGTAGAAATTGTGCTTCTCTTTCTACTTCTTCCCTCATTTTTCTGTTATTCAAGTCAAATAGCAGCCATCAAGTGAAGATGAATGGGTTAAGGCCCAAAGATCTAGAGGTCTTGGGTTTGATTCACTTGTGTGGGTATTTTTCTAGATTATTACTAGTGTTTGTAATTAGTTTATCTTTCTTTGTAATTTCATAGTTTTTGAAAATATTCGAATGCAATGTTTGATGATTGATGTATGAATGTATTCACAATCTAAAAAAAAAAAGGTGAAGACGAATAGCAATAATTTTTTTTCTTGTGGAGTTGGGTGGTGGGGTGTAGCGAATATATGAAAACCCTAGCTTCTGATGCTGTTGTGATGGATTTATTACTTTTTATCCACTTTATAATTGTCTCTATTTTTCAAGGGTACATGCTCGAGTCTTAACCCCTAGCTGACTCGGAAGCATTTCCACTTTTTTTCCTTAATAAAAAAACTTACTCTGGTTTGTTATTGTTCAAAAAGGTGCTAGCAAATAGGCCTGATATTATTAGAGAGGATTACATGAATGAACTTTGCATCCTTCAAGATGATGTTCCCTCTTTTCCCAATCAGGTACCTGGTTTCTTTTTTATGATGTATATTTCTCATTCTATTTTTAATTGAGCAACCCATCATAGAGTGTTGTAGGTTGCTTTTGACATCATAGAAGAAGAACTAGGACAGCCTCTCGAAGCTGTTTTCAGCAAAATTTCATCAGAGACAATTGCGGCTGCAAGCTTGGGTCAAGTTTATCGAGCCACACTACGGGTCTCTGGGGAAGATGTTGCTATTAAGGTAGTGAGTTCTTGCTAAGTTTACACTCATCAGTTGGCTGCTTTTGCTGTTCAGAGCTGAGGTTTCTTGCAGTAGATGCAGTGGCTACTAATTAACTGTTTGGACGGACATCGGTCAATATTTAGGAAATTATTTCCTTTTTAAATGTGTAGAGAACCAGAAAGTGACTGATTAATTTATCATACTTAAAAGTCGCGTAAAATTAGGATGTACGGAATTCTTGCAAGAAACTAACCTCAATTTTGAATTGTGAATGCTGCTTAGAAAAATCAAGCTGAGAGAATAATTATTGGTATCATAAAAGTTTCTTCTTAATAATGCCGTATAGTATTTGTAAGGATCTGCTTTTTGGCAAAGTTACCAAATGCTCTGTATTTTGTCAGAACACGATCTATGGTTATTATGGTTTCAGCTGAGCATTATATTGTTTGCTATTCTTTCATGTTTTAATTACATTGCACAATCTAGAACATAACTCGCACCTTCATATTCTTTGATATTTATTATTCTCTGGCATGTTTCAATCTCTTTTGTTGATGGTACTAGTCATGTTAAATTCCTCACGGCTTAACTTCCTGTTTATATTACTGGGTTGCAGGTGCAAAGGCCTGGGATAGAGCCCATTATTTATAGAGATCTCTTTCTTTTCCGTACTCTAGCTTCATTCTTGAACGGCTTCAGTCTCCAAAAATTGGGTTGTAATGCAGAGCTTATAGTTGATGAATTCGGCGAGAAGCTTTTGGAGGAGCTTGATTATACCTTGGTATTACTATCAACATCCAACTCTGAACTTTTATAGAGAGGGAGAGAGTCTCCCTCTCCCTCTCTTTATATATATATATATGTACACTTTTGCACTCACACGCACGTACACACACATATTCAGTCTAATGTTAAATGTAAGATGTCTAACCTTTTTCAGAATTATGGAATTCTTTTAAGTGATATCTTTATTCATTTGAATTTCATCATATATATATTTTAATATGCTCCTTATTCTTCATTTCTGTCTTCTCTTTTTGTACACTTCAATATTGTGGGTTTACAGAAAGATAGGCCTGAATTATAAAAGCACTCTTAAACATGTTTATATAGAATATAATCAGATTTTCTCTTGCTTGTTTTCGCAGGAAGCTCGGAATATTGAAGATTTTCTAGAGAACTTCAAGGACGACCCTACCGTTAAAATTCCGCGGGTTTACAAGCAGCTTTGTGGTCCACGCGTGTTAGTGATGGAGTGGATTGATGGAATTCGATGCACTGACCCTCAGGTTAGAGTGTCAATCAACTTTCAGAAAGTTAGCAGTTGGATGTGCTGTTAACTATGATGGTTTGTGTACAGGCTATCAAGGATGGAGGAATTGATGTAAATGGATTTTTGACTGTTGGAGTGAGTGCTGCATTGAGGCAGTTGCTTGAATTTGGCCTGTTTCATGGGGACCCACACCCTGGAAATATCTTTGCGATGCGTGATGGACGTATTGCATACGTGGATTTTGGGAACGTAGCCGTGCTCAGTCAGGTAGTTATACGTTAGCAATTTTTAAGGATTAATAATAGGTATTACCATTTACTCATTTAGCTTGTCTACAGTTATGGTCTGTGATCTTAAGTTCTTAACCTAATTCACTGTAATTTAATATTTGCTTGTTTTGACTTCTTGATTGAATTTTTTGAAAAGAAGATTTGTTTTTATATTTTTCTGGGAAAAGAGGTAGTATGCTAGGAATTTGAAAAGCTTTATGTTGAAGACCATGATTTACAGCTCTTCAAGTTCTTACCTATATCTCCTGTATCTCTGTGGTAGGAAAATAATAATCATATGGTGAATGTTCCATCCATTTTTCCCACTGAAAATAAACCTTAAGCTTTCTTCTTGTAATTTTTTTATCTTCAAAAGGTCCTACTTGTGATGCTACTTTCCTAGTCAAGATTATTATTTTATTTCTTATGTCTCTGTATCGTAAAAAATATTGTATGTCCTGATTTGGCCATTGCCTACTTCTATATCTCCGGTCTGCTGCCATTTTTCTTGCATTTTCATTATTGTTGGAAGGCAGATGCTCACTAACTTATATTGCTTTTAACTTACAGCAAAATAAACAAATTCTCATCGATGCTGTTGTCCATGCTGTAAATGAAGATTACACTGAGATGGCCAATGATTTTACCAGGCTCGGGTTTCTAGCTAGCGGAACTGATGTCTCCCCCATTGTTCCAGCGCTGGAAGCAATTTGGCAAAATTCTGTTGGAAAAGGACTTTCTGATTTTAACTTCAGAAGTGTTACAGGTATTCTTGGTGATTTCTGGTTGTATTTTGAAGGAATTCTACGATGCTGTTTCCTTTGTGGATGTGTAGTTTCTATTTATGCTTCTTTATGCATATAACTTGAGACACAGAGCAATGTCCTGCACTTATTTGAGTTGGACTACAAAATCACAGAACTACTTTACTATATACTCATTGTAGACCACTCGTGCTAGTTAGTAAAGCATGGATGGTATCTTGCAATACAATATGAGTCGCCAGATAAATGATATACGAATCACAGTTTGTATCGCTTTTACAATTGTATCACTAATGTATCTTTCCAATATGATACGAATCGTATGAATCAGGATAAAAAAATCCAATTCATAAGATTCACGGTACAACCGGGTCGAATCAGCATGCCCAGTTAAAAATACTGATTTCCTGATTTTTCTGCCAAAAAAAAATAAAAAGAATTTTCCTTCAAAGTTTCTGCCTTCACATTCCATTTTTTTAGCCTAGTCCTTCTTCACCCATTTTTCTTCAATCTCCCAACTAAAATCCCAAATTCAAAACCCTAGGTTACCTTAAATTGTGATTCCATGCCTATGTATCGCGATTCCAGCGGATTGTATTGTGTTTAAGATAATATTGATGTGAGTTTCATGTTCTTTCACGAAATACTATTGTTCTTTTTACTTCAAAATTGAAACTTGATTTATTTTGATATGAGTTGTTTGACTTTAAATGTTAATCTTTACATGTTTGAGATAATGTTTTTATTATGTGTATTGAATGTTCAAAAGAGGAGAGACATTTAATATGTATTACTTAATACGCCCTGACGATTAGGCGGTATACATTTTTACTCAAGCCTAACACGTGGAATTTAGAATTGGATGGCAGAGAGATCCTGACAAAGACCTCTTCTGGGTACAGTATTGAATGTCCAACTCATCTGAAAGCTTAAACCGTTAGAGAGGAGAGGCATTTAACATGTATTGCTTAACTTGTGAAAGTGTATTTTATGCTATTTATAATGATTGATCATGAATCTTATGATTTGCAATACAAAAAAAGGGCATTCTATAATTCACGATTTGATAACTATGTATACACAGTAGACCTTTATTCCAAGAGATAAGGTCTCCACCCACCAAAGGACCCAAAATAAGATGTGCAAAGCTATAAAAAGTACAACCTTTGGAACTTCGTCATTTTTTTCAGGGAAGCATGTTATATCAAACGAAAATACAAAAATAGTACATCTGAACTTGCCATCTGTCACATAGCTTCTGACACCTTCTGATTGGGGGTGGGGGACGACTTGATGATCTAAAATGTTAAAATTGGTACTTAGTAATCATTCTATATCTGTGCAGTCTGATCTCTTCTTTAATCCTTCCACTTGAAACTTCTTTCATTCGTTATAATTGAACCAAACCAAACCAGATATGACCAAAAAGCCATTATAATGATATTATGGAAACTAAGAGATGAAAAAAAAGTTTAGGCTGTAAAAATTTGCTTATGGTGATGTTGCAGAATTAGGTGATATCCAGAATCAAAACTACCTTGAAGTTTGTCCTCCATATAAATCATATTTCCCTTCTAAATGTTGGCAAATCATATGTTGCCTGTGGACCAAAATCACTTAAAATATTTGGATTTACACCAAAAATTAAGAGTTCAAGATTGTGTTGCAAGCTGATGAACTTTGTTTTCAAAATATACATTCTAGACTTTCTAATATCCATGTCTTACATGTTAAAATGAATTTTCGAAAGTAAATTTAGTTGCACGTGTAGCAAACATTAAGAGAATGAAGGTGCAACATGTTACTGATCTATAAGTTGTGAATTTGATTAAAAAAAAAAAAATTGGGTTTTAAAATGTGATGTGGGGCCCTAAGTACAGGTCTGCTGTAGTAGTTGATGTGATATCATTGGCTCCTAATACAAAGAGTATAATTTATAATGTAGATAATCATAACATAAATAAGGTCTGGCTTGTAGCTCAGTTTTGCTTTTGCAAAGGTTGTACTGGTTGTAAGTTGCTTATTTTATGCAGTTTATCTGGTTAGATATGGAACTGGTCACATTGATGAAAGCAATAACACTTGACCAAAATGAGCAAAAAATCATCATTAACTGATCTAATTCTCATGTGTTGTTGATCGTATTTTTTTTACATTTAGAATAGCATGGATTATCTTTTATCCGTGTCATTAGCATCTGATGAAGTTTTCTGTACCATGTGCTTCTAGTTTCTCTCTTAATTGATCTACTCTACCATTTTCCTTAGGCCATGTTTGTTGTTGGATTTTAGTGAGTAAAACACAATGAAAATGTTTATCTTGCATCAAATGATATAACATTGAGCTTCATTTTTTGTTCATTTTCTTTATCATTTTACTCGATGGAAATCAAGAACAAAAGCCTTAGCAGATCAAATTACAATGTGTTTCATTTCTTGCAGGCAAATTTAATCAATTAGTTTACAATTATCCTATTCGCATCCCAGAGAGGTTCTCTCTTGTTATTCGCTCTTTATTGACTCAAGAAGGCATCTGCTTCACCCTGCAACGAGATTTCAAATTTCTTGAGGTGATGGCTTATTCTCCGTCTTAATTATATGACTGCTGCTTGTGGTAGTGTCTAAATCATGTTTCTGGCGATGCTTCCAAACCTCTGGAGTTAAAGGTGTATTATTGAGTATATTTGTGGACTTGCTTGTGTAAAATTTTCACTCTCTGTCAATGATATGATGCCTATAACTTTGTTATTATTCTTCAAAAGACCTAGTAATCATCATGTTCTTGATTATACTTTCTTACATCTAAATAAGCACATGTTGTTCTCTAGATGATGAAAATTCCTGCATTTAACTCACAACATACTGATCATTTTGGGTAATTTTCAAATCGGATCATTGTTGTTGATTATTGACAATGATCGTTGGTCCAGGTCGCGTATCCTTATGTGGCAAAGCGTCTCCTCACAGATCCTAATCCTGCTTTACGTGAACGTCTTATTCAGGTTACCTTTCAACCTTTGTCTTTCATTTATGATCCCCAGTATTTGGGATTTTGGTGTTGCTACTGCCTCTTTTTTGGCTGGGGGTGGGGGGTTCTGTTTGTATTAATTCGTCAGAACTAGTGGTATTTGCATCATAGGAATATGAGAAAAAAACCATCTTGATCTTCCACTGATTGTGACGTGAGACATAAGTGATAAGTCTTAACCTAACCACTAATGATGATGTGTGGCATCATAAGTAACACTCAATCTGAGTTCGGAGATTGATTGAGATTGACTAACTTTGAATTCGAATCACCTATTTACTGATGTGATGACGTCAAGCGTAAAAAAAGCTTATGCAAATTTCTTAGGATTTATAAAGCTCTCGGTTGTATTTAGGGCAAGTATGACTTTTGTAAATTTTATTGTAATTCTACAAACTTTATATCCCGATTTGTTTTCCGACCGATGACTAAAATACACTTTGCAATTTGATATGTCCTGGATATGTTGCTAATATAATTGGGTAAATTACGAATACCCCATGAGGTAAGGTCCAAGTACAAAAATCTCCCCCACGTATTGAAATTACAAAAATCCCCCTCGATTTAAGGGAATGTCAGAAACCTTAACAGAAGATATGTGAACTTCCCTTTATACCCTTGTGATTTTTTTTTCAGAAAAAAAGAAAAAAATAAAGAAATTCTAATTGCATATTTAACCCACTAAAATAAATAAATTCCAATTTCCTTATAATCTTTAAAAAAATCAACCCCCCTCCCCCCGCGCCCACGCAGGCTGTAGGCACTGCCTGGGATAGCCAGCCTGATATTGAAGCCTGAGGAAGGTTCTCGTAATACCCAATATGTGTGGGAGATTTTCGTAATTAGGCCTTACTTCAGGGGGATAGCCGTAATTTACCCATAATAGTTTGAAAAGAACTTGTAATCCCCTTTTAAATGACACAATTTCATAGCATTTAGCCTGGATTCAATGAATTATTACATGCTTCAGAAATAGTTACTTAACATATATTCTGATATGATTATTGCTGTGATGATCTGTTAACTATTCTTTCCTCGCATTTTATTTTGGTAAGAGTTTCTGAATAGGTTTAATCTCTATCTTGGTTTCTTTGGTCCACACAAAATGATTATCTGCTCTATTGATTAACCAATGGAAATTTAACATTGACAATCGATAAGTGACTTCTTGTTTGATTTTCCAGGTTCTATTTAAAGATGGTGTTTTCCAGTGGAAACGACTTGAGAACCTTATTGTTCTAGCTAAGGAAAATGTAGCAATGTTGAGTACCAACCCCGCATTGCAGAAAAATGACATGTTCGTATCCCCAGTCCTTGAAACCTAATTGATTTATTTCACTTTTTCCTTCAGTTGCTTTTTCTTTTTTCCTTTACTGCAATGTTAACAATGTATTCTGAACCCCATAAGGAATGAAAGAAAGGCTCCAATATACAGATTAGATTCATATGTCCTATGTCTTCATTTGGCTTATGTCATTCGATTTTTCCTGTGGCAGACAAAGGTCTAGAGATCTGCTATTTCAAAGGAAATTAGACCTCACAGACACAATCAAGGATGGAGCTCGGCTTTTCTTAATTGATGAAGGAATTCGTAGGAAACTTCTTCTTGCTCTAACCGAAGATTCCAAGCTTCACATTCAAGAGGTTAGTGAATTCAATTACCTTATCTTTTTATGAGTTTCGATGACATATAACAAGAATGTACTTTTGTAGCTCGTAGATGTATACAGACTGCTCGAGGACCAGATAGACGTACCTTCAGTAGCTTTGCAAGTAGCACAAGGTAAAGCTTCATTATAATTGCATTCATATTCGTGTAATGTAATTCAGGTAAATTGCAAGCTAATACACATGCATTGGCTCGTTACTATTGTAGATCTACCTTCTGTTGCTCGGGATGTAATGCTTTCGTGGAGTGACTCTGTCTTAAGAGATAGATAAACCTAAGTTTTGAGGTGTTAAGACTCGTTCGGTTTCACCTGGTCAGATACTGTAATTTCCTTATTTTTAAGTCTCTTTCTGTATTGTATATGGCTTATAGTTGAGCTTGAGTCTATCTGATGTAAAAAACTTTCTTTATAGAGCCAAAAGTTTTTGTATGGAAATGATATCTCAAAGGTGTATAGATGATGATCTATACATATTTGACTACATCATGCAATTTATACTACACTCTAAAGAAGTGAATAACTTTACATTCATTTTTTCCATCAGAACTAGTCTATATGGAAGATGCCAGTCAAGGTAAAATGGGTCAAAACCGGTAGGTTGACTCGGATCCGTTTTTCTTCTTCTTTGAGTTGCAATTAGTATTGGTTAAATTTGAGTTTGAGCTAGTTTTAATAAGATAAGATAATCTAGTGCTGAAGGGTTGGCTTGGACAACCATTTTATGACATGATCCAACTTGGATTCAACCTGCCAACAAGTTTTATTCCATCGACTCGGTACATTAACAAACTGTTTCGACACGCATAAATGACATCTTTAATACCTTTAATCCCGGCTGTGGTTACAGTCAAAAGGTTATTGAAGATGTTATTGAATTTGTATGTTTCGACTGAGTGCATTGTAATTAAGGATTATATATTTATTTTTTATTTGGCAATTGATCATGCATTTGTGTTCAGCTTTAAGAGCTCAATTTCATGTCTCAACTTGATTTCACCTCAAGTATGGATCTCAATATTTTTCATTTTCGACATGGTACTCCCATCCTTAATATTTTCTATTAGGTTGAAAAGGGAAAATAGAGTGTAGGATATAATGTTTATGAAGACTAATGATTTTGTTTGTTCCCAATTGATCATTTTAATTCGCAATAAAAATATTTGAAAATCTTGAAATTGATATTCAACATATTTATCCGCAAAAATATTAATTTAAATATTTTGATAAATTTTATTGGTATAAATAATAGGGAAAACGAGATAATTTGAATCCTTGAATTAAACAACACTAGACATAATAGTAAGTGGAAAATTCTTACATAGACCAGGTTTAAGAGCTTAGTGGTAGACCTTGTGGTTGTAAATGCACCACATAATATATTTTGATGATGTCATGCTCACAATGTATGATGTAGTGCATTTACAATCACAAGGTCTATGAAAAGCTCATAGACCAGGTCTATGCAAGAATTTTCAGTAAGTAAAGAAACTGTACACTAGATTTTATTCAGCAGTTCTAAAAGAGAATTCCAATCGTTTTACTATTTTTTTAACCACCACAAATACTCCCTCCATCTTCATCCGTTGCATTTTTCACTTTTAGTGCAAACATTTAGGTACGAATTACAAAAGAACTTTTGGATAATTATACATTTATTTGAGCAAAAGACAAAAACACCCCTGTGTTATTTTAACTCCAAAAAACCGCCATGTGTTTGGTTTTAAATACCACACTCAACCCAAGTATTATATACTTATAATTTTATTTTTGACTTTGGTGGAATGACAATATTACCCCTATATGTTTGTTTTTTTTTTTAAATTTATTTATTCTTTTTGAAAAATTAAATATGTACTATTTGGGTCGAGTGTGGTATTTAAAATCAAACACAGGGGGGTTATGGGGATTTAAAATGACACAGGGGGTTTTTTTTGGGAGTTAGACAAAGCATATGAGGTATTTTTGTCTTTCGATGTCAGGGGTAAAATTGTCATATCAAAAGTAAAATGTGAACAAATACTTACAATTTTGGCATTTGAAACATACTCACTTTTTGGGGGGTGTATTTGACACTTATTTGAGATCACAAGGGGGTATTTGGGAGTTAAAATAATACAGGGGGATTTTTGGGAGTTAGACAAAGCGTAGGGGGTATTTTTGTCTTTTACTCCATTTATTTTCTTAAAAGTAGTGGTTGAAAAATTGATGTCAAATTATTACTCTAATTGAGAGGATAGTTATGAACAAAATAATTTTCTTTGAAAAAAAAAATCTTTTTTCGAGACATAAGAAAAAAAGTAAGAAAAAAAAATTAAATCAACATTATAACAATAAAAATGAGCGAAAGACAAAAACATTCTGTATTATTTTAACACCCAAAAAACTCCCTGTGATCTCAAGTAAGTGCCAAATACACCCCCAGAAAAGATAGTGTGTTTCAAACTCCAAAATTGCAAGTATTTGTTCACATTTTACTTTTGATATGACAATTTTACTTATGACATCGAAGGACAAAAATACCCCTATGCTTTGTCTAACTCCCAAAAAATCCCCCATGTGTCATTTTAAATCCTCAAAATCCCCCTATGTTTGGTTTTAAATACCACACTCGACCCAAGTAGTATATACTTAATTTTTCAAAAGAATAAATAATTTTAAAGAAGAACACATAGGGGTAATCTTATCATTCCATCAAAAGTCAAAAGTAAAATTATGCTTGGATTGAGTGTGGTATTTAAAACCAAACACATGAATTTTTTTGGGAGTTAAAATAACACAAGAAGATTTTTGGAAGTTAGATAAAATATAGGGGGTGTTTTTGTCTTTTGCTCCAATAAAAATATAGGCAAAACTTAATCCTACTGCAAGTTGAAATCCGAATCTTTAATAAAGGAAAAGGCAACCCCCAGCAAGTTTTATTTCGGGTCGGGTTCTGACCCGTGATTCGCAAAATAATTTCTTTTTTTCTTCTTTTATAAAAAGAGCGTCATCCTCCGTTTATCAAAACCGAAACCCTCGTCTTCCTCACACTACACACTCTCTTCTAAATTATAGTTTTAAGGTAGAAATAGGAGAATTCTCTGCTCCAGATCCCCTTGACGTTATTCTAGGTTTGAATTTATTTATTTTCAGAGCAAGTTTTTTATTTTAGATATTTACAATTCCAGTGATGGATCCGCATTACGTTCTTAATCATCTTTAATTGAATAAATTCGTAATTTTGCATTACTCAGAATGATATATATATTTTATTTCTCTCCTATGGATTGATACAGCTATGTTCTCTTGTTGATTGATTCTTTATCTATGTAATTGTTTGAATGCGTTCCATATCTTGTTAATTGACTATAGGTTCAATCAGGGTGCCCCTTCATGGCAGTGGCGTAATTTATGAGTGGCATGCATGATATAGAAATGACTGGGAAAATCTCCCAAATGGCAATTGATGATCATATCTTGCTTTCAAGAATTAAGGTGGCATTAAACTGACTGGAATTTGGCGAGAGTTTTACAGTATGGCTCAACAGTCATCGAGGCTTAATCGCCTGCTCACTTTATTGGACAGTATCCTCTACAATTCTATTTATGAACTATTTACAGTAATTAGGCATACAAAGGTATTTCTTTGTATGCTTAAGTTCATAGTGTATTTTTGCACCTAATTACGTAATCGTACTACTTGTAAATTGAACTTGTTTTGAAAAATATATTAAGGCATGCTTTCATATTGTCTTTCAGGATCAATATGATAAAGCTCTAGGTTATTTAATTTACCAAAAAGATAATTGTTTTTTTCTTCATTTTTCTTATGGTCCCAGTTTTTTAGTCATCGTTGTTTAGTTGGTGTCAGTGTTATGTGTTTTCACTTTAACAAACGCTAAGCTGGTTCTACCCAAGCAACAAGGTTTTCTGCAGCAAGGCAGATAGGGGAAATTGCCAAATCACATCCTCAGGATCTGAATGCTCTTCTGAGTAAGGTATTGTTTTGCCGCCTAGGTTTATTAATTTTACACATCAAACATAATGGGAGAAATAGTTGGAGCGGATGGATTTATGAAAGAAATATGTACTCTTCTCTTTGAACTTTTATTTTAAATATAAAGAATCAAAAGTCACTCTGGAATTGGTATGGAATTGCTTACAGAACTCTTGATTATTAGGAACATGTAAGATTGGAAACTAGGCTATTGGACAATCCTTTGTGATTGCTTGTATCGAGGATATGTTAATGTCATGGAGATGGAATTTATAAAACAAGAAGCTAGAAAAATTAGGCTTTGCCTAGTGGACTACTAGAATATACATGTAAAAGAAGAAATAATATGTGCCATATGGGAACAACTTTCATTTTCAGTTTTCTTTACGTTGAAACAGACTTTATTCTATCTTGCACTTTTTATTTTTTACGTCATCTGCAAGTAAATGTGTGTGCTTTTGTGAGTATAAGCTTGCATGGGTTCTCACATAAGATACATGTATATCCACTATGTTGTATGTAGAATTTTATGCATTTAATTAAAAGATTAAATTATTACCGTTTTATCTTTATGTATTCGTAGTTTTAGTTTCTCTCTCTCTCTCTCTCTCTCTCCACCGCAGACACAAAATACAAATTTAGAAGTGCGTTTGAGAGAGTCAGAGCTTTTGCCTTTCCATTTATCTTATTTATAAAAATAAAGACGATACGCCAACTGGTTTACTCGTCATGTTATTTGAGTCATACCACATAAGATATCAATTCCATTTTGGTGTTGCATGGATTTTTTGGCATGTGGATCTTCCTAAATGTGAAAATCGTGGTATTTTTTGTTGAATTTTACAGATGTTGCACAACCTTGTGCTAGTGTGGCTCAATGTATTTCCTTTGCAGATCAAGTGTTAAGTATAATTTTTTTTTGTTCTATTACAAGTTGCATGGTCTTAGACTGAGACAGTATGGGGAGATGAAGACTCGAGTATCATGTCACTTTGATGTCCACTGTTTCTTTATGTGATTGGTACCAGGTCTCATCTGATGATTCATATTTACATTTGTTTAATTACTAAATATATTTTTTTTGTCTGTTAATGTTTTGTATCGCTCTTGATTGTACCATGTCTAACACTGTTCAGATTGCTTTTGGCTTCTAACTTTCAATATGAGCCTGATCCTCATCTATTACAAGTGTAGGTGTCTCAATATCTGCGTAGTAAAAAGTGGGATACCAGGGTTGCTGCAGCTCATGCTGTGGGAGCTATTGCAGAGAATGTCAAACATACATCTCTGACTGAACTTTCTAGTTGTGTTGAGGTGAAGATGTTAGAAGCTGGGATACCTGCAACCTTTGATGATGTGGTAACTTGGCCCAACTTCCATACTAGAAATTTAGCAGGCACTTCCTTCAGAAGGTATTTCCTTTTCTTTATCTCTCTGCATAACAACATTTACTTGGTTATGTTACAAAAATATTTCATTTCATGGTCCAGTTAAATAATTTTATAGATTATTTCTCTTTTTCGTGATGAAAATTCGTCATTTTGCAGTTTCGATCTAAACAAGGTGTTGGAATTTGGGGCTTTGGTGGCATCTGGGGGACAGGTACTGTACTTCCGTTTCCCTTTTGGTGGTGTAAACCTGAGAATTTATTGCTTTACAATCAGTTTAGACCTTATGGGCCTGTTTGTCTAGTGTTTGGTAGAGTAGTTTGGAAAAATAGTGAAGGTTTGTGAAATAATCTATATTTGCGTAATGTTGTTTGTTTGAGTTTTGAGATTGGGAAAGAAGGTAAGTATATGTTTTTTTGGAAGGGTTTATGTTGTAGGTGTAAGATGTGTAAGACTCTATGTCAAATCGTGTTTGTTATGTGAGATGATTTGTGTAAGAGATATGTTACATTATCTTAAATCAAAGCAACGTCTGTAGATTTTTTTACAGATTAGAGTTGTTTTTTTGGCTATTGTGAGAGTAGTTTGAGAAAACTGAGAGAGGATAAATTTATTTAAGAAAGTAAAAAACGTGTTTGTCCCGTTATTCTCAATCACGAAATGATTTTGGGAATTTTGGGAAATGCGAGACAAACAGGCCCTATGTTTTTGGAAAAGTGTAATCTATAGTTATATTTAATTTTATTTTTTCTTTGTTCACCTGTTAAAACTTTTAATGATAGGTTAGGGGATAGAATTTCAAATTATGCTTTTTAAAAAGGTGTTCATTAAGAATTCATTTACTGAGTGGATTTTAGGTAACCTGATCTTATTATGTATCAGGTTAACTCTAAATATACGTATTATTCTTGTGATAGCTCCATCATTATGATTATAGCCACATTTGCACGTCGTTGGGCTTGCCACATTGGCAAGAAACGAGCTTGATAACCAGTTTGGCTTTAGTTTATGTATCTAATGAGGGTTGTGTTTGTGTGGAATTGTGCAAGCATTTTAAACTTTTTGAAGCTTATAATTCAGGAGTATGATATTGCAATTGACAACTTGAAGAATCCCAAGGAACGATTGGCTCGACAGAAGCAGAATCTTAGGCGTCGCTTGGGTCAGTGTTATTTTGTTGTAATCCAATATAACATAGATATATGTCCCTATTAAACAGAGACTTTTCATTCTTTGGTTGTAAGATCTGATCTGTTCGGATATATTATGCATTCTAATACTGCTATAGCAGAACCTAGCTTCAAATCATACGAGTTTAATTGGGTATTGAAAATTACTCGGCTGTATTTTTAATATGCAGCATTTCAATGTGCAAATAATATTTGCTAACTAAATAGTACTTACTCTGATATGCAGGATTAGACATGTGTGAGCAGTTCATGGATGTCAATGATGTGATAAGAGATGAGGACCTTATTGAGCACAAAATTAATTTTTCTGGGAACGTATTTGTATCTCAGCATTTCTCGTCAAAGCCTCTACATAACATCCAGCAGCTTGTGACAAGCATGGTTCCCACCTCCAGATCTAGGAGGCCAAGTGCCAGGGAACTGAATCTCTTGAAGCGAAAGGCAAAAAATAGTTCAAAAGACCACTCCAAAGGATGGTCAAAAGATGGGGATGCAGAGGTAACCCAATCGCATGATATGGTTTCACCAAAAAACATTTCCCTGGACTCATCAGGCTCTTTTAAGGTAACTAAAGCATATTTAAGATTTTTAAATCATAGCATGTCCAATGAAATGTTTAATAAATGGCCACATCTCCCTTGTAATCATTATATTAAATATGGGGTTATTGTTGTTCCCAAAAACACTGCTGCTTACGTTTATAGATATCTACCTTCATTAGTTAAGTGTTTTTAACTTTTTATCTTCTTCTTTTGAATTACCCCTGCTCAGTAAAAACTCGTGCTACTGAATAGTTTGCCTATGTTTATATAATTAAAAAGAACTTTCATTATCTGAACTTAGTAAATTTGTACTTTTCAACTAGATCATATACATGCATATTATGTATTATGATGTGTTATATTATTTTGACCATTTTCTTAGTTTTATATGTTTTTTTGGAAACTTAAGTTTATTGTAATTCTCATTGTTAGTTGAAGTTTGTACTCAATAACAGTCATGAAATAAAAGAATTAAGCTACATTAGTAAAAGATTTTTGATGATTCTATGAGTCATGAAACATCACATATAAATAAATAACATAAATAAAACATATTTGTAAGAAATGGTGTTTTGCTAATCTTATGAGCACCTCCAATGGGAGCTTATAGCCTAAAGGCTCCTTGGAAGTTTCGTTTTGTTAAGGAAGGAGTGTATAGCGCAAACAACAGGATCTTTGGAGCTTTTTAGTTCCTAAAGAAAATTCAGAACATCTGATGAGTTCCAAAACAGCTTATACGATGTAGGAGCTTATAAGAAATAAGCTTAGCCTAACACGGTTTTACTACTTGTACAATTATGCATGCGTTCTTATGCAAATCTATGACCTTTTAAAAATTCATAAATTACTTTTACATGCAAAATACATGCGCACCAAATAATTTTTAGTCTTTGGAAATACCCCAGATTAGATTTGTATTAACCCTGCAGTTTCAATCCATTCACATGTCTTTGTGGTGCCCAAGCCTTCTTTCCTTCATAGGTTATCTCTTTGTTGCCATTTATAACCCTTTTTGGGAAGTATCAATACTGAAGCCCCAGTGTTAGACTGAGACTACATGCATGAGAAGACCTCTTCATCACCCAACACTCAATTGATGGCTGGACAATTTTTAAGTTGGTACTTAATGCTGTAAATCTTTTAGCTTTTTTCTTGAAACAAAACATCACTTGTATTAATAAAGAATAATACAAGGGGGAGTGCTTGTATTAATAAAAGAAATTTTAAGCTGAAAACTTTCTAATTTGAATTATACCAAAGGAAAATCCAGTTTTATTGTTGGGAGCCCTTGTGTGGTCATTGCAAGTAATTGACTCAAACTTTATTTATTTCATCAGTTCCGATTTCAGCGCCATATGCACAACTATAATAAAGCTTTGGATGATACCTGACAACACTTCAAACTCAGCTTGTTCATTAAGGTAGAGCAAAACAACCTAAAAGCACTAGCTGGAACATACATGTCATCAACATGAACAAGTGTGACAACTCTATTTCTTGGATTTAGGGTTAAAATTAGAAGCATCATTCTTCAATTACGAAAATTCTGTCGACTATCAAAAAAGGCTAGAAGGATTTGTTCATCTTTGCTAGAGTCCCCTAGAGCTCAAAGATAGATTTAAGCTAAATTAGCTAATAGGAAAAGTTGGAAGCTTTGTATGACTCCTGGCAATAAGTGAGAACCACCCGCCATTGTTATTAAAAGCTTTCACTGTGCTAATATTCTTGGTGTATCTACCTTGTTGAGTGTTTTTTCTTGGATTCCTTTACCAAAATGAATATTATTTTCTGAGGCGCTTCTGTACAGATTTAACCTGTCAAAAAGCTAGTAATGTTTAAAGTCTCATTAGCTCGTTGGGGCTATTTTGTGTAGTACTTTACAGATAACCTATAAGGATGATTTGCTTGGCTTGAAACAGCAGCTAGATCTTCTGGGTGATTATCTTCGAGTTGTCTTAAAAATTACGTCGAGTACTGTCTTGACCTAGAGCCTGTTGATTTAATCCTTTCATTTTGCTCTTTGACATGGTTTCTAGACAAACTGCAGAAGTAAACCAAATGCAGCTATTGCAAGATTGTGCATGTCTTAATAATATAACTTCATTGCCTTCTAAAAATATTCTTTTCTTCCATATGTCTTCTGCCAAGTCTTTTCATAAAATTTCTGTTTTCAATGGTTCTCCTTATTTCACTTTCTTAAGGAACCTTGAAATGCATATCACTGAAGTAGTTTTTGATGCAGCAACTTACAGATACCGTTTCTGATGACGACAGTTTTGAGAATGATGGGGATGGGGGTTGGCCTTTCCATAGTTTTGTTGAACAACTCCTCATTGATGTGTTTGACCCTGGTAAATTTATATTTTTAACTCATTGAATCTTTCTGTAAATTTCAAGTGACTATAATCTAGTTTATGTGATCTCAGTATGGGAGGTTCGCCATGGCAGTATAATGGCTCTCAGGGAGATATTAACCTATCAAGGAGGCAGTGCGGAAATCCTTATGCCTGAAGTTAGCTGCACTGCTGGGTCGGTTTCTCATTTGAATGATAACAATAGTGAATCTTCGGTGAAAAGAGAGAGGGAAATAGATTTAAATTTGCAAGTTCCACAGGATGAATCAGAGCCAATTTTGAAGAGAACCAAGATTGAAGATGCACCATGTTCAGTGATCAACTCCAGAGATGGAGATCTAGATGTTTGTATGAAAATTGAAGATGATGGAGGACACATTCCCATGCCTGCAAATGGAGAAATTGATGTCAGTTTTGTGAAGGTGGAACCTCAATTTGACCTTGGTAGTGCTTACCATTTTAGTAATGATGTTACAGAGACATTGGGTAATTCTGGAGACAATGGATCTATAGAGAAGCGGAATATGTTAAACAATCTTTCTCAGAAGTCTGAACTGATGAACTTGGTTAAAGAGGCCAGGACTTCTTGGCTTAGGAATTGTGAATTTCTACAAGATTGTGCGATTCGCTTCTTGTGTGTCTTGTCATTGGACCGGTAAGTTGTGTTTACTAAAGTACTGAATAGCTAGAATTTTAATTCTAGTGATATATAGTTAAGTCAAAAAAGAAATAGGAAATGATCAGGAAAATGGGTAGTGCTGTTACTCCAAGTATGAAGATAATATCTTGCTATGACATGACTTCTTCATGATTATGGAAATTGTTTGATTATCCATTTAATGGATCAATGGCTTTCAGCTGCTTGTCATCTTAGATTTTGTGTTCTCATTGAATCATCAAATGGTATATGGAAGAGTGTCTTCCTTAAGTATACTGAATACCTCTGATGAAGGGTGAATCACTTGGGACTTAGGGATGACTAAATTGTGGATTTCCTTAAATACAGATTCGGAGACTACATCTCCGATCAGGTTGTTGCACCTGTAAGGGAGACCTGTGCTCAAGCTTTAGGTGCTGTGCTCAAGTACATGCATCCGGCTTTAGTTCAAGAGACACTGAACATTTTGTTGCAAATGCAGGTAAATGTTGAGTAGAAACAATGTTTAACTTCATAAGGCCATTCTTTGCGAGACTAACTTATTGTTTTTCCACTGCGACATTTTTTTAATTAGCCATTCGCTTCTTTCAGCGTAGACCAGAATGGGAGATCCGCCACGGGAGCCTTTTGGGTATCAAATATTTAGTTGCAGTACGACAGGTAAATTTTTTATTGAGTGCAATGGATAAGTTTTGATACTATTATTTTGGCATAGTTCTTGGCTTGACCTATTCCAACAGGAGGGGTTAATTATATGGAATTTGATTCTGTATGGAATAATTTGTTGCATTATGATAGTTTATTAGTTTTAATATAGAGCTACATATATAACCATTTACAACCATATACTCACCATCCCGGATGTTAATGACTACAGGTTTCATGGCAAATACTGAAAATGAAATATCTATTCCAACACACACTCTAATAGTTTTATAGATTATTGAAATTCTGGTTTTACTTCTATATTTCTTGCTATATGTTGCCTCAAATTATCACGTGCTTGCAAAAAGTTGGGTGTCAACTGACTAGGAAAGTTGGCGACGTTCATGGGATGGAGAAATTACTCCTCCTTGTTTTTTGAACTTCATACAGATCAAACCATATCTTTAGTTTTCAGATTTGAGGTCCTTGTTTTTGAGAAAGGGCAACACCACAACTTAAACCTGTCATTGTTCTTGAATATTCAGTTTCGATTACTTGATCTAATTGATCTTCTATTATTTGATTATGTGTCTTTGTAGCAGTTCATTGATTTGGACATTGGTACCAAAATTGATAGCAGAAGATGCTCCATAGTTTACTTGAGCTAATTGACCTTCTCTGTTTTTTTTTTGGTGTGTTTATAGTTTTCTCAGTTCATTTCCTTTGATGTTGCTACTAAAAATCTCATACTGATACCAGGAGCTGCTCCATGGTTTACTTGGCTCTGTTCTCCCTGCTTGTAAAACTGGGCTAGAAGATCCTGATGATGATGTAAGAGCAGTTGCAGCAGAGGCTTTGATACCAACTTCAGCTGCAATAGTTTCTCTCAAGGGTCCTTTGTTGCATTCTATTATTATGCTGCTCTGGGACATATTGCTTGACTTGGATGATTTGAGTCCCTCAACCAGCAGGTACTTTTTATAACTTTAGTGTCTTCGAGACTTTTTTCTTTTTGTTTGCTTATGAACTTCTGTACTTCTATCAGGGCAAATACCTTGTTATTCTATATTTGTTAATTTAGTAATTGAATTTATAATATATTTTATATATCTCCTGCATTATAATAATCCTTTATTCTTCTTGCAGGCATCTTTGGTTGAAATTATCTATTGATTTTGTTAAATAAATTAGTTGACCAATGTATTTGATATTTTACTAAGATTTCTGAATCTCAATGAATACCTTTTGGTCCCGAACTTTTTTGGCTCATCTCTTTTAGGGATTCCGTCGCTTTTTTGGTGTAGACATGGCATCTCTGCTTTGACCAAGGTCGATAGTTTCTTCTACGGTTCTACCACACTACCACATACGCTAAATTCAGCTCTACGCCTAGACGTCCTTCACACTTTTAAGGTTGTTAGCCACTCCTAGGCTTTGACTGATCGACAAAATTTACCCATATTTCTATGTGTTGACTGAGGTTGCTGAAGGTGACTGCCTGATGTTAGCCCATAATTAGATATATTTCCATTTGTGCTCTCAAATGTAGTGGTTGAGAATTGGTGGTGTAAAATCATTAGTTTATGTGTGAAGGTAGTTTTATGAAAAGAAATTCCATTCAAGGAAGGGAGCCTTGTTTCCCAAAAAGAAAATAGGTAAAATTTGGGTTACTCATATTCTTTTGTAATATTTACTTACCAATCTTGGTAATTTCTAATATTTCATGCTCTCAGCCCAACCTATAGTATTACAGAAAATGTTGCTTTTTATGCTACCTCATGCAGTAGCAGAGGTAACCAATCTCTTGGTTAGAATCCAAAATACTTGATCCGAACACCCTCCCTGCTCAACTCAAGTTACGCTGTTGTATTTTGTGGCATGTAATGATATACGAAATTCTTGACTTGCTGAACTTAGTCTTTGATATAGTGGAGGTTTGCATAATTTCTCTTGATATTTGTTCTATTCTTGAGTTCTCTTATGTCGGTCATATTGAACTTTAATTATTTTATGCTTTAGCCCTGAGGTTTTTCTTTTCCCAAATTTTCTCAATATCTTTTTTTTTTTTTTTTTTGGTATTGCAGTGTAATGAATCTATTAGCAGAGATTTATTCCCATGAGGAGATGATTCCAAAGACTCTTGGTACCTTGGGCTCCACAGATAAACTAGAACTTGACCTTAATGAAGTTGGTCACATGGATGACCTTGAAGAAGGAGCGAGTTCTCTTGAAAATCCCTACATGCTATCAACACTAGCACCGAGGTTATGGCCATTTATGAGACATAGTATCACTTCAGTCCGGTTATCAGCAATCCGCACCTTGGTAAGATTTTTCTATATTTGACTTTCATCTTTGTAAAGTGTGCATAACCTTATCTACTGCTATGTCAACTTTATAATCAACCTTTAGAGATCTATATCTAAAACGTGCCAGTTCATTTACTGCTTAGGTAAAAATAGGTTTGACTGGTGGACAACTAATGTGCAGGAACGATTGCTTGAAGCTGGTCACCGGAGAAGCATTGCTGATGAATCTAGCTCATTTTGGCCTTCTTTTATTGTTGGTGACACCCTAAGGATTGTTTTCCAGAACTTGCTGCTTGAGTCAAATGAGGAAATTCTGCAGTGCTCAGAGAGTGTTTGGAATCTGCTAGTCAAAGTATGCATCTTGCTGTGTATTTACTTTAACTGCAATTTTGATCATTTCATTTGTTCCTTTCAACTTATCATTTTATGACTAGTACTAAATAGTGAATTCTAAATTCTCCTCAAGTCAGTGTTTGACAGTCGGCTAATGATAATTTTTTAAAGGATTAGGCAGCTAGAAGGTTGAGGAAATAAATACAAATAATTTTTGCAGGTTTCAGGTTTGTATATGATGAAATTATTACCTAAATTTATTCTGACAGTATTTGTTGTCCTCATGAGCCAAGCTTCGTTTTGAGCACATAAATCGTGCTTGACCTGTGGTGTAACCTGTTAGCAGAAAATTGAAATCAATATTCCTTGAATATATGATTCTTTTCTATATCTATTTCCTAAATATTTGCTCAGTCCTTGTTTGTCCTCCTGGCTTACTAGTTTGATCTTGGTTACGTTGTCTCTGGATTTACGGCAGTCATATTCTTCTGTCTTAAAGAAATACTATATTGAACCTCAGACGCAATGTTTTGATCATGGTTATGTTGTATCTGGATATTTCTACTAGTTTGATCATGGTTATCTTCTCTCCATTTATTATTGTTGTTGAAGAAATTGTTCTATGAACCCATCTTTTTTTGTTCTATTGCAATCAATATAATATTGAGATAGATACCTCTGCAGCATTAGATCTAGTTCTGCTCTCATTTGATATAATATTGACTAGTTGCCCAGTTTTATAGATCATTTTCGTTACATATTTTTGTTCCTTAGAATGCTCCTTTGGACTTGAAATGCATGCATTGGATTTATCATGTTCTTAAATATTATGATACCGCACTGCTTTCTTGTATGTTTGACTTAATTGTTTCCTGCTTTGTTACTAAAAAAGACTTCCGATTTAACAGTGCCTGGTGGATGACTTAGAAACTGCTGCCAAATTATACTTCTCTTCATGGATAGAGCTGGCAAGTACTCCATATGGCTCTACATTGGAAGTTACAAAAATGTTTTGGCCTGTTGCCCTGCCGCGTAAAAGCCATTTCAAAGCTGCAGCTAAAATGAGAGCAGTTAAACTTGAAAGTGAAAATCAAACATATAAAGCTATTGAATCTACAGAAAGCACGCCAGCAGATCAAAATGGAGATGCTTCTGCAAATTCTGCCAAGATAGTTGTTGGTGCTGATTTGGATATCTCAGTAACTTATACAAGAGTTGTTACTGCAACAGCTTTGGGTGTCGTGGCTTCTAAGTTAAAAGGTCCATCCTTGCAGTATGTGGTTGACCCATTGTGGAAGGGGTTAACTTCTTTGTCTGGAGTTCAGCGGCAGGTAAATATTCAATAACAGATAATAAATAATGTTTCTACTATATCTTGGGTGAAGTATTTAGGTCATCCACAGATGATTTTTTTTGTTTGATCTTATTTCAGGTGGTTTCAATGGTTCTTATATCTTGGTTTAAAGAAATGAGAGACTTTTCGAAGTCGGATGAAGTTATCAATGGCATTTCAAGTGACTTTAGGCATTGTTTGTTAGATTTGTTAGCTTGCAGTAACCCTGCATTTCCTACAAAAGATAAACTTCTACCATATGCCGAACTCTCAAGAACGTATAGTAAGATGCGGGGTGAGGCTAGCCAGTTGTATAATGCTACGGAGGCATCCGGTTTGTACCAAGATCTCATGTCGTCTATAAAGTTGGACGTTGAGAATTTGACCACAGATGATGCTGTGAATTTTGCATCACAGCTTGCATTTATGGATAATGGTAATTCTGGGCTAGAATCTGATGGAATGAATTTAGTCGAGGAATTAGAGTCTCTAAAGCAAAGACTTTTGACGACTGCTGGATATCTGAAATGTGTCCAGGTGCATTTTTGCGGCAACATGGAGCTTTATTATCTAGTAAAGAGTCATAATAAGCTTATTCTGTTTAATTCCTATTTTATTTTTTCGTATGCACAAGTGTTTTGAGTTTGTACGAGTTGTTATGGATTATATCAAGTTTTGCTGTCAGTAGAAATGATTTCAGAAAGTTCCTGACATTTCACAATTTTCTGGGGTTTCAGAACAATTTGCATCTTACTGTATCAGCTTTACTAGCTGCTGCAGTTGTATGGATGTCGGAGCTTCCAGCAAAACTAAATCCAGTTATTTTGCCTATAATGGCTTCCATTAAAAGAGAACAGGTAAATGAAGGTAGGGTGCAACTTTTCCCTGAGATACGTGAATTCCATCTGAAATTGTGTTTTATCTTGTTCGTAGGAGGAAATACTGCAAAATAAGGCAGCTGAATCCCTGGCAGAGCTCATCCATCATTGTATTGAACGCAAACCTGGTCCTAATGACAAGTTAATCAAGAACCTTTGTACTTTAGCATGCATGGATCCTCGTGAAACTCCGCAGGCTGGAGTCCTAAGTTCTGTTGAGATAATTGAAGATCAAGACCTTCTATCCTTTGGAAGTAGTAGCACTAGGCCCAAATCAAAAGTTCATGTGTTCTCCTCCGGTGAAGACCGAGCAAGAGTTGAGGGTTTCATTAGCAGACGTGGGTCCGAACTTGCATTGAAATATTTATGCATTAAGTTTGGTGGTTCTTTGTTTGACAAACTTCCTAAGATCTGGCATTGCCTTGTTGAGGTCCTTAAGCCATGTAATCTTGAAGGCCTAACCGAAGAAGATGAGAAACTAATAGACCAAGCTATTTATTCCATTAAAGATCCTCAGATTTTAATAAACAATATCCAAGTAAGCATGTTACATTTCTCAAGCTTTTAACCTTTGCATCTGGTAATATATGAAATATGAGAGTAAAGTTCGTATATTCACTTAAAGAGAGTTAATGAATACACTTTTGTTCTCCGGATTTGTTCACCTTGACGAAGCATTTTGGTTCAAATGAAATGAAATTACTTAGAGCAGGAGGAGGTTTGCAATGTTTGATAAATCGGGTGTCTCATATTTTGGGGTTACCAGGAAGATATATTTCCTCAGATATTAAGACTTTATTTTCATGTCTCTTGGTTTCTGTCCTCCTCTTGTTGTCCTCTGCATGGAAGATAAACCTACTTTCTTTGTGTTTTATCATGGTTGCATTTTAAGAGTAACAAATATTATTTCCGGTTCTGTATTATAGAGATGAATGACTCCCAATTAGAGAGTTTTCAATGCTTCTTGCACATCAGATTTTCATGTTTTTCCTTGCTAATTTATTTTGGGATGTGGTAGGTGGTTCGTTCTATTGCTCCTTTGCTCGAGGTGACGCTGAGACCAAAGCTGCTCACTCTTCTACCATGTATCTTCAGATGTGTTCGACATTCTCATATTGCTGTAAGATTGTCTGCATCAAGATGTATAACAGCAATGGCTAAGTCAATGACTTTGGATGTTATGGGTGCTGTTATCGAGAACGTTGTTCCCATGTTGGGTGATATGACATCTGTGCATGCTAGACAAGGAGCTGGCATGCTTGTTAGTTTGCTTGTACAGGGATTGGGTTTGGAGCTTGTCCCATATGCTCCTTTGTTAGTGGTTCCACTTTTGAGGTGCATGAGTGACTGCGATCATTCTGTCAGACAGAGTGTAACACATAGTTTTGCTGTACTTGTGCCTCTTCTTCCTCTAGCACGTGGTATGTCTCTGCCTGCCGGTTTGACTGAGCATTTGTCGAGAAACCAAGAAGATGCAAAGTTTCTGGAGCAACTTGTTGACAATTCTCACATTGATGATTACAAGCTCCCCTTAGAACTAAAAGTGACTTTGAGGAGGTAAATTTTGTATCTCAACTTCTATTTGTCATTGAATTGAGTGGAGTTCAATGGAAGGGATTAAGGAGAAAGTCAAATCATTTTTACACAAAAGTACAAACTCTTTTTGCAAAATTTATTATAAAATAATAATCAATAGAGTCATAAAATAAAATTATTTTTCCAAAAAAAATTCTAACAATATTTAAAAGGAATTTTTTAAGTAAATCACATGAGTCATTTCCGTTGTGTTTCTTCTATCAAATTTGTGGGGTGGTTTTCACTGTAAAATCTATCCTTCAAGAAAAGTAAAAGGAAAATCAATTGCTAAATAGACTGCAATCCAAGCCCAAACACTGAATGTGGAAAGAAACCAATTTCCCCTCACTTTCATACTTTCTTGACAACCAACATGCTATGCATGTTTTTTTTAATTCCGATATCTTATCTAGTTATATACCGTTGGGTTAAGCCTTCATTTGAAGAAATGAATTATATAAAGAATTGCTTAATCTCCTATCTGATGTTAGAGATGTCTAGAGGTTCTGATCTGCTTAAATTAGCAACTGCGTTCCTTCTCATCTTGTCTAGAAGTTATTTCTATATGGCTGTACACCCAATTTCCATGAAATAAAGTGTTCTAACTTCTACATTATTGGGAAGTATGACTTTGATGTGCTACAATGAAAATCGAATAAATGAGCAAGGCCAATCGTTCTAGTATGAAATTGCCTGTGACAGTGAAAGGATGAGGTTGAGGGATCCAATGAAAACCCTAATCTACGAGCATGTGCTCGTGATTTAAGTTATCATTGTTTTCATTTTATCTCAGGTCCTTTCAATTTTCTAATATAGGAATTTCATTTCACTATGAGGTGGATGTGGTTTCTACAATCATTATTTCATTTCGATTTTTATTTGTTGATATTTTTTTAATAATATGTTCCGGATATTGTCTTTGTCTTATTCTAAGTTGATGCTTAGACAGCTGGAGTATATAAGATATCTGGAACTCAGAACAAAATAGTTTGTCCCTTTTATTTTACTTTTTTTCTTGATTTTTTATGTATTAAATTTAAAAAATTTACATCTGATATCTTATTGCTATTAATTCCTTTTTATTTTCTCATGTGTTGAAGGCCTACTTCTAGTTACAGTTATTATCATTAAATGATTGTTATTATCAGAACAGTCAAGAAGGCCGTGTTTGAGTTTTTGTTGGAAATAAGAAATGTGATTTTTAACTACAATTTCCTTAAATTAGCCTCTACTAGTAGAATTGATAATTTTTTTAGAAAGTGATTTTACAACTCTAGCTCCTAATCGAAGACTTTCGGTTAAAAAATTTATTTTAATTGTCATGTAGCTAACTCTTAAAGTGAAGAACTAAGTTATGGAAAACTGCTAGATACCAGAGGAGCTTCAATCGAGAATCCAACCTATTAAAACTGAGGCTTCATTTTGTGTATTCATTATGGTTATAAATATTTAAGTGTTCATATTTGTTAAATTTTAGTTCAAGGGTGCAATGAGCTCTGTTATGCAAAAAGAGCTTCTCTTAAAGGGGTATCAGACAGATATATGGACAAATTATAATAGAAACTCAAACATCCTTTGTGGGATGGATTTTGTAGTTTTATTCTCTTATATCATCCCTGATTAACTTCTATGTCGAAAGAATTGTACTGCATGTTATACCCGGTTACAAACATTTCAATATCTTTTGTACTTTCAGGTATCAACAGGAAGGGATAAACTGGCTATCATTTTTAAAGAGATTTAACCTTCATGGCATCTTATGTGATGACATGGGCCTTGGAAAGACCCTTCAAGCCTCGGCAATTGTGGCATCTGATATAGCAGAGCACATGGCTGCCGAGAAAAGTGAGGACTTGCCTCCATCATTAATTATTTGCCCATCAACACTTGTTGGACACTGGGTATACGAGATAGAGAAGTTTATTGATCCTTCTCTCTTGACTACACTTCAATACATTGGTTCTGCTCAGGAGCGTTCATCTTTGAGAACGCAATTTGACAAGCATAATGTAATTGTAACATCATATGATGTTGTCCGCAAAGATATTGATCATCTCAAACAGTTTTTCTGGAACTACTGCATCCTTGATGAAGGGCATATTATAAAGAATTCAAAGTCCAAAGTCACAAGTGCAGTGAAACAACTGAAGGCTCAGCACCGCCTTATACTAAGTGGAACACCAATCCAGGTTTGCCTAAAATTGAACTTCAGGTAGTAGCAAACATAAATTTGTACTATTTGCTGACAAAATGGCTACTTCTAATTGCAGAACAATGTGTTGGATCTCTGGTCTCTTTTTGACTTCCTTATGCCTGGGTTTCTTGGAACTGAAAGACAAGTATGTCTTATGCCTACATTTTCAACATTATATCTTGTTGATCTCATCTGTAATAATATCCGCTACTTATTGGGTTATATCTAGTTAAATTTTGAATGAAGCTAATTCATACTTTCCCTTGTGGATTTGGTCTCCGTTTTGCGGTATCATGGTATCATGATCTAGAGACATAAGTAGGTGATTAGTATTCTCGAACCTCTGTATCCCATTCACAAGGAATGTGCGTTACACATGGCACGATTACGCTTCCTTCTTAGATATGCCTCTGTAAGTTAAGAATGGATTAGCATTGCTGAAAAAAGTTGGAAATGTAATGGTATGCTAAGGATGTAACTTAATTAGATAGAACAAGCTGCCTAATGTTATAAAATTCATACATGGATGCACTTTGTTTCTTTTAATATATTACTTCATGCCTCAAAAAAAAATCGACTTTTTTTCTAATTCCTTTCAAGGAATAGTCACAAATTGAAACTGTCCCGAAATTGTGTTCCACATCCATTGTTATGCAGTAGAAAATGGAATACACACATCGTATTCGTAGTAAGGTTTAGAGCATATATGATTTTTACCAGCTTCACACAGAAGATCTTTCTGTGTAAGACCTTCTTTTCCTTATATGATTTGTAGAGGCTGCAATAAGTGTTTTTCATCTTTAATGGATTTCTGTGAACTACGTTTTGCTTGCTTGTTAGTTCACGAGTCTAATTCTTTTTGCTCCTATAGTTTCAAGCCACGTATGGAAAACCTCTATTAGCTTCCCGGGATCCTAAATGTTCAGCGAAAGATGCAGAAGCCGGTGTACTAGCCATGGAAGCTTTGCATAAGCAGGTGCTTTTTTGTTTTATGTTTTTTGTTTTATGTTTTTAAAACTATTATTTTGTTGCCATTATCCATTATATTATTAGTTTGTAATTTTCTTCATCTTTTGAGTGCATTTGTATTCTAGTCTGCCTGATGAATTATCTTCTGACAGGTTATGCCTTTTCTCTTACGCCGTACAAAGGATGAAGTCTTGTCTGATCTGCCTGAGAAGATCATTCAGGACAGATATTGTGACTTGAGTCCTATGCAGCTGAAGTTATACGATAAGTTTTCGGGCTCACATGTAAGACAAGAAATCTCAAGCATGGTTAAGATAAATGAAGATACAGGAGGGACACCTAAAGCATCAACGCATGTTTTCCAAGTAAGTTGGAGGATTACTAAGTTTATGACCGATCTATTTTTTTGTCTGTTTTGACTGATTTGTCTTTTTCCTTTTCTTCCATTTTCAGGCACTTCAGTACTTGTTAAAACTATGTAGTCACCCATTACTTGTACTTGGTGAAAGAATTCCAGAGCATCTCATGCCTCTACTGTCAGAACTTGTTCCTGCAAATTCTGATATTGTTTCAGAGCTTCATAGGATACACCATTCGCCTAAACTTGTTGCGCTTCAAGAGATAATGGAAGAGTGCGGAATAGGTGTGGATGCATCAGGTTCTGAAGGCACAATTGCTGTTGGGCAGCACAGAGTTCTGATATTTGCTCAACATAAAGTAAAGGCTAAGTTACCCTTTCTGAATAATATCCTCTTCATCAGTGATGTGTTTTGTTTGCTTTATTAATTATAACTTTTAATGCAGGCCTTGTTGGACATTATTGAGAAAGACTTGTTTCACACTCACATGAAAAAGTGAGTAGCTCCTTGTATCTATATATATTTTATTCCTTGCAAGTGTAAATGGACAGGGATTTGCTGCCTGTGCCCCACCCTACCCCACCCTTTGTGATTTCAATTTCTGTGTTTATTTAATGATGTGCAAATCCTTCCTTTCATTTCTTATGTCTTTGATGAGATATCAAGGACCCTGTCCTTTTTTTCTTTTCAAATCCGGTGTTTTAACTACTTCATACCCCTTTCAAAGCAGTGTTACATATCTGCGATTGGATGGATCAGTTGAAACTGAAAAGCGCTTTGAAATTGTCAAAGCCTTCAACTCAGATCCTACGATTGATGCTCTGCTGCTGACGACACACGGTACTCTTTTATTTACATTTGGGAAGCTAAAAAATAAATTAACTATTCTGTGACTCCAACCACATAATTATTACTTGCAGTTGGTGGGCTTGGTTTGAACCTGACATCAGCTGATACTCTTGTTTTTATGGAGCATGACTGGAATCCAATGAGAGATCACCAGGTATGAACACTGATTTTTTTTTTTAAGGCAATCGAACTTTATTAATGTAAACTCTGATGTACATGTGAAGGAAGCACAGGACCAGTGAGACCCTATACTAGAGTTAAAACTTGAATAAAGAACCAAAAATTGAAGCTCATTCTAAAAGCCTACACTATCGATGTTATACAAGTATAAACTCAAAAAAATCTAATTTTTACAAAGTTATGAACAAGAATTTCAATCTACCCAAAGAAACAAAACTGGGTCAAAATTTCATTGATTATCCTACAGGCTAAATCTTTTCTTGTGCCACATTTTTTAACACCCTTAAGCCCTTACTTTCAGGTCATAATATCTGCCATAGAGATCAATATGAATTATGCTGTTTTCTGACTCACTTAGAACATGGAATTATCATGAGAATATTTCTTGTTCCCACATTCAAAGAAATTTAGAATGTGCCCTTTTTGTGTTCCATAGTTACTTCATAAAAGTATCTGGAGATTAAAATAATGGCAGAATCAGTGAATTTTGGATCATTAAACAACACTTTGATTGTTATGAGATACAGTTGCTAGACTAGTGCAACTTCATTTGATCTCTAATTATGGTATGATGTCGGTGTTGTCTTTTTGGGTGTCCTAATGATATATATATATATTTACGTTCTCTGATATCATGACTTTTCCTAATGCACTTTCCTGCAAAACGAATCAAAGTTCTGTTATATTTGTTTCTGGAAGCTTGATAGCTGATATTTGATTTCTAAGAGAAGAACCAAAACTTGCTCCTTCATTCAATTGCATGAGAGATTTGATTACAAAACATATTCTTCGCAAATTTACAGGCAATGGATAGAGCACACAGGTTAGGTCAGAAGAAAGTTGTCAATGTCCACCGACTTATCATGCGAGGCACCCTGGAAGAGAAAGTGATGAGCCTCCAAAAGTTCAAAGTATCAATAGCTAATGCTGTCATAAACGCAGATAATGCAAGTATGAATACAATGAATACAGATCAGTTACTTGATCTATTTACTTCAGCTGAAGGCAAAAAGGTATTTGTCCACCGTTAATGTACTTCTTGCTTTACTTATTATGTAAGTATCCTGGACAAACTTAAATTACGAGCTTGATCCTGTTTTGAGCATTGTGTTTCTGTTTGTTTTTTCAGGGAGCTAAAATGTCAATATCTTCAAACGACTCTGATGTGGATACCAAGTTACCTGGTAGGGGCAAGGGACTAAAGGCCATTCTTGGTGGATTAGAAGATCTTTGGGACCAGTCACAGTACACTGAAGAATATAATCTAAACCAATTTCTAGCAAAGCTAAATGGCTGAATGAAACATGATATACTATTTCTCTCTGGGTTTTTGATTAGTTTATGTCCTGACGTGGCAGTTGAATCATGCTGCGCAGGATGTAAAAAATGTAAATTTTTCAGGTCGCAGCTCCAATTTTGACATTTAGTTATAGTTGTCCTTTTCCTTTATTTTCATTTCCATTTTCCTATTCCTTCTCCATTTTTTAGCCGTTCCTTACGTTCAATTTAGCGCTTGCAGAAACCAGCTGGTAGTTAGGTCAGGCCTTTAGGTTATGCAGGCCAATGCAAAGACCTGAGGGAAGGTAAGATAATCTGTAAATTTTGGATGATGTATATACATTGAGATATTCTTAATTTTAAGTCTTATAAAACCAATCCTTTCCTAAGGTGTATGAAAATGGAAATGCTTTCTGTTTTACTCTATACAGTGTTAATCTGATTGAGTTGTATATTTCTTTGTTTGTCCCAAAATTATTCCCATTCAATGCTGAATACTTATGTGCAATACATCATCATACTTTGCCTTTATGAAAGTGGCAAAACACTTTAAAAAATATATATTGTCATGGTATATCACCTTTTACATCTTGATCTAATAGTTGGAAATTTACAGTCACAAATATGCCTTTTAACACGATGGTATTTTGATTGGATTAATATCAGCTATTATAATTTTGGACCGGTGTAGATGTAGTTTGGCACATGTGTTTAAAATTTTCCACTTTGGAGAGAAAAAAGTTGATTTGGATGTAAAAGAATATACAGCAGGACTTTGGAAAATTGTGGGGTTAAGTAAATATTTGGAAACTCGGAGGACTTAAAACATTACTATAATTAATTCAAAATTCCTTATTTGGAATACGTTTTTGATATTTTGTTCCGTCACAGATATTTATTTTAAATGATTTTCCAGTAGATCTAATATCGTTGCAAATGTTTTTGTAAGAATCTTGATAATTCTAATCATTAACAACTGAAAACCCACAAGAGCAGCTCTCTTCAAGTCTCAAAGAACACAAAACCTGTTCGACGAAATGTCTCACAGAAAATGACGTTCTTCCGGAGGTTTATTCCCTTTGGTAAACACTTTCACCCACACATTCAAATTCAGAATCGTAGTCTTGTCAATGTAAAACTCAAGTGGGTAAAGGACAACAATCTTGATTCCGTAGTTTCCAGCAGCGTACAACTCAAAGCTACTTGTACCCTCATTTCTCTTATTGCATCGCACCCTGATTTCGCTCTCCCCATTTATTGCCTCTCTAGACATCGTGGGCAACTAAGTCTCCCTTCAGACCTAAAACTCTCCACTTTTATTCGCCGTTACCCCAACATTTTTAAAGAATTTTATCGTCCTGATTCTCGAGGTACCCCTGTTCCGTGGTACGAATTGACCCCCGAGGCATTGGATGTTCACGATCAAGAAATGGGTTTTATTTATAATGATTGTAATGTTGATATTACGAACAGGCTGCAGAAGTTGCTTATGCTTACGAAAGATAGATTACTCCCTCTGCAAACCATTGATCAGCTGAGGTGGGACTTGGGGTTGCCATATGATTACGAGAGCACGTTAATTGCCAAGCTTCCGGAGTTGTTTTCTTTCGTGAAACTCCCCGATGAGCGTGTGGGATTGAAGCTGTTAACTTGGGATGATAGTTTGGCGGTGTCTCATTTGGAGCTAAGGAATTCAAATCGTGTGGACCAGGATGAAGAATTGGCGTTTCCTATTAGTTTCACGAGAGGTTTTGGGCTGAAAAAGAAGTGCATGGAGTGGTTAAATGAGTGGCAAAAGTTACCTTACACTAGTCCTTATGTCGACTCTTCGCATTTGGATCCAAGAACGGATATTTCTGAAAAGAGGATTGTTGGGATGTTTCACGAGCTTCTGAACCTTACATTGCTTCGGAAGATAGAGAGGAAGAATGTGAGTAATCTGCGTAAGCCATTGGCAATGCATCAAAAATTTACTAAGGTGTTTGAAAGGCATCCGGGGATTTTTTACATATCAATGAAGGGGGATACTCAGACTGTTGTTCTTAGAGAGGCTTATGATCGCGGTCAACTCATTGAGAAGCATCCGTTGGCTGATATTCGAGAAAAGTATGTTTTAATGATGAAGCAAGGATTTTTAGATCGAAGTAGGGGATTGTATAAGAAAGAGGGGAGGCAGATTTTTGAGGATAATTCGGTTAGAAGTCGCGAAAGAAGTGAGTACGAATTTAAGTATGAAACAGAGACGGATTGTGATTTGCTTTCGGAATATGAATCAGATGAATTTAGCAAATAAGGCTGAGTTAAATTACCCCATTGGTGTTGGTAGCCCCAGCTCAGGTCAAGAAAAATGTATCTGTGAGTATGATATCCTGAAATTTCTAGCCATGTCTCTCGATTTATATCACCAAAAATGATGTTTTCTCAATTCTATATTTATTGATCAATATCCTCCATATACTTCTTTAAAGTGAAACATAAAACTTTTCAGTATCAACATAATAGTAATAAAATAACCTATGCCAAGGAAACAAATTCAGAGTCTTTTTATAATTATGTCTTATAATTTTCTAATTTGAGAATGTGGAGATTAAAAGCGACTGCTTGTTTCCCTATTAAATGCAATATAACCGACTTTTATTCATTTGGGTTGCTTTCTTAAATATCACTTTACAACTCAAATAAGGTAATATTAGCCTTCACGAAAAAAGAAAAAAATTCAAGTTATTCACACTTTTAGAAATAGCCTAAAAATGTATCTCTAACCATTGATGCATAGTTGCATACGTGTCAGTGAGGCTGTAGTCTGAGATTTTGGGTTCAGTTTCATTAATGTGGGTTTTTCTAATTTTAATATTAGTATTCTTATTAGTTATTCTTTGTACTTTGAATTAATTGAATTGATTATGATGTAATGATGATATATTGTTGGATAAATTCATACATATGATATAATGATAATGTATTGATGTATTTACCATGTGAAAAACACCATTGATGCAAACGTTAAACTTAATTCAACAATTTGCTAGCGGTTGTGATATGGGTAGTGCAAAAGAAAAGGAAATTGAAGCTTAGCAAATTTTGGTATATATTAGGTAACAAATTGGAGCATTATTTAAAATTCTATCTTTCTTATACAAAGTGAACAAACAAATACAAAGAATAGACTATAACAGTTATAAAATACAAGGATGTTTAGTGAAATCAATATTATATCATGAGATCAATAACACTAAATCAAAATTATTTGATTATAATCAAATTACAATGAAATCAACTATCAAATAAAATTAAGAAGAAACCACACTAGCCAGGAATATACGACTACAATATTTGTATCCAAATTCCATGGTCTCTATTGACTAGAAATTGAAATATAATACATAACCAAAAGTTCCAATTTTCACCCACAAATCCGTGGTACAGTCCAAGTTCTACTACTCAAATTCCTTTCATCGCCAAAGGAGTTTGCCATGTAATTCTTCCAGTCATCAATCACCATTTTAATATCATGAATTTTGTTTTCCAACCCAACACAACAATTTGCATGCATTGTGATTACAAGATCCAAATCTTTACTAGGTTGGCAAAACCCACTAAAATAAGCAGTATCCAAGAACCTCATTTTCAACCCGATTTCTTTGATAAACGGGTCGAATTTTATCATGTTCAACACATCTTGATCGTGTTTTCCTGGGAAATAATCTTTTCCTGTGTACCAAAATTTGTAGAATTGGATTGTTCGGTTGTTCGATTTGACATAATTGAAACCTCCATTTGGTAAATTATTTAAGTCTGTATAGTTGTACCAATAGTGATCACATGCAATTTGAAAGTCACCATCTGGATAAAATCTCTGAAATGGATCTCTCAGCCACATTACATCAGCATCCTGAAAATGGTTGGATTTTTATTCTTTGGATGTTAATAAGTTTTTCAAAACTCTATTTTATATTAAAATTCGAATTTTATTGATCATATTTAATAAATACTTCGTTGAAGAAAATTTAATATTAGCAGAAATAGTCTTTGCCAATGAGATTTAACTCAATCTCTCGAGGCCAAGTTTCAGTACATATTGGCCCAGTGTTTGGCCCAACTGAAACCATGCATGCAACATTAGTTGGAAACTTGGAATTAATTTAATCCCGGTAAATGAGTCAGCCAAAAGGCCCAAAACCAATGAAATAATTTGCAGAATTTTAATATTATCACTTATAGAGAAATTTCTTTCGATATTAAAAATATATAGATATGTATAAAGTAACGTACCGTAAAAATGAAATTGTACCCCAATTTAAGAACGGTTGCTAGAAAATCGATCCTTCTCCACATCATCTTCAAATAATCCTCGCTCATAAAATGTGCTTCGCCCGAAAAGTCTAAATCCTCGGTGGTTAGGGCATAACAATGCAAATGCACCTCTAAGCAACGAAAATATGCCTTTTGGTCTAATGCCACAGCGACCACATGTTTCAAAAGAGATTCCGTTTGGTTTCCAATTTTGAAGCTTTCTATGAATAGATCGAATATGGAATTTGGTTCTGTCCATGCTGCATTTAGAGTTGTAATTATCACCGTTTTATTATCCTTCATGCTTGCTTTTTTCAGTATTCTCTCCAAATTATTTTCTTCATTAGCCTTGACAAATGTAAATAATTAGTCAAAATTAATAGTATATAATTGAGAGATCGAACATGAGATTATTGGATTGATGGAGTCGTCAGAGTCAAATTAATCTCATTTATTTTCTTCTTTGTGAGTTACGTATATATAGCTATATATATAATATATGCTTACTAGAAAATTAGCGGCGGAATATTTGTTGTATGAAAAGTTGAAGGAATAGAATTGGAAAAAATAATTTTGAAACCGCACGAGGCACGCCACAATAGTGAATAATAATACTGCTCTAAAGAAATGGCTATGGAACAAGCTCATGACATGACGCTGCAGGTTGTACTTCTTCTCATCATCATCCGGATCCGGATCCGGGTGCTTCTTCTTTTCATGACGCGGATGATCACCACCGTCAAAATCAATTTGGCTGCTTTTGCTGGCCATAATATACATATAATTCTCTAACTACATGCATGTTAATTAATTAGTTTCAGGAATGGAAGTAATTAATGAAAGTACCTTCTTCAGCATTAATCTTTTTCTAACTATACTTAGTATGCACAATATTGGCCTCCAATTTGCTAGCTCCCTAATTATTATGTGAGGCATTTCTTGTGCCACGTGTTAATTTACTCATTTTTCGTTAAAAAAAACTAAACTAGCTAGGATTTTCTATATATCATGGCCCCCTCCATTCTTCTTAATTATCTAACCCACCCGGCCCCTTACTTAGCTAGTTTTAAGGGCTTCAATGCAACATTAACCAACCCATGGACTTGTGTGAAATTAATTAATTAATTAAGAAAAGCCTACTCACCAACAAACAAGAATTAATTAATTAATTAATTAATGAGATTAATTATCTCCAGCTACCAATTCAATTGGTTAATTAATTTGTCCCCAGTAAGCTAGTAAGAGTGCTCCGATCCCATCATCAAATATATAAATAAAGAGGGAATTGCATTTTTCATACCAAACCTTTACCTACTTTATACATTTCATACCATACCTTTCAGAATGACACATTTCATACCAAAATCAATCAACCTTTTTCAATTTTCATACCGCCGTTAAATTTTGGACGGAAATGGACACGTGCGCCGCACGTGTCCGTTAAGTCACAATTTTGAATTCTTAGGGGGGGATATTTGCAATTGGTCAGGGGGGATTTTTGCAATTATTTTCCACCATCTCCACCACCTCCACCACCTCCACGTAATTTTCAATTTCCCGGTGACTCCGGCCACCATTAAACCTCTTCTTGGTGGCTACGGCTTCGTCTTGACCTCCTCTACAAAGATCATACACTATTTCGTTGTTTCATATCGATCCCGTCGCTTGTATTTCAAATTTACGAATTTTAGTATTTTCGGTTTTTACTCCGCCGCCGGCGGAGGAGGTCGACCCACCGTCTAATACTTAGTTCCGTTCATTCCCCTTGGTGTAACGGTTCTTTTGCCACCAACCTCATCCATTTTCATCAAGTATTGAAGAAATCCCCAATTTTTAAAATTTAGGTTACTATTCATCGTCTTCTACGTGAAGAAATCTGGAAATTTTTTTTTTCCTTTTTTTTTTTTTTTTTTTTTTCTGAGAGTTAACGGACACGTGCGGCGCACGTGTCCATTTCCGTCGAAAATTTAACGGCGGTATGAAAATTGAAAAAGGTTGATTGATTTTGGTATGAAATGTGTCATTCTGAAAGGTGTGGTATGAAATGTATAAAGTAGGTAAATGTTTGGTATGAAAAATGCAATTCCCTCTATAAATAAATATTCTTAATTCCTAGATCAATTAAACTTAATTGTTTACTCAATTCAGCGAAATCAGACTCCATTAATTAATTATGCCAACATACATATAATACGTACGAAGCTGTATTAATTAATTGGAAACAAACCCAAATGTTTCAAGTACATTTTTAATTTCATATACATTGTGGTTGAAAGAATAAGGGTTTGTTTGTTTGGCTTTTTCCAAAATTATTCATGTTTGGGAAAAGCAAAACAAACATGGTTTCTAATTTCTCAAATAAATTTATTATCTTTCAGACTACTCTCCCAAAAACCAAACAAACAACAATTTTCTTATCTTTAAACAAATCTACACAAACTCTACTTTCATTTTACATAAAGTAATCATCTCTTACACAACTTATTTCACATAACAAACATGATTTGACACAAAGTGATCTTACACATCTTAATTGGGCAGCAATATGGACTAAAATTTCTAGCAAATTTGAAAATGTGAGGTTATTTTGCAAGCCTAAAATGTTATGTGATAGAATTGTCAGCGAACATAAGCTATGGTATCAATTTTGCAATAATCTCAACTGACTTAACGCCCATGTCACCAACTTAACTCTTATTTTTAAAGACCGTACCAAATGTGGAACGATTTGTTAAATTATAGTACTAAATGTGTTGACCTCAATTTGTTTGATACCGAAAGTCGAAATTGACATAAAGCTCTATATCAAAAATGCAATTCTCTCGTTTTACTAGTTAGTTGTATTCTGCAATGTTCATACCAAGATTGATCAATATATAGGTTCCATATAATACGTACTTCGATCAAAGTGAAACTTAATTAACACTTTCAGTATCAACATAAGGAGTAGTTAAGAAGAGGAACGAGGAACATATTTTTTTTTTATATATATATATATAAAAAATTAACAAAGTAGAGGATTTTCTCCTAGCTAGTATATAATTTCCTCTTAATTAATTGTTAGGTACCGTTCTTCTTCCATGGAGTATGTGACCGAAATGAAGCAGGTCTGTAAGCATAGTGAACATATATAAATTTATTAGGAAAAAATAAAAGAAAAACATTTATCGTATGTAGTAGAGTTTGATGAAGTAATTACCCGCAACTTTGTGGAACGGACCATGAAATTGGGTGTGATATCTTCTCATTTTCTGTGAAAGAAATATACTTTTTCCAGTCCTCAAGCAATATTTTGAGATCATGAATTTTATTATCCAAACCAGCACAGCAATTTGCATGCAATGTGTATACCAAATCAAAGTTCTTGCTAGACTGGCAGAAACCTCCAAAATAAGCTGTGTCTAGAAATTTAATCTGTAATCCGATCTCTCTAACAACGGGATCGCGTTTTATCATGTTAAACGCATCTTGATCGTGTTTTGCCGAATAAATTTCTCTTGATTTGTACCAGTACTTGTAAAATTCGATCGTCTGATTACTCGATTTCACGTACATAAGACCTGTATTGGGTGCATTGTTTAAGTCCCAAGGGTTGCCTCTGAATTTGTCACATGCAACCTGGAAATGAGAATCTGGATAAAACTGTTGAAATGGATTTTGGAACCACATTATATCTGCATCCTGCATCATATTACATATATATATAAAGAGCATATCAATATTTTTGCTACAACAATATACAAAATTTTATTTCTTGTCCTATTTAATTCAAATTTTATATTGACTCGGGGTCCAGCATCCTTTGACCCGAAAACTGAGACAATCATATGAAATCTTAATTAACTCTTATGGAGAATATTCCATGGGATCAAAAGTGCAATAGTCAAAGTATTGGACTAAACGTGCAGTTTCATAAAGTGGGGGATCAAATTAAAGTGGACGTCTAGTTTTTAGGCTAGTTTAGAATAAATAATCCTCATGCTTAATTACAACCAGATTTAGTTTGATTTATATTTACACAAACCACATTAATTAATCGATCCACATATATGCTAATTGATAATCATATTTTGTTTCAAGATCTATTAGTATGTACAATATTTCTACTGATCGAGCTTAATTAATTAATCATAAATAAATAGTAATATATACATATACATGACTGATCGATTAATTAATAAACTTGAGAGATCGAGAAATGTATGTATATACCGTGAAAACGAAACTATATCCAGTTTCAAGAACCGTTTGCAGAAAATCAATCTTCCTCCACACAATTTTTAAGTAGTCTGCGGACATGAAATGAGCCTCACCGGAGAAATCGACCCCTTGGGTTTTCAGAAAATAGCAATTGAGATGTAAACCTAAGCAATGATCGAAAGCCTTTTGGTCCAAAGCAACAACTATTAGATGTTTAAGAAGGCCAATTGTTTGATTTCCAACTCTAAAGCTCTCAAGAAAGAGATCAAATATTGAATCCTTTTCAATCCATGCTTGGTTTAATGGACTTAATATCACAGTTTTGTCTGGCATTGCAGCCCTTTTCAGTAATTGCTCTAACCCGAGCTCTTCCATTCCCTGGAGAAAATTAAGTAAATGGTCTTAATTGTTTGATGAAACATATATAATAGATCGAAGTAGTATTTGTTAAGCAATGATCGATATATCTTGTACTTACTGTTACCGCAGTAGAATTGTATGCATGGGAAAAAGTGAAGTTGTAGAAAGACGTTGGCAAAAACTGGAAAGGGCTCCCGGCGGCGCCGCCTTGATTAAAAAGCACAAAGCAAGCTATAGTAACGAGAGTGAATAACAGCACGGCTTTAAAGAGGTGGCGGAAGAAGTAACGGTACTGCAGGTTCTGGTCGAAGCTGTCTCCTCCTGGCTTTGGCTTTGGCGGCGATATATTATGGGCGTCGCCTTTGATTATATCAATACTCACACCATCTAAATCCATATGTGGTGGTACTTACTGTAAATTACTTACTAATTTTAATAAATAAATAATGGAATTTCTTAATTAAGTTAGTTTGTACGTAGTCTTTTCCTTGAATTAACTTAATTATATACGAATTGGCAAGGGTAGAATATTATTCCGTAGACTTTTAGTGCACATGGCCGTATCCTATTTCTCCTCTAATAGTCTTCTAATTGACGAGTTTAGTATACAATTTTTATGTGTGATTAACACGTCTAGTCTAGGTTCCAAGTTGTTGGGTTGACATACGGTAATTAATGAATTTATTTTTATTTGGAAGTTATTTAGTTTAGACGTATTCATGAGTCGACTTAATTACTTTTTTGCAAAAGGGTAAATTGCACTTTACCTTCCTCAAGTATAAGGTGGATATATAATAACACTTCAATCTTTAACTATTCCACATAAGTACAAAATACCCCATCGAATTATTAAATTTATCAAAACACACATTGTTATTCCAACCGTTAATTAGAAAGATTGTGAAATCATTTGGATTGGTAAAATGTATTTTTAGCCTTTTAATTTTCACTATGTGGCCATGTTGAGTTTACTTTTTTTTCCTCGTTAAGCAGTTTTGGTCCTTTAGTTGTTTTAATTTATAATTTTAAGACATTAGGCGGCAAATTTAACTCTTTAATATTTTATCGTTTGTAAATTTAGGACATCTGACTGCAATTTCAATCTATTGCCCTCGGTATTCAAAAAAATTCATCAAAATTTGTCATTGCGGCAAATTTTACAAATTTCTCAGCCTAAAAAATAATAGGGTAACCATGCCAACAAACACACATTATGATAAAAAATTTAAAAAAAAACCTTTTTATCATCACTCATGTAACAATTTATGTAGCACACGATCGAACAGACCATATATATGTCATGACTTACTTTTGATCAGATATATTGGATTAATAGTACCAAAAAAAAAAAAAAGATATATTGGATTAATATAATTTAAATAAATGGAAAACAGAAAACCAAAAATATTATTATTGGCTACTTAAAATAGAGGAGTTTCACCCTATCAGAGCCAATAATTTGAATATGACCGAATCGAATTCAAATCTCATATACTAATTGCTATTAACGTACTCAAATCTTTTTACAGGTTGCAATAATAATAAAATAATTGATTTTTCAGCCGCATAATCCGTGGACCAGTTGAAGACGTGTTACTCACTAATCACCATTTTAATATCACAAATCCTGCTACAAGACGTGTAAGTTAAAACAAATTTAATAGTGACCGAAAACCAGTGTTTTTAAAACCGGACCGGTCATTGAACCGGAAGTCCTACTGATTACTGGTTCGATCGGTTAGATCGGGTCGACCACTGGTTCGATCGGTATAACCGGTGTGACTTTATTATTATGTAATATTTATATATATATTTTTAGATTATCTAAACTACAATTATAATTCAAAAAATTATCATTCTTTGTCAATATAAATTTTTATTGTTTCATGCAAATAATCAAAATGTCTTAAAAATTAAGATCAATGTCAAAAATATAAATCTCAAGTATCCCTCAAAGATACATACATTCAAAATAAGACAACAAAATTAAAAGTTCATCACATTTTCAAAGTTTTGGCTTGTTCATTTGGGTTCTATTGTTGTAACTTGATGTGTATATGGTAATTGATTTGCATAATTTCATACACAAAATAATATTATTCACAATAATGAGAAAATGGTTATGTACTTCTTTATGTAAAAAACATTGTAATATTGCATTGATTGTTCCTCATCTTGTTAAAACACTAAAATAATGAATGTTATTCCAATTAAAGTATATAAATGTAATTCTATTAAATGTTAAACAAGAGTTCAAATAAATAATAATAACAAAAAATCTCTAAATTTAAAAAAAAAAAAAAAAAAAATTTAAGTGAATCACTGGTTCACTGGTTTTACCGGTTTTGGAGCTGGTTTTACCGGTTCGAACTGGTTAATTAGGAGAGTGGTTTTTAGGGGTAAATCGGACCGGATTGGGGACCGGTTAGCGGCTAAACCGGGCCAACCGGCCGGTCCGGTCCGGTTTTAAAAACACTGCCGAAAACTACTCAATGATCGATCGAGCAGCCATAATTGAACAATTACAAAAGTCTTATTTGGAAAACGTGAATTAATTAACTCTTATGCAAGAACACTTTCATCTTCATATATCTAAATTTTAAGTAGAATTCGTGACACAACCATCATTCATCTTCATATCTTAAATCCGGTTGGTTAAGCCCTTTGGTGGTTTATATGCAACAATTTACCCCTTTTGTTGTTGAGAAAATCACACTTTTCCCCCTAGACTTCAATTTTTTACACTGTCTACCCATAACTTATATTATTATTGCATTTTCCCCCATGAACTCTTTTCCGATCACTTTTTCGGCCAAAGAGTTCAAGGGAAAAGTGCAACACAAAGGTTCAAGATGGAAAGTGCAATAAGGGTGTAAATTAGGGTTGAAAGTGCAACTTAAATGTAAGTTTAGGGGGGCAAAACTCAATTTTAAGCAACTATTTATAATTTAAAGCGCAAAAAACATGGAATTTTAAGAATTATATATAATTATGATAAGATTTATAATACAGAGAAAAGCAAAAACTTTAGAGTGGAGATGGGTATAAAATCGAGCATACACTATACTTTCATGTTTATGTATATCTAGCAAGTTATACATTACATTGTTCAAATGAGGTTTCAAGTTGTTAAAATCTTAAAAAAAAATTAAAAATTGACAATCTGAAATCGTGGATTTTGTAGTTCATAATTATATATCATTTGAAGAATAAAGATCAGATAAACTTATTAATTATAGAAGAAAAGTAATACTTCCAATAAAAAATGCACTTTCCCCCTTGAACTTATAGTTGAGTTGCACTTTCCTCCCTGAACTTACACTCTTCTTGCACTTTCCACCCTCAACTTTTGTGTTGCACTTTCCCCCCTACACTCTTTGGCCGGGAAAGTGCTCGGAAAAGAGTTCAAGGGGAAAAGTGCAACATTAATGTAAGTTCAGAATGGATGGTGCAAAAAAATGAAGTTTAGGGGGGAAAGTGCAATTTTCTCTTTATTATTTATGTTTAGCAATTTATCCCTATGCAACTTCAATATTTTAGGGCTTGTTTGTTTGGCGTTTCCCAAAAAATTTTCGTGTTTGGGAAATGCCAAACAAACATGTTTTCTATTTTCCGAAATAAATTTTCCATCCATTACTTTTCTCAAACTACTCTCTCAAAAGCCAAACAAACAACAATTTTCTTATCTCTAAACAAAACCTACACAAACTCTACTTTGATACGACATAAAGTAACCTATCTCTTACACAATTTATCTCACATAACAAACATGATTTGACATAAAGTCTTACACATCTTATACATACAACCCAACTCTTCCAAAAAAACCTACACCTAGTTTATTTTTCAAACCACTCTCTCAAAATCCAAACAAACAACATTACGCAAATCGAGATTATTTCACAAATCTCCACTACTCTCCCAAACTACTTTCCCAAATGCCAAACAAACAGGCCCTTAGTCTTCCTTCAAGTACAATTTTTAATTTCATATATATTGTGGGTGAAAGAATTAATGTACATTGATGTTTTATGTGTTAATATATATCACGAGGAGATTGACGAGAATTAGCCCTAGCCTAAACTGCAAACATAGAAATTGTTAATTCTATAACCTAGCTAGCACATGTACTAAGAATTCTTACCCACACCGGGTTTGGCCGAACCCAAAGTAACTACAAGGCAAGTGTAATACACTTGCTTTGGGATTAGATGTAACTCCCAGGAGAGTGACCAATCACAAAGCAAGTGCAATACACTTGCTTGGTGGTTGGATGGGTTTGGCCTTAGCCAGACTTGAACAAGAATTTTCCCATGTACTAATTAGTTATTGTAATAAATTAATTACTATTTCGTTCAAACTTATACTACCTTCGGAATTGTTTCTGCATATTAAACTAATTAAGTTCAAACGATTTGCTAGCAAATGTGACACCTGGGTAATGCACAAGCAGAAATTAAATTACAGTAGCAAATTTGGCTAATATTTGATAATATTATTTAAAAATAATCTAATACAAAGCCAATAGCTAGGGGATCAGTAGAAAGGATTATAACAGTTGCAGAAGATGTGGATGCATCATGCACGGTATGATAGTGTCGCACAAAAAAAGTCCATGTCCAATTTGAGACTTTTAATTATCTCCTCTTGTTAATTGCATTCTTCTTCCTCGGACTATATGGCCGCCGAAATGAAGCAGGACTGCAACGTAATATAATCAAATTAAAAACAAAAATGTACGTTTTAATCCAAAGAGAGCAACATTGATACAAATTAAATGAGTATTTTTACTTGTAAACTTTGAGGTAAATTTATTGGCCATAAATAAAATATGTGGGACAAACTTTAGCAGCAATATATAACTATATGACTAATTATGCAAATTTTCCATCAACTTTCCGCCTGAAATTGATTTTTCCGTTCAAAAATTGACAGAAATACCAAATGTGTCGAGGACAGTTAACATATGGTACCAAATATGTATGTTTTTAAAGTTATGATACCGTAACCTTAAAGTAGGATTACTTGTGGTATCAAAAGTGAAATTCTCTCGTAAGGAAAAACTAGAGATTTTTGTTAATCATAGATGGTTGATGAAATTTTACCCGCAATATTGTGGCACAGACCATGTTGTTGGTTGGGATCTCCTTTCGCTTTCAGACAAGGACATATATTTTCTCCAATCCTCAAGCATGATTTTGAGATCATGTATTTTGTTATCCAAGCCAATACAACAATTTGAATGCATCGTGCAAACCAAATTCAAATCTTTGCTTGGCTGACAAAACCCTCCAAAATAAACCGTATCCAAAAACTTGATTTCTACTCCAATATTTTTTCGAACAAATGGATCAAATTTGATCCTGTTAAGTACGTCTTGTTCATTTTTCCTTGGATCAACTTCTCGTGATTTTATCCAAAATTTGTAGAACTCAATTGTTTGATTGCTTGATTTTACATAGATAAAGCCTCCATTAGGTGCATTTTTCATGTCCCAAGGATTGCCATTAAATTTGTCACAAGCAATTTGGAAGTTGGTATCTAATTGAAAATGTGGGAAGGGATTTCGGAACCACATAATGTCTGCATCCTGTATCAAGAAACGAATAACAATTAGATATATATGAGTATTATGTAGTACAAAAGAATATTACAGTATATAAATACTAATTCAAAATGTGTGTAGGCTAGACATGTACTTATAGAATATTCTGCGTGAGATTTATAATTAGTTCCTTTTGTGTTTAGAAAAGGAAAAAGTGTACCGTGAAAATAAAATTGTATCCTGTTTCAACAACTTGTCGCAAAAAATCAGTCCTTTTCCACATCATCTCCAAGTAATCTGGCGTCATATATTGAGTCTCTCCGGAAAAATCAACGCCTTTGATCCTTAACAAATAACAGTGCAAATTTAACTTTAAACAATGATTGAATGCTTTCCTATCAACAGCAACAACCACCAAATGTTTAAGAAGCCAAAGTGTATTATCTCCAATTTTAAAGCTCTCAAGAAAAAGATCAAAGATAGAATCTGGTTCAATCCATGCTTCATTTAAGGTGGTTAAAATCACAGTTTTGTTTGGCATAGCTGCCCTTTCCAAAACTTGCTCCAAACTTAGCTCTCCAGTACTATTGCCGCCCTGTAATGAAATCCATATGATGAACAAACTCATGAGTTGTTTATGGGGTAAAAATACCTTCCATGTATATATATTTGAAAGAACATACCAATTAAATGTTTGGCAACGTACCTAGCTCATAACATAGACGCAGAATTGAAATTCTTTGTCTGAAAAGATTATTTTGTGCATCATTTGTACAAATGACACAACAATAATAATATATTTAAGGGAAAAAAATACAAACACAAACTAGATGAGTTAGAACATTAATTAATTCAACTTACTAGAATATTAGCGGAATTGTTGAGTTGATGATTGGAAAAGCTACAGGAATAGACATAGGTTTGATACCGCACGAGGCACGCCACAGTAATAATAGTGAAAAGCAGTACTACAAGGCTATGGAAGAAGTAACGGTGGTGGTGCTTCTTCTCATCATTAGGGTTCAACCGCGGACCACCACCGTCAAAATCATCCGGCTTAATTTGGCTGCTTTTGCTGGCCATAATATATATATATATATATATATATATATATATATATATATATATATATATATATATATATATATATATTCTCGAACTAGCTATCTCATCAATCTAGCTATATAGAGTTAATTATGTTTCTGATTATATTTATCATGCATAGTGTAATGCGCGCAATTAATATATATACTCACCTGGACAATGTTTAGATTCTTGATTTTAGTGCAAATAGTAATCATTAGTAACATGTTAATTTGGTTGCTTGGTAAATCAACAAGTAGTAACAATGAAGAAAAATCAACTAGCTAGGTGTACAATGAATCTACTTTAATTTCATACACAAACAAACAATTTCACATACCCCACAAATTAATAAGGGTATTTATGACATTTTATTTTTGTGTTATATAAGGTAGAGTACTGCTATTCTAACAGCCTTCAATCGGCTGTACATGGCTTTTTTTTCTTTTTTTTCTTTTTTTTCTTGTCATTTATAAATTTTAATGTATATAAAAAAAATTAATTATATGACACATAAATAATTATCAAGAAAATATAAATCCTATTTATAAATATTAAACCTTAACCTTGAAATTCTAAACCCTAAACCTATTAAACAAGTAGTAGGTAATATAATTAATTTTTAAAGTCTAAAATTTGACCGTACAAAAGACTGTAAAGTTTGGGCTGTCATATAATCATTTCCCTATAAGGTAATCTTTTTACTAATATTTAAATTGGATCTCAAACGAGACTATTAGAGGAGGGGATTAATGCATTTTTGGTGTCACAACTATAGCCCACTGGCGTTTCTACCCCGTAACTTTCGGGCTGGCACATTTGGTGCCACAACTTTAACATCAGTGGCAATTTTGGTGCCAATTGAGGCCCGATTTTAAAATTGGCCCGAAATTCCTCCATATGCGGTCCATGTGATTTAGTAATATATCAAAATTGACCATTCAACGTCTTTTTCAATAAAAAAAAAATACCAAAATGTAAAATCCTAACTTTTCCTATAAAATTCACCAAACATTCCCTTAATTAAATTGTTACCCGCTTTCTTATTCTTCCCAAAATAAAAACATCCAAGTAGCCTAGTTCTTGGTGGGTGGAATTTTTTTTTCATGAAAAATGTGTTGAATGGTCGAAATCCCCAATTTTCATGTCACATGGCCCGTACATGGGGGAATTTCGGGCCAATTCCAAAATTGGGCCTCAAATGGCACCAAAATTGCCACTGATGTTGAAGTTGTGGCACCAAATGTGCCAGCCCGAAAAGTTACGGGGTAAAAATGCCAGTGGGCTATAGTTGTGGCACCAAAAATGCAATAATCCCATTAGAGGAGGGAGATTCAAAGAATATCAAATTTAAAAAGTATATTGCAGATTGATCAAGTCAAATTTTAAATGGCATAATATAAAAATAATTTGTTAGATCATCTTTTTATTTTACTATGCATAAATTAATACACTTGAATCAACGATCTTGCCCCTTCACATGTAACGGGCACATGACCAAATAGACCGGAAAATGTCATCTCCGCTGCACTCAGGGGGTTTTCAGCGAGTATTAATATACATGAGTTGGGTAACTGCGATTTTCAAAAAATAGAAGGGAAAGTGCAAAAAGGTTTCAGGGATAGGGGGCAAAGTGCTGTTTCCCCTATTTTAGACCTGGTCAAACAAAGTTTGCAAGTTTGAGTATATACCGGATAAATTAAATAAATATTTGACATTTTTTCAGCTTCTTAAAACACTAGTCTCGTATTTAAATTCTTCGGGGTGGCATAATTAGTCAGCATCTAGAACTGAGTGTTGGAATTTTGGACTATTATAAATGCATGTTTTGCAAACCCAATGTCAATATATTTAGCGATAAAACCTATGTGTAGAGACTAGAGAGATATGTATAATCTATATATATACACATATTTATTACATATATTATTTATTATTATTATTATTATTATTATTATTATTATTATTATTATTATTATGTATAATCAACCTAATTATAGCTCTTCAAAATTTAAAGTTACCAAAATTTATTCCAAAAAACACATTTGGTACCAAGCTTTTTTCAAAAACACATTTCATACCATGATTCACAAAATCTTGACACATTTAGTTTTGACGTCAATTTTCAGACGAAATTCAGCACGTGCCGCTCATGTGCCCGTTAAATTGACAATTGGATGGATAATATGCACGGGTTTTAAAGACCCACACATGAACGACACGTGCTAAATTTCGTCTGAAAATTGACGGCAAAACTAATGTGTCAAGATTGTGTGAATCATGGTATGTAATGTGTTTTTTGAAAAAACTTGGTACCAAATATATTTTTTAGATTAAAATTTGGTATCAAAAATATTTTTCCCTCTATGTATAATCTATATCTATACACATATTTATTACATATATTATTTATTATTATTATTATTATTATTATTATTATGTATAATCAACCTAATTATAGCTCTTCAAAATTTAAAGTTAAACCCAATCTCCATTCAAAATCAAATTTGGACTGAATATATATGGCCTAATTTACACCCTAATTAAATCCACCTAACAGTAAAAGCGAGTGTGGTCAAACAAAAAATAAAATGGTGGGTGAAGGAGTGCCGAAAAATTAGTTTGATTCCCAGTTCTACACGTAATTGATTATTTTACTTTCTTTTTTTTTTTTTTTTTTTTTTTTTTTTTTTTTTTTGTTAACCCAGGTTGAGTCCTGGACCACTCATCACTGTCCTCTCAGCAATGTGCGGAAGTAAATCGCGGGATGTGCCTGAGTTGGTCAGGGTTTGTTCACTCTTTATACTCCTGGCCCCCAAGGGAGCCTACTACCATGGAACTTACAACACCAAGCTGCTCCATCCTCCCTTAAAGATTTTACAACACTTGACTGCTCCTCCCAGGATTCGAACTCCCCACCCTGGGGGAGTGAGCCCCGGAGTTCACCTCCTTTACCAACTGAGCTGTGCCCCGGGAGGCTATTTTACTTTCTTTTGTAAAAGGACATATATATGTTGGAAGAAAAAGTTAGGTTTTCTGCCTTCTTATATTTATTCCAAAAAATATATTTAACGGAAACTACTACTAAATACAAAGAACACGTATTAGTGGAGAATTTTACTACATTGGAAAATTTAAAGGATAGTTACGTAGCAAAACACACAATGACATTAATATTAGAAGTACTTACATAGTTATATTTTAATAATTATCAATATAATCTTATCGATAGATGCCATTAAAAGGGTGAATAGCTAGATAGATCACTAAAAGACTTTACGTATTCAAACGAAAATCAACCCAACAATGGGCTAAATGCTTCAACACATTTATAAATACTAGAAATGTGAACATACGTTACGTTATACGTAGTTACATGAAGGACGGCAAATTTTCATAAATAATGTGTCAAAAGTATGATAGTAGTTGATATTGTGCTATGTTGATGTGAGAAATCATAACAAACATTGAGGTATGATCATTTAATGCAATAATTTTATCATTTGAAAAAAAAAAATTAGAAAGTTAGTTTTAGCAGCTAATATAACTTAATAATAATATTTGTTAGTTAGTAGATAGAAAATAAATGTAAATAATATAATAAGATAATAAAAGTAAAATTCAAATCAATAACGAAGAAACAATAAACAAAATCATCAGGTGATGTATGTCATATGCAAGATGAGTATGACATGTATAATTATCATACGTGCCGAATATGTATTTGTCACATCACGAGTATGCCAATAATAAAATCGAAAAAAATGAATTCAGTGAAGACGGGTGATTATTATATTTTAATTCATTATTTCTTCTTACATTGATCGCTATTTGATTAATTTTTTCAGTTGTTCAGTTAAAGTAGAAATTAAATCTTATAATAATTTTAAAATCACACGCAAAATTAGCTAAACACGAAAGTTATGTCGTCCTATCTTAATGTATCACAAGACCAAGAATCTCAATTCATACCCAATTTGAATAAACGGGTCAAATTTTAACCCGTAATTAACCTCAAGGGCCAAGAACGTTCTTAAAGGTTGAACCTCAGAAACACAGGGCCAAGTTTAGATGAGACATTGGCCCAGTAATTAACCCAACTTTATTTGGAATCATTTTAATAATATATTAAAACAGGTAAAAAAGGTCAGTCAGAAGGCCCAAACCCACTAAAATTTCCTGAAGCAGTGATAGTGTGATACCATTCCATCCACAACATCGGAAAACATGACTTCACTAATTGACTTATAGTTATCAATAATAAATTAAATATAAATATATAAGCCTTAAAATAGAAAAATTGATAGGTCACAAAGTTCCATAGACACTGGACAGATATTTCCACTATAACTTGTAAGAATAGTAGAATACAGAATAAACCAGCAAGATCGATGAAAATGAATAATTTTGTTAGAACTCAAATTATGAACGGTGAATTGATGTAATAATAAGAAAAATAATTTAATCATGTATGAAATATCAGAGAAGATCTGATTGAGTTACTATACTTACAATATTCTTAATTAATAGAGTAAAAACTATGGTAATTAAGGAATTCAAAATTAATTTATGGTATTTTATTGGGAGCTAGAGGCAAATTATATAGTACATACATATAATTAATGTTCAAAATGATTAAAACGAGATGTTTAGAGAAAATTAATCACAATACCATGCACGTGCAAGAAAAGTGTAGTGTATAAAATTAATATATAATCTGTGACAAATTAAGGACTTGCTAGCGCGTGATTCCATTTCCTCAATTACTTATAATTAATTAATTAACAGCTAGCTAGGCTGCAGTGCAGGCACCATGAACTCAAATTGTGTAAGCAGCCGCCGCGGCCAAATATGGCCACCCAAGTCCGGTGGAGGCAATCTTAATCACGATCAGATTAACCGTGGTTACTTCAGAGTCCTGGTCTTATTTATTTTGGTTACGTTAGCTTGCTTCATGTTTTCTAATAATCTCTCGGGGAAATGTTTCCGATTTTTACCAAGCTCTTTCTACAACATCTCATTTTCTCGTTCCGACAATTCTAATGTCTATGCAGTAAGCTAGTCAAATTATATATTTAATTTACTAAGCTTATCTTATCTTTCAAGTTTAATTTCAACCATGGTCTATAATGAAGTATTTTTAATTTTGATGACTAATTATATATACTTGTATTTAATTAATTTCATTTTTTTTGGGTCAAGGGCAAGGCTAATGATGAAAATAGCTTGGGGAGTATACTGAAAAAAGCAAGCATGAAGGATAATAAAACAGTGATAATCACAACTCTAAATGCAGCATGGACAGAACAAAATTCCGTATTTGATCTATTTCTTGAAAGCTTCAGAATTGGAAACCAAACGGAAAGTCTTTTGAAACATGTGGTGGTTGTGGCATTGGACCAAAAGGCATATTCTCGTTGCTTAGAGGCGCATTTGCATTGCTATGCCCTAACCATTGCCGGCTTAGATCATTCTTCCGGCCAGGCACATTTTATGAGCAAGGATTATTTGAAGATGATGTGGAGAAGGATTGATTTTCTACGTACTGTTCTTGAATTGGGGTACGACTTCGTTTTTACGGTACGTTATTCTTTCTACTTCTACTTTCTTTTGTTTGTAATGCCCAATTAGATATTTATTTATCTATTTTAAGAAAATGTAATGACAATTTGTCATAATTCTTCTAGCATTAATGTAAAGCTTATTGGTCAAACTTGACCTTAATTTGAACTTATCTCTTGATTTTGATATTCTAGGATGCAGATGTAATGTGGCTAAGAAATCCATTTCCAAGATTTTATCAAGATGGAGATTTTCAAATCTCATGTGATCGATATCGCTACAACTCTACATACTTAAACAATTCACCAAATGGAGGTTTCAATTATGTCAAAGCAAACAATAGAACAGTCCAATTCTACAAATTTTGGTACACGGGAAGAGATTATTTCCCAGGAAAACACGATCAAGATGTGTTGGACATGATAAAATTCAATCCGTTTATTAAAGAAATCGGGTTGAAAATGAGGTTCTTGGATACCGCTTATTTTGGTGGGTTTTGCCAACCTAGTAAAGATTTGGATCTTGTGATAACAATGCACGCAAATTGCTGTAGTAGGTTGGAAAGCAAAATTCATGATATTAAAATGGTGATTGAGGACTGGAAGAAATACATGGCATTGCCTTTACGTGATGAAAGGAATTTGAGTCCTAGAACTTGGACTCTAAAACGGATTTGTTCATATGGGTAAAAAAATTGAGTGTTTGAATGATATTTTGCATGTGTACATTAATTCGCAATAAGACAACGGATATATTGTTGATCTCAATTTGGCAAAATTATATTTCCTCTTTAATTTCTTATTGATTTAATATTTTGATGAGATTTACGATTTTTTCCTTCATATATAGCACATCTACTAATTTATTTCTAGTAATTAAAGTTAATCTTTTTTTCAAAATTTCCCTATTTATTGTTTCTGCATCGTTATTATATTAATTAGATAATTTAAATAGATCCATATAATAATGCATAACGAAGTAATTAAGAATCGAAAAATTAGATATAAAATAGCCTAAAAATGTATTTCTAACCATTGATGCATAGTTGCATACGTTGACGTGAGGCCATAGCCAGAGATTCTAGGTTAAGTTTCATTAGTGTGGGTTTTTATAATTTTAGTATTATAATTCTTATTAGTTAGTCTTTATACTTTGAATTAACTGAATTGATTATGATGTATTTACCATCTTAATTAAAAAACACCATTGATTGCAAACGAGTTCAACAATTCGGTAGCTCTTATGATATGGGTAGTGCAAAAAAAAAAAAAAAATTGTAGCTTAATAAAATTATTTAATTATAATCAAATTACAAAATCAACTATCAAATAAAATTAAGAAGAAATCACAAATTGTACGACTACATATAATTTGGAATTAGTTTTTGTAACCAAGTTCCATGGTCTCTATTGACTAGAAACATCTTCAATCATTTCGTATTGCAAATATATATACAACCGAAAATTCCAATTTTCACCCACAAATCCGTGGTACAGTCCAAGTTCTACTACTCAAATTCCTTTCTTCACCAAATGATTTTGCCATGTAATTCTTCCAGTCATCAATCACCATCTTAATATCATGGATTTTGTTTTCCAACCCAATACAACAATTTGCATGCATTGTGATTACAAGATCCAAATCTTTGCTTGGCTCACAAAACCCACCAAAATAAGCAGTATCCAAGAACCTCATTTCCAACCCGATTTCTTTAATAAACGGGTCGAATTTTATCATGTTCAATACATCTTGATCGTGTTTTCCTGGAAAATAATCTTTTCCTGTGTACCAAAATTTGTAGAATTGGATTGTTCGGTTGTTCGACTTGACATAATTGAAACCCCCATTTGGTGAATTATCCAAGTCTGTATAGTTGTACCAATAGTGATCACATGCAATTTGAAAGTCACCGTCAGGATAAAATCTCTGAAATGGATCCCTCAGCCACATTACATCAGCATCCTGAAAATAGTTGGATTTTTATTCTTTGGATGTTAATAAGTTTTACAAAGGAATTTTTTTCAAAACTTTATTTTATATTAATATTCGAATTTTATTGATCATATTTAATAAATACTTCGCTAAAGAAAATTTAATATGAGCAGAAATAGTCTTTGCCAATGAGATTTAACTCAATCGTAGGCTCCAAACTCGAGGCCAAGTTTCAGTATATATTGGCCCATGCAGTGTTTGGCCCAACTGAAACCATACATGAAAATTTAGTTGGAAATAGTTTGATCCGCGAAATGAGTCAGACAAAAGGCCCAAAACCAATAAAATCTAATCCTAAATACCAAATCATCTGAATCCAGCATTAATTTGTCACTTCCCAATAATTACAATGACGAAACAAATCTTATTATCATTTTAGAGCAATTCCAAGATAGCTGATATATGGTTCTAAATATATGACATGTCAATTTAATTCAAAAATAGTTTGACTTGATCTAGCTAAGAATTAAAATTTCATTAAAAGTGTCGGAATTGTCTAATTTCTTGAAGTATTAAAAATATATAGGTATAAAGTAACGTACCGTAAAAACGAAATCGAACCCCAATTCAAGAACGGTACCTAGAAATTTGATCCTTCTCCACATCATCTTCAAATAATCCTCGCTCATAAAATGTGCTTCGCCAGAAAAGTCTAAACCCTCGGTGGTTAGGGCATAACAATGTAGATGCACCTCTAAGCAACGAGCATATGCCTTTTGGTCCAATGCCACAACCACTACATGTCTTAAAAGAGTTTCCGTTTGGTTTCCAATTTTGAAGCTTTCTATGAATAGATCAAATATGGAATTTGGTTCTGTCCATGCTGCATTTAGAGTTGTAAGTATCACTGTTTTATTATCCTTCATGCTTGCTTTTTTCAGTATTCTCTTCAAATTATTTTCTTCATTAACCTTGACAAGAAAAAGAAAAAAGGAAAAGGAAAAGGGAATGTTAATAATTAGTCAAAACTAAAAATTGAGGGAATGGTTGGAATTTACATGAGATTATTGGATTTTATCGAGTCGGAGTCAAATCTCATTTTTTTTCCTTCTTTGTGAGTTACGTACAGCTAGTTATTTGATCTTGTACTTTACAAAATTATATTATTTTTCCTAATTTTTTATTTGTATGTTTTGTCTCGTAATTTATAAAATTGCAGTTTTGATCCTAAATTTTTTATATTTTTAGTCTCTTAAAACAGTCTTTGTTATCTTAGCACTTTTGGTCCGATAGTGATGTTGTCTAATTCAGTTTTGCAATTTGACCCCCCACATTAGACGAAAATTAGGTGATAACATCAAAAGTGCAAAATATTTGACAGAAAAATATAAGATGAGAAACACAATTTTGTAACATGCAAGATGAAAAGAATTAATGTTGATAAGATGCAATTGCCCGTACGTAATAAATGAGCGTGACACATTTTAGATCCAACGCACGTACCACAATTATTATTTGTTAGAAGCTCAAGATTAAGTAAGAATTAAAGAAGCATCTATTAGTCTATCTATATATATTAGATTACTGACAAATTTGAGAGTGGCCTTTATTTGACTAGCTAGAATATTATTGATCAAGTTGATAGAATTGGACAACGATTTATGCAAGATGATTTTATATTAAAATCAAATTATTGATAGCTAGCATGAGCAGCCGATGGAATAACAATAGTTGGAATGAAAAACATCGAATAATTAGAGAAAAATCATATACTCCTAGGATATAAGATATTAAACATGATATATATAAGATTAGTCAACAATAATTAATTATTGTCTTGTACATACATAATAATTAATACTATATAGCTACTTCTTCAGCATGACGAAATACTAACAGCTAGTAGTCGTAGTAATTGTTTTGTGTCAAAAGAAATTAACTTAATTACAGTATAATAATGCATTTATGAGATGAGAGTAATTAATTAACTTACAGATGAAGGTTGATTCTCCGGTGATTGATTTTGTGGGTTTTTGGGAAGTGAGGGATATAAATAAGACCTCTGAAAAAACTGAGTAGGAGGATAAGTAGATTGATTAAGAGCAAGGCATATAACCACAACCACCGCGAATAGCAATGTTATTTTAACTATTGCGCTAGATAAATATCGGTGGTGGTGGTGATACTGGTAGCCCCCGGACGTATGAGCGAATTGATCCTCACCGTCGACACCGGCTTTAGAGTTTGAACCTCCGCCTCCTGAATCCATATTCTCTTGTACTAGTGTTCTTCTCTTTGTGCTTGCTTAATTCTACATATTAAGATTATATATTAAGAATTTAAGATGGAAGTCAACTTTAGTTTAATACTAGTACGTATGTATTTATTTATTTATTTGTCTTTAATTTAAGATGGAATGTTCAGCAGCCTAGCTAGCTAGCTTGCCTTATTTAATTTCTTTTTATTTTTCAAGTGCAATGAAGAAATTGGTACGTACTAGCTAGGCTATTTCAACCGTTGAAACTGTTAATTAAAGAAAGCATATGTATATCTTATTATTAATCAAGTTGTGCCTTACAAGGCTAGATAAAGTTTAATTAAACATTATTTTATATATATAAATATATATGGAGATTATCAAATGATCTTGTGAGTTAAGAAGTTGCAATCAATGTGGAAATTAAGTTGCAGCCTCTTATTACATTGATCAAGCCTTTTCCTTATAAGAGAAAGTCAAATATAGTACATATTATGCCAACTCACATCAAGTGACCTCTTCAATTCCATTTATTATTTTTAAGTTATATTGTTTAACAAAAATTACACTACTTCAAATCTGACCATATATCAAGTTTTACTCCACGCAAAATTAAACAAGTGTAATGAATTAAGATGAAATTATTTGCTTATACTAATAAAATACATTTAAATAAATAAGTCGTCAAAGAATTTATTTAGATTAATTAAAAGGCAACAAAAATATATCTCCAAGAAATAACAAATTAGGAGTCATTATAGTACTCCTATGACCTATCTCTTGAATTCGAAGGACCACATCTCCTTAATTATTCAATTTACAAGTAGAATATAAAATATAGACCTTTTTTTTTTTTTTTTTAATATTGACTTCATCTACCCAATACTAAACAAAATGTGATAGTATCATCGGAGCCTGTTTTATTTAACTTTTTAAAAAAAGGTCTAAAAGTTGACTAAAGCTTTTAGTAGAAAAAAAAATAGATGGCCTGGTATTCCATTCTTGCAATATTTTCTGAGCATGCTTTTCCTTCTTCTTTTATTTTTTTATATTTTTTACATGCTTTGAAATTTAAGAAGATGACAGTTGCGTTAACCTTTTTAATCTCAAATAGTTGATTTCCTATTAAATAGACAATTTTGTATCTCTTTTATATATAACCCAAGTTAAATGAAGTATTTTTTTAGTAAAAATTACATTATATATCAGTATTATCAAATCAGAAATTTATTTAAGTACAATCAAATTAAAAAAAAAAAAAACTATCAAACAACTAGCTAGTATTATAACTAAAAAAAACCCATATTAGCGGGAATTGAATCCAAGACTTCTTAGACATGGAGCCTCAGTCGAGCTACGACCTCATTGGCAAGTTAAATAGTATATATTGTATTACCGAGGGGCACAGGCTTTAAGAAAAATTGATTTGGTTCCATATAATAATTCCATCGATTAGTAAATGAAATTATTGCGGTTATTTAAGTAAAAAAGTCATATATATATATATATATATATATATATTTATGGAATTAAATAGTTAAATGACTCGAGGGGGGAGATCTATAACTATAAATATTTTATGGTTAAATTATTTATTATCAATAAGTTTAAGTTTTGATAATTAATCTTAGAATTAGCTTAAAGCCTAATTAAAGTGAGTTTGGCGTAGCAATTGAAAAAACAATTTTACAAAAATGGATTTTACCATAAGTACTTATGGTAAATAAGTAATTATAATAAAAATTAATTATAAAAATATTATTTTTATATAATTGCTTTTACAAAAGTAACATTTTGTTTCTTTTGAAATAAGATGAAAGTTTGTTTTTGTAGATCCCAAAAATACTGTGATATCAGGGGCTAAACACCAAAAAATTCACAATTGATCAAAAGTCATTTTTGATGTTAGGGGGACCAAACACCTTCAAAATCACAATACAGATTCCTAAGTGTTTTTAATAGCTCCCGCCGCTAGGTCAAACTCACCATAAATATGAGATTAAACCAATAGTATAATCTAATATGGATGCTTCATGTCGAGTGTTGATGTAATTAAACCTTGAATTAACATTAGTTTACATTCAAAACATTATAACATAAATACATCCGAGTATTTTTTTTTCAATTGTTTAGTATAAGTTTAAAGAGGATCTTCAAAATTATCAACAAATTCTTTTTCACCTAAACTAAACGAAACCGGGCATACCCAAACAAGGCCTAATAGTCCGGTTATATCCGGGTACCCGAGTTGAAAAATGACCCGTTAATTTATAGAAATATAAAAGGAAAAAAGACGTCCGTTAAAAATCTAACGGACATAATTAAACTTAAACCCTACTCTCCTGACACTCTCTGTCGTCGATTTTTTTTCACTCTCTCCTGTTTCGCAGTGCCCCTCTCTTTGCCGCATCACCCCGCCGCTCAATCTGCCACCATCTAGTAAGTCTGGTTTTTTTTCCTTTTTACCCTATCTCTGTTTTCTTATCTTATGTTTCTTGGTTTTGTTTGATATTGTATGGACAAACGGGAATTAGTATTAAATTATGTAGCGAGATAGGGGTTTGTTGAGAAATAGCTCAAATAATGGGGTAGATTAGAAGTTTATTTTATGGTGATTTACACTCAGACCCCCTCAGGTTTGGGCATATTACAAGAAACCCCTTACGGCGTTAAAAACAGACGGAATTTGATGACGTCAGAATATATGGCCAACATAAACATCCATGGTCATTTTTTCAAATATGACCGTTGGCTATAAGTAACTCCCTGAAGTTATTGTAATCTTTCAAATACACCCACTATACTATAATATTATTCAGGATCGGCTCTATAGTTAGGCAATTTAGGCCCTCGCCTAGGGCCCCAACTATAGAGGGGCCTCAGTTTTTTTTTCTATTTGACAATTTTTTTTTTTGTCAAATAAGATGTAAGAATAAAATTTGTCAAATAAGGTCTTGCCCTATTTATATAACCACATTCTTAAACAGACGGTGAAAATCAACTTGATCTAGTGGCTAAAACTAATGCTCTAGAGACTTTTCATATATACTTATCTAGAATGTTTTATACCTTAATCTAGAACCATTTATATGCAACAAAAAAATGTCCTCGATATCTTTAGGCCATCTCCAACCGAAGCCCTTGCCCAATTGCCCAATTGTCTTGCCCTCATGCCTTTTCGACCCACCTAAAAAACTCATCTCCAACCGAAGGGCAATCAACATCCATAAATTCAATTCACAACTTTCCCCACTCTCACTTTCCCCACTAAAACTTATAATAATAATAATAATAATAATCAATCAACATCCATAAATTCAATTCACAACTTTCCCCACTCTCACTTTCCCCACTAAAACTTATAATAATAATAATAATAATAATAATTATTATTATTATTATTATTATTATTGCGTTGTGTCAGTATTCGAAACAAAGATGCCAATAGTCAACTAAAAAAAGATTTAGTCGAACACTTATGGACGACTTACGGGTTGTAGGACTAAGATTGTATTTTTTATTTAAGTTGTATTGTGTATTTTTAAATTAAACTAATCACGTTATTAAATCTAAAACAAAATAAGAAAAATACAATGTTTTTAAAAATATAAAAACTAATATTTGTAATTAAACTAATTCAACAAAAAAGTTAAAAAAGAAAAAAGAACCAATGGTGGCAGCCACCCATATCAATTAACAATTGTGGAGGGCTGGAGTCCTGCTGGGCGCATTGCCCAGCAGGCAATGACCGCCCAGTTGCCCTCCTGCCTTCCCAAGCCCCCAGCCCGCCCTGCCCAAACTGCCCGCCCTCTTGCCCTTTGTCATCTCCAACCGAGCATTGCCGGCAACCCCCCCACATGCCCCGTTGCCGGCTCGATTGGAGATGGCCTTATGGGCTATGTATTTATGCTATGTTTGCCCCCCCCCCCCCCCCCCCCCTCTTACCTGCATCATACTATATTAACATTAATGCGTCATATATTGGTTAAGATGCGTTGGACAATGACTGTAGCGCGACATTAAAATAGATTTAACCTATCAAATTAACTTTTCAATTAACATTGCACATTCTACTGAAATTCTTCTTATGTTTGTTATGTAAGATCTGTTGATCTAATTTATGTAAAAATGATTATTTTATATTATTGGTGTCAAATGATAATGATTACTCCATTCGTTTTTTTTATTTATCGTTTTAGAATTTCAATGTAGAAATAAAAAATTTATACCAATTTTACCATTCTTATTAATGCTATGATTATTTGATTAAAATGGTGTTTTGTGATTATTACTTAAAAACGTGGTTATTTATTATAATTTTTAATCCGTGTTCAATCCTCCAAAGCGTATAAATAAAACGGAGGAAGAATATGCTAATTGATAGTACAAGTGTTTTTGTATTATTATGTCTTAGTATTTTGGAATATATATATATATATATGTTATGATATTGTTGTTTTGTATTAATTAATAAAATTTAAAATTTGATGTAATATTAATTTATTACAAAGAATACTCATATTACATACACGTCTCTTTTTTTTTGTAACGGACTGAAACGTTTGATAATTGAACTGAATAATTCGATTTGATGTACTGTACAAATTTTAAAATTACCGCGTCATACGAGATATCAAAAATTGTTACGATTCAGCTATATTGAATGCAACGACATCAAACCCCTAATATTATGGTTGTGCACAATCCGTTAAACCATATATCCTAATATTATGGTTGTGCACAATCCGGTAAACCATATATTGAACTGGAATTTCAATTTAGTATACGGAGTGAGGTTCATTACTGAACCATTATAAATTTCGATTTACATATTAACCATAGATTTACCTTACATAATTCAACCGATATCTCCAATATTTTTTTTTTTTAATCCCAATTCGTACAAAGGTAAAAGACACGTTCCAATTCCAAATATCCAATCCTTCACTCTTCTCACTTCTTCTACGGTGCCCTAAAGCAAACCCAAATCTTCTTCTTCTTCAATTCAAAATCCCACCGCGCCGCCGCCCCACCTACCCCATCGCGCCTCCACCATCTCTCTCTCGGCCAAGATTTTTAATTTACAGAGGTACAGTCCAAATTCTAAATGCCCAATTTTATTCTTTTTCTAATTGCATTTAAAACCCAAAACTTGAATGATGCTAAAGTAATTTTTGGAGAGGGGACTGAGGCTAGGGGGTCTCTGATGTATTCTTTATAATTTCTATTCAAGTTCATTGGATGGTTAGTGGTTAGAGTGGTAGGAAGCATATTATTATTTACCTATGTATTCAAGTCAAATTATTTTTGATTCATTAATTTTTCTTTTTTTTGTGCTGAATCAAATCTAACCTTACTGAATCGGTAATTTACTGAACCAAACCAAAATTTTCGGTGAGATTTCTAAATAACGAACCAGCTGGTATAACGAAATTTGGTAAGGTTAGGTTTTACAGTTTGCACAGCCCTACCTAAGATAGTAGTGTGAGCAGAAATATTTAACTTTCATATTCTACCTATTTACTGATTCTGACAAGTAAAAAATTTTATTTGTTAACTTACATTTGTTATATAACTATATTCTTGATACTTGAATTTTCAAAAAATATATATATATTGCTTTTGTTAGGAGAAAGTTTAAGAATGAAATGTCATACAAATATATGACAGTTGAATCTATAAAGTATCATCTAATTTGTAAAAGTGGGCCCCAATTTTAAATATTGCCTAGGGCCCGTAATATGTCTGGCCGGCCCTGATATTATTACATAGACACCCCCTTGTGGGTATATTTAGCCAGGGGTAAATTTGGAAAAGCAAAAAAAATTGTTGACGTTATCAAATTCTGTCTATTTTTAACGCCGTAAGGGGTTTCTTGTAAAATGCCCAAACCTGAGGGGGTGTCCCTGTAATTTTTGAAAGAACAGGGGTTTCTTGTAATATGCCCAAACCTGAGGGGGTCTGAGTGTAAGTCACCCTTTATTTTATTAACATTACATTGATTAGTCATTCTAGATGCAGTTTAGTTCTTACCTTTTAATCAAGAAAAAAAGTGACTTTGGTCTTTAGGGCTTAGGGCAAAACACTTTTGTTATAAATTAGAAAGAAATTCAGCTCTGATTTCAGCTGATGCGAAAGCTTATTTGAATCCCAACTCAATCATGAACAAGTTGAATAAGTGCTTGAAGAAGGAAAGATTTTCACGGTTAATTTCCAATTGTCAAGGATTTAAGGTTTTCCTAATTCTTCGCATATTCTTTCTTCTTTCTCAATTCAAATTCTTTTATGGGATTAAGGGCTTAAAGGACATGTGTCAGGTTGAAGGAGAAAGAACTCTACTTTTCCATTATCGTGTCATGAACTTGGAAGATTTTGAAGTAATTTGTTTTTAAGTTTTAAAGCTCCAAGTGTGATTATTTTTTATCTCGTGCTTAAGGGAAAGTTAATTTTATTACCAGTATTCTTATTGTTGGTAGCACCCCAAGTCAAATTTGTATTTTTTTTCTTCATGCTTCTTACCCAATTCAGATGACAGTGTGCTGGAATTTTTATCATCTTTCCGTCTTTTTTCTTTTCACTTATTAACATATTAGTTGTGCTGAAAACGTTAAAAGAAAAAGCCTTAGTGAAGTCTTATATCCACGCCTTGCGTTGCCACCTGACATTCTGAGAACTTAAATGGCTTTCCTTCTTTTTTGTGGTATTCTTTCACTGAATTGTAAGCTTTCAAATTGTTGTAAATTTTGTTTAGCTTTTTCTAAGAAAGTATTTGCTTTAACTATCACTTTGGAATATTGACAAAGATACCTCAAATTGTTGGATATGACTTTCGTTTCATAATAATAGTGTGCATGCATTATAACCACAAACATGTCATTCTTTAATAGCCTTTCACACCTGCACACGTAGCTGACTATAGTTGTAAGTTTACACAGCCTGGATAAATCCATCCTATATTGCAAATGACAGATTGAAACTTGAAAGTATACACTTCTTGCAAGTATAGCTGATACTATCACTGTATCTTTTAATTATAATTGTAACTTCAGGTTGAGACACTGTTTATTCTTGTCAACCTTTTGTGTTCATTGAGGTTGATATTTTATGCCCTTTTATCTATAATTGTCTGCTAAAAAACCTCATTTTAGTGCAACTTGTTACTTGACTTGTATAGCCGTTCATTACTCTGGATTATCTAGTATTATTTTGCTAAAAGTGTTTCTGTTTTAACTTTTCTTTTGCAGCTAAATATTTCAGCTTAGACGTGTCCAGAAAGAGGACAGAAATGCCTAAAAAGAGGCAAGAAGCCAGGGGAGGATCCTCGGCCCCTCAAGAGGATCCCGAGGAACAAAAATTTGACATCAAGTCCATCCTGAAAGATATTGAGTTTTTGGGTATTATGAGTCTCTTTACATTTACACCAACGTTAATTTATTGGCAGTTCAGTATGAAAAATGCATAAATAATTGGTGATTTGTACAAATGCAAATAATTTTGTTTTATTCATAAATTCACCTACTAATATGACTTCTGAATGTTATTCTATGCTTAAATATGCGACAACGATATAGACATCTCTTGTATAAGTACGATTTATTATTATTGGACAAAGTTATTGACTATACTAGAACGATGTTCATATTTCTCTGTCATTTCAGGATCCTCACATATGACATGGAAAGAGAAAAAGGACTTGGAAAATCGGAAGGTAGTTTCTCTTGGTGGAAAGGTGAGTGCTTGTCTCTCCTTACTCTTTTGCAGCACAAGTTAAACTTAATTGTACTGTATATATATGAAGTATATTATTTCAACAGCCTCCAAAGAAGCAGAGATTACCTCTTAGTGTAGCACGAGTTACAATGAAGAAGCAAAAAGAAAGAGAAGAAAAATTGCTTCAAGAGGTTGCTAACATTTTTTAATTAAATTTTGGTTGCAGTTGTACCAAATTGAGTGTTTCCAAGCAATGATTTAATTAATTTGTTGGTCATTTCAGCGTGCGGTACTTGGAAAATTTGGAACCTTTATTGGTAGTGGTAGTTCTAAAAAGACATTGGAGAGGCGAAGGCCAGAGGACCGAGTTTTGAGGACAACCGAAGGTAATTTCAGAAATGGAGTCCTTGATGTCAAACATTTGTTAAATTCCTCTACCCCTCGAGAGAACAATTTTGGTGCCGGCAGATTTGAATTCAATGAAGGGATGAATAACAAAGGTGGTAAGAAAAAAGGTGGTGGTAAGAAAAAAGGCGGTGGTAAGAAAAAGGGTGGTGGTAAGAAGCGTCACTAGAAATTCTGGAATTATTACAAATTTGTATTTGCTAGAACAAATATCTACAGACGATTTTTATAGGTTTGTGAGGCATTTTAATATATGGTACTTGGAGAGAAAATTATATCTTTTTAATTTGTAACATGCTTAGATTTCTTTGACATTTGTACTTACTGCATTATATGCTATAATCAAGATTTGCTGTTCAGTTGACAATTATTTCCAATATTAGTGGCTTAGAGCATGTATGATTTTCAATTTTAATTGTTGAGATTGTAAGGCTATTGATAGGTTGGACTGGACTGTAGCAGTTCCTCAATGATATAAGTATTTCTTTTAAGTCTTTGAGTTTTAATTGATCTTTTTCGTAAAGTAACTCAACATTGTTTGTGGTAAAATAAAAAAATAAAAAATAAAAAAATAAAAACTCAACATTGTTTAAAAAATAAGTAACTTTTTCTCGTTTAGTTTCAGTTCTTTGAATGATTCGGGTGAGTGTAGATTGGTTTGAATGAACTAAGTGAGCTCCAGTTAGGTCCGTGAATGAATAAGATTCAGGTTGGATGTTGATCCGATTTCATTTATATAGGATTTAAGCAGAGTTTGAATTTTGTAGATCTTGTGATTTTCTACTCCATTGAATTATATCTGAATATATTCAAATTTAAGATATTTTTTTGGATTTAATGAAATTTCTATTTTCAATATTATCACCAACTTTTTTCCTACAATATAGTATATTATATCTAATCAATTTGATTTTAGGTTCAAACTTTTTAATAATTTACTTAATGCAAGAAAAGGTTAATTTTCAATATAATTAATTACTTCAACACAACAAATAAAAGAATTATCATAAAACTAAAACTACTGAACAATTATCACCAAATAAATTAGTCCTTTCTAAAAATCTATTGAACCCTATCATATAGCAGGTAAAATTTTCATCGTCAACAAAAACCTATCCGATGGCATTTCCAGCAGCAACAGCTTCTGCAAAATCACTTATAAAGAAACTGCTTTTCCATTCCACGCCGCCGAAATTCTCTCCCCTTAGCTTCACCACTTCCACCACAATCAAAGCTACACACAAAAACAAGTATAAAGAGATTAAGAGGCAGAAGCAGAAAACGGAGTTGTTAGTGAAGAGGCGCACACGCTCGGATAGAGAGCTCGACGAGGATGGTTTCTCGAAGCAGTTTGGAAATGACAATTCTGCCCATGTCCCCGTAATGTTGGGTGAAGTGCTTGACGTCTTTTCTTCGGTACCCCTCAAATCTTTCGTCGACTGTACTCTCGGTGCCGGTGGACATTCATCTGTGGTCAGTGTATTATTATATTATTATTTATTAACAAGCTTTTTTTTATTTCTTTATATTTTTATTTATTAAGGTTTAGGGTTTTAAGATTACTGATTAGTACTATAGTTTATGCGGTGTGCTGTGAAATGTGAACAATTCTGGGGTGAAATATTGAAACTTTTATACGCTTTGTCCTTATTCTTATTTGTGCAGTTGGTGAAAATGATTTAGTTTGAGAAAAAAAAAAAAATATGATATTCTCTCGTGGTTAGAAGTTTGGGATGGCGCTTAATGGTCAGTAGTCTATTCTGTTGTTGCCAGTTGATCCTTTTGGTGATATATTTTGAAAGAATTTTAAATAGAATTTGGATGAAAATAAAGTTTATATACATCTACTGAAGTGCATTTTGTTGGATTTTGTTTTGCTGTGCATTAAGCATATGGGATGGTTATGTATATTATCTTTGCATCTGAATTATCAAGATCCTATTTTTCCACAACATTTATGTGGAATAGTTTGTATCATTTTGTATCACCAAGTTTTCCTTAAAGGAGAGTACCTACAGTTTGACCCTTAATTTTTCTTTGAATTTTGTTCCTAGTTTATGCTGGCCAGAAAAAAATTACTTACTAGACGAGATGTTTAATTCTTGCAAGTTTTACTTTTTAGGTTACCTGGTTCCAGTGTTGAGTTTACTTTGAATAGATGGGAGAAAAGTATACTCGCATGGAAACTAGCAAGGACATTGAACATGGGTTACTATATAGTTAAGAATACAGAAAAGATGCAGGCTGCGATATGTTTACTAACCACTTAGTATTATACTAATATTATACGTAGAATGGTTCTCAGAGAATTTTGATGGCATCACTTGATGTTGAATAATAAAAAATACTCTGTAGTCTTTTGTCAACTGAGTATATGGCTAACCAAAGTTTTTTTGTTATAAATACAGATAATTCAGGGCCATCCAGAAATGAAAGTTTACGTTGGACTGGATGTTGATCCTGTTGCCCATGAGATGGCCCAAACTTGGATAAGAGGGGTCTTACATAAAGATTCTGGTGACTTAACTTCAGACCTACAAGTACATACCTTTATGAAGAACTTCAGAAGTATTAAGTCTGTGCTTCACGGCATTGATGGCGGACTTTTAGCTCCTGGAGTTGATGGAATTTTAATGGATTTGGGAATGTCATCCATGCAGGTTCTCTCTAAAACATTATGTTAATTCCAATGAAACCTTACAGTTGGTTTTGCTTCTGATAATTATGATATGCCTGTAAGTTTGTGGACATATCTTGTGTGATGTGCAACTGGAGTAATTGGAAATGTCCCTATTATCTCTAACCAATTCCAATTTTAGTTGATACTCTCTGTCCTTACTTTATTACTTTTCTACGAGAATATCTTCCCTCATCACCTTTTGTGAGAAATAATAAATCTTCTTTTTATCTTTTAAGAAAATTTAGTTTTCTACTTACTGGCTTTTGGCATGCAGGTAAACAATGCTGAAAGAGGATTTAGTGTACTCAATGATGGACCACTTGATATGCGGATGAATCCCCAGGTAACTATTTGCTGTCTACTACCCAAGACATATGGCTTTAATAACCTTTCTTATGTGCTGTAGATTAATAGATAAGCAGGAGATCTGTCTAAAATAGCGTCAAACACATCTTTTTATATGCCTCCTTGATTTAAATAACTTTGTACTGTCCAAGTTGCCTTTAGAAAAGTTCCTTGCTTATATTTTTAGCATATTGGATTCAATTTATCTACAACTTCTGTTTGTTCCTTGATTTTGTTTCAGTTGTTAAAATATATTGCACTTTGATTGTTGATATTTAATTGTTGCTACTATTTCATTCAAATTTTTAGGCAGAATGCTCTAAACTTTGTTTTATGGGGAAAAATGTTAGGTCCACTTTTATCTTCACCTTCTCCTTTCACTTTATATGAGATGTTCATATATTCTTCATTAACTGATCGGAGCAGGGTAATACAGGCAAGTCTGAAAGCTGAAGATATCTTAAATTTGTGGCCAGATGTGGAAGTTGGGCGAATCTTACGAGATTATGGAGAAGAAAGCAATTGGTATTCTCTCCAAAACAAGATCGTTAAGGCTCGTTTGACTGGTGGACTCCATTCTACACGTCAACTAGTTGACCTTATTCGCAGCTCTACTTCCTGGACAAGAGGTGACAGTCATCCTTTTCATATATATCTTATTTTATCATAATTCTACTTTAAAATGTTGATCTATGTTAACATAGTAGAATATTTGCAGCACTTTTGCATATTGAATTCACAAATAAGAAATGAAAAAAAGTCGATCCAAAACTGAGGATAATATTAACACAAAAAATTCCTTGTACTAAACAGGAGCGAGGCAAGGTTGGATTAAGACTGCAACACGAGTGTTTCAAGCTCTGCGAATAGCTGTGAATGATGAACTAAACACACTAAAATATTCCATTGATGCTTGTTTCGATACCCTTGCTCCTGGAGGGAGGCTTGCTGTCATCTCATTTCATAGTCTGGAAGATAGAATTGTGAAGCAGGCATTTTTGAACATCATAAACTGCAGTGAAGATGATGGCGGTAAGAAAGAAGGATACATGAACGAAAAAGAAGCATGGATTAAACAAACTGTACAAGGCTCGAATGCAACTATTCTAACAAAGAGACCAATCACACCATCTGAATCAGAGGAGAGATTAAACCCACGAAGTCGGAGTGCTAAACTTAGGGTGATCCAGAAGGTATTTAGGGAATAAATAACACATGGTAATTGGTAAATTAAGCATTTTATGTGAAATGATTATCGACTGTATTCTGAGATTCTTTGGATTTGTAGTTAGCTTCATATTGTGACCCCTTGATGGATAATTGATGAAGAACTGAGCTTTGATCATTAGAGGATAAGATCCTAATGTGGAACCCATAAAAGTTGGAATATACGGGATGATCATCATAGCTTTATTTGTTAATTTTGTTGAAATATGGTTGACATATATATTAGTGTATTGCATAGTTCATATGACAAGAATTTTTTGCAGAGTATCTGCTTTTGTATATGTAAAGCAAGTCCATATGGAATAATCGTCGAGGAAAAACAAGATTGATGCATTGAGGGTTGTACTATTTTTTCAAACAAAACAAAAATCATCATAAACTTGAACATCACGTCCATGTACAGAACATAAACTACAAGGGATTTATTTATGAATGTTGTGCGGAAGCATTGGTTGTCAGTCAGGTTTTGAACTAGGTAACTAAGTCGCGGAGCGGGTGCGAGTGCGGGTGCGCGAGCGCGAAAGCGTTATATATTAAAACTTTGACATATGAGAGCGCCTATAAAACGTCTAAAAAATAATATTAAAATAATTAAAATATAATATAACAATTAAAAATACTAATATTACAAAAGTGTAATCTACAAAAAAAAATATACTTTCTAAATAAATATAGAACTAAAAGTAATTATTTTAATATATTTTGTTACTTATATTCCAATATATATAATATGTTTTTTTTCTTTCTATACATTTAAAAGTTACATAGAAATTGTAGTCCAATAAATCTGTTACAAAAATGACAAATATAACTAATAAACAAAATGTTATTTCATTAAGTCCATAAAATAAATTTAGGCATCAACATTCAACGTGTAATTTTAAGCAAAGTGGATTTTTTTTTTTTTTTTTTTTTAAAGTTTAGAACATGTCATATACATTTTTTATAGAACATTATTTGATTTATAAAATGTTAATGTTTTACCTCGATGTATGGAAAATAGTAAATTCTCATTCTCGATATAAGTTCAAATTGCATGAAAATGAAAAATTTGTAAGTAATTATACTTCTGTCCAGTTAATATGTCTCTCTGTAGCTTGCTTTCAATGGGTTTATTGTGGTGCTTTGCATTGTAATATTCAAATAAATAATATAGTAATATTTTATGTTGTTTTGGTATTCCCAATTTATAGTCATGATGTTGATGTCATCATTGCAGGACATCATGTCCATAACCCACTTTCCATACGGCTAGGGGTATAAATGAGTCGAGTTGTATCAAACGACAAATTGTTCAAGTTTGATTTGAATTTTATCGAGCTTGAAATTTTGTGTTTGAGTTTGGTTTGATTTCTTAATGAACCGAGCTCAAACGAGCTCGAGCCGAGTATTGAGTAGCTTGATATTTTACATGTGTTTTTTTTCTTCAGATTTTAGCTTATCGAGTCAAGCTCGAGACGAGCTTCAAAAGTTATCAAACAAGAAATCTTGTTTGATTTGTTTGACGAACCGAGCTCAAACGAGCTTTTAACGAACGAGCTCGTATCGAACGAGCTCGAGCCGAGTATCGAATAGCTTTTTTTGATTTTCAGTCCTACATACGGCTTTACAGAGATAGCATAAAGCTATAAAATATTTTTATGTACAAGTGTCAGATGTTTATTGGCTAATATGTGGGATGCGCGAATTTTGCTTCACAAGAGCGCGCACCAGCTAAAGATAGTGCGCGAATTTTGCTTCATAAGAGCACGCACTATCTTCAGCCAGTGCGCGGATTTTTCTTCATAAGAGCGCGCACTATCTTTAGCCAGTGCGCGCTCTATCTTCAGCCAGTGCGCGAATTATGCATCGAATTTGCTTTTCGCGCTCAGTGCGCGAATTGGGTGCGCGCATGAGCCTCTCCCGCGCGAATTTAGTTACCTAGGTTTTGAAATTAGTTACCGCATCTAACTAACAGTATGAGTGTGCTGTTACTGTTAGGTTGAAATTTGTTCAAATTGAAAAACACTTAGGATTCCGCTGATCAAGATGGAGAGGGTATTTATTTTTTGAGATGTGAAACTTGACGAATAAAAACATGTATTTCAGTTTGCCGATCAGATCCCTAATTCAAAAGTAATAGAAGAAATTTGAAATGCAAGAATATAATTTGTCAGTAGAAGAAGAAAATCAAGAATATTAATAAATATTATCATAATTAAAATAGATGAAGTTATTTTCCTTTTTGTGTTTCTCACTAAAAAAGATCAGATTTCTTTAAGTTATCTCACATTACTCTGAGATTTTTCAACATGAGTTTGCCTTAAGAACATATTTTAAGAGGTTTTAGCTCTAAAAATATATTTTCAAAGTGTGAAATATCAAAAGAACAGACACATTCGAAAGTGTGTTACGAGGTATCAAATTTGAAAAGAAAAATAAACCAGAAACATTGATTATTCCATTGCCCTCATATATTAAATCCATCTAATGAGTTACATAGCCCACACATGATTCAATTTTGAGAAAGTTAAGAATTTTGAGTTGAAATGGAACTAAAATTGTCCAATTAATGTAATTATAGAATTTAATTGTCAATATGCATCTTAAAAGAACATCTTTGTCAACGAGATTTAATTACACAACGATTATTGCAATTTTAGGAATTTTTGGGTAAGATCAAACCTAGAAAAGGCCTTTTTGCAAACGAAACAATAACGTTTTGCAAGTTTCCCGAGATCAAATTAGAAAATCAAATATCACATCAAGTCAAATTCATACCTTAAAATGTCATTAAACTCAATACTTGTTAAATATTAGCTTAAACACACTATCAAGCAGACAGTTCAATATTTTCTAATTTTTATTGAAGATAAACTCTACAAGCAGTTGAAAATGTTAGACATATATAATAAAAATGAATATTCGACTTATGCTTGGCTAGATCAAAACTTGTTTGAGATCACTTTGTTTAAGGATCAATCTTAATTCATGTAATTTCGATAATGAAACTTGTTTGAGATCACTTTGTTTAAAGATCAACCTTAATTAATGTAATCTCGATAAAGAAGAAAATTCAACTTGCAATATATGTTACAGTCAACTCATACCTCTAGTTTCAATTTATCACCCATCCTATAATTTGAAGAATCGGTCAAGAACACAAGTTTCGCGAAAAACTGCAGCAGCATGAAACAAACATAAAATTGTAAATGATGATAGCCTAAGAAAAACTTTTGATCCGAAAACAAATTCATAAAATGGGTATAATATAGAATAGTTATTTGGGAACAGGATTTACAAACTGAGATAATGTGCAAACTAACTCTAAACTGGCAAATTCCCACGTAACCAATATTACCTCTAGTAAAGATTGAAACAGGGCTCTGTCCAAACTCTTTACTACACCTCTACAATATGTATTTCTACTCTGCTCTCGCATAGTATACAACAATGCCATTCGCCTCGTTTTGCATTTGGATTGATGCTCGATGAATAATTCCAAAAATTTGAAGAGCCTATAGCCCGACCCAATATGAGCGACCATTGGTGTTGTGCATGGGCGAAGCAGATGGAGAAGTCACACACCACTCGTACCAAACCTATTATCATTTTAATACAAAAGTAGGTTAGGTTCTAGTTCCTTCTGTTTTTTCCATTCCGGGTAAAACCGTTCTCAAGGGTATAACACTATGAATATAAGAGATTTCGAATTTTGTATTTTGAAAACTTGATACTCCTAATCTAACAAGCCAAATTGGATCCCAACAAAGCCTGCTAAAAATATAAAATACTCTCCTTTTCCATTACCTTTGATTGTCTTGATACAAAACACAAGTGCAATCCTCAAAAAAGATAGAATCAAGTTGATATTCAAACAGGCAAAGAACAAGCAGACAGAATACCTTTGTAGGACCACAACATCGCCAAAAATGAACTTCTAAAGGTTTACCAGGTTGAACACACACTGGCGCCCTCAATGGAAAAAATATTGGGAACCTGTTTACAAGAAGAAAACAAGCTTAATTTGGAAAAAAAATCTGATTCAAGGGTTCCTTGTCTTTTTGTTTTAATAGAGGATATTGAATAGTATGTTTGCCTCCTGGAACAATGACATTTGTCTCTGATGAAAGTTCAATTTGTTTCATCAATTTATTCCATGTTCGACAGGGGTATCAAGAACATCAGATACTAGGTGTCATAAGGATCAAGATATTTGTAAAGACTGTACCAGCTGAACATGTTTGGGGTAGCTGTTGATGGCTCGATACCAAGATGTACATCTTTATAAAGAGTTGCATCAAAATAGCCAGCGAATCCTGTTTGGGAAGGCAAAGTATAAGTCAACAAATAGCACAAACAGCCCTACTCTCTCTTTTTTCATCAATTGATTCACAAAAAGGCACAGTAAAACACTTCAGCCTCAAAGCCAAACACAACCATGATAAAAATAACTATTTTGTCTTATTTTCAAGAAAACTAAAACTCACATATTAGATTATTTTCGTATGGACATTCAGTAAAAGCATCGTGAACTTTAGAGAAGAAAGCTGATGGATAATTGAGATCAAGATCTGCTCTTCAGTTTAATCTTATATCATCTCATCTCTCAAATGAACAAATTAACTGAAAAACTACATACCAGACTTCTATCTTCGACTGACAGTAAAGTTTATCTCAATGATTTTCGTGTTCAATGCATATGTGGAGTTTATCAAGCCATCTTGTGTCATCTACTCACCATCAATTATATCGTACTCCTTCAAGATATTAACATCTATGCGGCTGGACGGCTTTTAATTAAAATTATTAACACATACTAACTGTTACATGAGATCCAAAGAGTTGCATACTTGAATCCAAATTATTTTCCTTTGAGATATATGACAGACATCTAGCAAAAAAGGCACAATACTTATAATTTAGTTGAAACAGAGAAGATGAATCCATATTCGTTCAGACTCTACTTGCACGTGAAGTGGTTCTTTATGTGACTAAGAGGAAGTAATTTTAAGAACCTTAGGTCTCACTTTCTTAGTTGAAAATGATTGGTAAATTTTCCCAAGTTGCAGAAATTGGACATTAATAATTATTAAGCATCTTGAGCAAAAGAAGCAATAAGGCATTAGAACCATATACCATGAACCAAGGCTGAGCCAGTGTCACCCGGAATATTGAAAAGAAGCTTTTTATACCGCTGATTGCTTTTCTTAGTTGAGTACTCTGGATGGGTAAAGGTGAACACCTATTTAAGTAAATGGAGGAGTAAGTGAACTACTAGAACCAGTCTACACAAAATTAAAACCATTTGATAAACATGAACATGCATCCAGAAGAAGAAACTAACTGGTTGGTTATGCGCAAGCCTTGCTACACGATGAAGCTTAACAACATAAGCAGTTTCAAAGTGCACAAGATCTTTATGTGACTTGATCTGTAACAGCCCAAAACAAACAGAGAAAATAAGAGGTTGAAAAATAAAAAATAAAGCATAATAACCAAAAATGGAGGATCAGAACTCCAAGGATTTACATCGTTATAAAGTTTGCAGGCAGTCACGGGTTGAATGAAACTTGTATACCTGCCAATGCCACAACAAACAGGAGGTTGAACGACAAATACTGAATCTCAGAAACACATTCTTAATTACATTTTTTCACTTTTAAAGGTCATCAAAAGAAAAATCCAGAAACAAAGGACAAGTTTGGAATTTATACGCAATTGAATCCCAATATGTTTGTTCTTATAAATGGTCGCATCAAGGCGAGGAAAGTTCTTTCTCTTAATTCAAATATAACCATCAATAAAGAATAATGGATACAAAAGCTTTTGCAAGAAGTCACAAACTTGGTGATTACCAAAGAATATTATTGTCGGACCAGCAATAAAGAAGTGAGGAATCAATGGTAATGGATCATTCGTTTATTTTAAACAGCAGTCTAGAAAATTTGTAAAACTATGAGACTGCATTAAATATCACAGAGTTTAGCATCAGTGGACATGAGAATTTTCAACCAGCTCTCACTTAGAAAAGGAAATAAGAGAGAAACAGAAAGGAAACAGCACTAACGAGGATGGTATTGAGATTCCGTCTTCCTTCAAGAACCTTTGGGCTCCATCAAGACACTCAGGTGAGAGCTCATTGTCACCAAAAGATCCCAGTAACTCACTGACCTATTTAAATTAAAACAAGACCATCTAATTTATATGTAATTTCCAGAAGAATGTAACATTGTTTTTATATGTAACAAAAAAGTAGTTGCTTCTATAGAATCAACTATAAAATATATAAAATACCAATATGTCAGCTTTCTCAGGAGCATCCCAATCACGCATGTCACTAGAAATAATGGTAACAATTTCTTCCCAGCCCTCTAGTTTGACAAGATTCTGTTTCAAAGATTTGAAGTTATTACTTGCATTTATGGTTTACTCACAAAACAAACATGAAATTTTTACAGCTTTTTACCTTTAGAAAAGCTTCATTATCCAATAAAAGCTAACTTGCATGGTGCTGAAGTTTAGTTTAGTAAAAGCTAACTAACATTTAACTCGAACTTTAAGAATATGTGTAGAGCAAAAGCAAGGTGATAAAAAAATTACACACTTCATTTGCATTTTTAATTATTATAACCTGTCCAGGCCATTCAAAATTCTGAATGCAAGACCTTTCAGTCTTTCAACTTTGACATCAACAACAATTTTGTATATGTTCTCCATGTACACTTTCTTACAGCTAACTGTGATTTGGCAAAAAAATTTAACGATATACGGTATACTAGGTCATACTCATTCAGTGAAGCAGTGAAAAAAAGAAAAGTCAAACTGTAATTGATATCCTAACTAATTAGCATCTAATGGTAATACTATACAAAACAAAAGTGCAACTTCAGAAAGAAATTCATTCAGAAATAACTGCATAGAAAGATCTATGGTATTTATGTATGATACCAGTAGTACCATGTAAGAGTGGTAACATATAGCAGAATAACTTGCATTCAGTTAAATTACTTTTTATATAGCCCATAACATCACATCACATCAGCAGATTGGGAAAAAAATACCAACGTAGTTGCAAGATGAAATAAAGAATTTCAAATACTTACATGGAGTGTTACCACTGCATTTGGATTTTTTTCTACAGCATATATTTTTAATTTCCGTTCAGTTTCTTCAGCAGCCTAATATACAAAGACAAGAAACAACAACCAAGCTGACATGTAAACATAATCCACATTTATTTTTTTCTAGTTTCCATGTTAACTTGGCAAAGGGGCTGTAGAAGACCTGCAGTGATGCTCTGACAAGGGGCCCCCTTCCAGCACCAACAACCATCAATACCTAAAGGAGGTTAAAGGAAGCAAATTATAACAAGGCTTAGAGCCTACTCCAATGCGCGTGCGCACACATATTAGGTAATTTTACATGGAATAAAACAGACTTAAACACAGAACTTACAGTTGTCACCGAAGTAGCATTTTCATCAGGAACCCTGTCCACCAGAGCTTTAGCAACTGCTCTTTGATACTGTCATGAAATGACTCAGATCAACACAAAATCCAAAAGAAGTGCAAAGGGAATTAAAAGCGAAAGATGCCATAAAAAACTCAATTTTATTCCAATGGTATTGTAGAGGTTAGTGTTAACTATTTTACTCGTTTAAAGGAAAATAGAGTGATCATCCAGTAAACATGTCTAAAATTTCTCCAGAATATGGAGGCACCATGGTAATTAAAGAAGCAAGGCAATCTTTTTGCCAGACATGGATGTCTCCATAACTAGACGACCTTTTCTATGACTATTTTCTTACATTCTAGCATATTGGACTGTTACTGATATCAATATCAAGTCCGCCAACATCAAATAATCTTAGCAATTCACCTAGCAATCAGTAAAATAACAAACCTGGCCATATTTAATGGTGTCTTTTTCAAATGTTTCGTATGTTTGGGCCTCTAAATTATCCATAAGAGGCTGCAAAGGTACGGATAAGTTAGTTAAAGACCAAAGTTAATCAAGGTGGAAAGAGAAGTGGTGAATAAGAAGATGGATCTCACCTGCAAGGGTGATTGTAAATAATCTCTGTACCCGAGCTGATAGATTGTAATGAGTAAGTCAAACAATGGTAAAGAAAAGAAAATTATGCATTACGGCGTATGAGAGTGGGGTTGCTTCTCTACCTCGAAGCGTTCTTGTTCAGGAAGCGGGTCCATCTTTTGATAGAGGTAAGCAAGATAATCCATGTATGACCTTAAGGGATGTCTCCAACCACCTGAAAAATATCATTATCAATAGCCGCCTATGAGATAATTTTAACAAAGATAAAAGCAGTACAAAAACATCAAGAAGCAGAAGTAGTTGAGTGAAATACTAAACACAATCAAATTTGCCTTTGACAATCAATAACAGTAGCATGATTAACTTTGCTCATTAAGTCTTACCCTCAATTGGATTTTCACCACTTGACCCTGAAGCACCCACAGGTGTATTGTGTACTGGCCGTCCAGTTATGACTATCTGTGCAATATACCCAAAGGAAACAACATAAATCAATTCGAAAGTTCTGGACTGAATTTCTCAATATTTTCTGCATCTACAAATTGAAACAAGCAAAGGAATCATTTAAAATTACTGCTGAACTAAACATATATGGGTAAGTTGTTAATTTACCATATTACAACAAACTCTATATTAAAAAGGCCAAATACTTAGGTTCCAAGGGTAATGGATCATGAAATTACCTGAACTGAATGGTTGAAAAATGCAGTGGTTAGGGTCTGGTGGCGTTTTGAAAGACAGGGGTAGCCCCGTGCATTGGTTAGAAAAGACTGCCAAAATAATTCAAAATCAATGAGAAAACTGACGAAGAACTTACAATTAACAGGGACATATCATAGTTACAACTATAGTTGAATGTCCAGATTCAATTCTTGAAGGTAGAAAGGTAATGAATAAGTATTATGTCCATTTATGTGCCACAGATATGAGAATTCATAAAAATGAGAAGCAAACCCAAAATCTTTTTTCTTTTTATAAGATGACAAGAAATATACACACTAATGAGTAATACTCCTTTCAGCATGTTCGTTTTAGTTATCAGTGACTTCCACATTTAAATTTGACAGCAGAGGCCAGTGTAATTGTGCTTAAATCTCCAGCCAAACGATATCAAGTAAGAAAATAATTTCCAAGTTGGTTTTAAATATATGTTATTGCTAAAGGAATGCCTGTACTACAAGAAGTTGAAAAGAGTGTTGCACGAAAATACATTTTATGAGACTCAAATACCAGACAAGCATGACAACAATGTAGGCAAAGTCACAATGATGACAGCTTTTTAACAAATAGCAATGTAGTAAAACAAAAAAAGGCATAACATGATTTTCCTTTTGGATTCCAAGTCCAGGAAAAAAACAATTAAAATCTAATTTACAACAGCTCTTAAGTATATGCATAACATACAGTGTATCTACTATTGAAACCATAGTTACAAAGTTTACATTTGTGTTAATTATGGCAGCCCTAACAGGTTCTCCAAACCATCGTCCAACTGAGGAAGAAGAAGGTAATGAGGACCTGTTTAGCATAAAACAATCTTATTAGCCATAATCAGAGTGCCTAACTAGTTGAGAAAATATGGCCAACCATAACCCTGATTGAACTCACAAAATGTCAAGTGCGACTGACAAGTGGTCATGATGTTCACAAATTAGTCGGAAGGAATTCCACAATTCCCAAGAATCAATCTGCCCTTCACCCTATATGAAAAAGAGAAAACCAAGTTATAATGGTATTTCATATGTCAAGCACAAACTAAGCATGAGCAGAAACCAGCAGACTACAAAAGACAAGTAAAAAAAGTTAGCTATTAGATAAAACAGATTCCTGAGAGCAATGCAAACAAGCTTTATTTCATATCCTTCAACAAGTCGACCAACACCAGAAAGAGGGTAAAAAAATAGATGAATGAGAAAAATATCAGTAAACTCAAAATAAACCAGAGTAGAGGCTTCAATATTCAGGTACAAAATTTTAAAAAAAAAATTAAAGGAACCCTTGCAGACTTGCAGTAGATATGTCAAATAGGAATGCACAGACATAACTCACCCTATGATCTGGATTCCTCTCCTCTGCATCATACTCAGAATCATCCAGTTGAATCCTAAGCCACAACTTTATTATGCAAATAAATAATAAGGACAAAAGTAAAGGGCGTGCATGCAAGATACATGCAATTATTTACAGAACCTAAAATTTAACCAAAACAAAAAACTTTCTCCATCCCGTATTTTTTTTCTCTCATTAAGTATGGCGCAAAGTTTTAGATAAGAGTTGAAAAGGCCGTGAAACTTTAGGTATCCTTGCATTATTGCCCTACAAGTAGTGTTTAAGAATTACTGGTAGGGTGTCACATCATAACTAAGGGTGGGAATGTAGTTTTTTTTTTGGGGGGGAGGGGGGATTTTTGAGGAAAGAAGCCTTGTTTTTGGACGTTCCAAAAAGAAAATGAGAGCAAAAAATTTGTGATGGAGGAAATGATATTTATAAAGCTGTTCAGGGTAGTACCTGCATGCTGCCTAAGTTCTGTAGAATCTGATTCAAGCATTTGGCATAATTTGCACAAGAAGTTCCTTTAGGTGTGGGTAGAAGACAAGCCTGCAATAACAATGGTTGATCATATGAATAGAAATGAAAACATAAACGTCAATGGGAAACTTGAAATAGAAAGAAAAACTCTAAATAGGCATGACGAATTTGCAAATGAACGATATCGCCAGTGACAATCTTAATCTGAGGTTGGCAATAATGCTCAAAGATAGAGTAATAAACTTCTAGTGTATCTAAATTCACCTGCAAAGATAGATGAGAAGCCCAAGCTATTTCTTGTTTTAAAGCAATTTCAGAATCCTTCCTTATTGTCTCATCTTCAGAATCCAAATCAATCCAAGAACTAATTTTCCCTAGATAACAAGAGAACTTATCAGATAGGTTAATACCACATAAAAAGGGGGGAAAAAAACAGTCAAGAAGTACAAACCAACAACATGACTGTTCCACTGAGAAGGGCTTAGAACCAAGTCCGACCCAGCAAATGGAAGAGCGTGTGATCTGCTAGTGTCATCCCCCAGTAAGCTAGGCCTGTAATCAGGATTCATCTGCATCAAGAAATGATTATTCGTGAACATCAAATTTTTACCATCTTAAATTTGGCATAGATAACAAGATACCACATCTTTATGTCTATCCACAAATTATAAAGAAGTTTAATGATATATCCAACAAGCTATAGACTAGATGAACAAAACATGTCAAGAAATTATAACTTCGGACTAATACAATAAACGACAAGGCAGATCATCAGACCTCAACAATCAAAGAGCTGCAAATATGGGTGCCTGACCAGTAGTAGATAAAGGTTTCAATTGGTTTTTAACATGCTGTGACAGATTACCCCTCTCTACAGGAGAGGGGTGAGAATACTATCAGCTTCATAACAACCAAATAAAATTATGTACCATTTTTATCTGGCCAAAAACACACCATGCCTATCCTAAAATAGCAAATTTAATGATAAGTCATCCAACTAGCATAGCAAGTCAGATAACCCAATTTCACGTTCAAGCCCAGATGATGCTGAATCTAAATCATATTCTACTGCATCTACTACATGTTTCCTAGGGTCCAACGTTATAATTATTAACTATCTATACAAAAGTCAAAGAAAAAAAAAAATAGTTCACACTTAATCAGAATATACTAATGATGGTCTGCTTAAAGATAAAATATCTATTAAAAAAAGTTTGGTTCCTAGTGTCAGATAAAGGTAATAACCTCGGCAAGAGGTTTAGAGTTTCGCGAATAGGAGGCCATCAACATAATGATTTAGGTGAGCTTACTTACCATTCACACAGATCGACAGCCATTCAGCCGATGTATGATTGGCTAATTAGCCACCATAAGCAGAATAAAGATTAAACCCGTGAAAAGAGGTCATTATGTCTTATTCCACTGCTTTTACTACACTTTCCTTAAGGTTGAGAAATAAAGTATTTCAGTTACCAAAATAGACTAATAAAGGACTGTTTGAAGAATAAAAAAACACATGTTCAGAATGGTTAGTGACAGATGTAGGTAATCACCTCAGTAAGAATATAGAGTCTCAAATAGGAGGCAATTAACATAATGATCTAGGTGAGCTTACTGACCACTCATACAGATTGACAGCCATTCAGCTGATGTATAACTGGTTAATTAGACAACATAAGAAGAATAAAGAATTGAACCAGCGAAAAGAGGTTCCCACCATTATCCCTGATGACGCTGAAACTATTTCTTATTCAACTGTTTGTACTACAGTTTTCTTAAGGTCCTAACTACTGATAATAAACAAATATTTCACAAAACTTCATAAAAATAATTCACAATCAAAATAGAATAATGAAGCTCATATTCAACGGTAAAATAACTAAAAGAAACACATGTTCAGTTGTGCCTAATGCGAGATGTAGCTAATAACCTCAACGAGAAACTTAAGTCTCTTGATTAAGAGGCTGTCAACATAATGATCTAGGTGAGCTTACTGACCATTCACACAGATCGACAGCAATTCAGCTGATGTATGACTGGCTAATTAGCCACCATAGGCAGGGGGGGGGGGGAAAGAATTCATCTTATGAGAATAAGTCTACTTAATTATTCTTGATAATGCAGAATCATCTTAATCAACTGCTTCTACTAAACTTTTCCTAAGGTTAGACGTGATAATAAATAAATATTTACACAAATCTTTTTAAAAGAAATCACACTTCATGGAGACAGGCTAATGGAGCTCTGTTCAATGGTAAAAGAACAAAAAGAAACACATATTCAGTAGTGCATGGTGGGAGATGTAGATAATAACCTCAGCGAGAAACTTAGAGTCTCTCAAAGAAGAGGCCAGCTTACTGACCATTCACACAGATCGACAGCCATTCAGCTGATGTATGACTGGCTAATTAGCCACCGTATGCAGGGAAAAAGAAAATTGAACTTATGAGAACATAAGTCTCCTTAATTATCCTAGATAATGCTGAATCTATATCTTAATCTACTGCCTCTACTAAACTTTACTTAAGGTCCGACACCCAAATTTTATTGAAAGAAATCACACTTCATCAGTTCATCAAGACAGACTAATGAAGCTCTGTTCAACGATAAAATAACTAAAAGAAACACATATTCAGTAGTGCCTATTGTGAGATGTAGTTAATAACCTCAGCAAGAAACTTATTTCTCGACTAAGAGGTCATCAACATTATGATTTAGGTGAGCTTACTGACCATTCACACAGATCGACAGCCATTCAGCTGATGTATGACTGGCTAATTATCCACCATAAGCAGGGGGGAAAAAAAGAATTGATCTTATGAGAATAAGTCTACTTAATTATTCTTGATAACATAGTTGTTAATAGCGAAAAGCGACGCGAAGCGACAAGGTCTCGCCTTGCTACGAGGCGAGGCGAGGCGAGGCGAGGCCAAAAGCGCTAGCTATTTCAATATAAAGCGCTCTTATATAATTTTTTTAATAATAATATGTAATTAAATAAAATATGCATATTAATAAATTTAAGTGCATATTTTAATATATATTAATATACTTAAGTAATAATATGTAGTTAAATAAAAAATTTAGCATTTATTAATGTATTTAAGTAAAAAATATGTAGTTAAAATGTTGTATAAAACCCATTAAATTATTTATATAAGTAAGTAACATATAGTCAAATAAAATAAATACACTAATGATTTAAGTAAATTGTATTTACTAATATTTAGTTGAATAAAATGATGTCAAATAATGAAAAATATTAAGTAAAAATTCAGAATATGCTTTACAAGCACAAATATAAAAAACAAGTAAACAAATTAACAAAATACACAATAAGACATGTGACTAAACTTATATAATTGACAAAACAAAAGGGAAAGTAAAGAGGTGGGCCATGACACTTTATTATAAATAAAAGGAAAGTTCAATAAAAAGAAAAAGAAAAAGAAAGAGAAAAAGAAGTCTGCAGCAAAAACCCTAATCTTCCTTATCTCATTTTACCCCGCCGCCGCCAAGGACTTCATCTTCTTCTTCCTTTCTTTTTTTTCTTCTGGAAATTGACTTCATCTCATTTTACCCCGCAAACCCTAATCTTACTTTTTTATTTACTGGAAAAAGTCAATGAATCGAGGCCTTGTTAAAGAAGGCATTTTTTTTTAATTTCCTAAACCCATCACCTTCAATTTCTGGAAAAAGCGCCGTTTTGCTGAGCTATGAAGCGCCAGAATTGCGCCGTAACGCCAGGAAAAGCGCCGCTTTTCCCAAACCCTAAAAATAAGGCGAGGCGAGGCGAGGGGAGGGCGAGTCGCCCTGAATCGCGCTATATCGAGCGCTTCATTCGCCTTTAACAACTATGCTTGATAATGTAGAATCATCTTAGGCTGGGTTCGGTTCTCAAAATAGGGCCTCAATTAAGCCCCAATTAGCCCAGCACAATATAATTGTGGGAATGAAATTATGTTCGGTTGGGCCGATAAATTTACGGTCTGCCCGTCTTAATCGGTTGAAAAAGTGGGCCAGGGCTGCTAATTGGGTTAATTATAATTGGAGGGGGGGGCCTCCAATTAGATTTTAATGGCCCAATTGAAATTTTTCGTGACCAAATTAACCTTCCATTTGCAAGTAATTGCAAAAAAACCAACCTAAATTCTAAATAAAACAATGAAAAAAAGAGGCAGAATCACATTTCCCCCTCTTCCAGTCTGCGACCAAATTTTTTCCCTCCACCATTTCAATTCCCCCTTGCCGAAGAACCCTAGGTAAAATTCTTCAATTTTTTTTTTGTTTCTTTCTATACTCTAAACTTGAATCCAACCTCACTATTCTCGATTTGTTTTTTTCTTTCAGCTTCCAAGTTCAGTTTGCAAGCTCCATTATTTCGGCCATTGAAAAGTGGTGAGGCATATATCCATTCAACATATTGCTTTTTATCAGGTTAATTTCAATTTATGTTCCATTCATAGTAATAACTAAGCTATTTTGAGGTGACTTTCATTCATAACCTACAATTTGGAAAATTTCTTTACAAAGTGGGTTGAGATAAATAACTTTACTGTTTGGTCAAAATGTGGGAATTGTTGAACGGTGTTTACTATTTATCTTTAGTTCAATCTACTGCTTCTACTAAACTTTTCTTAAGGTTCGACGTGATAATAAACAAATATTTACACAAATCTATTTAAAAGAAACACTTCATGGAGACAGGCTAATGGAGCTCTGTTCAATGGTAAAATAACAAAAAGAAACACATTCAGTAGTGCATAGTGGGCGATGTAGATAATAACCTCAGCGAGAAACTTAGAATCTCTCAAAGAAGAGGCCATCAACATTATGATCTAGGTGAGCTTACTGACCATTCACACAGATCGACAGCCATTCAGCTGATGTATGACTGGCTAATTAGCCACCGTATGCAGGAAAAAAAAATTTGAATTTATGAGAATATAAGTCCTTAATTATCCTATATAATGCTGAATCTATATCTTAATCTACTGCCTCTACTAAACTTTTCTTAAGGTCCGACACACAAATTTTATTAAAAGAAATCAAACTTCATCAGTTCATCAAGACAGACTAATGAAGCTCTGTTCAACGATAAAATAACTAAAAGAAACACATATTCAGTAGTGCATATTGTGAGATTTAGATAATAACCTCAGCAAGAAACTTAAGTTTCTCGACTAAGAGGCCATCAACATTATGATTTAGGTGAGCTTACTGACCATTCACACAGATCGACAGCCATTCAGCTGATGTATGACTGGCTAATTAGCCACCGTATGCAGGAAAAAAAAAATTGAACTAATGATAAGAAGTCTCCTTAATTATCCTTAATAATGCTGAATCAATATATTAATCTACTGACTTATTAAAAAATCACACTTCATCAAGACAGACTAATGAAGCTCTGTTCAACTATAAAATACTAAAGAAACAACATATACAGTAGTTCCTACAGTGAGATGTAGATAATAACCTCAGCAAGATACATAGAGTTTCTCGACTAAGAGGCCATCAACATTATGATCTAGGTGAGCTTACTGACCATTCACACAGATCGACAACCATTCAGCTGATGTATGACTGGCTAATTAGCCACCGTATGCAGGAAAAAAAATTGAACTTATGAGAATATAAGTCTCCTTAATTATCCTAGATAATGCTGAATCTATATCTTAATCTACTGCCTCTACTAAACTTTTCTTAAGGTCCGAAACACAAATTTTATTAAAAGAAATCACACTTCATCAGTTCATCAAGACAGACTAATGAAGCTTTGTTCAACGATAAAATAACTAAAAGAAACACATATTCAGTAGTGCATATTGCGAGATTTGGATAATACCCTCAGCAAGAAACTTAGTTTCTCGACTAAGAGGCCATCAACAATATGATTTAGGTGAGCTTACTGACCATTCACACAGATCGACAGCCATTCAGCTGATGTAAGACTGGCTAATTAGCCACCGTATGCAGGAAAAAAAAAATTGAACTAATGATAAGAAGTCTCCTTAATTATCCTTAATAATGCTGAATCTATATATTAATCTACTGACTAATTAAAAAATCGCACTTCACGACAGACTAATGAAGCTCTGTTCAACTATAAAATACTAAAGAAACAACATATTCAGTAGTTCCTATAGTGAGATGTAGATAATAACCTCAGCAAGATACATAGAGTTTCTCGACTAAGAGGCCATCAACATTATGATCTAGGTGAGCTTACTGACCATTCACACAGATCGACAGCCATTCAGCTGATGTATGACTGGCTAATTAGCCACCACAAGCAGGAAAAAAAATTGAACTTATGAGAAGAAGTCTCCTTAATTATCCTTGCTAATGCTGAATCTATATATTAATCTACTGCTTCTATTAACCTTTTTTTGAAGGACTGGCGTAATAATAAAAAAAATTACACAAATCACACTTCATCAAGACAGATTAATGAAGTTTTATTCAAAGATAAAATAACTAAAAGAAACACATATTCAGTAGTGCCTAGTGTGAGATGTAGATAATAACCTCAGCAAGAAACTCAGAGTCTCTTAAATAAGAGGCCATACATTTAGATCTAGGTGAGCTTACTGACCATTCACACATATCTACAGCCATTCAGCTGATGTATAACTGGCTAATTATCCACCACAGCAAGAAAAAGAAAAGGTTTGAACTTATGAAAAGAAGCTCTTTTTTCTTGTAAAACATATCAAACTTTATAGAGTCCTAATGAGTTCAAATCAGAATATGTATATTCTCAAAATGACAAGTTCGTTCAATTTTGTTTTTCATCTTTATCTCTCAAGTTTCAACATTATTGTGTTCACGTTTCATTCTTCTATCAACAAAACAATTTGCTCAATTGTTCAACATCAATTTTACGTCCTCAATGATTGACTAATTCTTTTTACGCTTTTTTTTATTTTTGAAAGGTTACAGACTAATTATTCATTCCAAGGCCATATGTTCTTATTTTGGGTCTAATCCCGTATTTCTGTTCCAGAAGCTTATCATGATTAATTAATGAATGTATGAAACAATGATTTGGATCAGACGAGAATTGACACTGTTCATAGAAAAATAAAGTATAAGCTTAATGGAAAAAGGAAACGCTTCTAGTTAGATCATACATTTGAGTATGATACTTACCATAGTTCATGTAATCAGAGGCAGTTACACACATGAGGCTATTGGCAATTTACTGAAATGAGAGAAAAACTGAGCTATTGGCTGACTGATTACCAATTTATACAATCATAAGCAAGGACAAATTTGAAGATCAAATAAAACTCACTTCTCATCGTATGTGGTACCACGGACTTAGAACATTCAGAAAATAACATGTACTTAGCAATTAGCAAGTGATTTTCTAACTCAATTACAAGAAAGTTGGGCTGATTGCCTTATGTCAATAACCAGAAACAAACAGCATGAGAAATGAACTTAAAACCAATTAGCAAATGAAATAGCAAAAGCCAAGTCAATAGAATAAATGTAGGTTCAACGGATAATGCAAAATGTACAACTTAAAAGGAAATGATGAGGAGAAAGTGAGAGAACTGACGAGAGTAGCAAGGAGGAAATCGAAGCCGCCATGGATGTTGAAAGAGAGGAGGTTAGGTATGTCATCGTCGAAATCCGTCTCCACCCCGCAGTACCGTGACTCACTCTTGTCTCCGCCGTATCTCTCTCCAAGCGGCATCTTCACTCACTGGTGGCTATACTCTTAGACAGAGTGAAATGAGTGAAGAAAGATTTTGGCGGAGAAAAGAAAGGGTTTACAGAGGGGAGTTCAAACTTCAAATATATGTAGGGTGAGTGGTGGCTAGGGTTTCTGATGTCTACTATCGACGAATTTTTTCTGTTTTTCCTATCAAATTTCCGAAAAATATTATATGTTGTCCAATGTGAAAATGTTAAATTTTAGTTTATATGCTACTAGACGTAGGTAATAATAATTTGCATAAATATGTTTTTCTTTTCCCATTTTTCATACATATTTAAATAATTTTAATAGAAGTTCTGAAGCATAATCAAATTAAATTTTCATTTTAACTTTACTATTTCTCATATAGTTTTAGTATAATAAATTACAGAACTAAATAAGTTGATGAACTATACCATTTTTCTTGTTTTACACGTACTTGTTTTTGTTTTTTGCTTTTGAAGAAAAACTAATTGCAGAGAGGGCTAGAGAGGTTCTTTAAAGAATGTTCGGGATATATTCTAAAAGTGTTTCCGCCAATAATATAAGGGTCTGTTTGTTTGACGTTTCCCAAAATATTTTCGTGTTTGAAAAATGTCAAACAAACATGTTTTTTACTTTCTAAAATAAATTTTCATCTCTCAATTTTTTAAAACTACTCTCTCAAAAGTCAAACAAACAACATTTTTTTTATCTCTAAACAAAACATATACAAACTCTACTTTGATTTGATATAAAGTAACTTATCTCTTACACAATTTATCTCACATAACAAACATGATTTGACATAAAGTCTTACACATCTTACATCTACAACCTAACTCTTCCAAAAAAACTTACACATACTTTATTTCTCAAACCAGTCTCTCAAAACCCAAACAAACAATATTACGCAAATCGAAATTATTTCACAAACTTCAACTACTCTCCCAAACTTCTTTCCCAAACATCAAACAAACAGGCCTAAATGTTTTCAGCATTCTCTTAATTATGTGTAAAACGGATGTGTGTATGTTGTTTTTAATATATGTTTGAATAGATTTTAGATTTGTGGAGAAAAATATGATATTAGGCTAGTAATTTTTCTTTATTCCATATGTTACAAAGAAATTTGAATTTATGGAGTAAAAATTACATGATGTTACTATGTTAGGCATTGTAGGAGTTGTTAGTTTGGAGTTTAAGAGAGAATAAGTTTTAGAATGGACAATCAATTTGAAATATTTGTGAATTTGTTAAAAATCTTAAGAAATGACACGATTTTCTATGTCTTGTCTAGTCTTTTGAGGAGAATGAAAATACCAAATAGGCAGGGTGATAAAAAATAAAAATTAAAAAATACCAGGGTCATGTTATTCGAAGGGAAAAGAATGTGGGCATGTTATGGACATTTGTACCAGTTGTAGAACATAAAAAAGGGAGCCCAGTTTCAACTATGAAGGTCGAAAGACGATTTTTGGAAAGAAAAAAAAATTGGGCAACATATGTGTATTGACAACAATATGAGTACCTAAAACAGTTCAATTTTGATATAATAAAAAAAAAAAAAAACAAGAACCAAACTGACAGCAATGTATTGCATATGTGTTCCTATCAAATGGAATCAGATCCAAATGAATGAAAAAGACAAGTACTTATAATGTAAGACAGAAAATATTTATTTACACTTGAGAATCATGTATTATTACTACTCAAGCACTGCTCTCCAATGGCTCACCAGCACCGTAACCGCCTGCTGGTTTAACATCTTTGGACTCTTCGAAGTAATCCTCACGAGCATTGTCAGCTAACATCAACGCAACCAACCAGAATAGGCAGGAATCGAGAGATAGAAACGCACCTCCACCTAGAAGACCAGTCTTGGCTGTAGGGCACTCGGTTTCCAAATTGTGATGAACATTGTGAACGTGGTGTAGTTGCTCTGTGACTGTAGGCCATAACAGCATTGCTGCTGCTAATCCAGTCGTGGCCCTTAAAATAAAACAGCAAAAGATGGATTGAAGTCAGATAGATACTCAATAGAGAAGAGAAAACGGTGGTTCATGTATATGTGAAAGGATAGTAGATATATACTTACAAGGCAATATTGAAGAAGACGAGGAAGCTAGTGCTTTGAAATAAAGCGGCTTGTGGAATCGACTTTCCTTTGTAGGGGTAAAACAAAGAGAAATAGCCTGCAAAAGTACAGACGGCAAGGAAAGCAACAGACAAGTAGCCCAATACTACAGTGGGATCAGATGGATATTTGCAAATCACAACACCTTTCCCAGTTATAACCGAGCCAGAAGCAGGCTGCCAAAAGAAGAAAAAAAAGGAAAAGAACATAAGAAACGGGTCAGGTGGTGGTAATCAGTATAACAGCAATATAGGACTATGTAGTGCTAAGAATGGTTTGAAATTTAACGCGTAGATTATAGTATATGATTAGAATATGTTGTTTGTCTTTAAATTTGGGACACTTATAGAACAACACATTGTGATCGAATTACTTGGAAAGATTGTCATCATATATGAATATCTCGAAGCTTGATTCTGTTGGATTATAATATAAATACAATGCTCCATTAATCAATTCGACCATCGATAAAATCACACAGACTCAAGATTGCAAATATTCATGCTTCATTCAGTTTGGTCACAGAAACAGATGCCCAGTATGAGCACATTATACTTGGAAGACATTTGAGAGCATTAAAGTTCAATTGCATTCGCCAGATGATAAAATAAAATTTAAAAAAAAGAAAAAAAAATTGAAATTCATAGAGTGGCCCTTGTGTAAAGTCAACAAGTGCAGAATAGCAAAGATTAAGATCTATACATTTCAGGTTAGCTTATGGTACTGAATACTTCTAAAGATGGAAAAAATCACTAAGTGTAAACAGATCCTAAAGTTGCCTGATGACACGCAATATCAATTTAGATATATTCAAGATGGAATTGATTAATCTCTCCTTGCTAAATAGCTAAATAAGAGGACCTATGTATTATTTACTACGAAGATTTCTGAAAAATATTGCCTGAGGAACACATTCAGCCACTCATCATGGAACGTTTTATCCAATCTACCCTTTTTTTTTTTTTTCATTCTAGCATAAGAAAACCAAATCTACAAAATCAAGAATAAAAATTTAACAAATAAAGCAACATCTAAACAGAACTGAAATCCCAACTAAAAACTAAGTCTAATGACAAACCAAGAGCTTCAAATCTAAGCCATACCCATGAATGAAAAACATAAAATTGTGAGAAGGGTATTGGATAAAAGCAACAAAAAAGATTTCACTTTTACTCTTAAAAAAAGGCACCTTCTTGTTTTCGGCAATAACTCCAAATATGAAGGACAACACCCCAAGTGTTGCTACCATCAGAGACATTTGCTTGATAGTAAACGCCATCGCTTCTCAAAAACACCTGGATTCATCATCAACAAAATTAAAACAATCAAATCAAATCAAATCCATAAAAAAGACTTTCTACACAAAGAAAAGGCTAAACTTCTCAGAATCAAACAAGACCCTTCAAGAACAATTTAAAAAGAAAAGACCTTTCAAGAAAAAGCAAGAATCTGAAAACATACACACAAGAATAATTGAATAAACCAAATAATGAGAGGGAAAATTATACCTTATATCTTGATTCAGAGAATTTGATGACGAATTGCAATTAGATCTGACTCTCTCTCTCTCTCTCTCTCTCTCTCTCTCTCACTCAATAGTTCAACGCCTTGGCTGGAGGAGAGGAGAGTAGTGAAGGAGAAGAATAGAATTAGTTTTTTGATTGAATGACTGCTGACTTTTGACCTCTTTCTTAAAGGGCAGTCAGTTATTTGTTTTCACACGGCACTCTATTTTGATTCATACGCTTTCCCGAATGAGTTGGAATTCTGTGTGCTCGTTGCCATGGGATGGGATGGGATGTACCTAGATACAATATTGGGGTAAATTAAGAATTTAAAAGAGTATTCCAAATTTTTTATATAGAAATTATTTAGGGTGAGTTTCCTATAGAATTGATAAACAATTATAGAAAATTTAATTTTAGTAATAATTGATTATAATAAAAATTAATTATAGAATAATTATTTGTATAATAGATTTTACAAAACTAACACTTTAGTAGTATTTAAAATAAGTTGATTTTTAGCTTTTGAGATTGCAAAAGTTATTATGACGGGGATGAACACAATGAAAATCACAATTAATTTTTATAATTGGGTCGAACACATTAAAAATCACAATAAAGATCTAAAAATGCTCCCACCACTGGGCCAAATTCACCATTAATTTGATTTACATGTAAATTCACTTGATATATGATTAGTTTTTTTTTTTTAAGAATGATATATGATTAATTGATTAGTCATAAATATATACTATAAATACTAGGATCCGATCAGGAAGAAACAAATTAGCTGGACATATAATTTAATGGTAGATTAATCCTGAATTACTGATTTTAGTTCAATATTAAAATTGATATTATATAAAACACCACTTTGCAATGATTGTTTACTTTTGAAAAACATCTCAACACTAACATTCTTTCTTTTTTTTTTTTTTTTTTGGCACGTTAATTTGATATAGGAATTTATATCTGTAACTCTTCCGACATTAGATAAAACACCACTTTGCAATGATTGTTATTCCGATATTTTAAAGTCACCTTATGAAAGCAATAATCATAATTCGTTGACTAGAAATTTCTTATATAATTCGATAAGATCATTTTAGTCCAAAATTCATTTTTAAATTAATCGAAAGGAAAATATAGAATACCCTCACTTGCACATTCCTACTCAAAACAAGAAAACCTACTCATATTAATAACTCTCTAAGCACGAAAATGTGCACGCTCATCCCTTTATCACAAGTTGAGTAACATATTTTGGGCCTCAAATTAAAGTATGGGCGGGTCATATACAAGGAAACATATGGGGACATTCTTCTTTTTTGTATATAGTAGGCAAAAAATTTATTGGTAAAATATAGTAACAATTAAAAGTAGTATTTATCTAGTTATTCTTATTCATAAAATAATCAACCAAAATTAAATTATTTTAAATTTTAGTTAATTTTATAATGTTTAAATTATTTAAAAGAAACCTTAATAAAAATATTTTTTAAAAACATTAAAAAAACCTCAATGATAAACCTTCTTACATTTAATTTTTTTCTTATAAATAATTTTAACTCAAATAATCATTTGTGGGTATAAGTGATTATTATTTTTTTTTAAATTAAAATATAACCTTTTATAAAAATACGATTTAATTTAACAAAATTATATATTAAGTTTTTTTTATTGTTAATTGTAACTCTATTTTATTATTATTAATTATCTCATCTCTATTTTATTATTATTATTATTATTATTATTATTATTATTAATATTTATTATTATTATTATTATTATTATTATTATTATTATTATTATTATTATTATTATTATTATTATTATTATTATTGTTATTATTATTATTATGGTGAGAGTGGTGGTGAAAAATAAAAACATAAATATGCCCCTAACTATTGAAGACGACTACAGAGGGGGAGGGAGAGGGGGGAAGGGGACATTTCTGCCCCAACGACTGAAGATGATCATCTAGGGGATTAGTGATCATCTGCCCCTTTTTTTTTTTTTATGATCATCTGTCTTTGTAAGGATAGAAGTACAAGAGTGATATCCAGCAATGAATTCAACAATATCTACAAGAGTGATCATCTGCCTTTTTTTGGATATATATATTGATGTGTCCAAATTTTGTACCCAATGACAATTAAGAGATTACACAGCTATACACTAAGTTGACATAAATGAGAGATTTGTAACGTATTTATCATTTAAGTCTTGTAAAGTCTGTAACGTTTTTATCATAAACTCTCGTAACGTCTTTGTATTTATTACTTGTTACGTCTTTTCTATTGTACCATGTATATACCTATAAATAGGTCGGCCTATTTTGAAACAAAGAGAACCAATTCACTATTACAAATACAATATAATTTTTTTCTCGATATCTGTGTGCAGACCTTATTTTATTATTGTGATATTGTTATAGATTGAAGGACCTGTTCCACCTTTGCCCTGAATATTTTTATACAACATCATATATAGTTAATTTGTGCTTATTTTGAAAGTTAGTTAAATCAGCTGTTATATAATTATTATGTAACGTTTTTTGAAATTTTATGAAAATAATGAATGATGAGATTCAAAAAAGTTAGATTCACACTTAACAATACGATCTAGAGATGAGTAATCTAATCTGCTTTCAAAAAGTCCAAATACTTAACTATGGTTTAGTCTAGTTGGATAAATTAAATTTAATAACTGATTTTTTTTAACTCTAAATGAGTTGGTAAAATCTAGACCACAAGAATTTTTCATGAAAGGGTTTTTTTATCAACTTAAAAAGCAAAATTTTTTTTACACATCTTTGCTCTCTGCCTATAAATACCATTCTTATACGTTCATTGAAAAAAGGAAAAGGGGTAATTTGTCAATCGCTGCTCACGTGAGCTTCATGTATGAAGTTGTAGACCCGATCATCAGAGAAGTCGAGCTATTAGAAGTTGAAAACTATAAAGGGAAATAAAAAGGAGATAATTGCGTTTTTTGTACTGAGCTATATGTCAATTCTTATTTTTGATATTGAGTTTTATGTGTCCAATACATTTGGTACAGAGTTTTAACAAATTGTGATATATTTGGTACAACCGTTAAAAATTGCCGTTAAGGGGTGACGTGGCAGTTAAGTCTAATTGCAAAGTTAATGCCATTACTTATGTTGACTGATAATTTTACCCCATAACATTTCATGTTTCCAAAAGAGCCCCACATCTCCAAATTTAGTGACGATTTTAGTCCACATTGTTGCCAAATTTCAAAATTGACTCGAATAAGGCCACGTGCTGACCAATTTGAAAATTTTACTTATTTTATTTAAATAACTAATTTGATTTATAAATAATATTAATAAATTAAATAATATTTTAACATAAATATCACAAAAATTAAGAAAACTTATTATTTCCATTTCTTCAATTTCAGATATTGGAATTTCTTCTTCTGTTACGAGCCAAAAGCATCCCCTAAAAGCCTTACAGTTTTTCATGCATAAACTAGCTAGGTCCCAACTTCTAGAGGAGAAATGTTGAGAAAAACGAAACTCCAACGTAGGGCCTATAAATTTTTCTACCACATCACACAAATTGCATCAATTTGATGATGTAGGTTTGAGTTTTTTTTTTTTTCTTTTTTTGGTGATTACAAGAGAAACAATTAAATATTACATTGTATCCTTGTAGGTTTGAGTTTTTGTTGGTCCCTATTGATGATTAATCTTTACATAAATGTGACTATTGACTAAGGAGGAGTTTTAGACACAAAACCCAAGTATATATAATATATATTATCTCTTGCCTTGTTCTACTTCTAGCTAGCTCCTCCTTGTTGGAAAAGCTCAAATAGTGGTTGTATTGAAAATTATTCTTATCTTAAGGGGGTGAATAGGAATTAACCCCTACAAAGTACTAGGATAAACTATATTCATTCTACTATTCTTTTTTTTAGTATACATTCATTCTAACAAAAATTTTGAAATCTAACATAAAAAACCTAACAAAATGATGTTTCAAATATTTCACTGAAAACACCCAAACAATTTTTTTGAAATCGAGATCCGTAAAATCGAGCCAAAATCCTTTCAAATAGACCCTGACATCTTGGGAAAGCGAATCTCGCATAAATTATTCCTTTTCATGGGTATCTAATTGTTGTTTACAAATTATACTGTACATGTAAAATTAAACCATCTTTTTTCTCGGTTTAATAACTTACTTCTGATTAAATCAGTAAAATAATAAAATATTTGCATTAGTACACTAGATTCTGATTAACCTTAAATAGATTTATTTTCCCGTTCTGATTCATGTCGGCATGTATTGGGCCTTGGGGGGTGGGCCTCTATGCGTACCCCAAACATCTTTCCCCATTCAAAGTTTCAGACCTAATTAAGATCACGTAAGTACTTTGTCCGATTCCTTTCTTTCTTTGTACCGACATACAATTTTGAATTTCCATCCCCATTTAGTGTACAAAACTAATACGAAAATAGTAAGGACATTTGTACACTTAACCCCGATTGTTTTTAATCTCTAAACTAAGTCCTCCAAAATTTTAAAATAAAGAAATTGTACCCCAATAGTCCTAGATACTAATTAGCATGGTACAACCCTCATTTTTTTTTAGTTATAAGACCAACCCCACAAGTACTGTTTTATCTCACTTAAGTATGAAAGTTAACACTTACCTCTTTTATGCAAGAATGATTATGTGAAATTGAATATTGACATTAAAAACATAAAATAATAATAAGAGAATGTTGTAAGCCTTTAAAAAAAATCACCAAAATGTAACTTTTAAATTAATTGTAAGTAGTTCAAAAATCATAGATTCAGTGTTTCGGGTTCCACGTTGTTAGCATCAATATTTTATATATATATATCATTCTTTCTGCATTAGTAAAAGTTGGATGGTATTACCACGGTAGGTATGATGTAACAAAGTCTCATATCTTGCCTAAATGTTATATATATTTGCTCGTCACTTCACTTAATGAACCCAGCACTTTAAGATAACGAAAAGATATAGTTTAGGCATGTCTTTTATATGTAGGCTCAAGGGATGGTACGAGTTCTTCACAATTAAAATCTAAAATCTTCTTATTTGAACATGATCACATCTAAAATTCCATCAAGGTTATTGCCAATGGTGGTGATGGAACATCAAAAGATGGTAGGTAAAAGTTATGGATTAAGTGTTATAATAAAGTACTTCTTGGAATTAAGTGCATTAAAAGATTTTTTGGATTAAGTATTATTATACAAAATATAAAATAACCATTATGCCCTTACAAAATGTGAAATCAACCCAAATTTCATATATGTGGTTAAGTGAATATTTGTCAATTTTGAGGACAGAATCTTTTAACTTTGAAATTTAGGGGTTCTTGTGAACATTTAAGAACTTGTGGAGTTAAGTGTAAATCGTCTAAAAAAACACTGGTCAATCGCACTGCACCACATGTTACTCCAACACTCCTCCAACAAACATCCCACCAAAAGGAATAAAGTGAAAGACATCTCCACATGTAATAACTAATTAAATTCTAAAACATAGATTATTCTCGTGGCAACTAAAAATGAGGAATATGATAAGGTTGAAGTTGAACATATCTTCGTCTCAATAATAATCAATAATGGTTTATTCTCTAATCATTTTATAACCTACTGTATTAATCTAAACTAAAGTCCAGCTTAATTCTCTTATATTTTCTTAATGATGTCCGGTATGAATAATCAAGAAAGTTCTGTGTCGACATAAGATGAGCTGGCTTTAATTGGTCTTCATATTTTGCTGTCTTTTATTTTTTATAATTTCTTATTTTGCTGTGAAGGTTTCTACCTTTTTTTGTTTCTTTTTTTTTTAAGATACTGTCAAGGTTCCTACATATAGCTCACTATCATATTTCCAGAACTTCCCTTTCCCTTCTTTTCTTCAAGAGAGAGAATTTCAAAATTCTTCCAGTTAATTATCTTTTCTTGCACAGACACTTCTGTTGTTTTTTAACCTTTTCTTCTATATCTAAAACTGGGTTTTATTGTTCAAGTTTGTTTCTTGAACTTGTTTTTTAAAAGTTGCTATCTTTTTCTCAATAGAAGTTTTCCTTAGTTTTGTGTCTTTAACAGGGAGCTAAAAGGGTAAACTATAAGCCAATCTCTAGTTTCTTGTGTCAAAATTCAAACTTCTGTCCAATTCTTTGAAATTGAGGAGTTGTCTGAAGATTTGTTTTAATGGGTATTTTGGGCAAGAGTTATGGGTTTGAAATAACAACAATTTTGTTGCTTTTCATGGTAAATACTGCACATAGTATTGGAGCAAATTGGGGAACACAAGCAAGTCATCCTTTACACCCTTCAATTATTGTAAAGCTGCTAAAAGACAATGGAATTCAAAAAGTTAAACTTTTTGATGCTGAAGCTAGGGTTCTAAATTCATTCAGTGGTTCAGGGATTGAAGTTATGGTTGGAATCCCAAATGAGATGCTTTATAGTATTGCTAATAGTGTTGAAGCTGCTGAAAGATGGGTTGAGAGGAATGTTTCTGCACATGTTTCATCTAATAATGTGGACATAAGGTGATTTTATTTTGTAAACTTTCATTGTCTTTGTCGAAATTTCGTTGTAGGTAGGCTTACATATTGGTTCCCAAATTATCTTGAATTTTGTTTTGAGTGTTCTTAGTCTTGTTAATTGAACTATTGGAATGAAGGGTACTTGTTGTGATATTGTTTTTTATTGTTGGTCCTCGTATATTGCGATTTTGGTGTCGTGAATACTGAATAGGCAGCATATATGAGATCAGTTCTTATTTGCCAATTGTGAGTAGTGTATAGGAAGCATATATGTGACTAGTTCTCATTATTGCGATTTGTGTTTAGTAAATAGGCATCATATATGTCATTAATACTCGGGAATTTATCGGTTGTATGTAATTTATAGAATCTGATAGGATCGTATTCATTAAGTCGGAGAAATGAAGAAAACAACACTCATCAAACTCTTTTACTAAAATCTGCTTCTAAAGATTTTAGTTAACTTAACAGAAAATGTCTAAAGTTCAATAGAATATCTGAATCTGCACATGATACTGTATTCGAAAAATCATCATTTGTTTAGAATTCTTATGTTTGTTTTGTCGATCCTTGAACTTATAAGAACTTCTGTTTTTTGGTTATGTCTTGGTGAAAATACGAAGCATATCTTAAGTTTCTAATTTTCGTTGTCACTGACTAAATGTTTATTCTTTACAAGATATGTTGCAGTTGGAAATGAACCATTCCTATCTACATACAACGGAACCTTCATAAGTACGACTTTTCCAGCTATTAGGAACATTCAGGCAGCGCTAATTAAAGCCGGCCTTGCAAATCGGGTAAAAGTCACTTGCCCACTCAATGCTGATGTGTACCAGAGTTCTACCGAGCAACCTTCGACTGGCGACTTCCGACCGGATATCCGTGACCTAATGATCGAGATTGTTAACTTCCTAAGCCTCAACGGGGCTCCTTTCACCGTCAACATTTACCCTTTCATAAGTCTATACAACGATGCCAACTTTCCTGTGGAATTTGCCTTTTTCGATGGATACTCATCGCCCATCAACGACCAAGGGAGAATCTACAGCAATGTGTTTGACGCAAATTACGATACCTTGGTGTGGGCCCTGCAGAAAAGTGGGAACGGGAATTTGACCATCATTGTCGGAGAAATGGGGTGGCCCACTGACGGGGACCGAAATGCAAACGTCGCATTAGCACAAAGGTTCAATCAAGGGTTTATTTCGCAAATGAATCGAGGCACGCCCATGAGGCCAGGCCCTGTCGATGCCTATTTATTTGGTCTCGTTGATGAAGACGAAAAGAGTATTCAACCAGGTAACTTTGAACGACATTGGGGTATCTTTTACTTTGATGGTACTCCTAAGTACAATCTAAGTCTCGGTTCAAATTCTCGTGGCTTAGTACCGGCTAGCAATGTTCACCATCTACCTAACCGTTGGTGTGTTATGTCACCCTCGGCTAGTACTGAAGACCCTCAAGTGGCACTGAGTGTGAGTTATGCTTGTGATCGTGCGGATTGTACTAGTCTCGGGTACGGAACTTCTTGTTCGAATTTGGATGCCCGAGGGAATATATCATATGCGTTCAATAGTTATTACCAGGAAAATAATCAGCTTGAAACCGCTTGCCAGTTTCCAAATCTTTCGGTTATTACGACCACTGATCCCTCGATTGGAAGTTGTAGGTTTAAAGTTATGATTCAACCGTCAAACATGAGGAGTGGGGGGTATTTGTTGGAGCCAGTGAAGATGGTACAAATGCTTGTGATTTTGTGGACACTTTTGTGATTGTTTTTAGGCATGGATTGTGAATTGTGATACAGAGGAGTTCATTCTTTTGCCATACAGATATGTATTTTTCTCAGTGTTGTTATATATGTTTTTGTGCCTTAGTTTTGCGTAAGAGGTAAAGAATAAAGTGCAATGGGCTTGAATTGAAAGCGTGGATTCATAATTATAAAGTTGTGCTTTGAAATGAGATATTATGACAGGTGTAGTCATTAATCTCTTGCATAAATTGGGTTTAAATGGAGGCTGTATATGTGCAATTTATTGCTGTTTGATTGAAAAAATATCTTACTTATTTCCGAGTGGATACATACAAAATAATGAGAATCTTTTCAATCAGATTCAATAACTCCTATTTATCGACATATTTGGTTGTTCCAAAAAGTCTAAACTCCCTATAAATAGAAAGAATTGGTGTCAAGCTAACTATATCATAGTTTCAACATATTCAGTCAACCGTCATGAGGGCGGGGTTTACCTTGTGCACTTCGGTGGCTGCGGGTTCCCTTGTCAACTATCAACATATCATCTTGGTTCATTCTTCTACCAAAACAAGTTCCATTTGTTATATTTTAGCTTCACATCACATTTTCTGTATCCGAATTCGAAAGAAACAAGAACATTTATAAGTATTGCTTGATAACCCAATATTCGATATACATATATGAGTGTCCAAAGGGCAGGGCTATAGTCATCTTTGCATAGGATGAGGTATGTCATCTGTTTCCTTGTTCTACCTTGCCTAGCCTTCGACTACTTGAAACACAAGTTGATTCCATAATCATTTGGCCAAATAAGCAGAAGCTCATTTCATGCAAGCATAATAGCGACTAATTCCTGTGAAGAGCTAGATCAAACCATGCTTTCGAAGGTAATCTTTTGATCTGATGTCAGCCTACAATGGAAAGATGAAATAAGTTCCGCAGAATTTGAGTTCCGCACAAGGATTCTTGTTTAAGTTTACACAAAAATATGTGTGCTTGAAAAGTACTTCAGGATTTAACAGAATACTTCAACTCTCACCTGCCTGATGGGCTCTGGAACCCGATATTTACAAGAAAATTTTACTATTTCAATGGCACTGGCAAGAGATATACGATGGCCAACAGAAATAAATATCGGTTTTACAGACCCTTGGCCTTGAGTTGATCTCATAGCCTACAAACAGTTCACTAGATCTCAGTTCCAGAAGTGAGTCGAAAAGAGTGGAAAAGGCAAATGTTATGAAGAATCACAATTTGTATATAAAAGAAGATGAAAGGCTACGTTCATTACAGCAACAAATAAACCAAGTTTCTCACCGCCCCTAAATTGGATCCAGAGTCACCGATCAGAGTGAAGACATCTTTAGACGAGTTTTCCTTGGCTTCAAACATATGTTTCACCTTAGATTGCGTAAGACCATCAACATGGTGTAACTGGAAAGATATCAATATATACATCTTAGCAATAACTCCACAAAACAAAGGAATGATATGTAAAAAGGACAACTAATAGCTAAATTCTAAAAAAAAACATGACAAAATATCATGCATCCTTGTGAAGACTTCCGATGATTGTAAATACACACGCCCAAGAAAAAAAAAAAATGATATGCTAAATAGTAACAAAATGCTGAAAACCTTACATTCTTTCCAATCCCAATCGTGGGAATATTAGCTAAAACACCAAGATGACAAGCCAACCCAAAGCCTGCAGTTTCAAAATTCAACTCATTATATGAAAAAGCATAATGAAACATTAAGTCTTGCGTTATGTCAAAAATGCTGGGTCTTGGAGAACAAATACAAGTCATTTGTTACCATTTCCAACACTAGAGTTTCACATAAATTTATGGTATTGAACAGAACTCATAAATTAGAAACGACAACCAAATGTCCAAATTAATTTACAAAAAGAGTCAGAAAATCTACAATCTATTGTTCTAATTTCTAGAATGAATCCACATATAATATACTGCATCATTCATCATACTTTCTGAAGATCGAAGAAAGACTTGCCTCGAGGATGAAGTAGTCCATTGCCATCTACCATCAATAACTGTCAAAATACATGTCTAATCAATATTACATGTTCGAATTACATCCTCCAATGCTTTAATTTCTTTTTTTTACTTATACAATCTCATTTGCTAAATAATATTTGATATATATGCACATATTTTTGCCCCAAGTAAATCACCTGAGGATATAATGGAAGTGCCCTCTTCTTCAATTTCTCTATAAGTTCTAGAAGCACAGGAGCCTATAAAACAAACAATCATCCATGATCACGACATTAACATAGCTAATCCAATACCCACAAATTATAATTAAACGTAAATAATTAGACCTCTCTGAATGCCAAGAATCCAGGAATGTAAGGAATATCCAGTTTAACAATGGAAGAATCTTCATGGATGACTTGAAGAGTATTAAAGTCTAAAACAACAAGGGTTGCACAAGCAATTGAGGGATCATTCTTTGAGAAACTCAAGTCAACCCCACCCACATAATTGAGGGTTTCACCGCTGGGTAAAATTTGATCTTTTGTTTTGGGTAGGTTCCAGTAGAATTGATCCTCTGTTATCAGCATCTTCTTGAGTGATTCTTGAATCCTGCAGCATTCATATTGGCAGTAATTTTTTGGAAATTAATTGGAAACAGAGAGAATGAAAGTTGTGTACTTACAGAATCCATTTGTTCTGAACCTCGGGAAACCGGCTATTATTTTCTGAGGTGGAAGGTTCTTCTTCGATGTTGGACATTGTGCATAAAAATAAGTACCAAACGGAAAAATGATACGAGTATCGAATTTAGGAGCAAGAGGCCAAGAAAAATAAAATAGAACTACTCAAAAGAAAAGAAGGGGTATGGGGAGACGAGTTCTTTTTTAACTTTTTAACGACGAGTGATATTCTTAAAATTTGTCATGTATATCAAATAAGTTGAACAATTATTTCGTCTATCACAGTTGAAATTTGGTTCGTGCTGATCGTAAGTAAAATAGTAATAAATTTACGTAAAAATATAAAGTTATTTGTTGTTGCCTCATGTTTAGCTCAATTAGAACTCGTTTGAGATGATTTCGTTAGAAAATAAAATCAAATGTCAACTCAATTTTAAGCTCGGTAATAACATTCAAGTCAACCATGAAAATTATATTATTTGATACTAATCGATTCGTTTACATTCCTAACTAAACATATTTATGCTCAAATTTTAAAGCAAAAACATTTTGATTTATGGAATTCATGGAGTAAACTGATAAGTAAAATACAAATGAATAAGAAATGAAAATCAACTTTGTATCATTGAATTCAATAAAATATATAATCATTGAAATCCAAGAATCCAACTTAGACTAATTAATAGAGTTATTGGAAATACTATGGTACTAGTCTGGTCGGGTCATTTGGGTTGGATCTGATCTCACTTAAACCGAGTCAAATCTCATTAAGTGAAAAGTTTGCAGAGGTATCAGTCGAAACTCAGTGCAACACAAATCAAAATCTACACAAACTTACTTGAAACCGATATTGATTTGACATTTATCATATATTTTCTATCCATATAGAATTTAATTTGACATCTACCACCAATTTTCTCTTCCAAACCTCAATAATCAAACATGAACTCAAATCTTATCTCAAGTTTTCAAAATCATCGACTATTATTTAATAATTATTGTAATATTACATTGAAATTATTTTCTTGAAAGTTTTGTCAATCCTTTTTGAAACCAAAGGAGACGGCACTCAGTCTCTATAATAAGCCTCGGATGAGTTGGATCCTTTCAGCCTCTCGGCCCAACTGGAAAATATAAATTGAAAAGTTAGAAACCCTCGTAAGGCAGTACCCCACGCTTCAAAAGCTGTACTACACGCTCCCTCGCCTACCGAAAACACTATAAATTTGACAATCAATTTCAGTTTCCCCCCGCTGCAAAATATCGGAAGGCCCAATTACAAGTGAAAGAATTGAATAGCTGTATACTATTCGCCTTCAATTTGTTATTATTATTATTTGCGCAATCACTAATTAAATACAGCATATCGTGATTTAATTTAGCAATCAATTGTGATGGAGAATGCTGAGCCTCAGCCAGAGTCCGAACCCGCCGCCACGGCGGCGGAGGAGCAGGAGGAAGTTGAAAACGATATTTTGATGGTGAAAGCGCAGTCATTGATAGATAAAATAACTGCGAAGCCTGAGAATCCTAATCCTAATGTACTCCATGCCCTCTCCACAATTATTGAGACTCAAGAATCCAGGTAATACTTCTGTTGCGTGGCTTAATTCATCCTGGCTAGGAGAATTCTTAGTGGAGTTCTTGTGATGCTTAGTTTTTAACTTTTGTTTTAAATGCTTGTATATGTACTGTTTTCTTGCATGTTATAAGAAGCGAGCATTTCATTTTTGAAGTAGTTTTAAAAGATGATATGATTCTTTAAAAGCTATTGGGCTTATCCCTTTACTTTTCTAGTATCCGAAGTTAGAAGTTAGAGTTTGTGTTCATTTTTAATTCAACTGGATTTCTGATATACGAGTATAAGATTTTAAGCTTGCCCTTAACTAATGTTGAATGCTTTTTGTATTCAAGAATAACTCCGCCCACACAAGATACTCCATGAAGGACTTAAATTTATTTATGGAATTTGTTAATATGTGATCTTTTTTCTATGTTATTCTTTTAATTATGGGAACTGACTTAACCTTTGGTCTTGCTTGAGGGAAAAGTGACATAATAATATATAGAGTTTTTATATAGATTGAGAACAAATGGCATCTGTTGATATTTTTCGGTTATATATTAAAGTAAAATGTGAAGAATTTGTGCATTTTCTATCACTCTGGTTGTCCGTTGTCCATATGTATGCAGTTAGTATAAGGGTTGTCTGAACTTACCCTTCTAGACTTAATTATCTAAAGAAGATATTGATTTATTTTCCCTTTTAAGAAGCAGCTGCTTAGCTATCTTCTCATAAGCGCTGGAATTGTATTTTCAAAATGTTGTAAGATGATGCTATTTATTTCATTGATGGAAAATAATTATAGATCTTCCTTTGAATACCATCTGCTACGAATCCATTGTGCCAGTCGGAGTGTGTTATATTCCAATGCATCCCCCAACGTGCTTCTTCTTTTGGCTTTGTCAATATTTTGGTGCTCTGGAACTTGACGTAGTTTTCAGCAAAGAAAGATGTACTCATGATCAGATGAGGTTACCCCTTACAGAAATTTCAGTTTCGAAACTGTGGCAGTTTGATTGCTTCATATGTGGGTTGGGAAGTTTATTTGAAGATATTTGTTAAGATTTTCGCTTACCACGTCCTATAGAGATCACTAAAGCATCCTCTTCAGATGTGTCCTTGAGAAACTGGCGGTTCTTTGAAAAGGTGGTTTTCTAGGATAGGCAATAATGAGATCACGGTAAGGGGAAAGCACATCAAAGTGCAAGTGATGCTAAGTGCATGCTGAGTTGAATTGCCATATTATTACTCAGAGTCTAAGACTGTTAGTCCGGAGGAAAATTGAAATTTTCTTACTTTAGTTGATTTCAGCAACCCTCGTTAGTTGAAAAGTAGGGATGGCAGGGTAATTATTCATATAAGGAGGAGGGTCTGTATCACTTCTATAGGTTCACATAGTTTTCAAGAGCCAAAGTTGCAAAGACTTTTGGGCTAAAAAGCAAGGCTCAAATGAAGTAGTGTACTTTACCTGATTTAAACAAAAAAAATACGACATAAATTTTAGTGATTAGTTCTAAAATTAAACTTTAGAATAAAATTAAGAAGAGAAAAAAAAGAGGGGGGTGAATAAAAAATCAAAAAAAGAGAATCTTACAAAAAAGTATTAGAAGAAGAAATATAAGAATTATTTGGAGAGCATCGGTGAGGAGGAGCAGCCTTGGAGAGACATGGATATACTTCTGAAAATTTGGGGATTCTGGAGTCTTTTGTATTTTATAGATGGCTTTTGACCACTGGGTATAAGAAAAAGCCTATAATGTCACCATTAAAGCACGCATGCTACTTTAGACAAAAATTGGACAAGCTACAATAATGTCTGGCTTCATTCAAACCCATAGGTTATGCGCATTTAGCTCTGCATATGCATTTCAAATTTTTGTTGTTGACTTCATTTTCATTTTGTTTCCTATGATGCATGAACTCGAGGTGCATGTTCTTTTTCTTGTTAGTGCATAACTATTAAGTTGTGAGAGTTTCTCTAAAATTTTCCTGCTAATGCAAATACTTGGACACTTGATTGCTTGAAATATAATACTTCAATCTTGTTTTGAGCTGTAAAAGAGACTCTATGTGGACTCAGACCTATTTTAGAAGTTTTGTCCTACTAGTCAATGTGAAAGCGCATTGTGCAGCTACATTTACCTATAATATAAATTTGGTCTGTAGAATGTGTAAGAGTTGATTGAAATATAACACTGAAAGGCCTGCCACAATACTCTACTGCATTACTGGGAAAAAAATGAATCTATCACGATTCTTCATTCTTCTTGAATATGTTGTTACAGTGTTACAAAAGTTAACTTTGCTATTCTTTTTTACATACTTTCTTTCGGATGTCTAGATACATGGAAGAAATAGATCCCTCCTCAACCAATAATGGCAGGTCTTCTCATAATGTTGGACGACTTGGCAACCTTATTCGGGTATTTGGTTTTTCCTTCCATCTTTTTTGTTTGCATTTGCCAACTGCTTCTGTACTTGCCAACCTCTCTTATTGAGATCGTGGTAGGTTTGCGTTATTGTATAACGGGTTGCAGAATTGTGTATTGCTCTCCCCAAACCCCTTTGCCATGCTCAGGATTTTGCTATTATTTGCACGGTGTGATTCTTTTGTAGCTGGATGTAGAATGATAACGTTGATCCTTTTCAGCTGGATTCTTAGACTCGTGATTCTTTGTGACTTTTTCTGCAGGAGAACGATGAGTTTTTTGAATTGATATCTTCAAAGTTTCTAACTGAAAGTAGATATTCAGTATCAGTGCAGTCAGCTACTACAAGGCTTCTTTTCAGTTGTTCGTTGACTTGGACGGTATGGTAACAGCTATCTTTTGCAATCATTACCATTATATTGCTGCTGTTGCTTCTACTAGTAATTTTTGTTTATAATGTACTCTCAACATAAATAGTTAAATATATGTAAATTGAAATGCAGTTCCCGCATGTATTTGATGATGATGTTCTTGATAAAATAAGATGCTGGGTCATGGAAGAAACGCCAAGATCAGCTGGTGATGATCGTATTTGGAAGCATGAAACTGGCAAAAGGAAGTTTTCAGACTCTGAACTGTTGCGCACATACTCTACTGGGCTTCTTGCTGTATGCTTGTCTTGGTGTGTTATCAAACCTTTTCCTTTTTCCCCTTTCCTGCTTTCTTGTTTTAACATTTTTGTTTGGACGTGGGTGTGATTATAGCGGTGGTCAACTAGTGGAAGATGTTTTAACATCTGGATTGCCAGCTAAGCTAATGCGTTATCTACGTATTCGGGTTTTGGGTGAGACAAGCACAAACCAAAGAGATGCTAATCCAATACTTGAGAACAAAAGTGCATCAATCACGGTGTGCCCAAAATCTAGAGAGGACGGTAGGGGTAAATTGCGACAAGCAATTGAAAGTTCTTACACAGAGGTTGATGTTATGAGAACAAGTTCTAGTGAGAAGAAGGATCGTGGCAGAGATGCTGCCTCATTGAACGATATTGATCGGGATCATGAGAGGTGTATAAGTAGGCAAGGATGTGGAGATGAATGTTGGGTTGACGAGGAATCTCCTGATAGCATGGCTCTTGAGATCGAAGCTTATGATGCAGAAGCAGATGATGAAGAAAAATGCAGTATGAAAGATTTTTGTGAGTCAAAGACAAAACCTGGTGGAAAATCACACAGGGAAGAAGACTTCGATGGAAGCGTTAGAGAGGACTCTTCCAGACGAAGGGCAAATCGGGGATTTTCTAGATCAAGAGGAAAGGACGGGTCAAGTGAAGGAGTATCACAGAACGAACAAGCTTTGACCACTCCAGGTTCTGGCTGTAGATCAGGACATACACGGAGTGTGAAAGACAGGAGTGTGACAAAAAATCAAGATTTGAGGAGAATTTCAGATGGTAAAAAAGGCATAGGCAGAAGTAATGCTGATTCTTTTATTCTTGAAAGGGATGACAATGATGAGTGCTTACTAGAATGCAAAGTTGGCTCCAAAGACATTACCGATTTGGTGAAAAAAGCTGTCAGAGCTGCTGAAGCGGAAGCAAGAACAGCCAATGCTCCTGCAGAAGCCATAAGGGCAGCTGGTGACGATGCCGCCGAAGTGGTCAAGACTGCTGCTTTGGAGGTGAGCTTATATTCTTGTTTTATGCACTGCCACATGGATTTCTTATACATGTATGCTTCCCTTAATTCAGGAATATAAAAAGACAAATGACGAAGAAGCTGCCGTGTTAGCTGCTTCAAGAGCTGCATCCACAGTTATTGATGCTGCTAGTGCAGTTTCTCTCTCAAGGTTGGTATTTGATATTCTTCGTGACATGCCTTGTGATTTGGTGACATAAGACTACTATGTTTGTTGTTGTCATATATTCTGGCCATGATTATTTGTTTACTTGATATAGATTTACATTTGACATTTTGCTTGTTGTAGGAGTTCAACCGATGTTCATAGTGATTCAGGGCCTTCAAAGTCAATGGAGCCAGAAACTAATGAAGATATTGGTGAAATTTTGATCCCGGATAGCAACTCTCTTGCGAAGCTAAAGGAGAGATTCTCTATACAGTGTCTTGTAGTTATGGGGGAGTATGTTGAAGTGCTTGGTCCTGTTCTCCATGAGAAGGGAGTTGATGTCTGTCTTACGCTACTGCAGCGGATTTTTAAGCATAAAGAGGCATCAAGCAATATGCTCCTTTTACCTGATGTTTTGAAGTTAATATGTGCATTGGCTGCTCATCGAAAGTTTGCTGCATTATTTGTGGATCGTGGTGGCATGCAGAGACTGCTTGCTGTGCCAAGAAATGCCCATACATTTTTTGGTCTTTCTTCCTGCTTATTCACAATTGGTTCAATCCAGGTAATTTATTTTTGCACTCATGTTCCAGTTGTATCAAAGTATGCTTGCAAGCAGTTTAATCTGATTACATTTCTTCTGAATATGTCACAACTCACCACAATTTTTCTATATCTATTTCACTGCATCTTGATTCTCAAGCCAATTTTGACTTTACAAGATAATTTTGCAGGGAATAATGGAACGTGTGTGTGCTCTTCCTTCAAATGTTGTTCACCAGATTGTTGAGTTGGCGCTTCAACTTCTCGAATGTCCGCAGGATCATCAAGCCAGAAAAAATGCTGCTTTATTCTTTGCTGCTGCTTTTGTCTTTAGAGCAGTCATCGATGCATTTGATGCGCAGGATGGTTTGCAAAAATTACTTTCTCTTTTGCATAATGCAGCTTCAGTAAGATCTGGGGTTCCTCCTGGGTCTTTAAATAACCGATCCCCTGCAGAGGTACTGACCTCATCAGAGAAACAGATAGCTTACCATACTTGTGTTGCTCTACGACAATATTTCAGAGCACATCTTCTCTTGCTTGTCGACTCCATTCGTCCCGCTAAAAATGTTCGCAGTGCCCTCCGAAACATTTCAAGTGTTAGAGCAGCATACAAGCCACTCGACATAAGCAATGAGGCAATGGATGCTGTGTTTCGTCAAATACAGAAGGATCGGAAACTTGGTCCAGTATTTGTGAGGGCTCGTTGGCCTGTTGTTGATGTATTCTTAAGTTCAAATGGTCATATGACGATGTTGGAGTTGTGTCAGGTGTGATTTAGTTTTTCTGATTGTCATGGGTGTTTATTTTTTGTGCATATAGCTCACTGTCCTCTGTTTATTGATATATTTGTTTGCCTTATAGGCTCCACCAGTTGAGCGTTATTTGCATGATTTGCTTCAATATGCACTTGGTGTATTGCATATTGTAACTCTAGTTCCTTCTGGCCGCAAACTTATCGTAAATGCCACGTTAAGCAATGATCGCGTGGGTATAGCTGTGATTTTGGATGCGGCAAATGGTGCTGGGTATGTTGAACCTGAGGTAAAATGTGCGGACTTTGGGTTTATTTTTTTAATTCATTTATCTCTTATTTAACTTCTCATTAACATTTAATTGTCAAAATGACAGATTGTTGAGCCGGCACTAAATCTGCTAATAAATCTTGTTTGCCCTCCTCCATCAATTAGCAATAAACCACAAGCTTTCTCAACCCAAACTGGAAATGGTCCTACTATGGAGTCTAGAGATAGAAACGCAGAGAGGAATATCCCAGAGCGAGCTGTCAACATTCCTAACCAGAGGGAACAAAATGGGGAACCTGTTTCAGTGGATAGAGGTGGTTCAGCTGTAGTTTCAACATCATCTGTAGGTAATATGTCTTCACAAGCATCTGCATCTGCAGTGGCTTCTGGGTTAGTTGGAGATCGGAGAATATCTTTGGGTGCTGGAGCTGGTTTGGCTGGGCTTGCTGCACAATTGGAACATGGATATCGTCAAGCCAGAGAAGCTGTTCGGGCGAATAATGGTATAAAGGTTCTTCTTCAGCTTCTTCAACCCCGGATGGTAACTTCTCCTGCTGCTCTTGACTGTCTCCGTGCTCTTACATGCCGAGTTCTTCTTGGTTTAGCCAGAGATGATATAATTGCTCATATATTAACGAAGCTTCAGGTTAGTGAAATTTGATTTTTGATATATTTTATTTATCATTAACTGTAAAACCAAGTCCATTCGCTGGTGCATAGAGTGATATGGGGCATTATGGGTGTTTTCGTATTGTTGATTTTGACTTCCTGTGTTTCAGGTGGGGAAAAAGCTGTCGGAACTTATTAGAGATTCTGGAAGCCAGACCCCTGGCAGTGAGCAAAACAGGTGGCAGGCAGAGCTTGCTCAAGTGTCTATTGAGCTGATTGGGGTAAGTAATAAGTTATTCAATATTCACAAAGATGTTATGAGAAGAAGAGCAAAACCTAAATGGCTTCTGGAGTAAAATTAAGTTTTATGTGTTTGCTATTTTGCTTCAACTGTTAATAGATGAAAGTGGATATTCTGATAAAATGTATTTTCCCTTTGGATCAAACAGTGCCCATATATGTACTGACTTAAATTCTCGATCTTCCTTGATATCCAAGATCTTGATATTGACTAACTTTGGCCATTTATGCCATTTCAAACTGAAGAACTGAATTATTGATCTGATCTTGGCTAGGATGCTAGAACTTTGGAGCCCCTATAAATTCTTATATTTTGGTATACTTTATTCTCCGCTCAACTTGTGTAGATGAATGGAAAAAGAACCAAGTTACATACAAGACAATACCTTAAAAAGTTTAAGGGATCCATAATTTAAGTTTTATGGAGAATGCCTCGAAAAAGTGAGTTGAGTCATACTAACTTGACTTAGCTCTGTGAGGTTAAGAATATCTTTGTTCAACCGAAGTTAATCACTGTCCAAGCTTAAAGGATGCGCCTGCTTGCGTGTTTTGTAGAACACAAGTGTTTGAATCCTCGTGGTGGATCAGTTGCCGTCGGAATCATGTCACCAAGAGCTTAAAAAATCACTTGAGACTTTTACTCCCTTGGGGCTAGGTTCCTTTGTTTATAAAAGATGGTAGGACTTTGAACACTTAGCTCTTCTTTCCTAGAAGTGCCACAACCTCCTGTTGCATAGGTAACGGGTATCTATTATACACTTAGGGTTTGGGCTGAGATGTATCTTGTTAAAGACAATAGATATAAATGCCTCTCTTCGTCTAATAGCTCAAGCTTTTAGATATAGTAGGCATTCTATATATTAATATCAACTCATAGGATATGTGCTATGACTTGCATCAAATTGTAGAATATAAATGCAAGGGTTGGACATCTGGATGCATATCCACATCGAAACTCATACATTATTGATATCCAATGGTTTGCTGTGATATATATACGCATATAACAGAGAAAACATAGTCTCAGTCTGTTCTTATCACCTGTCTTCATTTTTTCCCAAAAAAATAAAAGAAAGAACCTCAACTATTCCTTAAAATGTTGATGTCTACACAAGTTTATCTGTGGACCCTTTTGTTGGATATCAAGCATGCTTTTGTCACATGATATTCATTATACCATTTTGTTTTTTGTAGGTTGTAACTAATTCTGGACGTGCAAGTACTTTAGCAGCTAGTGATGCAGCTACCCCAACTTTAAGGCGTATTGAAAGAGCTGCCATAGCTGCAGCTACTCCTATATCTTATCATTCCAGGTATTTGATCATTATGGTTCTTGATCTGCAAGATAAATTTCAGGATATTTCTCTCTGCTAGTCTTTTAATTTTTATTTTCTAATTTACGCACTTTCATTTGAATTACAGGGAACTGTTGCTCCTTATCCACGAGCACCTTCAAGCATCTGGTTTAGCAGAAAGTGCAGCTACACTCCTTAAAGAGGCGCAGTTGACGCCTTTGCCATCTTTGGCTGCGCCATCATCTCTTGTACATCAACTTCCCGGACAGGAAACTTCGTCAGAAGAATTTCAATGGCCATCTGGGCGTGCTCCTTGTGGATTCTTGTCAGATAGACCAAAAGCTTCTCTTCATCTGGAAGATTCCGACTTGAGATGTGATTCAGCTGTCCTGTCTTCAAAAAAGAAACCATTGGCATCCTCAGCTGCACGTGGGTACTCCAAAGTTCTTCGCAAATTAGAGGACAGTTCAGTACCATCAAACAGCAAAAGTACTGTTAGTTCGCAAAAAGTTTCTGTAGCTACCGATGTTATGGGAACTCCATCAATCTCTGCACTAAAATCTGGTGGCGATATGGATATTCAGATGAGAACTCCTATACTGTTGCCAATGAAACGTAAATTAACAGACTCCAAGGAAGTTGGGTCGGCATCATCGATGAAAAGACTCAACACTGGTGAGCATACACTTAGGTCTCCTAATTTTGTAACTCCCATTACTCTTCGCAGAACTGGTCTGCAGTCAGATGCAAACCTTCTCTGCACTCCAGGTTTAACTCCGAAGGTATCACATGTTCAATTAGCTGATATTGATGAGAGCCAGATAACTGGTACACACCAGGGTCATACTTCCTCCCAACATGGACTTCTACACGATTCACAACCTTCTGGCTCCGAACGGCTAACATTGGATTCTGTTGTTGTTCAGTATCTGAAGCACCAACATCGCCAGTGCCCTGCTCCTATAACTACTTTACCTCCTCTTTCACTCTTGCACCCTCATGTTTGTCCTGAACCAAAGCGAAGCCTTGAGGCTCCATCCAATGTGACAGCTCGTCTTAGCACACGTGAATTTAGAAGCAGGTATGGGGGAACCCATGGAAGTCGCAAGGACTGTCAGTTTGTCTTTAGTCGATTCAGACCGTGGCGAAGTTGCCGAGATGATAACGGTGGCCTTCTAACTTGCATTGCTTTCCTTGAAGATTCTTCTCGGATTGCTGTAGGTGGCCACACTGGGGAGCTGAAAGTGTTCGATTCCAACAGCAACACGGTGTTGGAAAGTTGCACCAGTCATCAATCTCCTCCCACCCTTTTGAAGTCGCATTCTTATGGAGGAAATCAACTTCTTCTTTCTTCAAGTGCAACTGATGTTCGCTTATGGGATGCATCTATAGTTTCAGGTGGTCCTAAACATTCATTTGAGGGAATCAAAGCTGCACGATTCAGTAATTCTGGTGACATATTTGCATCATTACGATCAGATACATCCCAGCGGGAGATACTTTTGTATGATATTCATACCTGTCAGCTGGATCTTACGCTGAAAGATACATCTAACATCCCTTCAGGGCGTGGCCATGCATATTCTCTTGTTCATTTTAGTCCATCGGATTCTATGCTGCTTTGGAATGGAGTTTTGTGGGATCGTAGGGGTTCAGGCTCAATACATCGCTTTGATCAGTTTACCGACTATGGTGGTGGGGGCTTTCATCCTGCTGGGAATGAGGTAATGTTGATGTTATCTAGTTAATTAATTTGCAAATAATAGCATATGCCTTTTTGCTCTCTCTCTCCTTTTCCATTAATTAGCATAAAATATGTCCTTGGATTTTTTGAGAAGAAATTGTCTTGGTGTTTTAACAGGTCATTATAAATTCCGAGGTCTGGGATCTTCGAAACTTTAGGCTTCTACGGAGTGTACCATCCTTGGATCAGACAGTTATCACATTCAATGCCAGTGGTGATGTCATATATGCAATCCTAAGGAGAAATCTTGAGGATGTCACATCAGCATTTAACACTCGTCGTGTGAAGCATCCTCTCTTCTCTGCTTTCCGCACTGTGGATGCTGTAAATTATTCCGACATTGCCACAGTACCCGTGGACCGTTGTGTACTCGACTTTGCAACCGAACCGACCGATTCATTTGTGGGCTTAATCACAATGGACGACCAGGATGAGATGTACTCTTCTGCTAGGGTGTATGAAATTGGTAGACGTAAGCCAACAGATGATGATTCAGATCCCGATGATGCAGAGAGCGAAGAAGATGAAGATGATGAAGGCGATGACGATTCCAATTTAGAACAGGATCTTGATGAAGATGGTGATAGTGATGCGGATGACATGAGCAATGATGATGATGATAGTGTGAGTGATTTTGGTGAAGATGAAGAAGATGATGCGGAATTTATAATGGATGTTGTTGGCCTTGATAGAGATGGGCTTCTGGACATGATGGCTGAAGGTGATGAAGATGATGATAGTGAGGATCTTGAATTCTTCAGCAGTGGAGATGAAGATGATTTATAGTGGTCAATGAGATGTAATAATTATAAACTGGTGAGTGTTCTTTACACAGTTTGAAATGTGTTCAAATTTTGTTTTTTTGTTTTTGTTACCTTTACCATTGATTTTTTGGAGTCGAGCAACATTTTTGGGATAGATTGTCGGTAAGAGTTATAAATGGTTTCGTTGATGCTGTTGTCTTTACCGTCATTGTATTTTAAGTTTTAGCAGCTTGGTGGCATTTTTCTTTTTTTTTCTTTCTATTTCCTATTAATGACGAAATTGAAGTAAAACTATAAAACTGAATGTTATTTATTGCGTCTCTAAGGAATAGATGCCAGAAATTCGATGCATAAATAGGTCGTCTTGTCGCTGTGAGGGGGCTAACTAATAGAAGTATAATAAAATGCATATGTTGTTTTGAAGAATAACAATTACTACCATTTTTGCATGGGTTGATTTATTCAACATCTTAAATTTTAAACCTGGTAATTAGTATTTTATTGATATTCTATTATCTCAATATTTCATTCCATTATTCAATTTGCTTTATAGAAAACTCCCTAATTGATTTTTGAGACCAAATCGAATCTAAAATCAAAACTTTTCCATAATAGCTCTCAAAGTTTGTGTAATAGTTTCCTCAAGGGCATCATCCAGTACAATAATCTTTACTAATTTAAGGGTTTTTTGGATATTCATTCATCAATTAGACTATAACCGCTATAACCGGTGACAAGTAAAAATTGGACTGGATATATTTGTTAACTGGGCCCATAGGTTTTAAATAAAAAGAAGAAACCACACAAGATAATTTATATAAATTGTCGATTGGGGTCATCCTGTTGGGCCTAATTGAACGGAGCATAAATCATAAATGAGCTACAACTAGGGCTGTCAATGGGGCGGATTTCAATCCGGATTCGATCCGAATTCGGTTCGATTTATTAGGATAATTGTTCGATTAGTGATTCGATGGACCTGATCCGATTAAGAAGATCCGTAATCCGAATTATATGGAGCGAATATGGATCTAGGTTGATCTGATCCTTTACTGATCCGTATCCGATATATAGTACTATATGTTGTTTATATATTATGTATTTAAACCAAAATAAAAATAAAACTATCTATGTTCCATTAAATTTTTTTACTATATAAAAAATAATCTTAAAAATGAAAAGTATGAGAGATATTGTTGGACTGACTTGAAAACTAATTGGGCCTACAACATATTAATTTATGCTATTTAATAAGAAAAATCAGAACCCTAACCATTCATCCTTTAATTTTTGTCTTCTCTTCCATTTCTCAATATTGATTTTTCTTCTTCTTTGTCTCAATTAATATATTTTTGTTTATTCCTTTGTTCTAATTATTATCATTTATATTTGCCCACTATATTCCATCTTCTACAATTTTCAGGCAATAGTTTCGATGAAAATAAGTAAAAATGTTACATTTTTAATTCATGATAGTGGAATCTGCAAGTGATTTGGAGGAAAACGAAAAAAAAAATTTAATTGTGCTAAACGGATCTGGAATATCCACCGGATCCGGATCCGGTTGCTAATATTCAAGATCCAGATCCGGATAGAAGAAAATAGAAATCAGACTCGGATCCGAATCAGCCCTGACAACCCTAGCTACAATGCATGCAACAGGATATATATTTTCCTTTAATTTTGGACAGCAAATTAAATTAAAGAAAGGTGAGATGATCAGAATTTAACAGCAATTACAGTTGGCAGAAAGTTCATTTTTTTTTATTCTAACCTAACAGCTTCAGACAAGAATAAGTTAAATTCTCTCAGCAAGAATAACAATAGATAAATTAATAAAGGAGGTAATTTCAGAAAAACTTGTATTCTATATATACTTGTACACTATTAAGCAGCAAATCCATCCACACAAGGCCATATATAAATCTTTTTACTGTGTTCTTTTACCTAAATATTTTATTTCAAATGATTAATATATATATAAGGATATTTAGCAGCAGCAATGAACAAATTAAAACATGATTTTTCATGTAAGAAAAGAAATGGTAACATGAATGATTTTTTCTTGCTTGAACTTGATTTTGATATTTAAAGAAACCAAGCTCGAACTAAGTTTGATCAAAATTCGCCATACATATGGATCGGAGTACTATTTATTTTAACAATTAATTAAGTAGTCTCTGCTACTTAAAGCATATATAAAAAAATATCTACAGTGCTAGCTCTATTGTTCTTCAATGTTTCTAGACAGTCTTCATGACAGAGGCTTGTCAACTAAAACACCATAATGATTTACCGGCAAAATAAAGTCTATCTAGTCTTTGTTAAGTAACTATAAAACAAAATGACATTTTGATTTAATCTTATGAAAATGAGGATCGATGTCGATCGGCCTATTCATGAAGCTTCAGGATTACAATATTAATTTTTTTTTTGTACAAAAAGCTTTGGCTAATCGAGCACGAAAGATTTTGTTAATTAATTGTATGGATAACTATATATATATATATACTGGATCATTAGTTTCCAATTATGTGATTCAAGGGAAGATTTCTTCTTGGATTAAACTTATAAATATATATGTTGACAACTTTTGAAAATTATTACTATATGCATGCATGCTATCAAATGGATGAGTAATACTTGTTGTTCATGAATTTGTTTCGGATCGATCCATCTGCTTAATTATACTTTTCAAAATGTTAACAACTATATATGTTGAAAAAATAGTAGCTAGCTAGTACTAAATAAGTACAAGAAATGAGATTAAAACAGAAAATTATTCCATTAAAGTAAAATGAAGTGCAAGACAAGTAGCCTACTTCTTATAATTAATTTTATCTGCAGTACTACTCATATATGTTGACAGCAGACAAATTATATCCTACAAGTTTTCATATTTTATTTGGCAGGACTTGTACTACTGTTACTGTACATATATATTCTTTTCGATCAATAAGTGAACATTTTTTGATTTAGCACGATTAATATTAATTACTTACAGAATGGACGGCGGCCTTGTTAATTAATTTTTATTGCAATCTTGTGCGTGCCTATGCTTTGATGTATTTCTCGACCACTAATTATATATAAGCCTAAACAAAATTATATTGCTTGCAATATTGTTTTTTCAAATATGATAGTATTTTTTTTACAGGATAGTTTTTTCCTTTTTGAGCATCAAGAACTATATATATATATATACTGGGATTTTATGCCTCTTTGTAAGCATGCAAGCAGTATTAATTTTCATATATATATATATATATTTGAGTAAGGAAAAATTGTTTGTCTATAAGTACTCGGATCCTTTCTCATACATCATAACTATATGTATTTATATATTAAATGACTTCATCCACAAGTTGAGGGATATGGGGGAGCATTAATATATGATCAGGACAGTACACGACACTTAATTATTAGAAATAAAAGACATCGATCATCGATCAATCAATTTAATTTGAAGTGTTGGACAATTAATTTTAGTTTAAGTTAAGAGAAGAGAAGATGCATGGATGCAGGATGGATGGATCATGGATGGAGATGGATATCTAACTACTCTTGCAGCAGATCTGTTGCAGTTACTGTACTGTTCTTCCAAAGGCATGGCCTGGCCTGGCCCGGCCCGGCCCGGCCGATCGAATCAATTATATTTTGTTTTTTTGCTAAATTAATTGTTACAAGTTTATAACGGTTCCCATTATATTGATAAGAAATAGCTAAATTACAAATTAAAGTGGATTGATATCACTACACGGAATCTGGAATAGAAAAATATTAAGTTATTTAACAATATCTCAATACCTTGAAATCAAAACTATTTCTTTATATTATTATTGGTTTTCTAGTTTCTTTTATTACTGTAATATATTTCTGAAAGATTTATATTTATTTATATAAATTAAATCATGAAGAATATGAATATAATGACTTATCATATATATATATATATATGTTTCAGTATAATTCACATGCAAAACTGATAATTAAGAAATTACCTCACTTTTAAACATGTACTCAAGGTCATGTGATAATTAATTACCTGCTGTAACTAAAGGTACAGAGCAAAAAACTCTAAAATATACTTCATTAATATATATATACATATCAGAAAAAAGCATATATATGTGTGCATGGCATGCATTTAGGCTTTATTTTCTATCATAAATTAAATACTAATAATTCTGGTAAATTTTTCTTGTACTCGATCGTATTGTAAAGTAAGGCGGCGTTTGAAATATGACACAGACTCACATTGAGACGAAGGGTTTATATAAACTTGTTTTTTGGTTTTTCAAGTTCAAATAATTAACAACATTCTTAAGTGTGAACATAATAATTAATTAAAGACTAATACGTGTGGTTGAGTACATAGTGCACGTGAGTTTGAAAGATCTTTCATTACAGATTTACAGTATCGTACTTTTCCATTTTTCATGTTGTTACCTAAAGTACCCTTTTTATGTAATCATTCATTATCTAATTATAATCTACAATTAAGCTTTCAGTTTAATTATTAATTACCACGTAGGCTTCACCACGCAAAATTCTTATCCAGATCAGGTTTGACCGAACCCAAAGTAATTACATAAAACTTACTTGGTGGTTGAATTTATTTGGCCAAGCCAGGCCTGGACAATAAGTTTGCCTTGACCACATATGCATGGCTGACTTAAATTAGCTGAACATCCCTCCAATGAGCAACGAATGGGACTTCAAAATTATGAAGGATAAAATAGTATATATGATTTATTGAAGATTTATTTATAAATTTGTTTTAGTCCTTAATTACTTGGTAATTCTTAGAGGTTCTGAAACATCTCGAAAAAGATTGAGCAAGATACAAAAACCTGAATACATAAGAGAGAAAAAAAAAAAGAAAAAAGCTTATATATATATCTAGTAGTTGGCTTGGTACTTATAAAACTCTGGAGTAATATAAAGCCGAATTCATTCTAGAAGTTTGAGACATGCTCAACAAAAACGCATACATTCAAAAAATTCCACTATCTTGGACTAAATTGTCATTACACAAGCACAATAATTCAATGACTTTTCAATATAATAATTAATTAATTAGCTTGTAACTTAAGACCCATAGTAGGTGAGATCTTGAAAATTTATCATAAACTACTCTTTCCTTAATTAGCTTTCTTCATTTATATTCCAAAATCCATTTCTTGTTGAAACCGTCAAGCAAGCTAAAAAAACCTAATAGATAATATCCTTCTCACAATATTCAGCTGATTCTTTTTGCATGCTACGTACCCTCCTCAATTCCTTTGCATACATGATGTAAAATTAAACTTCGTACTTTTCCCTATTTTTCGTTTGAGTCTCCTCTTCGATCGATCCGAAGATAATTGAAGATGATCTCAAAGTTTAACACGTTTACTTCATGCATCCATTTCTTTCAATTTTTTTCAAATATTTACCTCATTTCTTACACATATTGACTGTTTCCAAGTTTAGGGTTTTACATATTATTCCTTGGAGTTTAAGTACATAGTTGGAAAGGACCATATCATTAATACAAGAATTATATAAGAGTTTAGTACGTTTTAGCAATGGAAGGAGAAGCAAAAGAGGAGAAACTTCCACCAGGGTTTCGATTTCATCCAACGGATGAAGAGCTCATCACTTACTATTTGATGAACAAAATTTCAGATGTAAACTTCACGGGAAGAGCTATTGGAGATGTTGATCTAAACAAGTGCGAGCCGTGGGATCTTCCAGGTAGAATTGTTTTAATTTGTAACCTCAAAACATATAAATTGTTATGCTTAGCATATGGAGTTTGAGTTCAAGGAGTTTAAATATATCTAGCTAGGGTTAGGGCATGCAAAAATTAAGCATGAAAAAGCTAGGGTTTCTCAGAAAACTATTCTTTTAGACACCTTTAATTTGCATATTAATTGATGAAGAACTTATTCTCTCTTAACCCTAATTAAGAGTTAAGTCTAGTGGTTAAAGGAAATTTGAACTTTTCTAAAGTTGACTTTGATTTGAATTTTTATTCTTCTTTGTTTAAAGTTTTGATATAGCGATAAATTAACCGTTTTGTTGGGCAAAAAAATAATTAATTTATGAGGCAAATTATGCTTTGAGAACCCTAATCGGTAGTTTTTCCTTGATTTTCATGAAGTATAATCTTCATATCTATAATCTAAAAAATAATATCTAGCTTGTAATATTAGTATATATGTAATATTAGTATATAATATAAAGTTACATTCTCAAGTATTGTAGAACAAATTAACCTAATAATATATACATATATACTTCATATCATACCAAATTAAACTAATGCAATTCTCTCCGATCCTTATAAAATTAAATGATCAACTGTACGTAGGCAAGGCGAAAATGGGAGAAAAAGAATGGTATTTCTTCAACCTTCGGGACAGGAAGTATCCGACGGGAGTGAGGACTAATCGTGCGACAAACATCGGTTACTGGAAAACGACTGGGAAAGACAAAGAAATATACAACAGCAATACCTCGGAGTTGGTCGGGATGAAGAAAACATTGGTGTTTTATAGAGGAAGAGCTCCCAGAGGAGAAAAAAGTAATTGGGTTATGCATGAATATCGGATTCATTCTAAATCTACCTATAGAACCACAAAGGTATTAATTTATTTACTCTATTTATTTTTATATAGAAAATTGATTTCCATCTATGATATTAAATGTGCATTTTAATAAATATTAGAACTCATAATTAATATGTAGAAACCAATTTCGTTCCCTAGCTTGATCAGTATTGATCTTTACGCACGTAAACGAAGACATATTATATATATATATATATACATATATATATATATATATGTTGAAGAACATGCATTTCGTATCTATCATTCAAGCATGGATTTAATTTATGTATTATAGTAATTATATCTTTTCTCAATACTAATTAATTAGTATATATATCATATGTGTGGATAATTTCTTAAAAGGTTACATTGCTTGTAATTAGAAACCAAAGTTGTTCTCAACTAACTTTATTTGTCATCTCTCTTCTCTGTCTAATCTAATCTTTATTTCTTCCCATACATACAATACTTTTGGAAAATTTCTAATCTCCCAAGAATTTAATTTAAACATGCATATATATATATATATATATAGTCTGATTTCTTGCAAGGTAATGATCAATGAACCTTCTTTTTTCAGACATGCAACCTTACCCATGAATCAATCAAACTTGTAATATCTTTCACCCATTTTTCACATCTCCACCAATGTATATTAAATTAATTATCTGGAAGAAGAAATATATATATATATATATAGTTAAGATTAATTAGACCAAAAATTCACTCAATCACAAGTCAAGTGACTTTAAAATATTTTGTGATTAGTCCATTTTCTATAAGTTGCCCAATTACATATATAATGTATTTCACTTGTCCTTGTATATTAGGTTAAGAACATATGAACTAACTAGAATTTTTCTTCATAAAATTTTTCTCGTAAATCAACCTTGTTTACGAGAAAAAAGCTTAAAAGTATGTGTGTGTTTTGTATGTATTATATTCATGAACTTATATAGACAAAACACATAAAATACATATAAGAAATTGTTGGAAGAGAAAATTGTATTCAGTGTTTCACGTGATTGGATTCTCAGCACTTTTAGTCCCACATTTTATAAAATTATACTTTTGGTCCTAATTTAATAACATATTTTACATTTTTGATCTCATATGGGACCAAAAGTGTAAAAATTGAGACAATCCTATGGGGCCAATAATGCTAAATAGAGACTAGTTTATGGGACCAAAATTGCAGAATATCTAAAGCATTGTAACCAAAAGTGCAATTTTACATTGGGGATCAAAAGTGCAAATAATTTTAAAATTTGAGGATAAACAATGCAATTTTGTTAATTAGTGTGGGACTAAAAATGCACTTTTGCCTAATGTCCTAAAATATAAAATCATAATTAACTTGCTCTATGTAATCTAATGTTTTTACTTTTTTAACATATATATATATCCAGCAAGATGAGTGGGTGGTCTGCCGTGTATTCCAAAAGAGTGCTGCAGGAAAAAAGAACCCTTCAAACTACTCGAGGGTAGTAAATCCATACACCTACAATCTTGACCAAATAACCCAAAATCCCATGCAATCACAAATCATGCAGCAACCTGATCAAACTTATCATTTCCCTGGAAACAACTATATGACTCCAGCAGAAATTCAAGATTACAACAAAATGTTCAGGGGCTCAAGCAGCACCAACAATTTTCCGGTCACGCCTCAAGTCAACTATGGCATGAGCAGTGGTGATGGTGGAGGCGGTTGTTTCACTATATCAGGCTTGAACTTGAACCTTGGTGGGGGTGCCGCCCCCTCTCAGCCACTCATGAGGCCAGCGCCACCACCTTCGTTACCGGGAATGAACCAACAAGTAGATGTTGGTTCCTCGATGATGAATGGAGGTATAGGAATTGTAGGTGATCAAGGTATTGGCTATGGAGGAGAAATCAATAATGGGAATCTGATGAATAATAGGTTTGTGGGCATGGACCAATCATGTGCTGAGTTGGATCATTACTGGCCTTCGTATTGATGAGAAAAGATTTGGTGAAATAGGGATAAAATTGTACTAGTTTGATTAGTAATGTTTTTGCTTGATTAATTGTTGTTGAAGAACTTAATTAGCTTGTTGAAGGTTTTATTTGTGGATTTATTGAAGTGTGAAAAGATCATCACTTCATGGAGGTAGGGGAGGGAGGTGCTAGAATTATATTTACTTTATGTAGATTTGGAATTTCTGATTATTTGAAAACTTTTAGGAAGTATATATATGTTTAATGTATCAGCAAACAATACATGCTATCAAATACACTCGCCTGTATTAATTACTTACTAGCATGGTTGAAATACATTTGAGTTTATAGTGGAAGTACATTGATATTAGAGATGCTTGGAAACATGTTTTCCAATATTATATATACTTGAATGTGATACTTATTCATGTATTTAATTTGCTTCTTTAATTATGTAATGTATAAAACCTTGGGAGACTAAAATTTCATATTCAATTCAAGAATAACCAGCCGCACTCTTGATATTTAATTAAAGAAATAAAAACGTAAGAAAGACCACAAAATTTATCAAGAGAACATAAATGAAGAATAAAAAACAATTTATTTTAATTATTTAAAATAAATAAAAACCAAATTGAAATTTAACAGTAGGTGACAAACTGTATGAACTGTGGTCTAAGAACAAAATTACAAAGGGATGACATGACATACATAAGAAGGGCTTGTGATGGAAAAATTACAGGAATTGCCCATTCGATGCCGAAAGTGGCATACATACATACATATCCTGGAACTACAATAAACCTTATCTCCATTGTGTTTAAATTTGCAAAAGCTTCAAGATCGACAGTATGTTTCATGATTAGGTACAACTCTTAAAGCTCAGAGTCCATGATGGAACACAAAACTAACCTGCCCAGAATCACAAAGAACATAAATAATTTTGGCATCAAATAAACTCAGCTAAAGATGCAAATCTTACCTTGCATTAAGAAACAGCGAAGTACTTTTGCCGGCTTCATTTGTCTGAATGTGGACGTTTTGCTTTGCGACGCGCATGGTTAGAATTACTGTTTCGAATGGGCTTTGTCGTTTTTTTACTGCAACAGAGATATTATTTTAAAAAAAACCTTCATATGGGTGTTTAGCTGTTTTGGTAGGAAGAAAATTATATTGAAAATTGAGTCATTAAATTTGAAGAATTTATATGGATTGAATGTGAGGTTCACTTTTTTCGCATTTTCTTAGTTACCAATTCGAAAATGTTTGATAACAGAGTAGTAGTAATAAGCCGACCAAAGGACTAACCCGAAAATGGCTGAAAATATTTTCAACAGGAAAATGACAGGCAAAGCCAGCAGCGCGGAGGCCTAGAACATAAAAAGTCAGTAAAACCGCAATGGATGTATTCACTTTCCCAATGAAATATTGGACACTAGGCCATAAATTTTTTAAGAAACTTACAGCAAACCAAACCAGCTCCTTTGTTGCAAGAGGTTTTGTAAGCTCATGACTCTTCAGTTTCTTGTGAACTGTGTCTTGAACCTTCATAAGAGATAACAAAGTACCATGAATTCAAGGGAAGTAGTAAATGCAAAATTTGGATTGAAACAAAAATTCATCATCAATGTTCACACAATTGAAAAATTGGCGCACCTTTTTTAACTCAACAATTAACTCAAGTCAAAGTAATACAGCTATACAATGAAGACTATCATCTAATATTTAATTAAATTGCACTATAGCATAGCAGCACCTAGTCAAAATGAAACCACCACCAAATGCAGTAGATTGTCATGGTGATTGCAGACTAAAAAACCAAAAGCATTAGAATACCTGGTGATGGTATGTAGTTGCTGACTCTAGGAATTTTCCATAAGCATGAACTACCTCCTGCTTATAGGGCTTCAAAGCAATGTGTAATTTATCAACATGAGGTCTTGTTGCAGTAGCAACCTGATCAATATATGGTTCACTGAATTTCCTCAATTCCTGCAAGGTTATGAAATACGTCAGCTGGTACTGGTAGAAGATAGGAAAGTTAAACAAACAAGGTTACGTATCTCACCTGAAAATAAGGAACAGCAAGTTCCTGAACTTTAATGATGTGTGGAGTTACAGCATTCTTAGACACTTCGTAAATCTCAATGGTTTTTGTAGTTAGCCTTTGCACATGTGGTTCCACATTTGTGGATACCACTACCCACTGCTCCTTAATGGCTGGCACCCATTTCTACATACAGGACATGTAAAAAGAAACATCATAATTAGTGGAATTACAATGGGCTAAATTCACCAATTAATTAAATGATACATAAGTAAATTAAAACATAAAATTCACTTTGCAATTTAACAAAATTATGTGACTCTGACATCTTACAGGCATTGTAACAAATAAAGAAAGACCAAAGTGATGCCAAGTTGAAGTATCATGAGCATAGACAAACTAAATACTCAATTAAAACTGAATGACAACAACAGAATTGAGCAAAAGCATGATAGCATGGTCAAGAATATATAGGTCAACTTCCTGTTTATTGCATTCAAAGTTGAATTAAGCATATTAAGTACTCACAACCAAAAAGTACTCAGCTTGACTATGTGAAACTTACAGTTTTCACTGTTTCCAAATGTGGTGCAGCCCACTTTTCAGCTTGGGCTTTCTTCTCAATGACCTGATAAAGCGAAAAATTAGTTGATAAATCTAAAGGTAACATGTGATATTATTTCAATAACATCAAGAAACAATATCAGAAAAGCCATTTATACAAATATATATGCAGCTCAGATACCTTCTGAATGAACATCTCCAGAGCAGGTTTTCCATGCACTTCCCAATTCTTCTCTATAAGTGACTGAAATACAAAGACAAAATACTAAATTCAGCAAAAAGAATCAGCATAACAAGGAAGTAGATATATACCTGATATTGAATATAATGGACTGCAAGCCAAGGAGGAAGCCAAGCACCATGCGCCTGATCATAAGTATCAAATAATGAGCAATATTAAAAGCAATTAGATCATGATTCCTATACACAGAAACAAGTTGATAGCTTCTTGAAGATAGTCCCATCAGTAAGAAATGATGCAAGTGGTGACCATGTAAACGAACATATACATAACAAAACATAAAGCTCGGATTAAAGTTGTGAGCAACTTGACCAGCATCATGGAAGGCACTGAACAGCTGAATTGGTGCAGTATATATAGTTTAAAAGTTGTTATATAGGTGAAAGAGTGGCTTGAAGAATAGAAAACACACTCACAATATCACATGAAGTGGATAATTGACAAGTCACATAGGAGTGAACAAAAAAGTAAAGAAGCTATTTAGTTGCATCTGTATTTGAAAATGAATAAATTAGCTGGAAGGCTGTTGGTTCATCGCGATATTCAGGGGGCACAATTTATCTGAATATGTACATATTACCACATTTATTTCTATAAAATATATCATGGTGAAACAAATCAATGCATCTAAAAGCTACATTTTAAGCTTAAGGAGAAGACCTTATTTGAACTCTAGACAACTTCAGAGTTCCAAAATCATTCTTCATATGCTTAAATCATATGTTAGAAGGGTCTGTTGAGAACTGAATACGAAGGTAATTTGCTGAAAGTTTATAAAGCAATATGGCAATTAAACAAATTTTGCCGGTGAAGCAGGTGAATGTTAAATCAAATTAGTCTCCGATCGCTATTCATGAATAGATTGACCACAAAGAATCATAACAAGTGCTTTTGCAGATGCAAAATCTGAATATGTAGAAACCAGTTAATAGATGGTAATCGGGGAGAAAAGCAGCAAAAATGAGGTGCTAATTCATGCGTTTACAGGAGGCAAAATGACTTCATATTAACTGAACTAAAACACTTACAGCATTGGCTCTAGGAAAAATAATTGACCCAATCAAAATATACCTCCGTCAACGCTTTGGCCTTGGATGTTGCTTCATACTTTGCCTTCATCATTTCTTCCTGTACAGAATTCCAAACAAAAAGACACAGTAGCCTATCATCAAAGTCAAAGAATATATGCATATAGCAAGTAGTTAAATTGTTTCATAGCCTACCTCAGCAATTTGGAGAGCGCGTTCAGTTTTACGTAACTTAGTTTTCTGCTCATGAATCATTTTCTGAAGCTGTAGACCAGAAAAGGGCAGTAAAACTAAATTAATTCATAAATCAGATCTGAAACTGAAAGGCATTTTCAGATTTCGTGTTCTTTGATAAAGATTATGTGATGGCTATAATCAAACCAGACTAATAATCACATGAGCACATAAAGTTTCTAATCGAAATCAAACAGCATGTCCATATTCAAAGTAAGTCTCATAATCGTGATACACTAGTGAAGAAGGATCAGCTCAATAAAAATTAAGTATATCCAATATAACCAGGATTCACTCGGTTTCACTTTCTACATGCCAGGGCTTCTCTTAATTGTTATGGCTATCAGTTGAAGCTTGAATTAGTTACTGTCTGATCTGCTCTTATATTATAAGGTGAATAGTTAGCTGGATTCTTAAGTTCCAAATCCTGCTTAGCATCTGATCTGCTCTTATATTATAAGGTGAATAGTTAGCTGGATTCTTAAGTTCCAAATCCTGCTTAGCATCATATTTCACTGTAGCTTTTCTAATAAGAAAACTCCCCCACCCCCTACCAAAAAAAAGGTAAAAAAATACACTATTAAGTAAACTAAAAAGCTGGTTGTATCATGTGTTTCATGACATATAACCCTTAAACTTAAGCCAATATTCCCATCACAGATAGATAATGAGCAATAAAGAAAGACACCAAAAAAATACTTTGATTTACTTTTTCCCACTTGATATTACTCTTAATTGGAGATTAAGGTGCCGATGCACCAGACATTGTTCTTCTTCCTCCTTTTCTTTGGGAGGGGAGGTGATGGTGTTTTTCCATGTCACACTCCAAATTACCTTTTTATTTTAATATGTTATGTCATAAAACTTAATTCTCCAGAACCCCGCGGACTGCAAGCCGCAGTAAACTTATCCAGTCCTTGCCAGTGGCCACATAGGTATAGCCGTATAGCTTCTACATGCCCCTGCCCCCAATCTTTTAAGAAAGTTATTAGGGTCAGCACATGAAATTTAAATACAATTTAACACGTGAAAATCAGGGAAGGAAGATATCACTACTGAGATTCCTCTGTATAGATAAGAATATTGAAGTCATAGTTAAAATTTCGAAATTAACAGGAAACTTTGCACAGAACAGTGACTTACACTGTCAAATTTAGAGTTCAATTCAGAAGCTTTCTTTTCAGCTTCAGTTGCCCGAGCCTCCAATCGCTCTTTTTCCTTAATTTTCATGTCAACAAAATTTTTGAGTATCTCTACTTGCTTTTCCAATTCACCAGCTCTTGCATGTGCCTTTGCTACCTGTTCCGAAGCTTCTAATTTTCCCCTTTTCTAAAAGATAACCAATAAAGACTATTAAATAAAATAAAATGATTGAGAGCTCCATCTGCATCTAATTTGATGTCATATGCAAGAACAAAATTGAGATATTTGGTGTTTCAAGACTCTAACAACTCACTTGTAGAGAAGCAATTTCACTCTCCATCGACAGAATGCTGTTCGATTTTTCTGTGATTATCTTCTCCTTAGTAGCAATGGCCTCGTCTTTGTCTTTTATTTCTCGACTTTTCTCCTCAACATGGGACTCTTCACATATAAGAAAAATGTGAAAACCATTGCCACTTAAAAAAGTACATTATTTTGTGCTGCATAATATAACTACACAAGGTGGAGCATACTAATCAAGTACACAGAAAATGTATTTTGAGGTTCACAAACACCAATTTGGTTACGTAAATAATCCAGATTCAAAGAATGGGACAATTGAAAAGACCATTTGCTGCAAGAATATCCAAGCTAAGTAGCTCAATTCTTGTAATCTGTTCAGTTAACATATTTCTCTGCATATATGCTTAGCCACCATTTCATCTATAAATTAGTGATTCATATTTCACATAATTTTATATTCTCTTGGCATAAAACAGAGCTTAAATTCCAGAAACAACCATCGGAAATCAAGATAAATACTACTAAAGCATTGATTCTTATTAGGGTTTATCAATTAAATGCTGAATAGCGAGATTTGTTAGTCGACTAACCAAGACTATGGATCTTAGACTTGAGTTGCTCTAGGATGGCTGAATGAGGACCGTCCGATCGGGGGACTTTGACTTCGTCATCGACGTCAGAGACAGAGGCATCAGCTTCAACTCTGATGTGAGTGAGAATTAGGGCAAGGAAAATGGTGAGCACAAACAACTTCAGCGCCGCCATAAAGCCACTAACTGAGGCTCCGGCGATCCAATTTTCAGCAATTTATTTACTTTTCCTTTCAACGTGTAGCTTCTACTGTGTTTTTCTTGAGAAACACGAGAGTTTAATACTAGTATATGGGAGAAATATCTTTTTCTTTTTCTAATGTGTACTTCGAGGCTCGAAAAGACAAAAATAACCTTGCTTGTTTTGGTTTTAATAAATTTAGTACATAGATCGTAAGGTATAATTAGGTTTATGAAGTTAAATCATTCTATATCATAATCAAACTCTTAATTTATATTCTCTAAATATGACAATGAGGAATTCCAGCGCAAACTTTAGTATATGTTGCATGTTCAAGAATTTGGATATAAATCATGCAACTGAAATTATATATATATATATATATATATATATTATTTTATTTTGATAAATCAACTGAAATTAGATGAAGTATGGTAAAAATCCTTCTTTTGTTTAACATATGATTGTCATGCACCTAAGAGTAGTTATTTTTTATTACTAAATTCTTTTTATTTTATTATTTTGTTTTTGCGTGTATTGTACAAAATTAGTTTCCACCTTAGAAGTACGTTATACATATTTTTTAAATTAAGTTTATGTGGGTGGAAGATAATACGACAAGAGATTAAATCAACGAGATCCCTGTAAAGTAAAGTGGAAGGAAAAAAAACACATCCTTATTTGTTTAATTTTTTACATTAGACGGACTTATTTCTGCAGAAATCACATAATTCTCATAAAACATAAATAAAATAAGACCTATCATATAAGTATTTGACAAAACAATATGTTGATTAGAAATTCGGCAAAAATTGAACCATGATGGAGACCCTTATGGTTGAAGGTTCGTGTTCAAATCACAGTCGAAGATCGTGAACCCTTATATGCTTATATATATACGATAAGGTTAATAAGATATATATCTTTTGTGTTGGAGTAGTGGATGGTGCATAAGTCTTACACATACAAACAATGGCCAAATTTACATGAAGAATGCTTCTCCAAAAGGGAAATATTGTGCAGAGGGGACTGTGGAAATGATCATGTTTTATTTGGAGGAGTGGAAATGGTCATGTTCTATTTCAATTTCATTATTCAATCACAATGGGCAGAATTGGGAAGCCGCAGGGGTAGTTGAGGATTTTCTGGCCCGCACGTGTCCTTATGTCTTTGTCTAAAGGGGTTATTGTATTATTGGTACCACAACTAACGTTCACTGATATTTCTACCCCATATTTTATTGGATTGACACATTTAGTGTCACAGTTTCGATTTCAGTGACAGTTTTGATCCACATTAAGATCCAATTTCAAAATTTGTCTGAATTATTCCACGTGCGGACCACATGACTTATAATTTAGAATTTTGACCCAATTCAACAAAATTTTGAGGAAAAAAAAAATCAAATTCCAACTCTGAGTAAAATAAAATTAATTTCAAATCACTTTCATCTTCTTTGAAACATGGGCAGAGAGTTGTTGCTCCATTCCTTGCAGCAGATGTGATTGAACAAAAAGGCAATATTGTAGTGGTGGTTAAAATTTGGTGGTGATAGAAGTTAGAACTACGGATTCTATGATTGCAAAATCATAGAATGAAATTCTACACATAAAATTAAAAAAAAAGGACGACTACTTGTTAAGAAAAAAAGGAAATCCAATAAGAAATGATAGGTAGTGTACACGACGGTGGGTCAAGCTGGATGTGGGGGGCGACAATGTGCTGAGTAGAGGGAGATTACGGTGGCGCAGTTCGTCGGATTCTGGGCAGAGTCGCGTGGATTTTTGGGCAGAGGATAGACATAAAAGAAAGTTTTGGGCTCAGCCGTGAGTGACAGGTTTGGCTGGGTGGTGATAGATGGAGGCGGAGATAGCGGCGGTGATGTGTGGTAGATGTGGCGGAGGCCGGAGTTTGGGTACGGGTAGAAGATATGGTGACGACGGGTTGGAATGGATGTGGTTTTCAGACATTTTTTTTTTAAATTAGGAGAACTTTTTTTTTTTGTTATGTTCAAAATTTCTTTGAATTGGATCAAAATTCTCAAATTATAAGTCACGTAGCATGCACATGGGTTAGTTCGAGTTAATTTTAAAATTGGGTTTCAATATGGATCAAAATTATGAATAAAATAAAAAAATATGACACCAAATTTATCAGTATGATATGTGGGATATAAATTTCAACGAACATTAATTATGACACAACCCTTGTCTAAATATGCTGGGTCAGTTCCCACCCGTGGTGTGTTTTTGAGATATTGTAACATATGCAGCAGAAAGTACAACCTTTTTATCTTATCTTAACTCTTAAGGAGTTGGAACTTTGAATATGTTAGGATAATTTAAAGAAAAATTTAAGCAATGGGAAATCAATCATCTAATACCACTGAATTAATGGCATTCTCACGCTTTACCACCAAATGATCAAATGCGACAAAATACATTTTTTTGTCAAGTCGTTAATTGCTCGTTAGAAATGATGACAAGATTATTAAAAGATCATTTTTTGGCTTTTGTGGACTATACAAGTTTAGTTAATAAGAAAAAAAGTATATTCTTTTGTTATTTCAGGAGTTATCACTTGACATCTTATGTTCTATATATATTTTTTTGTTTGTGCGGAAAAAATAAAATTATGAAAATTACGCTAAGTTCTCGATAAATAACTACTTAACAAAGTCCAGGGAATCTTTCCACCTCCTTATCGCTCTTTCCCACTTCATTCCCTCCTTTAGCCAAAACATCATTTACAACATTGGTCGATCTGCTAATGATTCCCCTTTGTCGACAATTGCTTATTGAGGACTGAATTAATATAATTTTTGTGTTATATCTTTTCCGACTAAAAAATTACATCGTCTCTATATTTCTTTCTTTAACAACTTTTTCATATATTCGAATTAGTAATACATATTATTTTATAGGGAGCCATGCCTCTTTATTTATAGGAAGCAATGGCTCTTATAGTACTAGTACACAACATTCGGGTTCTTAGTGTCATTGGTTAAGCTATTGAACTGTAATTCACCTTTCTTTCAAGGAAGGTGCATGTGCGACAAACCAATTCCTATTCGAACTACCCGGACATCAACCAATTGATATAAAATTTGTTGATTGCATAAATTGAATCTCATGTTTTGCTTTAAATGCCGAAGACTAAGCTAAAATATAAGTAACAGCAATGCAATATTGTTGGTAGCATAGGCGGACGTACGTAGGGACAAGGGGGGCTATAATTTTTTTTTTTTTTAGTATAGGAGTGGTGTATTTTTTTTTTGAAAAAAAAAAATTCAATAAATTAGCCCAATATGAAATTTTCAGTCCAAATATAACCTTAGTCCAATTAATATCACACAACCCACTCTAATAATAACTCACTCTACCCAATTTCTAAGCCCGAATGAAAAGTCCAATTTTTCTCATCATAAATATATATAGAAAAAATTACTAACATTCACTATTGGGCCTTTTTGTGTTCAAGACTTCAATGGGTTGGGATTTGGGTTGGGTTGGGTGGATGGTCAGAGATGTGCTTATGTAATAAACTAATAGTGTTATATATTCATTATTAATGTTTATATTCACTTCTCAAAATCAATTTTTAGATTCAAGTTTCATTTTTGTGCTTAAAGTTATATATTTGTTAAGATTTTCATATGATGATTAAATCAAGATGCAATAGAGGTAATAGTATTCATTTACATATCAAACACTAATCTTAGATGGTTAATAGTTTTTTTATTGAAATGTCAAACACTAATCTTATATTCTTAATAGTCTTTTATTAGCATTTATTGGCCTATTGGGATTCAACATATCTTGTTATATCAAATGGAATGAAAAATAAATCTTGCATTATTATGTCTCTATTATATTTAACTTCTACTTCTTGAGTATGTCATTATTCTTGAGATAGTTATGTTTTGTACATTTTATAGTGTTAAAAATATGGAGAGATACTTTAAGGCTACACCTACACCTCACGATGAGTCTTCAAATAACATTCACATTCAAAGTGACCCGCATGAGCTTCCAAACTTTCATATTGAAACGAACTTGCCCGAGCTTCCGAGTGATCCCGGTCTATGACCTCATATAACTTTATGTGATTCTAACATTCGAGAGAGAGTTCATAGAGCATACTTGCTCAAAGGTTTATTTTTGTCAAACTCCACCTCCCCATTTTTGTATTGCGTCATATATTTTCTCGTGAATAATATAAACTTTAAGTTTAACTGTTAGATAGATTTTTTTTTTATAAGTTTAGCCCTCGGCCAAAAATCCTGGATCCGCCTCTGGTTGGTAGTCCATTTTTATGTATTTATCTATATATATATGTCTTCTCAGATTTGCATAAACCATGAGTGTCAAAAAAATTAGATTCACCAAATGACAGTAATTATTTTATTCATCTAGTTGGTCAACAACTGTAAAACGTGTTTAGATTAACTCAATAGTCGATTGCAGACCAACCAATGAACCAATTAATTACACATCTCCTTTGCTTTGGCATCACTCATTTTTTCATGGCTAGTAATGCATTCTCACAATTCATTTTTTTTTTTTTTATCATTTTTCATCGCATCAAAGAATAATATATGTAATAAACATACCACATATATCTCAAAAAAAAAATAAAAATACATCTATATGTGAAAATAGCACAAAAATAAAAAACTACTTACGAGTTCAATAAAAAAATTGTTTTGAGTTTAATTTCCAATTATACACAAAATCCAAGTTTTAATAATATTGATAACATTTGAAGATCACATCACAGTCGACTAAAATAAAAATGACAATATTTATCAAAATATCAAACTAAGTTATAAGAAAATAAAATAATCATATTTTTTTTTCAAATAAAGATTAGTTTGACAAAGTCTGCCATTTTATCACACGAAGTCTGTCTCAGGACCTGAATTTAATTTTTCATTAATGTGAGCTTTTTTTTAAATTTTATTACTAGTCTAGTTGTTAGTTATTTGTTGTAATCTGCCATATTTGAATTGATTATAATGTACTTGTATACATTATTGAATAAATTATGATGTAATGATAATGTATTTATAATCTTAAAAAAAGATAAAATGTTAATTGAGTCTTGTACATATGGCCGCAACAACTTTTTATCTACTTTTCCTCCCTCTTTTCTGTTATCAAAGTTCCATAAATGCTTTTACTATTGGCAACTTATACATGTATCTCCTTTTCCCATAGTGGTTTAAGAAAATTTATTTGATTCGTTTGACTTTTGGAAGGTAGGAGGTGTAGGTTTATTTTCGAACATTCTAAATTGCAGGTTTAAGATGTGTAATATTTTATTTATGTCAAATATATTTGTAATATGAAATAAGTTGTGAATATATATATATATATATATATATATATATATATATAATATACTTTATATATATATATAATATACTTTATATGTTAAATTAAAGTAAAGTTTATATAGATTTTCTATAAGAGATAAGAAAATGACTTTTGTGAGAGAAAATAAATTTATTTCAAATAGTTGAAAACGTGTTTGTCTAGTTTTTTCAAATTCGAAATTATTTTGGCAAAATGCATTGTTCACTCATTTCTTGCGTGATTTTCATTGAAAAGTATGAACAAATTTCTTTCATTAATTAGAATTTGAAGAGCAAAATTATTTTCTTAGCCTCGTATATTTGCAAGACACAAATACGAGGCTCTTCAATATATTCATTCAGGGAGATTGTTTTTTTTTCTTTTTAATTTCTCTAGAAAGAAATGAAAAAAAGGGAAGTTTGAAAAGCCGTTACGCCACAGGTGACGTGAACATATCACTATCAGCAAGCAGGAAAATAAGAGAGGAGACCGACCAACCATAAATATTGACCCTAAAATCCCACCCGAACGACGCCGTGTGGTAACCACATATCATTTCGAGGACATCTAATTTTGTGTATTCGTCACACTACTCTCCCACTTCCCACTGTTGTGGTATTTTCTCTCCTCTTCTCATTTCCAGGTAATTCTCACCACGCTTTGATCATATACTATTTTCTTTTAAACTGATCGATAATTTTATTTCTTGATTATATATTTTTTTGTGTGATTATTCTATTGATTGTATGAATTAATTGGTATTTGGAGTGAATAATTTTTTCTTTTGTTATGTGCATTTTCACGGGGTAAAGCAAATTTTGTTGCATACGAAGTATTTTATGATTTTTTGTCTTTATGCAAGTGAAATTGTGAAAATGCAGCACGCGTTATTATTTTGAGCTATCAAAGGTTGATGAGTTCTAAGTAGAATCCATAAAATGTTGGAAGCTTTTAATATTTGGCTTAACGATACAGCAGAAAATTATATGGGATGAATAAACCATGTTGGGTAAGCGAATCATTTGCAGATGATGCCAGTTCTTCGTTGCAGAATTCTGATTTTCACAATCCTGGTTTTATAAAAGTTTCATTATTTCATCCATTAAATATACGAAAAAATAGAAGGATCGATTGGCTAAATTCTCGCTGATTGGAAGAAAGGTTTTGGAAAATCCAACACTTCTTCAAGTTACTGGAAGGGTTATTAGTTAATGTTTCTCTTGAAAATGTTTCTCTGATGCTAATTGCTAAGGGAATCAGGCTATCTAGTCCCTCAATTTCTTGCTTTATTTATGAATGTTTTAGATTAAGAAAATGAAAAAGGAAAAAGGTAACAAGGAAAGAAGCCTGGGTTCAATATGGAACACAAAACAAAGATTTCTATGAATACTATTTGTTTCCTTTAAGGGAATAGAAGTGCATGAAGTAAATGCACTGCTGAGAACAATACCCACCCCAAGTTCTTAGCTAGCTAAGGCTGTTTCCCAAGAGAAGTGGTGATGCCAGCTCCAAGCAAATAATAGAATAAATTGTTAAACTGTGTGTTAGTGATTTCTAGGACTTGAATCTCCTTGCATATAGTTTTGTAAAAATGTTTCTTTTCCATAATTTATTTAAATTATGCTCTGGTATGTTACTATTTTTAAATAAATATCGGCCACTGTTAATCATGGTACTTTCAATTCTTATAATTTATATGTATTACATCACTCCAGTGTCTTCCAAATACACAGTTCACAAAGCTGCTTCAGATGGGATGGGGAAACATATACAAGAGGCGAGTTAAGGTTTTCACATTAGCAATTGTAATCTACCTGGATTATAAGGTACATTATGCTTCTTGGTTGCTATAATTTGATGATTGACTCGTGTAGATTGTAACTGTAATTTGCTGTTCTCTTTTTATGTTCCAATGCCTTATAATCTGATGCAATTTCTTCCATTTTGTATGTTATAAGGCCCTTCAACAGAGAGAGAAATGGACAAAAAAGTCAAAAAAGGATGATCTTTGGGAGAAAGCTCATGAGCGTAATGCACGGCGTGTTCTCAATTTGATAGTACAGCTGGAAGGTTTGTGGGTGAAACTAGGACAGTACTTATCCACACGTGCTGATGTGCTTCCCCCAGCCTATATACGCCTTCTAAAGCAGCTACAGGACTCTCTACCCCCGCGTCCCTTACAAGAGGTACCTTAAGTAACTATATCATTAAGTATTTTAGAAAAGTTAAAATGGAAATACCATAGTTCCGCAGGCAAGTGAGCAATATAACATCGTTATTCTGCTTTTCAGGACAATGCCACCTTAAACAACATGAGTATGATAAACTTCTTTAGCAACCGAGGCCCTTTTTTTCCCACTTTTTGATTTTTATTATGCTAATGGCATAACAGAGTCTGATTCATGAAAATGGAATCTCAAATATTTTATTTGGCATCTCCCAGACATGATAGAGACTGATATTATACCCTTTTCAAGGTTTTGCATTGACTGCGATGTAGTAGATGTTTATTTTTGGGTTTTTTGAAGGTTACCCCGCTGTGAAATATCTATTGGCCAATTTAAATAGGCATATTACCCCTCATGAAAAATAATAACGAGCTTTACTCCTCCTTCCTCGAGGAGGTGTTGCACACACGCTCAAAATTGCGTTTGGGACTTCATTTCGATACGGAACATGATCAATTTAACCTCCCTTGATAACATATTCCATCCATTTTACCCCCTGTAATATACTATGATAATAAACACTTTACATCATGTAATATTTTTAATGGACACTTTACCCTCCTGTGATATTGCTAATGGGCACTATATAAGTGAGGGTAGTTTCATCCAACTATATTTTCTGAAAATGTTATAATAGGAGGGAAACAATGCGACTTTTTTAATAAAACAGATAGGGTTATACTGCTATTTGATTTATCGCCGGGGGGGGGGGGGGATTGGATTTTAGGAATAGCACAGGGAAAAATTTGCTACTTACTCATTTTGGCTTGATTATCATCATGTTGATATATGGTAGTGGTTTAGATTGGTCATGGAAATCTGTTTTGCATTGATGATTATAAACTTGAGATATTTGTAGTGAATGATATCATTCTAAGATTGAAATTAACTAAAATGTTTTTTGAACTAGTTAGGAGAATCATGTTTAAGTTTAGAGAAGTTGATATAGTTGAATTCTGTTAGCTGAATAACCAAAACAACAGACAAGTTTCGCTAATTACTAGTGTAAACTTAGATATAATGTTACTGGCTGAACTCCGTGTGGTGGGATTACATGCAAACAACTCCGATTCACACATACAACACACTGAAAAAATACATCCTTTTATGTTTATATTTCCACTTGTGAACTAGTCCGGAAACTTGTGATTAATATATAACAAGCTTCTTCTGCGCAGGTTTGCCAAACTATCAAAACAGAGTTGGGGAAATCCATGGACGATCTCTTCTTAAATTTTGACAATGTACCTCTGGCTACAGCATCAGTAAGACCCTCCTGATAAAGTTACTAAAGAAGAGAAGCTAGAAACTTTGATTTCGGATTGTTATCTGTTGATTTCATGTTGGAGTCTAATATCTAGTACCATATGCACAAATTGGAAGATAAAAGCTAACAGCTTTATGCATTAATTAGCATGATATTACTGTAGCATGTTTGGAAAAATAACTCAAGCAATTTATTGTTATGATCATTCTGGTGTGCCCCGAGTCAAAGGAGCTCTATACATCTCTAAAGGAAGGATGATAAACCTAATATATTGTAAATCGTTCTCCATGGTGGATATCCTTCGTTCATGATCATCTGAAAGTGTTTCTAAACTTTTTGAAATAAGAACACTGGAAAACAAATTCTCAAAAGGAACTAGCATTTGCCAGATGCAGGACCAGTGGCCATTCAAGCATTATTTTCTTATCATCAATCTAATAAACTCAAATTACCACCATGGCTGCGTGTCATTCTTCTTTCAATCTTATTGTCCCAGAAAAAAATAATGTTCTGGATGACCCCAATGCTTTCTATTCTATCTTTATACAGATTGCTCAAGTTCATCGGGCGACTCTGCATGATGGGCAGGAAGTTGTTGTTAAAGTTCAACATGAGGGCATAAAGGAAATCATATTGGAGGTTGTTATGGTTCTCAATTTTAAGTTGTTGGGACATAATATTAGCTGTAAACATGTGTTCAAATGATTTTTCTTTACTTCTCTTCCTTGCAGGATCTGAAAAATGCCAAGTCCATAGTTGATTGGATTGCCTGGGCAGAACCACAATATGACTTTAATCCCATGATAGATGAATGGTGCAAAGAAGCACCCAAGGAACTTGACTTCAATCATGAGGCTGGTATGCTTTTTTAATTGATTAATTTGATTTCTGTTATTCCTATTTGTCAGCATCTATTAAGCTTCTTCTCTTGGTTTCTGTAGACAATACTGAGAAAGTTGCTAGGAATCTTGGCTGCAGAAGTAATTCTAATGATGACATTGACAACATAAACCGTGTGGACGTCTTAATTCCGGAAGTTGTTATGGTATTATCTTTTAGTTTAAATCTTTGATCTACAATACAATGGTTTTCTCCTAGGGGTAATCCCATTGTTGTGTCCAAAACTTCAATCTAAGGTCCTGATGCTGTTAAGGCCAATACTGGGACTCTGTTAAGGCCAATACTTATTGAGTCTTTAAAAACATTAGTTGATGGATTTTCTCAAAACAAACTGTCTCTCTCTCTCTCTCACACACACAGAGAAAGAGAGAGAGAAGAAGACTGTATAAAATCAACGCGGTGCTCCATGTATGGCCTTAACTGTTTTGCCACAATACCAGAAGTAGTATAAACTTAAGAAACACCCTTCAAATGACCTCCCCCAAATGCATCAGACATATGGGCAGGACGCATGTGCATATTTATGCAATCTGCATATGCATAAGAAGAGAGTAAGAGAGAATATGCGGACAAAGTCATATACTTGCAGTGTTGAAAGTTATTGTGGAGTGGTAACTACATTCCTCAAGTTTAGTGCCGATGGGTTTCTGAGAGAGACGAGAGACAAAATACATTTTTTCTTCTTTTGACCAAGATACATGATAGTTAAATTAGAGATATGAATATGTTTAATAGTTCTATAGACATGGCCTAATGCCTTCTTTCAGTTTCATATTTTCACTTTAATCTCGCACTCACCTGCCTCAAAATATATGTGAACTTTTCCCTTTTCTTCTCTATTTCAAGTGACTTCAGACCGAGATATGAACTCCTCATGTATATCTACTAACTTTGACCTCTATTCCATGGAAAGGAGATGCAGCATATAGGGTTTACTCTTCTTCATCTGATTGTATATATACCAGATTATTACGACACCTTACTGGCTAGCACTAATTCCCTTGTGAGTCTGCCGGAGTAATTTACTGTGTAGGTCCAATTTGTGTGGCAAATTTGTTTGAGGCTTACGTTGCAGAATATGGAAATTTTACATCTGATTAAATCCTCACAGCTTACTATTTTTGCCTTCTCTGGTACTAATTATATTTTTCTTTTTTCTTGTTATAAAGATGATTAATTTTTACTTTTTGTTTATTCAAATTCATGTTGTGCAGTCAACCGAAAAAGTCCTCATCTTAGAGTATATGGACGGAGTACGACTAAATGACTCTGAATCTTTGCAAGCACTGGGTGTTGACAAACAAAAGCTTGTTGAGGAAATTACGCGTGCGTATGCCCACCAAATTTATGTTGATGGATTTTTCAATGGTGACCCTCACCCTGGTACACTCTCTCTCTCTCTCTCTCTCTCTCTCTCTCTCTGTGTGTGTCTATATATATATATATGGTCTCTAAGTGTGTATATGTGTTGCAGTCTGGTTTCTATATTTCCTTCTTGTGGTTACTTATGAGACGTTTCTTGGTTATATTTGTAGACTATTCAGACAGTTGGATCTCAGATCTTTTATTGATTTAAATACAGGAAATTTCCTTGTGAGCAGGACTCCCCCACATCAGCCAATTTTGCTAGATTTTGGGCTCACAAAGGGGCTATCATCGTCTCTCAAACAAGCTTTAGCAAAAATGTTTCTAGCATCTGCAGAGGTTTGAGATTCATAAATTTGGTGCCTTACACTAAGAGATACTTATTTGGTCACTAGATGATCAGCAATTCAATTTCAATGAATTATTCCTCGCTCTCTGAAACTTCTTTGTTTTTGCGGATCTGAACATGTAATATATTGAGAGAATTTTAGCTGCATGTTTATAATCCAGCTGTGACTTAGTTTTTAGCCAATGATCCCTTAAAATTGACCAGCTCATTGATGAGCTTCTGCAAGAACGGGCTTCATTTAAACCTGCCTCTTTACAAGCTTGAGCTACAACATCCATACCTATTACCGAACTACACGTCTTATCCTGTGCTCATGAGCCTGCATGTCACCTTCCTTGACCCAAAGCCACCTCGTCTTTATACCTGCCTTTTTTTTTATAAGAGTCAATACCTTATCAATTAAAACAGAAAGGGAACTTAGAAATTATAAGGCCCAAGAGGCAAGATTAAGTGCGGCAAAATTTGCATCTTTATTCCTTCTAGCTCCATATAGTGTTGGGGTTCTACGAAATTTCATCTCTGATACTGATTGCTAGGGTTCTAGCCTATACTGATTGCTAGGGTTCTAGCCTTGGGGTTTATTACGAAGGCGAGTACTATATACACATTTGAGCTAATTTAGACCCAGAATCTCATGCAAATGAGTCTTTGGTCCATGTATGTATATAATATCACCCTTTCTTTTCCCGGTCCTTCAACATAGGACTTCATCTCACATGTGAAATTTAACGAGTATTTATGGCTGAGTCAAATATGATCCATGTTCTTCTGTCTCTGACTCCCCATTTTTTTCCCATTTGTCAAATACCTTGGTTTTTAATGATTTTTTATTTTATAATTTTACTCTGAAAAAACTTACAAGATGCTTCTTGCAGGGTGATCATGTGGCACTTTTATCTTCATTTGCAGAAATGGGACTTAAGTTGCGATTAGACATCCCAGAGCAAGTGATGGAGATAGCAAATGTGTTCTTCCGTACATCAACACCAGCAAATGAAGCTGTCGTAAGCAGGCACATCATATTTTTTGTAATGTGATTCTTACTGCTATTTATTGAACTGAATTCACTATTTGGTGAAGCAAAATATGAAATCATTGGCTGAGCAAAGGACCCGAAACCTGAAGGTCGTCCAAGAGAAGATGAAGCTCAATGAGAAAGAAGTAAAACGTTTTAATCCTGTAAGTCCATATATTGTGTTTTGGAGTTATCAACCTGCTATTGTCCATTTCTGCTTATTGTCCCTTGTACTTAAAATTGCTTTGTTCAGGTTGATGCTTTTCCAGGTGATATCATTATATTCAGCAGAGTCATTAATCTTCTCAGAGGTATCCATAAATCTGCAAATACTAATTTTTTCATCTTTATATATCATTTTTATTGATTTTGACAGCTAACATTAATTTCAGGTCTTTCATCAACAATGGATGTACGTATAGTTTATGTGGATATCATGAGACCATTTGCTGAATCTATTTTGCAAAGGTAGGCTTTGTTTTTTGTATTTCTTATAGCTGCAAGGTGCTTGCCTCATTGATACTTGCAAACTTGTTTCAGCAATATGAATAAAGGCCCGGCTTATAATGCAAACTGGATCCACGATAGTCCTGTCCTTTCTAGTGTTGAAGAAAAACTGAGGAAGCTCTTAGTTGAGCTTGGAAATGCGGATAAAGTACTTGGAGTCCAGGTACATACCACTTCTTCATAAAATGTGTGAAAACTTGTATAATTTCTGGTTTTTGCATCATTAATCTAAAACCCATATTTCTGCCTCAATTTGTCTTTGAAATAATAACATTTCTTATATTAATCTGCATTAATTTTGATTTTCCATGCTTCAGAACTAGAGTGGGAGAAAGTGAAGAAAAAATGGCTATTCCTAGTAGCTTCTTATTTGTTCTGACTTGCACTCCTGGAATGTTCTGACAATTTTGGATTGTGTTCATTAGTTGCTTGTATCTTTTACTTAATTATTCTTATGTTGGTCTTTGGTTGCTGAAGATAAAAGAATGTTTAGCTAAGGAAAATACTTGAAAATGATATGTTCTAGTTGATTTGCAAAATGTATTTATCCTTGCCAAAGATCTCCCAAACTAGTTTGATTCAGAGTTCTAATCCCTTCAGACTTCCAAATGCATTCTCAGAAATATTACAGGCAGTTTTGGCAGTGATAAGGCTATGCTTTCTTCTTCAAAAATATGCTACTCATTAAAAAAGTCACATATTTTTTCTGAAAATTTTTGAGTTTATAACACTTCTCCTTCATTCCCACATTAAAAGGGTTGATTGAACTTATATAGATATGAATATTTGGGAGTTTTTTGAACCATCTATTGTTTTTCTCAATTTTGTAGGTATGTGCCTATAAAGATGGAGAAGTAATTATTGACACAGCTGCTGGGGTGCTTGGGAGATATGATCCTAGGCCAGTTCAGCCTGATAGCTTATTCCCCGTTTTTTCTGTATCAAAAGGAATCACCTCAGGAATGGTACATTGGCTGGTTGATAAAGGGTATGCATAATTTATTAGTGCAGTTTCCTTGGAGAGAATGTACATGTTAATCTTACTAGGATTTACCAGTCCTGAAGCATGCACACATTTCACTAGTTGCTGACTGCTTCTCTCAGTCACCAAAGAACACTTCTTTTGCGCCATTTAATAGTATAATGTTTCTTTGATTTTATTCAAAAAAAAAAAAAAAGTGCTTAGGGTTCTACTGACCAGTAATCAGCTTGCATCCCTAAACCTCACTGGATTACATTGTCAAAAGTTACCTTTTCACATGTAAATAAAAGAATTTCTTTTTAAAGAAAATTAAGTAAAAGATTAGTTCGGTCCTTGGAACTTATTTGGAAGTGGTGATTTTATGTCAACTGTCTGACATGTAGGAAGCTGAAGCTTGAGGAGAGAGTTGCAAATATATGGCCAGAATTTGGAAACAATGGGAAAGATCAAATAAAGGTATTATTTATGCTGCTACATAAGTACTTCAGCTGTTTATGGACACAATCTGTAGTTATTGGAAAATACCAAATCCATAAAGGTGAAAAATACAAAATAAGTGGTTACTGAAGTGCTTCTTCTGTTTTTCTCAAAAAAAAAAAAAAAAGAAAAAAAAGGTAGTGCTTTTTCTGTTTATTGACAAAGCAATAAGATGTAACTTTCATTTGTTCAAATTTGAATAATATAAAGCCATTATCTAAGTTTCCCCAACTTGACACAATTAGAATTCCTAATTTTCACTGTTATTTTACAAACATGTAGACATTTTTAATTGATATATTCTGGCTAGGTTCATCATGTGCTCAATCACACATCTGGTTTGCAAAACGCCTTGGCGAGTGTTGCACGTGAAAACCCTTTAGTTATGGCTGATTGGGATGAATGCCTGAATTGCATTACAACAACGGCGCCAGAGACTGAACCTGGCCGCCAGCAGCTGTACCATTATTTATCATTTGGCTGGTTATGTGGCGGCATTATCGAGGTATCAAAGATCTTTATCTTTTGTGATGACCAAAATCGCTAATCTTGAGTTTGCAAATTGATAATTGTGTCCGATATAGCTGAGCATGGATATCTGGCTACCTTCTCATATCATTTTCGGGTAGATTGCAGTTTATCGAATGTGAAATATGTTTGATCTCCCCATGAAAATAAGTTAGCTTTTAAGCTCCCTTATGCTTTTAAAAACACAGCCTAATAACAATTTATGTACTCCCTTATGCTTTTAAAAACACAGCCTAATAACAATTTATGTACAGGAGTAGAATATAAGGGGCTGTGGCTGTGAGCTTTGTTTTTTAAATGTTAAAGGGGTTAAAGACTGATTTATTTTTGGTGAATGTCACTAACTTTTTCACATTGGACTAAACTGCGTTTTGGCCATTATTTTCATATAGTGAGCCTTAGCTTTATTTCTGTACTACCATGTACGCTGCGAGCCTTGCTAAACTCTCATCAATAATTAATGTGCAGCATGCGTCGAAGAAAAAGTTTCAGGAGATTCTTGAAGAAGCTATCATTCGCCCACTTAATATAGATGGCGAGTTGTACATCGGAATTCCTCCAGGCATGTCTTAGCCCTTCATGATAATTATCTTTAGCTTACTGCACAGAACAACTTCTTACTCATGATCATTACTGCTTTATCGAGATAACATGATATACTACATTAACTACATATTGCAGTCAAAAGTAATGTTTATATGGAAACTTAAGATAATCTTAATATTCTCACGCTCACTCATTGTTCTATTGGTATGGCCTAAAACCGTAATTTATTTCTCACAGGTGTGGAATCTCGACTTGCCACACTCACCGTTGATATGGACGATATTAAGAAAGCTTCTGAGATCAGCAAGCGTCCAGAAATACCATCAAGTTTCCAGTCCCAACTTCAAGATGTTAATCAGCTAGCATCTACCATTCCCACCTTATTTAACACACTTATTGCCCGTCGTGCCATCATACCTTCTGTTAACGGACATTGCTCAGCTCGAGCTCTAGCCCGCTATTATGCAGCTCTTGTGGATCAAGGTGCCATTCCACCTCCACATTCTTCTTCTACCAAGCCTCAATTGGGAAGCCACCCACACATTCCCAAATTCTCACCTCAAAAATCTTCCAAGAAGCGAAAAGGCTCCAAGCATGCTCATAATACCGAGAGTTCTAGTGACCAAAACTATACTAGGGTTCCCACAAGTGATATCAGCAATAACAACTCTATAGCTACTAATGGCTTGAACAATTTTAAGCTTTTCTCTAATAGTAGAATACACGATGCGTTCATGGGAGTCGGGGAATATGAGAATCTTACACTCCCAAGTGGGCAGTTTGGACTTGGCTTCAAGAGATCTTATTCTGAGGAGGGTAACTTGATAGGATTTGGTCATTCGGGAATGGGTGGGTCGACTGGATATTGTGATATAAACAATAGATTTGCTATCGCGGTGACTCTGAACAAAATGAGTTTTGGAGGTGTGACTGCAAAGGTGATTCAGTTAGTCTGTTCAGAACTTAATATTCCATTGCCAGCAGATTTTTACAGATTTACAGAGAAGATGAATGATAATGAGTCAAATATAACAATACCTTTAATTAACTGATATGAACTGTTAGTATATTTCTTCTTCCTTTTTTTTTTTGTGCGCAATAAAATGTATAGATGCTGATATTTATTTATACCCGAGAATGTCAGATACACGCAGTCGTATTATAGTTCTGAATTACTTTTATACTTGAGCATCATCGTGTAAACATACGCCTATGGTTCTACAATTTGTTCCTAGTTTACACTGTTAATAGATGCTCAGGTATGAAATTTTCATCTTATTAATTTGCAATGGGGCAGGCTATTGCATTCGTTTTCCTCTATGGCTCTTCCATTTGTTTTCTTCTGTTGAAACACTTCTTGTTCCTGGAGCCATTGTTCTATTATCCACTGGTTTCTTATTTCCAAATTTGAGGGCTACCATTGGCTTAATGTACAGCATTCCAGGAAAATGTCTTTTCTCTTTTGGTAATGCTCGCAACTGAGGCAACCAATATGCTACAAATTCGCCTTCAGGATCATAGTTTTGAGCCTGGAATATTGCAGCAGAGGCTTAGACAACAAACACAATAAAGTGGATATTGATCACTTCTGTTCATTCTAAATAGAAGTAATACTTCAGAAACAAATTGAAGCTAACTTACTTGCTTTGGGATGCTGAAATAACGATCCTCTCTCGGGTCATTTCCAACACCTATGAAATAGGCAGACCATTTTATCCTTGTTAACATTACTTCTCGACTGCAAATAGGAAAGGCAAACAAATAATGCAGAAATTCTGCAAAGAGAACTGAATACTGCGGATATTACCTGCACCATAGGTCCAATTTCCATAGTTGGAACAAGGATCATAATCTAAAAGACACGTCTCAAACCATTCAGCTCCCATTCTCCAGTCAATGCCCATGTCTCGAACAAGAAACGAACATACAATCTGTGAGTAAACAATAAGTAAAATAACTTTAGCTTTAATAAAATATGAGATGGGGCGAAATAACGTGAATGAACTTACCTGTCGACCACGATTTGACATGAATCCAGTAGTCAATAGCTCTTTCATATTTGCATCGATTAAAGGGTACCTAAGAGTTGGGGACACTAAATGACTTAAAAAATGATAGTGTATGAGAATCTCTTCTTTGTTTCTCTCGTTAATCAGAGTCGTGGAAAGAAATGTAAGATCTTGGGAAAACGAGATATTTAATGAAGTTAGAAGCCCCGAGCAACATACCCAGTTCGAGCATCCTTCCAGGCATCAAAAAGTACTCGGTCTTGACTCCAAGTGGTCTGTACTTTTCGAGGACCACCTGAGTTGAGAAAGACACAAAACTAATACTATAATGAAAGCAGCTATCTGTGTATATTTCCGAGACTAATTCGATAAGGTAATGTTTTATATATTACCAACTTGGAAGAGAGAGTTTCCCTCCTTGATTGATAGAAATCTGAAGTAATCCCTCCATATCAATTCAAACAATACCCTGAAAACCGTACACTTGAGACAATTCCACCATGATGCAATAATAACCAATTGAAAAGATTGCTGACTATTCTCAATCTTTGAATCAAGATTGCATCAAATATTTGGTAATAAGATGAAGAAGAGAACTATTAAATTATGCAAACAAGAAAAGAGAGAGAAAATACCAATATGTTGAATCGTTGGATTTTCTCTCCCTTTCGTATCTCTTCACCTGGGCAAATCAAAATACACCTTTTTCCATCATTATTTTAGTAATATTGGTATTTGAGGAACAAAAAATAGAAATAGATGTATACATACCTCTTCATAAATGAAACGGGGTGAAAGGCTTCCAGAGGCGAGCCAAGGAGAAAATTTTGTTGAGTAATTAGGTCCTAACATTCCATTTCGGGTTACTTTATATGTCCTCAGTAAATCCTACAGAAAGAAAAATATCAAATACTTCAATATGACCGACCACATTGTAATACTATTACGTAAAATGGACAAAGAAAAATCTCTTTTGCCTTTTTCCAGAAATACTCGTTTACTCTACTAAGTGCCGCGCTTTCACCTCCAACAAATGCCATTCCTTTGCTAACCTGCATCAAATGAGACTGAACTTCAAGTACTCCCAATAACAAGTAATTAATATATATATATATATATAGTGAACTTGAACAAAAACATGCCTTTTCTTGCCGAAGATCAAGTGAAGTAATCTCCGGAATACATCCCCAATCTCCAACATTTGGTGGGGGACCAAGTGATGTTGGGATCTTAATACAACCTCGTACCACAGACTTGGATTCAACTGACTGTACATTAGATGATTATATTATCAGCAAATATCTAGCAAAGGAATCCAAGCTATAAGACGAGAATAATACCTTACGAAACTGAGTATATACGTCTGGTAAGGACTTGGAACTGAAAGGAAGGTCATCTATATGGTACATTGTACAACCCCATACCAACTCTAATTTAGTACCACTTCCACGTAAAGCTTGGGATACTAATTTCTCAACATTTAGCTCTTCACTACACGTTTCTTTCTGGGCGTAAACCTGATATTTGGACCGACAAAATTCTATATTAAGACATGTCCTTGTAGAACTAATGCAAATTAAGATAGAAGTTTCTTAACAGTGTGGACTCCATATGCTTTTGCAAGTGAAGGAAGAATTTCCTCTGGTTTCCCATTCTGAATTAAAAGGTTGAGACCTCGCTTCATTAAACTTTTTTTTAAGTCCGCCAAACAATCCATAAGAAATTGTGCTCTCAGAGCTGCCAAAGAAGACATATATATATACTATAAAGAACTTCAATCAAGTTTAAAAAAAAAAATGAACTTTCCTGTGGAAAAATGCTCCTTATGGCTCGACTGTATATTCAATATAGTAAATTCATTTAAACATAAGAATAATAAGATATGTATTTGCTTTTGACTTATTAATAATTGTAGCTAGTAAGTAGATTAATTAAGACTTGAAAAATAAATAAAATGTTGGTATTAGGATTACTACTTCTACGTACCTCCAGTCTTGGGGAAACCAAAGTGATGTGTGGTGGCAAATAATCTTGGATCAAGAAAATGAACAGGCAAGACAGCCTCGGATGAAACCCAAGCCTTGTACAGAGCCTCATTATCCAAGATTCTCAAATCATTCCTAAACCAAACCATAGCAACACCTTTACCTAGTTTCCTCTTTGATGGCCCTGGCCCATCATCATTAAAAGTGTACCTTTGGAAGGTATGTTCAGCCATCCGCTCCATTTCCTCCGACCCGAAACCCGGAACTTGATGCACAGTTTGTGCAGCTCTAGCTGCGTTGGATTTGGATGAATTATGCTGCATTCTTCCAGAATAAGATTTGAAGAGAAATAATCTGGGATCAAGTGTGAGTTTTGCTGGGTTTATTGTGAAATTGTGGATCATTGCCCTTTTGAATTCTTGTATTTTTGTGGAGATTTATTAGCGAGTTAAGGGGGGTTGGTCGTTCGTTATTAACAGTTGGGAACTTGACACGTGGGTGCTCTGATCATACGATGACGTGGAACGCTTTTGGCCGAGACATGATGATGGTATAAATATAAACCTTTTCCTTTTTTCTTTTAGGAAAAAAACAAGTATTTTAGTTTGGAAATAAATCACAACCTTCAAATATAAAACTCAAGTCTTTGATTAAAATTTTACAATGTAATTTTTTATTTTTCTCAAAAATGTTCTCTTGACATAAAATAATGATTTGACTCTCATCTATGTAAAACTACCTAAAAGTTCCTCCTTTTCAACTTTTATCTAAAACTTCGCGATAAAAACTATACTGCACGGATACAGATAGGGCAACGAACGGATACAATACGAATATGACGATACGAATTTCCAAAATTTATAGAACACGATACGGGTAAAATATGTGTGTGTATATTTAAAACTGTATAATAAAAACTATATTTTCCTTCGAAAAATTTCAAGTGTTTCATATGGATCATTTTCTTAATATACATAATTTAGAATTCTTTTAAGAAATAGCTATAAGTATCCTGATTGTTTCCGATACGCCTTCCGGTGTATCCGGCACAATATTATTTTTTATTTTTTATTTTCTTATAATCGAAAACGTCATGGTGACATATTTGATAGGTATCGGGTGAATAATCGAATATTTAATATGTATCCGATACTGTACGGTGTATAATTTCGAACTATTCCCGCAATCAGGTAAAAATTAAAAAGAGAGGAAGGTAATATTTCAATTAGACTTGGAACTCAATAGAACCTCTACTTAACATTTGAGACAAGACCTCATTATGTGATATTAAATTTATTAATCATGGGGCTGCTGCACTGCTTTGTGTATTTGGGCTGTATATGGACCAGGAGCCCATAAGGTACAAAGCAAACAGAATGGGCTTTTTGATTTTATTAGCCCAACCCAGTAGCAGCCTGACAGCGCAAAACCAGACGAATAACAAAACAACTGGAGCCACCATAGTCCTTTGATTTTTCCAGTCCACGGTAACAAAATTTCCTTCATACATCCGATTATTATTCCACAAGTTAAACCCTCACTCAAAAATAAAAAAGACCCTCTCAAATCCTATTGATACTTCTTCGCACAATCTCTCCGAAAATGTCGTCTGAAGAAGCATCGCACACAGAAAACGCCGAAGAGAAAAAGCTCTCAAAGAAGGAACTAGCCAAGCTCGAGCGTCAGCGCAAACGCCAGGAAGCCGCCGCTGCCGCATCCGCAATCTCCGCCGTCAAAATCGATGAAGACGACCCTTTGGCCGCTAACTATGGTGAAATCCCGTTAAATGACCTGCAATCGAAGGAAATTTCCGGGAAGAAATGGACGAAAGTGGAACAATTGAACAGTGAATTGAAGGATCAGGTTGTGTTGGTACGTGGTCGCGCTCAGGCGATCCGCGCGGTGGGAAAGAAGATGGCATTTGTGGTGGTGAGGAAACGAGGGTTTACTGTTCAGTGCGTCTTGACTGTGGCGCCTGATTTGGTCAGCCCGCAGATGGTGAAATTCGCTACTAGTTTGAGCCGCGAATCAATTGTTGATATTGAAGGGGTCATTTCGGTGCCCGGTCAGGCCATTACCGGCGCCAGTCAGCAGGTTTTTTCAGTGCTTATGGTTTGATTGAATTGCATGGTAGCTTGAAATGCATATGTGATTTATGTGTAGTGTTTTTTTGTGTTTATGTTTCCTGTGGTGTGGGGTTTTTGGATTTTGTTCCTCTGTGTATATTGTTTGTGATGTTAAATTGGTGAATATTTTTTTTCTAATACTTTTTAGGTGGAAATTCAAGTGAGGAAGCTTTATTGCGTCAACAAGGCTGCTCCCACACTACCCATTATGATTGAGGATGCTGCAAGAAGTGAGGTTGAAATAGAGAAGGCTTTGCAGGTAACCCTTTCACTTATCTCAACATGTTTGTATATGGAAATTTGTGAATGCATTTATATGCTTGACTCTTGTAACTTGATGTTTCTCGCTGATGGTGATTTTCTAAATGCAGGCTGGTGAGCAGCTTGTTCGTGTAAATCAAGACACTCGATTGAATTTCAGAGTTCTTGACATACGTACCCCTGCTAATCAAGGAATTTTCCGCATTCAGTATCACGTTGAAAAGGTATGTATGCTAGTGATTTGTTTCTGGATATGACTTTCTTTTTGTACTTGGAGTCAATGCACTTGTCTGATCAGGTTTTTTAATGTGACTACTCTATAGGTTTTCGAACTCCAAAGATTATACTAGTGTTCGTTAAATTCTGTTTTCTCAACTACAGTTTATTATGTAAAGGTTTGCTAATTGTTCAGTGGTATGATTAGATAACTATAATTTTGTGCTGGAATCTGGATATGACCATTGCATTTGATAGGAGATTGATGTTTTTGCAGTTGTCCTAGTTATTAATTGTGGTTGACAATAATTGAATGTTTATAATTACTGCCACATTCATTGCAACCCTTACACTCAACCTAGTAATTCTATTTTGTGTTCATGCAGATATTTAGGCAGTTTTTGGAGTCTGAAGGTTTTTTTGGGATCCACACACCAAAACTGATAGCAGGTTCTAGTGAAGGTGGCTCAGCTGTTTTTAGATTAGATTACAAAGGAACTCCTGCATGTCTTGCACAGTCGCCCCAACTTCATAAACAAATGTCTATTTGTGGTGATTTCAACCGTGTTTTTGAGATTGGTCCTGTATTCAGAGCAGAGGACTCTTTTACACACAGACATTTGTGTGAATTTACTGGTCTTGATGTTGAAATGGAGATTGAGGAGCACTACTCAGAGGTATGTATTATTTTTGTAAAACCTTGTACTACTTCTAGTTATGTCTCTTTGGGTGATTATGTCAGTTTTCTTGCAGGTGATGGACATTGTTGATCGTTTATTTGTGACGATATTTGACAGCTTGAATGAGACATGTTCAAAGGAGCTCGCGGCCATTAATAAGCAATACCCTTTTGACAAGCTGAAGGTAATTAATGATTTTTTGCTTTTATATTAACATATCATGGAAAAGCTCCTGTTGGCACATTTCACAATCTATGAATTTTTTTATTGAAGTGTTTTTTGATTGAAAATGCAGTACTTGCGTAAAACCTTGCGGCTCACATTTGAAGAGGGAGTTCAAATGCTTAAGGTAAGATAAAACGACCATTTTTTTTTGTTTAAAGAAAAATTGGTAAAGATAATATGATAGTTTTGTTACTACTTCTCAATTTACTCAAAGGTTATACTCAGAAATTGTATAATTTAGCAGTGAATTTTGAAGCAAAGGAAATGCCAGATGAACTGCTAAATCTTATTGGGTATTGATGAACTTAGAAAAATAGTTATCACTGTTAATGAGCTTAAGGAGTAAAGAGTGCAGAAAAACATATTGATAAATTAGCATTTATTGAAAAGAACGTTGCAGTTATATTTAAATGCATGAAAGTACAATGATAAAACCAGTTCAATTATGTTTTATCAATCTACAAGTCTGGCTTATAAATGACTGTAAATGATAATAGATTTTGGGTCAAAAAAGCAAAGAATAGAAAAATTGTAGAAACATATATGTTACAATTGATAGTATTGCCATCTTAAACATGCAGGTAATTCCGTAAATTGTAGAAACATATATGTTACATTTGTGCATGTTGTGAGTTTTCACTGATGATGTTCTTCTTGTTTGAGTCAGTGCTAGTCGATGCTCTCTTTCTTGATATTTGATATTATCTTGAGACTGAATCTGTAGGAAGCTGGTGTTGAAATTGACCCCCTTGGAGATCTTAACACAGAAACAGAGAGAAAGCTTGGCCAGCTTGTTCTTGAGAAGTATGCTGATTTTTGTTTATTTTTTTTGTTGCTAAATTTAGATCACTTTATAAGCCTTCACCTTTTTCAACTGTCCCATGTTATGTAGCAAGCAATAAACTTGTCAGAATCACCAATTATTTTTATGTATTTACCATTATGATAGGAAATGTATTCCATCTCCTATATATTTTACCTCATTTTTTTATTTTTCTGCACATGAAACATGGGTTGATCGAAATTAATAGTAATTGCATTTCTATTGCAGGTATGGCACTGAGTTCTACATACTTCACCGTTATCCTCTGGCTGTTCGACCATTTTATACCATGCCTTGTCATGACAATACAAATTACAGCAATTCGTTTGATGTTTTTATTCGGGGTAAGTTTGAGATCAGACATATTTACCTTCAAAAGAATAAAAAGCTTTTGAGCAAGAAACCAATTCTATCTGCTGAAAAATATTTCCTTCAAAAGAATAAAAACTTTTGTGCAAGAAACAAATTCCGTCTGCTGAAAAAAATGAAATTTTGGGACCAACTGGTGCAACTATTCTATGAACTTAACAATTGTTGCCTCGGATTCAACATGAAGCACTTCATATAAATTTTTTTGGTACATACACTTCATATTTGTACTCGGTGACATTGTGAAGTAAAACTTTTTATGTACTACTAAGAATGTTAAGGTTGCCTATCCAACATATGCTGCAAATTTCAGCACTTACTAATTGTAAACTAATGACATTTTGAAAATAAAAATTGTTAAGTGCTTGAATATTTAAGTTGCACATGACACAAGATGGTGCAAATTTAATGTGGAGTTACACATTGGAAGTTGAATCCTGGAGAAAAAAAATTAAAATCTCATTACATTTTCCAAGAAAACCTTTATACTCTTACCTTGATGAGGTTTAACATTTTCATTTGTTTTCACTCAAGGTGAGGAAATTATATCAGGAGCTCAGCGTGTTCATGTGCCTGAGTTCCTCGTCGAGCGAGCACAATCATGTGGAATTGATGTCAAGACTATATCCACATATATTGATGCTTTCCGGTATATTTCTCTATCAATTATATGAAATAAATTTGTCCTTTTATTTTTTCTGCTTAAAGACTGCATTTGGTAATCTGATATGTGATTGTATTTCGAAAGGTATGGTGCACCACCTCACGGTGGATTTGGAGTGGGATTGGAGCGTGTCGTGATGCTTTTCTGTGCACTTAACAACATCCGCAAAACATCACTTTTCCCTCGTGATCCACAAAGAATTGCACCATAATTGTGCTCACATTGTTTTGCTTCCAAGTAGAAACGGTTTAATTTCATAAAGTAGAGGTTGAAGAAGAAATACCAGTTCAGATTATTATGCGTGGGAAAATGCAGTTCTGATAACAGATTTATTGAAGTATAGCTTAAGTATTTCTTTGGATTCGTTAAAATTTTAAATACTATTTCTTATGAATTTTGATGGATAGGTTTTTTGACTCCTTTTTATGCTTTCCTTCTGCATCCAGGCTGCTTTAGAGATCTTTTTAGGTGGGTTTGTTAAGAATTTGATATCGTTAACAATCATGATTTTCAAACAACTCAAGTTTTCAGGTTTATGTTTTCAGTTTTTCAAATTATGACACAATTAAATTAACTAGGCAATTGCACTTTTTCATATCAAACTTTTACTGCTTTACACATTTGCGTTCCCATAAAAGAAAATACACTTGCTCAAATGACAGGTTGTGGCATGTGCCATTTTCCTATTCTCTCTTTTTTCTCTTCGTTATACTACACTTCTAGTATCCTAAGTTGTAATATTTATTTTGTTGAATAGTTCATTGAACAAAATCAATGTTCATTAAATTTCAGTCAAATAATCTTGCTATCATATGACTTTTACGATTTGAGAGTACTTGATTAATTTGCTCAAAATTTATGCTCACGTCTTTTTATGGATATTTTTCTTGCTAACAAGATTTGAACGTGTCTGTAATTAATATAATTCTCACATAATTTAATAATATGACACTAATTATTACCTACTACTAAAATTTTACACAAAAGGGCCATCGTTTAATTTGATTTAAACAAAAAAAAAAAAAAAAATCAAGGGGCCAACAATTAGTTTGAAATTCGTGTGATTGGGTCCAGTTGAATGGATTAGTCTCCTCAAAGTGGCGACCAAAGTTTGAAATTCGATGATGTGGTATAACTTGAAACCAAAATCAAAATCAACAATTAGTTTGAGACACATCAAAATCGTTAATTAATTTGGGTCGAATTTCACAATTCCATAGTTTGAAACGGAAATTAAATCAAATGTAGTTTGAACCATCTCTAAATTTTGCCATTTGATTTTTTATATGAATTTTGTTTGATTTTTAAACAAATGTAGTTTGAACCATCTCTAAATAAGCTGAATATTAGTCCTTGTTGAGTAGATTACTAATTTTATATATTGTACGTCCTTTTTTCTTAACTTATTCAATCAAGAAAAAGTAAATTTTAAAAGTTAATTATCAGATGAGAATGATATATTTGAATTTGGTTTATCATTTAAAATGTTGATTTCTTACGTTCGGATCTAAACTACATATTGTCATATTACATCATTTGATTGCATTTTTCAATCGACTAAGAACAAACTCATTACTCTGATTGCAACTAGCACCCCCTCATTTTTTTCAACAAAATTGACCACAGGCATAAAAAAAACCTCGGGGCGAAATGATTAATTCATTTTCTTTCTTCTTGAATACGATTATGAATCCTAGCATACTCATTTTCCTTTCCATCTTGCTTTTCATCAATATACATATCCATGTTTTTCCAAAAACATAAATTTTAAAGAGTATTCAAGTATTCATAATCGTATTCTATTCAGATCGAATATGGGATACACAAGAAAAGTTCGAGATCTTTAAAGCCAATAATTAACATGTTGTTAGAACTACTTCAATACCACTGTCCACTTCTTTTGCAAGTGATGCAGAGTCATTCCGTTCCTATTTATTTATTAATTTTTCTATATTGATAAATATATCAAGATAGCCATTGCAGTGTTGCAAGTATAAATATTGTTCTAAAGTGATCAGAAATAAAATGTTGTCTCAAAATGGCAACATTTATCCGTTGGCCAGGCCACCAGAAACATCAATTTTGGTTTCTATGACGGCGACGAATTCTGAGATGACCAAACTTCCCTGCACCAGGTGATGATCCCTCAAATATGAATGGTGTATAGCCTGTAGCCCCTTTGTATCTCTGTTGAATCTGTGCACAGTATAAATTTGAATAATTATGATTGTTTTAGCTAATTTCCGACTTATATTTGTTTGGAGTATATAATTAAATACCTGAAGAATTTGTTCACTACTTCGCAAGCAATTCCTGCCAACAACACAAATCGTTCCACCCGATCCCCCACCAGTAATTTTAGCACCATATAGAGTTCCTTCGGCAGATTTTGAAATTTTACTATGCTGCATTTCTTGCACTAATTGGACAAGCCTCTCTGTCCCGTCTGAGCCGAGTCCACAAGCACTGTAACTGTAGTGACACTGTAAGAAAATAGCTTGGAGTTATTAAATATTACTATCAGGCAACCATATTAATTCCGAAAATAATAAATATTACCTGGTACATCAATTCTCCTAGAGCAGTGAATTGGTCATCTGAAGTTGCAGATGTTAGTAGCGCTTTGAAAGCCTGTAATAATATAAACCTAGTATATTATATTACTTTAAAACCAATATAAGGAGAAAAAATTTATAATAATTTGATTATTTCTTTATTACCCTTTTTAAACTCTAATCATAAACACTATTTTCAGAACCTATCTTTTATTTATTTACCTTGACCCGGAAGTTTTCATATACGGGATGTTTGGTAGCTGCTCTCAATCCATAATTCCGCTTCTGATCTATTACAGTGACTGGATCATTGTGGTCAACATATTTCTCCAAGAAGGTCTCACCAAGTATGGTTTCAGGGAATTGCTTTACATAAAGGGCTTCATATCTGGAAAAATAATTTTAAGAAAAGTCAATTGATTTGTGGCCAGATACCAAGCTCAATGTGAAAGAATGCAGAAGATAATTCCAATCAGATTACCTGTGTGGTGACAAATTGCACAAGTAGTCCAAGGCAGCCTCGGTTTCCAGTAGTTCGACTCCAGCCTCTTCCAGATCATCAGAGGTAGTCCCATTAGCGGAAGATTGTGTTAACATTTCTGATGCAATAGATTTTATAATTTTTCGACCCATGAAGGCTCCTATCCTCACAGATCCATAATCAGCACCACCAACACTACAAAATGAACTAATATGTCAGAGAGACAGAGTGAGAGAGAGAAATATTTTAAGCTACAATAATGTTCAAGACTTAATACCTGTGTCGGATTCCTGAATCGATACCCCAGAATCTTATATGACTAGGAATATCAACGAGACCAAGTACTTCGGCAGGCTGCACACAAGTTTTGAGCAATTTTAACTCTTGCTAAATTTTACAAGAAAATGTTATTTTCGCAATTAATAGTGCCAAATACCTGGCAAACCATAGCAAGAAGTTTATTAGCTTCACCACATGCTGAAGTCATCTGGTCCATTACACCACATGGAGCTCCAACTACATGATTCTCCACCTTCCATCACGCAAATATTACCGTTGGTTAGGTATCATAGGAAATATGAAAAATACAAGGTATTCATTCATTAAATTCGAACCTTTTGGCAGAGCAGAGCAAGCTCTCTAGGGCTGATTTCTAGTCCTGAAAAGTACACATAATTGGATATTTAGAAAAAAGTACAGCTAATGAAATAAGAAGCTACTAAACCACATGGTTAAGTTGACTCCATCAAAGAGGAAAAAAGCGGCAACAATTTAATGACTCTAGCATGAATTCACAAAATTTATAACACTATTTACCACACTAATAGGTTGCTCCTTACACTTTTGGTCACAACACTTATTAAAGAAACCTATAGCTCATTTTCCAGACTATCACAAAGCAACATTGTCCTTTATAAACTGATAATGGATTCCCTTCATATTCTACACTTTATCGTACCTCCATAAACTGAAGTAAATCTTTCCCTAGATACTTCTTGATTCTACTACATACATATACGTGTGTGCGCGTGTGTATGTTCATCTATGTAATTTTCTAGCTATAAAAAATTTGAATTACCTACTTACATCTAGAAAAAGTATTAATAGATAAGCAGAATTGTAGCAAGAGCTAAAAAAAAAGAATAGTGTGAGTACCATGAGCAGCAGCTACTGCAGACATAGTAGCAACCTCCACAGCTGCCGAAGAAGAGACACCTTTACCTTCCGGCACAGCAGAAGAAACCTGCAGGTTTGAGAGCATACTGAATCTAAACATTGAGCAGTCCTTTATAAGGTACAACAGTTGGTGATATCATTTATATGCCTCCATGTCTAATCATTCTTCTTGGTTGTCTCTACTTTTTACCTATTTTTCCACTCTACTAAATGTCTTGTTGGAATTAAACATATATATTTTTATCAGCAAAAAAATAAAGCATTAATATTCTATAGTTTTTCATACTTTTTATATATGGTATAGGTAGAACAAACAAAATGGTGTAAACTAAAGTTCCGAAAATCATGCAGTCAAGAATATTGAATACTAACGCAAAGATGTTTTTAATAAAGAAAAAAAGAAAAATGCTTAAATATTAATTTTTCTGTTCAATTTTGGGACCTGAACAAATAAGAAGAAACTAAAACATGTTATATAATCACGGTTCTTGTGCATGATAGTATTGTATCTAGAATTATTATGATGATGATATTGGAGAACGATTTAAAATAAACCGAAAGGTTTGAGTTTTAACAAATTTGAAACTGCAGATTTAAATAAGGGTACAAATGCAATATTCTTATACAATAGAGTGACTCATACCAGCATGCTAATACTATGCTCAAAGTGTATGTCCAGTTCTTTCATCAAAACGAGGATGGTCCCTGCAATATATGCAGCCCATCTAGAATGGGACCCAGTGAGTATGTAACAGAGCATTCAAAAGTAGAAGAATAGACCACAGAATAAATTTAAACCTTTGAGATGGATCCCGAGCAAAGTAACTTCTGGCCTTTTCATATGAGATTGGTTCCGCCCCGTCCATAAAGTCTGAGAGATTCATATCGAAGGTTGGCCCACGATTGCTTAATTCAGATCCATATGATACCTAAAACAACGGGAATTCTAATAAAACAGGTATATTATAAACTCGTAAGTATATGAGTTTTATAATTTGAATTTGATTACAATGACATACAATTTGCAGAACGGGAGTTGGTTCTTGTCCTTCAGCATTCTGCCGGGCTTGAGCATGCTTCCACAGCCTCTGTTTAGTTGGGTGAATCTTTTGCACGGCAACATGGCAAGCTTCTCTAATTGGCATCTGTGGATATACGGAAACACTTGGGCTATTTTGGTTCTTGGATTTAAGTGAGAAAAATTAAAATAAATTAAAACTCAATGTCCTATAATTTTGATGCAAGAATCACATTTTCCTTAATGTTTTCAAGAATCTATCATTGCCTTGAGAAAATTATCAGAGTTACGAGGCAGCAGAGCCCATCTCTCTCTTTAGAATTTCTCTGTGTTTCCTTTAAAAAGGATGGGAAGGGGGAAAGGGGTTTTAATAGTAAATGTACCTGCAATACAAGGCTTCCAGAGTAGTCAGCAATTCCACCCATGACATCTAGCCTTCCAGGTGCTCTTGATACAAAAATGTCTTCCTACAACCAATAATTTTTGCAAAAAAATTAACAGACTTAGGTACAAGTGTCCATCAGGAAACAAAAAGAGAGACGTCAACCATTATGATTTATTTAAAACATAAAGAAACAACATGGTATGAAGTAAATGGTAAATACTTGAACTTCAGCAATATATAACTTGTTTCTAAGCTTTCAGACTTTCAGTAATGGACAACGTAGTGTGGAACTTGCTCATGCTAGCTAAATGTTTTATTTGAGGTAAAAATGTCAATAAATATTTTTTTAAAAAAAAAAAAAACCCTAGAAGAAGCTTATAATATGCAACTCAAAGATCATAAACATTGCAATTGACATATTCATCTAATAGGTTCATATAAGGCATCACTTAAAATCTTATTTATCTAGTTAAATGTCAAATCCTAAAAATGAATATAAGAAATAAGAATACCTCCCAATTAAAGAGACCTGCAGCAGCTTTTCGCTCCCTCATCTGACGCTTCTCAGGAGCCTTTACAGCATCAAAGACAACGTCAAGTTCTGACAAGCTCTTCAAGAAATTTGCAGTATCAAAAAGACCCAAAAGATCTCCATGAAGAATCTCAAAGTCATGACCATGTCTATTATAAAAAAAGGTAATTAATCGTAAGAAAATCATTCAACACTATAATTGTTAAGGATAGCTAGGAGCATAAAAGCCACTCACAAAGGCTTGTTAAAACTATCTTCATTCATTTCAGCAGTAGGGGATCCTGTACGAAGACATAGTTCGTTTTCAGCATTTGCATACCAATCTGGAATGCTGAGATCTCTTCCAGGAACTCTTTGTAATTGGTAGCCAAGAACAATAGCATCACGTAATCTCCTAGCCCCGCTAAGCTAGAAATCAAGCAACAACAATTATCAGCTGATTAAGGGACTTGGTGTTTCTTTTATATGTTAATTAATGCATTATTAGTATTAACAGTATAGTCTCACCTTGTAACAAAAAAAAAAAGTATAGTCTCACCTTATCTGATGCATAACCTTTCCCAGAAGCTGTATCCTGCAAAATACGAGCTGCAACCTGGGATTTTATAAATGAATTAGAACCATAAATTTACAAAATAATCCAGAAAAATGGTAAACAAAGACATTACATGCAAAAACAAGAATTCCGATTATTGAAAGGAAAACGTTGATACCTCACCGCCATTGATTCCCCCCTCATAGCACGGTTTCAAAGTAATTGCATGTTCGAGATACGGTCTCCAGTGTCCTGTAAGTAAATCCCTTCTTATCATCTCAACACCAGCTTGATAAAACTGTAAAAAAAGACTTAGATCTTGTCAATCCAGGAAAAAAACATTTTTTCGGGAAACAGGTCAAGGCGGGGAGTAAATAATAATATTATATTAAAGCTTTACATAATTTCACCTCAAGCATATTTCTCAAGAATGGCTCTTCGTTGAAGTAGTCTCTACGCACAAAGACAAATGGTATCTTATATGACAGGGCCTCACTAACTGTCCCATATCCAATTTTTCCTGAGAAAATAAAAAATAATAAATAAATAAACAATTTACAGGCTTCTATACATAAACATATAAGAAAGAAGAAATCAGCATTGGAAAAAAGTTAAATGACTGACCAAGCATGCAGTCGGATGCAGCTATCAAATCAGGAGTGTAAGCATCTTTTGGTAGCTTCAAGAAATTCGGAGGTAAGTCCAGACTTTCCGAGGCACCACAAACCTGAATATCGAACCAAAATACTATATTTAACTCTACCAATAATATCAGCTACATTCGCCAAACACTTGAGAGTCTTATAACGTACCAGACAAATCCAACCCTGAGGAAGGTACTCCTCCTTCAAAGTCCAACCTGATGGCTGCAAAGGATGAATGAGTGTTTAGTGCGGTAATCGGTGCAATTGAATGCAACCAAATAAGAAGGCAATAAATGCCAGAAAAGAATTCTTTTACAAAGCATAAATTAAAATAAATGACAATTAGCCTTATTAGCAAATAAAAACCAGAAAGCAACACCAACGTTAAAGTATTAGATTCTACTGAACAGTTCATTTATAATCCAAACAGAGAAGATGCGTAAATTAACTAGCACAAAATCCTATCAATAACCCACCCTCACAGAATCTTCACAAAGTGACAATTTATTACCTGACCACCAAAGTTGAGAATAACAATCTTCACATCCTCCTGAATTCCAAGTTCTTCCCTCACCTGGAATATTACAAAGAAAATGAATGATATATGTAAGAAGTACAACGACCAACACTTAAAGGTCATAAATAAATTTCTTTCTCATACCTCCTCCCTCGGCTTGTGCAATCTCCTCACCACCAAAGGCACATCTATCGCATCACGGAATGCAGGCACTGTAGCATTTAGCATCAAATGTGTTAAGCTCCAGCATTCATTTTATAGTTACTAGCAGAAATAAAATTGTATTATTGAATAACAAGGTGTTTGTGTTGGCATACTTGGGCAGTATCCAGGGAGGCGGATGAGGAATTCACAATGAGAATAATCCTCAGCAATCTGCATCATCCAAAAAGAACTTAGGAATTAAGTAAAAAAATAATTACCAAAGTCCGGATGTAACCTTTGTTCTGAAAATTTAATTTCTGTTTGGTTTCTTTTGATTTGTGCGACACATTTGCTTCAATATTATGCCTACAGTTATTGAATTTGAAAATGTACTAAGCGAAAAATTACAGCCACATCATATGTTCGGTCTAATGCATCTTAACCTGAATATTAATGAGGGTTTTCCTAGAATTATTCATGAAGGGTCAGAAATAACAGCTTTACTTCCATCACCTGCCAAACAATAGATCGGTGATGATGACCAGCAGCCATTACGTATTCAGCATAGATGAAGTCCCAACTGCCAATATAAAACCCAAATGTTCATACAGTTATCTATAAACCAAAAACTGAATATAATACCAATGGAAGAAGTAGTTGAAAATTTGGTTGCCACTTTAAATTCTTCATTTTTATTCACAATGTTGAGGAAGGAAAGAGAGATCGAACCTGAAATTGGTGACACAGACAGAGCGGACTCCAGCATCAGCTGCTGCTCGACAAGCAACTGGAACAACATCTGATACCTATACTTTTATACAATCAACAAAAAAGGTTAACTAAAACAAATGTTCTTGCAGAAGTCGTTTGAAGTACAAACTCAAAGTTAATATTGTAGCAATTGGGAACATAAAATTAAGTGATTCAGCATGGCAGTAGGCAAAAAGGTTAAATGCATCGTCAATTGTCTTTCCAGAATCTTATAGAAAAAAAGTAGGTGTAAGTAATTTTTATCTTCAGTATGCACTTCCATATATACTATGCTCAATTCAAATAATATCCCCCCTAAAATTACTAGTTATATCATTCAATTCTCATATTGTTTCATACAAAAGAATTACAAATCACTCAGATATATGACCAGTTAAAATGCATTTTCTTTTACTTCTTTGGTTGACTGTCTCCTCAACTCCCATAAGAAAAACCTTATGCCTACAATCAAACTGAACTGAAAGAAAGATAAAAACTTTTACCACTAAGTCGGCCTTGATGGATTTGAGCCACTCTACTTCCACAGCCAAAATAGTGTCACGAGGAACTACAGCCGTCTCGGAATACTAAAAAAATAATTCAAATAAAAAATAGTTAAGAGAAAGCAAATACTTCCAATTTTTTATTTTATTTTAAATAAGTTGATAAGCTTGCCTTCTCCAAAGAAGCAAGGCGATCAACTGTCAGTGCATCTGCTTGAACTGCTCCACAATCCAATAGCACCTAATAAATTGCAGAAACAAATTACCTGATTATTATAATTGAATCAAAGATTTGAAATACCAAATCTAAATAAAAAATAAAAAATAAAAAATAGACCTTTCGAAGGAAAAGGTGAGGAGACTGTATTTCAGTTGTGTATACATAATCCGGTGCGCCGGTTACCACATGAACATCATGTCCGCCAAGTATCAGATGTCGAGCAACCTAAATATCACTCAAATTGATCATTAGATACTACTGACTTTGAAAAAAAAAATGGGAGGGGGGGATTTTTTTACAGATTAGGAAAAAAGAATAAGTATACTGAAATACATAGAGAAATTGACCTCAACAACGCGGGTGGCATGGCCAAAGCCATGGCCGGTGACATAGTATGCAAACACTAATGGACGCTCTGCCCCCATTTTTTATTACGATAAATTACAATAATATTGAGAATCTTCTATGGGGTTTTAATAAGAGGCCGAGAAAGTGGAAATAGAAATTGGATATGGAGTGTGATTTATATACTCCTAACAGTAACATCTTTTTGGATATATATTTTGCGTCTTATCTTCGTTTATTTGTTCGAGGGCGATTGATGTTTGTTTTGATGATGATGATCTTCTTCTATGTATGTATAATTAATTCGACATTGCGTATAGTTAAAAGATTCCCACATATTCGGTTTTGATTTTATCTTCTTTTTGAGTCATTCATACCTGAATAAACTCCTGAATTAATTCAATTTGGAATTGGTTTAAAAAAAAATCAAATTGAGACAAAAACAGGGGCGGATACAGGAATTAGAAGTTGAGGGGGCCGAAAAATATTATTAGTAAAAAGTAGTTTATATTTTATAACAATCAATATATTTTATTTACATAAGCACACGGATTAAAAATAAAGATATTTATATCTATGATAAAAATAATATTAAATTCACAAAAATCATTTTGTCAATGTAAATAACCAAACCATTCATACATCGACCTTATATCTTGTTTCTAGGCATATTTTCACAAACTTTATTAATTTATAAATAAGAATTCATAACAAAAAGGTTTATGATGTAGATCAATAAAAATCAAAATTGAAATACTAATGCATTTTATTAATACAATAAAATTAATATATACAAGTAAAAAAGAAATACAAATAGAAAATCAAAATCTTGGAGGGACCAAGGCCCCCCCAATGAGCAATGTAGATCCGCCCATGGACAAAAATACTTATATAACTTTTAAACTCAATACATCTAACTTTAATTTTACAAAAAAAAAAAAAAAACAAAGACTTTTCATATTTTAAATTGAAAGATATTTAATCATTTATGCTTTCTATAAAAATATTGAGCTTTTCATGTGATATTTTATTGTTAAATTAAATTTACTTCACTAATACACGATGTAATTTAAATTTGTAGTTAAAATAACTTTATAATTTTTATGCAACTAATTATTATTTTGAGAAATTTATGCAACTAATTATTTGTTCCAAAAAGGGAAATTCCTTTAACGAAGGAGACGTGTCCGCCTGATAACTAAATTATGGAATGTATAGAGCAATGGGGCATGTTTGTTTGGTGTTTGGGAAAGTAGCAGAGGTTTGTGAAATAATCTCGATTTGTGTAATTTTGTTTGTTTGTGTTTTGAGAAAGTGGTTTGAGAAATAGAGTAGGTGTAGGTTTTTTTGGAAGAGTTAAGTTGTAGGTGTAAGATGTATAAGAGTTTATGTCAAATCATGTTTGTTATGTGAGAAAAATTGGGTAAGATATAGATTACTTTATGTCAAATCAGAGTAGAGTTTGTATAGATTTTGTTTAGATATAATATAATAAAATTGTTGTTTGTTTGACTTTTAAGAGAGTAGTTTGAGAAAATTGAGATATAAAAAAATTATTTCAGAAAATAAAAAACATGTTTGTTTGGCATTTCTCAAACACGAATTTTTTTTTAGAAACGCCACACAAACAGGCCCATAGAGTTTCCATGCGCACTCCCCCGTAACGTACAGTTAGAATTGGGTTGAAACACTACTGGCACGCAGGATCAGATAAGAACCACAACAACTTGTAGCTAGAGAAGAAATCTTCTAGGATTTGACTTCTTCATCAAATAAATTATATCTTTTTTCTTATTTCTTTTTTCTTAAATAAATTATATCTAGACTTATCCAAACTCCTCCAATTCAAATTTAAGGTTAAGCGGAACATAATGATGTGTGTAATTTCGTGCTGCAACTCAGACATTACTAGTATTTATATATAATATAATAAATTGTCATAAATGAGAGAATTGAATAGTCTTTCTTATTTATATTTTGTAATGTCTTTCTATTTAAGATTATTTATCTTTGTCACAAAAATCGTTTGGATTATCTTGATATAGCTAGCTTCATTGTCGGAGTCGCGCTTAGTATTTAAAAGCTCAATATCAACAATCATCCACATCATCAAACTTTGCATTAGTTATATAAATAAAAGAAAGGGTGAATGACAGTGGTCGTCCATCAAGTTGAGCACATTCTCAGGCAGAAAATTGGTTGTTATTTTTCTCCAGAACCATCATCTTCCTCACTAATTAAAAAAATGGAAAGAGTAACTTGTTCTTGTACATGTTAGGGCTGCTAAAATTTGCAGAGCCATAAACAACTGGTAGTTAAAAAATCGAGTTCACACGGTATCACTCGGATGGTCCAAGAGCATCAAATTTTAGCGGTCCTAACAAAAAATAAGTTACGCGCGCCTTAATTACCCGCCTGGAAATGTTTAAGGATCAAACTGGAACTATCTTAACTTGCAAGGAACTAAAGGGCCTGTTTGTTTGGCGTTTCCCAAATTTTTTTCGTGTTTGGAAAATGCCAAACAAACATGTTTTCTACTTTCTGAAATAATTTTTTTATATCTCAATTTTCTCAAACTACTCTCTCAAAAGCCAAACAAACAACAATTTTCTTATCTCTAAACAAAACATATATAAACTCTACTCTGATTTGACATAAAGTAACCTATTTCTTACACAATTTATCTCACATAACAAACATGATTTGACATAAAGTCTTACACATCTTACACCTACAACCTAACTCTTTCAAAAAAATCCTACACCTACTTTATTTCTCAAATCACTCTCTCAAAACTCAAAACAAACATCATTATGCAAATTGAGATTATTTCACAAACTTTCACTACTCTCCCAAACTATTTTCCCAAACACCAAACAAACAGGCCCAAAATGTTTCTCAAAAAAATTGGAGTATGTAATATAACTTACATTGACGAAACTAACCTCAATAAGTTTCAGGTGCAATGCAATGACACTATATTTCCCACAAAGTTGTCAGAAAGGACGACTGACGGACACATAATTCATAAGAAGGACCAAATTGATAAGTTTTGAACTTGGAGGACAAAACTGTTAGTGTCATTCATCTTTTAAAAAAAAAAAAACTCATAAAAACTTGGGGTTGTCTATTATTCCTCATGGTCATTCTTGAGGAATCGTTTCATCCAATAAAATGGTGACACATGTTCACATCTACAACACCACCAGGTTTAAAATACTTAATTTGAAAAGACATTTTTACCCTTTTTAATAGTTATAGTATAACAAATAATTTTTAATTCCTTCTGCAATCACAAAAAATTCCCACCTTCTTCATCAATCATTTCTAAAACCTTTTCTCAACTGTCCATCCTTTCTCCAAAATTCTAATTCAATTGGCCGTCTTCTTTATAGCCCCCTGTTACACTCAAATTTGGTCGTCTCCTTCATCAGCACCTATAGGTAAATTTTCAACACTGAAAATTGCATTATGTTTGTGATTGGTGCTTGCATTTATATTATGGTTTCAAAGCCATTAAATGACTCTCGTCCAGTGAAGAAATAATCCTACTCCATCTTCGCCAACTGCCCACTTCAAGGCCTTCGTCCCCATCACCCTCCCCAAAAATTCATAATTATTTTTTGGTAGACCCAGGAACATAACATCCAGTAAATCCAGAAGCATTTCGTTTTCATTTCGACAAAAAAGATTTGTTTCATCATGACAAAATTGGATGTTGAACAAGCTTCCGGTCAAACTTCCGACCAAAATAAATAAATCGGAGAGCTCGAAACTGAATTTTGAATCCCAATATCTAATGAATTCATCAACAATTTTGAGAAGCAACAACTGAAGCTTCAGATTTATATCAATTTCAGTCAATATTTCAATTTTGTCTTATTTCAGATGAAATTTTATTCAATGAATTGGTATCCATGTCTTGCTTTAATTTTTACTGGTTGAAGAATTTTAATTTTGAAAATTAAATATGCTTCACCAGAAACGAAATTTTGAATCTCTTTAATTACTTCAAACTTTAAAGAATCACTCCAACGAAAATGGGGATGGGGTTAATGCATGTTTTTATTTTTTATTATATTATTGTGGGGTAAAGTAAAATGCTAGATAGTTGAATTCATACTTTGTTAAACTTGCAAAGCAAATCCCGACCTTGCCGGTGTTCCATGGGTGAGGAGAGCATCCTTGAAATGAGAAAGGTTTATGCAATATTGTTTCGTTTTTGGTTTATTAATTTAGGGATATAATAGTCATTTGACAGTGTACAATGTAACATTATAGAAAGTATGATTCGAACCCTTATGTTATATACCATAATTTGTAATAGTTGATGCGGTACACTATTTAAAATTTGAGTGGTTGTGATCTTGGATGAAACGATTCCTTAAGAATGACCACGATGAATAATAGACAGCCCCTTAAAACTTTAGATACAAACATATGAAATTTCTAAAAGAGAGTTGAACAAATAAGCATTTAGCTAAAATAAACAGAGTATTTATCTATCATAGACATATATATGAGCCCCGGCCGGGAACTACTATGTACAACCAGATAATTAATTATAATACCTTATTACTGGTGAGCTATGAGAAAATTTAAACAATAAACATTTTCTCAAAGTCGGCTTAATTAATTTACACTGATTTTTTTTTCTTTTTTCTTTTTTCTTTTTGTGGTTTCATAAATCAACTTTTCCCTGTTGAGGAATGGTAGCAAGAGCATAAAACACTGCGAAAGTGAAACATAATAACGCAGAACACACTACCGCAACATACGCATACCGTTTATACTTCATATGTTGGAACGCATTTACATCCAGTGCTGAAGCATCCCGCGTCAAATCATCGCTTTGTCTCAATCCGTTTCTTATCTCAAACATATTGTCGTACAATTTTTGTTGTTCCACGAGCATCATATCCTGCTGCCGTTTATTGCGCAAGCAATCCCTAACCATGATCGTGAATGTTAGCCAAAACGCAACCGCAATTGAAGACGAGAGAAAGAACGGAATCCACCACTTTCCACGGATGACCACGGCGGATGGATGAAGAAAATATGTGAACAGAATACATTCGAAAATCGAGTACGCTGCACCTAACTGCATCGCCATTTTTTCAGAGTAGTGGTACTTCCTTTCATTATTCTTTAATATGGATCTCAGATCTCTGTAGGTTGAGTCCAGATTCTTAAGCGATTCTGTATCCATCGATCCAGATTTTTATTTTCATATATGATACCAAAAAACTTTCGATCTAAATGTTATGCACTAATAGTGACGACGAATGAATATTGCTGATATTCTTGCCTAATGTCAACGAAATAGTTTTATAATTCCATACCTTTTTTTTTTTGTTACATAATTCTATACCCATTTTACGTGCCTCGCAATACAACATGACCAAATTAAATATTAGAAACAAATTTCGGACAAGTTTCGGGTATTAATTGTTTATAACAAATCCCCAATACTTAAGTTTCCAATTAGGAATTGTTGCATCACACGGCATGCTTGTGCTTAGAATAATATATACGTTTCTTTCAAAAAAGAAAAGAATAATATACACGTTATACTATGGACCAAATTGTAATTTATTTATTTTGGTTGAAACAAGAGCAATTAGTGTAATTACATATGGCATGACACCTCCTCTGCAACTACACTTTTTAAACTAATGAAATTTTCGTGCGTATGATCGTGGCAACTGGTTTTATTATACAAATGAAATGATGTCAACGACATTGGTTTAATATTATTATTGCGATATACATGCATGGATTGAAGCGTTTATTGATAAGTTTGGGCCCAGTGTTTGATTAAATTTCGGATTCAATAAAATCCTCATTTTTGAAATTCTTATTCAATTTCTCACAAGTTCAAACATTCTTCATTATTCATGATCTCCAATATAGAAACTATCAACACATTCAATCCGAAGGGTTTTAATAGATCACGTTGGAAAACGATGTAATTGATAGTAATGTATCAAAATTAAATAATTCATGTTGTTTGGTAAAACTAAGCATAAAAATGAGACTAATAAAATGAAATAATAACTCATATCTTGTTAAAATACTGGAGGGAAGACATTATTAATGTTACTTATATTTAAAATATTTATGTTTATTATCGGATATGGATCTTTGACGGACCAGATGAAACTAGATCTATATATATTCACATCACATATTTTGAATTACGGTATCTTATTAATTCGATGAACAGACGCATCAAATCTTTAATCGGGTAAAGTCCTACCAAAACCAGTCAGACTCGATCTAAAATCCGCCCCATGATTAACATCTATGAAGGCTTATAGGTTAATTGTCTTGAGACTTGGAATTGTCACTACCAAATCCGATAAGATAGTAGCTAGTGTTTTTCTTAACAAGAATGCGTCAATACTTACTTAGCACAATTAACCAAAGCTTTACATTTACTGAAGAATGCACGGCGACTAATCCACGGCTCCTATTAATTACTCTCTTCTTCTTAATTCCTTTTCCTTACTTATCGGACTTATAAATCCACTACGTTTGATGCATCTCTCCTTAAATAATTATTAAATAAGATGTTGTAAAGTAATAAGCTACAATTAATTATTGTGTACAAGGGCGGCAATTTCTTAAATACTCTCTTGATGGTTCAAACGATTCGACTTGGAATCGATATACAAAATAAAACAGTTAATGAGAATTTTTCAAAGGGATTAATGCATTTTTGGTGCCACAACTATAGCCCACTGGCGTTTCTACCCCGTAACTTTTCGGGCTGGCACATTTGGTGCCACAACTTCAACATCAGTGGCAATTTTGGTGCCAATTGAGGCTCAATTTCAAAATTGGTCCGAAATTCCCCCATATGCGGGCCATGTGATTTAGTAATATATCAAAATTGACCATTCAACGTCTTTTTCAATAAAAAAAATACCAAAATTTAAAATTCCAACTTTTCCTATAAAATTCACCAAACATTCCCTTAATTAAATTGTCACCCGCTTTCTTATTCTTCCCCAAATAAAAACATCCAAATAGTCTAGTTCTTGGTGGGTGGAATTTTTTTTTTCATGAAAAAGGTATTGAATGGTCAAAATCCCCAATTTTTCATATAACATGGCCCATACATGGAGGAATTTCGGGCCAATTTCAAAATTGGACCTCAATTGGCACCAAAATTGCCACTGATGTTGAAGTTGTGGCACCAAATGTGCCAGCCCGAAAAGTTACGGGGTAAAAATGCCAGTGGGCTATAGTTGTGGCACCAAAAATGCAATAATCCCATTTTTCAAATTATAAACAATATTGACCCAGTTTTTAACAGAAAATTTTAGTACCCTTATCATAAATCGAATAATTATAACAATAAAAAATAGTTGACTTTTACATTCCACCCCATATATAGTAGACATTCCTATGGAGTTTTGACAACTTTCTTATGACTGGCTTGGCACGTAAATTTTCTTCAATATTTTGCAACTGGTGCAAATTAAGGAGAAGTTAAGCAATTTTTTTTAAATGACTGAAACTTTACCAATACGTGATAGGTTCACAACTTCATATCATATGTAGAAACGTAACATATAAATAAATTAGGGAAAAAAAAAACTTTCATATATGATACCAAAAAAACTTTCGATCTAAATGTTATGCACCAATAGTGACGACGAATGATATTCTTGCCTAATGTCAACGAAATTGTTTAATAATTCCATACCCTTTTTTTTTTTTTTTTTGTTACATAATTCTATACCCATTTTACGTGCCTCGCAATACAACATGACCAAATTAAATATTAGAAACAAATTTCGGAGAAGTTTCGGGTATTAATTGTTTATAACACATCCCCAATACTTAAGTTTCCAATTAGAAATTGGTTGCATCACACGACATGCTTGTGCTTAGAATAATATATACGGTTTTTTCAAAAATGAAAAGAATAATATACTCGTTATACATGATAGGTTCACAACTTCATATCATATGTAGAAACGTCACATATAAATAAATTAGGAGAAAAAAAAAGAGAAGTAGTTGACTTGTAAATGTCAGCGAGGCCGTAGGCTAGTGGCAAAGCTGAGACCCCAGGTTCAATCTTTATTAGTGTGAGTTTTCTTCTATAAATTTTATTATCAGTATCGTTGATAGTTATTTTTTGTATTTTTTGACAAAATTATATTGACTCAAATGTAATGATGATGTGTTGTTGGATAGATTATGATGTAATGATCATGATTTATTAATGTATTTACCATCTCAAAAGAAATTGACTTATAAATTGCGCACCTTATGTAAATGGACGGCCAATTAGGACAGGGGTTTAGTTAATTTTAGTTTTATTTTATTTTTTTCGACAAAATTGCATTTCTTTTCTTACGATAAGATAGGGTCCTCCACCTATGATATAAATCTTTAGCATAAATTTACATCAGATAATCTGATGATTTAATACAAGATTGCACATTTGGTATTGTGGTAAATACTCTATGATCTTTTAATGGAATTGAACCATGCATCCTTTTACTGAAGTATTTTTTTGACACAATTTTACATCGCTTAAATACACATTAGAATTTAGAAGATGATATCCAATAAACTTATTTCATCCGCAATACTTGTACATGTTAAAAGAGAGTGATATTTTTTGGTCCTTAATGAATAGCTAGCAATATTTTTAACATAATTCAGAACTTCTTCCAACAATAATATGTTGGGTATGCTCTAGATTAACTTCATTTACCATTCTTTTGGTACATAACATTGAGAGAAAATGGTCAGAACAGGATAATGTTGATATATAAATATAATTAGGTTTAATTGAACTAAATAATTTCTCTAACCTTTGTTCTACACTTTTTAGCTAGGCAGAATTAATTACACATATTTATATTTAGAGAAATTACATGCATCACTCTCCAAATTTAGGTGATTCTTCAATAACTAATTAAGGTTAATAGTATCAGTATATTTGTGAAAGTTAAGAATTTCTTTTTCGTTTTGCATATAACATTAATCTAATTTAACATGCATATAAGCTGGCTGTAGTTAGCCCTAGCTAGGTCAATATACAGGTAGCTTAGCCATAGTACATAAATTTAGTAGGGCAAGTTGTACGTACAAACAATAATATGTCTGTAATAATCCTCGCAAAAGAATTAATATACTAACCTAGTAATTATCCAGCTTATATTTATACTACTAATAATTCGTACGTAGCTAGCTTGTAAGGGATAACACATAAATTAAATGGCAAAAATGGGCGGTGAGGTTGACGAGAGGGGAGAACAGCACCAAAAGCACGAGACGGAGGAGGATGAAGAACAAAGTATAATTGATAAAATGGAAGCAAGGTTTGAGAAACAAGAGGATAAAATCCTAAAGTTGGAATCTAGTGTTTTTCAGCTTGCAAACTATTACTTTGTCTTTTCTGGATTCATCCTCTCAGCAATCATCAGTACTAGTACTACTACTGGCTCTTCTTCTTCCTTTAAATGCCGTTATGCTGTGTTTCCTTTCCTCATTTCTTCCTTTGGAGCCATTCTCAATTTTAGCGCATTACGAATAATCACTATTAAGTACGTGGAATCCTTAAAGGAGATGGACGAAAAAACTTTAATTTGGGTTCAAACATTGACCCAGGTTAGTGATAAATTATATTGTTCGACTTCATCTGATCAGCACAAGAAGAGTCCCGGAATGATATTGCATTATCAACAGAAATGGAGTAACGATGAGTTCAAGAAGAAGAATAAAAGGCGGAAAATCAATATGTATGTATCCCTGGGGATCTTTTTTACTTTCGTCATCATTCTTCTTGTTGCTATCTGGGTGATCCCATGTTGCGCTAAATGATAATTGATCATTTTGTCATATATATATATAGTGACTCAATGTAATACGTAGTAGCTAGCTAGATCCTGTCCCTCTTCTTAATTTCTTGCTCATGTGTGTTTTTTGGTCGTTTTTTCTTTCCCATGTTAAACTGCATGTCATACGTTGTTGTATCAGTCACAGTTCAGAAATTTTCATTTTTTCATGTTGTTTCCTATCTATGGAAAAAGGAAATTAAAAGTTTGTTTATGTATGTTTGAAGCAAATGCCTTGTTTGTAATTTTGGTAAGGAAAAGAATGAAGTATACTTGCTTCGTCCAATTAGGCCCAAATTAGGGGAATCAGGCCATTTAATAGGGGTCCATTTTCTGTTCGTTTGGGCCGACTAAAAGGCGGGCAGCCCGTAGTTATCGGGTTTGGGTGTGGGCCATTCTCCTTAATTGGCCTGATTACAATATCTCAGTCATCCCATATTTTATACAATCCAGCCTAATTAGCTAAAAAACACATTTAAGTAGGGGTAAAAGATCCGTTAAACTATATCTCATTCACCTCAGATATTTATAAAAATAATTATATATATACATAATGTTTTATAAAAATAAGTAACATTAATAATATTTCACTGTCAATTTAATAAGATATTAATTTGTAACTCGTTTGTAAATTTATTTAAACGAATATTTTCATCTAAAAATATGAATAATTAGTAAAGAAAGTTTGAATATGTGAGCTAAAACTAATTTAAATTGTAAAGTTAATAAACTTATTTTAGGAAAAATATTAATGTATTGAATTAAAAAAATTAGACTCGAGCATAATTTGAGCAAGATATGAACCCGACATGATCTCATCCAATATAAATGAAGTCAAATCTGGATGAACTTGATCCTACCATAATCCGACCCATTAACAGCCCTACTGTAAATGTAAAGCACAAAATTTTATTCAAGCCCAAACACACTAACTAAAATCCTTTAATTATTTGCTGGAAAATTGAGATGAATTTTGATATGCCAGTATAATATATAACACGGGGGCCGAAAAGTTATTTACTCGGCCCAGAATTCGACCAAAAAAGGGTTGACAATTAGGCCCAATATGTTGATTCCAGGACAATTTCTAAGTAGTTTGGCCCAAAACTTACTAAATTGGCTGTACACCTAAATTCCTTATTAAGTTATTATGCACGTTACAGCAGAAATAAGGGAAATCAACCGGCAAATTCGACCCACATTAAAATAGAACATTATGACTTAATATGAATAGTTTTTTTGGATTCGTCTCGATTTGATTTTAAAAAATAGTTAGGAAGTTTTCGGCAAAATTTTGAAACACTATTAGATAATTGTTTAAATGAAATACTGAGATAGTGAATACTAATAGTTAGTGAGTTTTGAAAAGCTAAGATGTAAAATTTGAATTTAGATTTGATTGTCGGGGTTTGGAGGAAAAATATAGATGGGAAATGTCAAATCAATAACTTTATACGTGTGAGAAAAATATTATAAATATCAAATCAATAATTTTATAGATCTCAAATAAGATTTTCTAGGTTTTGGTTTGGATTGAAACTGAGTTTGAACTAAAACATCGTCAAACTATTTACCTAATGAGATTTGACTCGATTTGAGTGAGATCAATCTCAACCAAACTACTTATGTACCGAGCCTGTAAGACCTTTGATAGTTTCTTACTTCTTAGACTAAATAATTGAAGTTTGACCCAAATCTTAGAAGAATTATTTGATACATTCCTATATGGATGACGATGGCAACAAGTGAATGTGAGATTTTAGAGAATTTTTTTCAAATATGGCATTTTACACAAAAGTATTTCCCAATATGACTCAAACTGAAAAGTATTTTCCTAAATGTACCTCTTCAGAAAAATCGCAGTTGGCAACTGCGATTCTTCGGTTTTACGAAATTGTGGAAAATTAAAAAAAAAAATTATTTGATAATTTTTTTTATATATATAATGGCTTGAGTTTTCTGATTATTTGATCTTATATTAGTAATAGTACTTTAAATGAAATGTATATCTTTCAATTCAGGATAAATATGACCTTGTGTAATCTCTTATATTTATGAACAATGAATCAAGTGTTTGCAACACATATTGTTCAGTTAAAGTTAGTTTTGTTGAGAGTTTCATCAATTTCAGTTGTGTCATATTCGTTATGTATATATTGATATGAGCTTTGAAATATTTCTACTTATATGCTTAAGCTTTTTCTGTATGATACTTGATTTCTACTTTAAAGTTGCAAGCATTTCTATTTGAAAGTTGCAAGCATTTATAGCACCATATTCTCCACAACTAATGCCTCAGTTTACCATGAATTCAAATTATCATGAAGTGCCCTTGGAATATCTTTTCTTCATCAATGTCCGTTATACATCTGTATCCTGCAGAATTAAATTTACTATTTCCATCGTACTTAGAAATTAAAGGAAAAGTTATAAAATCATTAAGGTAAGAACAAGAAACAAAATTACTATCATTTGCTCTCTTTAAATCTTCAGACAGAGACAGTGCAATGACACTATCTAATTCCTCTTTTTCCTTATTGATTCAAGAGCGGTCATCCTGCATATATAGTTTCGCAAATTTATTTACAAAGAAAAAAAGATAGAAAAAAAATTCATGGAACTTAGGCCTCGTTGAAAATATTTACTTTTTCAATAATTAGTGAATTAGTGTTACTCTAATCAATCTAATTAGAGGAGATGCGATCTACCTCAACCTCCTAATCTACATAAATGCTTGCAACTTTCAAGTAGAAATCAAGTATCATACAGAAAAAGCTAAGCATATGAGCACAAATATTTCAAAGCTCATATCAATATATACATAACGAATATGACAAAACTGAAATTGATAAAACTCTCAACAAAACTAGCTTTAACTGAACAATATGTGTTGCAAACACTTGATTCATTGTTCATGAATATAAGAGATTACACAAGGTCGTATTTATCCTGAATTGAAAGACATACATTTCATTTAAAGTACTATTACTTATATAAGATCAAATAATCAGAAAACTCAAGCCATTATTAAAAAAAAAAAAAAATTCAAAAATCGCAGTTGCTAACTGCGATTTTTGATAATTTTTTTTTTAATTTTCCACAATTTCGTAAAACCGAAAAAATCGCAGTTGACAACTGCGATTTTTTTGAAGAGGTACATTTAGGGAAATACTTTTCAGTTTGAGTCATATTGGGAAATACTTTTGTGTAAAATGCCATATTGAAAAAAAAATTGGATTTTAGAGTTCATTTCCCAAAAATTTGAAAACTACATGTGAAATCTTTTAAATGTCATGTCACCGGTGCAATGGATCCACCAATTAAATCTTCCAAATATTAACCAATCCACAAATAACGAGGTTTGGTTCTCACTTCTCAGTCGTTGATGGCGCTGTAGGTGCTTGATTACTTCTCTACATTATTACAAAATCTTGTCCTTTATTTCCAAAGTCTAAAATGACTAATTTGCCGGTTGCATCTTCAAATAAGTAGTTTGTCTTGCTTTTATTAAAATAATTTTGTGATTGAAAAAAGCGAGATAAATATATTTACTATTTTTTAAAATAAATGTAAACTCTCTAAATTTTTGCAATTGTTCTCTCAAAAGTGGCTCAAATAACAATTTTTTTATGTCTAAAAAAAACATACAAGCTATACTTTGATTTAGCAAAATGTGACATATATTTTACATAACAAACACACATTTTATACCTACAACATAATTTATTCCACAAAAGTCTACATCTAACTTATTTCTTAAATCACTCTCCTAAAATCCAAACATTCAACATTACATAAATCGAGATTATTTCATAAACTTCCATTATCCTCCTAAATATCAGACAAACATGCCCGTATTCTTTGACGGTCTCTACCTTGAAAAGGAAAATTAGCATAATGCACCTTAGAAATAGGGGGTGCTGCCTTGGCAAATTGCAATCATACTACTTGGGTCGAGTGTGGTATTTAAAATCAAACACAGGGGGGTTTTGGGGATTTAAAATGACACATGGGGTTTTTTTGGGAGTTAAACAAAGCATAGGGGGTGTTTTTGTCTTTCGATGTCAGGGATAAAAATGTCATATCAAAAACAAAATATGAATAAATACTTGCAATTTTGGCGTTTGAAACACACTCTCTTTTTTGGGGGTGTATTTGGCACTTATTTGAGATCATAGGGTTTTTTTTTAGAGTTAAAATAATACAGGGAAATTTTTGGAAGTTAAACAAAGCATAGAGGGTATTTTTGTCTTTTGTTCAACTAATAATTAGCGTTAGCGAACCGCCGACGATTAGTCCGGTCCAGATAGGCCTTAAAAATGGGTTGAGATTCTGAACCGGCCGTTCCGTTTAACGACACTACTAGAAAAATGACAAATTTCGACGGAAATTTCGACAGATTTTTCATAAAATCCGTCGAAATTTACATATTTCGACCGAAACAGGCCGTCGAAAAAAGTGTCGTCGAAATCAAAATTTCGACGGAAAATATTTCCGTCGAAATTCAAAAATTTCTACGGAAAATGATTTCTGTCGAAATTTTCAAGTAACTTCATATTTTCGACGGAACCATTTTCCATCGAAATATTTGGTTTTTTTTTTTTTTTTGGACCGGTTAATTATACATTCAACAAACAATAATATAACATCCAAAAACATTTTAATAAACATGATTCAATATTAAAAACATCTCAACATTGATCAAACAATTTATCCAAATACGAAATTCCAAATATCCAAATACCATAATATTACAACACAATCACAAATTCAAGTAATTAATAACTCCAAGTACTACAAAACAATAGTGAGATGCAAAATCAAACAACTAATCATCCGGTGTTTCGGGAACACAAGTGTCATTTGCTCCATGAGATTGACCTTGTTGAGCCGGTTGCTGAGACGGGTGCTTATACATCTGGAGAATGAATGCAAAGAATAGAGAAAATAATGAGTTTATGTTTAATTTATAAGTTGAAGTAGAGGAAAATCTACAGAAAGAATACATTATATGTTGCTGCAAAAGAAAGAGCTTCCAGTGATATAAGTGCTTCTAAAGCAGGTATTATAAGAGATTTTATATTATTCAGTTACTTATAAAATCAGACCTCTTTTAATTTTCAGGTGGGGAAAAATTGAAGAAGGAATGAAAGAGGGCTGGCTTCGATATACATATTTTAAAATTTTGACGGATTTCGACGGAAAAAATCAGTAGAAAATTTAAACAAATTTCGACGGAATTGATTTTCCGTCGAAATTTCTTTATTTCTATTTTTTTTTTCATTGTTATATTTCGACGGAAAAAATCCGTCGAAATTTCTACAATTTCGACGGATTCAAATTTCAGTCGAATTTTTTTTTCCTTTTTTTTACTTCTTTGCGAAAATGTTAAATTTCGACGGAAAATAAATTCCGTCGAAATTTTTATTAATTTCGACGGAATTGATTTTTCGTCGAAATTTCTTTCTTTATTTATTTTTTTCCTTTATGTTGTTATATAAATTTCGACGGATTTTATTTTCCGTCGAAATTTATTTATTTATTTATTTATTTATTTATTTTTACATTTTTTCTCGAAAATATTGAATTTCGACGGAAAAATATCTGTCGAAAATTTAAAAATTTCGACGGAATTTTCTTTCCGTCGAAATTTCTATTTTTTTATACCTTTTTTTCGATGGAAAAATTTTCCGTCGAAATTTCTCGATTTTCTTGTAGTGAACTGCCGAAATGGCAGACAAGTTCAACCAGTCAGTTTCAACTTCTTTTTTCCAAAACAAAAAAGAAAGATTTCGTCATTTCGGTCACAAAATTGCTATGGGTATATTCATACTCCTTCCGTTTCCTATACATGTGTTCCAAATTATTTGTCGTTTTACATGTTTTCATAAATATTAAGTTTCTTAATAAATAGTCTCAATTTTAGGAAAAAAATAAATTATATACCTAAAATACCCTTATTTCTATTTACCTCAGCAGTAACTATTTACACGTACCAAATTATAAAATAATTATATTTCACCATTTTACCATTTTTAGAGAATAAGATTTTGTTTGATCTCCCATGGTATTTCACCAAATGTGTCACCAAATAATAAATTTGATGTTTATCATAATTTTATTTCATTAAATTTTCAACAAAATATTATCAATTTTAAAGTGCTATGTACAATTACAAATCATTTTTAAAAGTATTAAATTTTTATAACTATGTTAATTAAATTTTATGCTATATAAGTTATGAAAAATCATTAAAACATGTAACACAATTAACTCAAAATGTTATACATATAATAAAATCATAATTCATAAACACTTTGCATAATTAAAAAACATTACAAACTGATAAAGAAAAAACAACATTGCAAAACGAAATAATCGTAACTCATTACAAAACGTCTCACTCATCATCGTCATCATCACCGATTTGGCTACGTTTATCCCACAAGTGTGAAACCATTCTTCTTCTTAGTTCATTGTGCAACTCATTCCTATTTGATTATTATACCTAAAAATATGCAATTAATTAACAATATTGTAAAGAATATTTATTTTTATTAACAATAATTTTTTATTAATAATAATCAGTGTATTTATTTAATAAAAACCGATAAATTATTTAAAATATAGTTAAATACATATAAATTATAATAAACATGTCAATACGTTGTTAATCACACAATTATATGCTAATTAATCAAATATGGACACTTACACCAAATCCTATTTTTTCCCCTGTATTTGGTGATAAATATAGGATTTGGTGTAAAAAATGGTGAAATAGTGGAATGGTGGGAGATGCAAATTCATTCACCAAAAAATTTAGTGTAAAAATAGGATTTGGTGAAATGGTGAAATGGTGGTTGACTACCATGGGAGGCTAAAAAAAATCTCTATATTTTTTGGTGTTATGGTGATTTAGTGATTTAAAGTGGGAGGCTAAAAACATCTAAATTAAGTGAAAAATATAGGATTTGGTGCACCATGGGAGATGCTCTTAGAGTATCTCCAGCAGTGTCCTTTATAAGTGGTCATTTATATTAAATTATACATAGTGAACAATATTTTAGCTACTCAGTTTTAGCTATTCAATCCAACAGTTATCATCTAAAATTTTCAGAATTATTATATATTTTTTCTAATATTAAATAATAAATTTAATTATAAATAATGTTGTATTACATTTACAAGTAAAATATAAGTAATAAATACATATTTTAATATTTTTTATTTAAATATAATAAATTATTATTTTTTAAATAAATGGCTTTAAATAACGATTTAATAAACTATTTAATTCAAATAAAAATTCAACTCAAATCAATAAATTTAACTCAAATCAATTTAATAAACTATAGTTGAGATATAAATTTGCTGACATGGATGTCCTGTATAAATATACATGGACATCCATATATGCAAGTCCAAACTTGTATTATACATAGTCTTGTATAAATACAAGACGTTGCTGGAGGATAAAAAATTGATTTGGTTATGTATATTTGTGTTTTTAGCTATTGGAAAAACTAAAAAAGTGACTGCTAGAGATGCTCTTACGCTTTTGCCAAAAAAAGGGATAAATGCAAAATACTTCCATCTGTTATACTAAACCTGCAAGAAACTATATTGTGACATTTTTATTGCACCAAACTTCTTTGTATTTTCAAAAACCCTGCAAAAAAAACCCAATTTGTAAACAATAAGTCGTTTTGGATCGACATATTTCAAGAAACCGTTTTTAAAATACTTCAAGTTGGTCCCTATAACTTCACGTGATATATTTTTAAAATTATTTCTTGAAATATGTTGATTCAAAACGACCTATTTTTTTACAAATTTGGTGTTTTTTTCAAGGTTTTTAAAATACAAGGAAGTTTGACGCAATAAAAATTTCACACGGTAATTTCTTACAAGTTTTTTTTTTTTGGGTACAAATTCTTACAAGTTTAACATAACACATTCCCACTAAACACTGTCCAGTACAATTATCTACAAAAGGCCGCCGCTCACACACATTTTTAGCGCTTGCTCTTCTTTCGTGAAACCTCTTACAGCGAATATCGGATCCTCCAACTGTGTAATGGACGACAAGTGCCTAGTTGTAAACAATACTGAATCGCCGGTGAAGATGATGATATACCGCGTCACTCGACTCTCCGGGGGAGTACTCATGTGTACTCCTGGAAGCAAAATGTACGACCTCAAGGCCGGAAAACACAAGAATCTCGAGTTCTCAATGTTTACAAAACAGATAAAGAGGGGCGGAACTGCTGTTGATATGCGTATCTTCGTCGATGGAGAAATGATTGCCATTTTACTCCCAAAACACTTTGGAAGCAACACCGCCGTCGTTTTTGACAAGGTTAACGACAAATTGCTAGTAAAGGCTGTGAAAAGAAGCACAGATGCAATCGGAAACAAAACCCAGAAAAAATTCTTGTACGCCTGAAATTAATTTTTATTTATTCTCATTTGTTTCATTATCGACTTATTGTTATTGATTTTTTTTTCTCTTTGATTTCTAGGAACATGCTTGTTTGTTGCGGAGCATCAGTGAATATAAATGAGATTATCGCTGAAGCTGTAATTTTCCCCAACATTTCTCTGTTTTTTTTTTTTTTTTTGCTTTCTTTTGGGTTAAGTTTTTTGGTATACTCCATTGGTCACTTTAGTTATGATGCGGTGTTTTAGGTAATAAAAAAATTAAATTTAAGATATGTGTACAATTATGCCTTTAATGTTATTTGGAAAATAAATCCATTTTAGGAAAGGGAATCTTGTTTTGGGACCTTTGGAAAAGGAAATAGGGTATAAAATTTTATGAAGGATGGAGTATTTGATAAGGTACCCTTGATGGGTCCCAGTTTACATTGGTGAGGAATATACCTCAGCTGCGAGAGCAACCTAGGATGAGTATGCGGGTTTGGGTTCAGACTTGGAGGAGACATTGTAAGTCAGAAGGGTTGAATTTGTTATTGCGAAGTTAAACTGTTAGTACCTGGTGTGCATATTATGAGGTATAGTTATTCAAGTAATGGAATGTTTGGATGTTGACCCATGTAATCTAGATCCATAATTTGACATATTAAGTTTTAGGATCTTGACTTCATATGTGATGGTCAGTTGTTTCAGGCTCTCCAGTCTTGGATAAGGTAAAGAATCATTTTGTCGTGTGGGATTGAATTCATATACAGTCTGAAATTAAAGGTTTCGGTATGAATGGTTTTTTACTCTAACTGCTATGAGTGGACTTAACTTGAAAAGCCATGCGAGTTCTAATGTCTATGCTGGGGGAATAACCATTGCTCTATAACCATTGCCTATTTTAGAAGATATATCTTGTACTCGTAATCCCTTAATTTGTTTGCATTGTTGTCCTCATTGTAAATTTCTTTCTACAATCCTAAGAATTATGTAAGCTCTGTGTATAGTTTATCAGATCCTTTGGCAATTTGCGAGTCAAAACTATAACCTGTCATTTCCACTTGCTCACTTCCCACTGAGTCTGGTTAAGAATAGTCTGCTTTTTCATTGTTTCCTTATGTGTCCGATTAAATAATTTTGTCCGGAGGATCATAATTGTAACTGAAACTTAGGATATGTTGCTGAACTGAAAATTGAATCTCACTACGTATCCAGTTCTGTGGAATCCTTCTTTGAAATTGAATATGAACATTGTCATTCTACCTTTATATTTGTTATGTTTACTGGGGAAGTTATTATGTAATAAAGTACTGCTGTTTCAAGGATTTAGCTATAGGAAGTTAATTTTTAGGAGCTACTGGACTGATACCCAGCTACAGGATGAACATAATATTTCCACGGTATATGGCCTCTGAATGAGAGGTCAAACACTGACATATTTCCAGGGAGTATATTTCCGACTTCTGACATTTATTACTTGAAGGGGTACATTTTTAAATCAAACCATTCTTCCATCTCATTTCCTTCTAGCTTTTGTGATCATTGTGATCCAGAAATTTTAACTTAACTAGGAAACTGACAGTATATTGTATGATTTTGGAATTCTTGAATTGGGTCCTATCTGGGTCTATACGGTTAAGATTACATACCTATTATTCTTGGAGGTGGGGACGCAGTGTGATTCAGGAGCGGGTTGGCACGGTTGAAACTTGCAAGAAACATGGGAGGGGAAAGGGCATAAAACATAAGCATGAATTGGTTGCTTGTTTTTAGCATTTTCATAGCTTTTCAGAAATAGTTATCTGGGTATTGAATTGGGTTTGTATATAGTACAGATCAATCTATTCCCACATTTGAGCTGAATCGTGTTATGTTCTTAGAGTTATTTGATCAGGGTGGTTGTGTCTAGTCACTAACTAATAGCAGGCCTCACTCACTACATTCGACCACATGCGTGGTATATGGTTGCTCACCAGTACAGAACCCCCCCTGTTCAAGAACTTAGAAAGAAACTTCCATGTTCCATATCTTTATATAGTTTTCATCTTGGGTTGGGTGGATTTCATGATGATTTGATTGTGCATATATACTATTTGATCTTGTGGTGCATTTATCATGTCTTATGATTAAACTGTTTGTTGAATTGTAAAACTTTTTGCATTTTATATGATTGCCAATTGTGGTATGTTCTTTGCTGCAAAGGCCTTCTATATTCAATCGCTCTCTCCTCTTTTACATACTATTAACTATGCTGCAGTTACTTCTGTTAGGAAATGTGATAATTGGAAAGCTTTTCACAAGTCATAGTGATGTGGTTGGGCCAAGGAGAAAGTTTGTCACATTGAATGGAATATATACATTATATGATTGTCTTGAATTAACCTAGCCATTCTCATTCCATCAGCTTCTATTTTTCGAGCTTTCAGATGTCACATATTCATCAGGTCTTTTTTTTTGGACAATCATTAGCTCGATAGCCAATTAAACATTTTAATATGTGCCAAGAATGCATCTATTAAACTCGATAACTGTAAATTGTGATTCTATAAAAGTTATTTCATATTTGTCATTCTTATTTGCACCCATTCTTGTCATCAATTTGATTCTTTTGGTAAAATAATCCCCTAGGAGACTATACAAGAATGCCATGCGACCTTTTTGTAATGCATAAGACAAAACTTGCCGTGGCAACAACTTTTCCAATTCGAATTTGTTTTCTATTTACTTATTTTCTGCAATGAATGGTTAAATTGACTTGTCATGCATTGCACATACACTGTGAATCATCATCATGGAGTGCCAAAAACCTTCTGCTCAGTTCACAAGTTTATATCTTACTACCTTGTCGGAGAACTTTATCCTCCATTTGTGTTTATATGAACTTGCATTCTACTGTCTATGCCATCTAACAAGAGTGCTGCTTAGAAAATGGTTATAGAAATTCTAACTTTTTTCATTTCCTACCACATTCTCGTTTAATTATTAATTCCATGGCGATGTAAAATGCCATCGTTACTCCTGTCATCCCCACCCCGGCCCCATTTTCTTTTAGAACAATCTTCCTCCATAAAATTTTGAGGTATGAGAATTCTTTAGGTGTGAAGCCTTGCTGTCTAATTTCTTTGGCTTGAAATTCTTTATTTAGTTCTACGCTATGCAACATTACTGATCATATAATATGATTCTCAACTTGAAAGCATTAAAACTGTAATTCTATTTCAGGTTCCTCTAGTTGAAGTAATGACTAATAGCGGCCTGGATACAGCCAAGCAATGATGGATCCTGAAGTTAACATTCGATTGGCCAACTCTGTTCACAGATTATCTCCTGATACAGTACGTGTTGTGTGAATGTGTGATGTATAAAATTGATAGGTTCAGGTTGGATGAAGAGATGTAGTAGTATACGTTCATTCCCGGCTCAGTTTATGCCGTATATATATGTGGTGTTAAGTCAAAATTAGTTCATATTGTCGGACTGAACATGTTGAAATACTCATTTAAGTTCTTTTCAAATATATATAGTTATATTCTTTTCATTATTATTCCTCGACCTTTTTCTTCAAATAAGCATTTGTACATTTTCTCTATTGAAAATTCTAAAAGGAGGAACACAACTTAATTCATTTTCTCTCTCTTTCTAAAGTTTAATTAATTCATCTCCGTATTCAAGTATGGCAGAATGTGCAAGATGCAAAACTTAAGAGTATTTGTTTTAATTTTTTCAAAGTGTTTTTAGAATTGAGGTATCCTCGAACTTTCTTCATTTTATAAAGAATATTTGTTTGATTATATAGAGATATGTTTAGAAAATTGGAAAGTCTATTTGAGATTTTAAAAACAATTGAATAAGTCATTTTATGTCAAACTAAAATTATTATGTAAGTAAAAACAGTATGAGATAAATCATATTTAGGGTGAGTTTGGCCTAGCGATTCGAAAATCAATTATAGGAGAATTAATTTTACTAAAATGGATTTTGGCAATAATTGATTATGATAAAATTCAATTATAAAATAATTGCTTTTGGATAATAGCTTTTGCAAAAGTAACACTTTAGTAGCTTTTGAAATAAGTTGATTTTTAGCTTCTGGAGATCTCAAAAGTGATTATGATATTAGAGGCCAAACACCATTAAAATCACGATTGACTAAAAGCAATTTCTATAATTGGGGCCAAACACTTCAAAAATCACAATGGAGGTCTAGAAGTGCTTTTAAGAGCTCCCACCGCTAGGCCAAACTCACCCTAAGGGTGAGTTTGGCCATATATGTTGTTTTATGACAAATTAAAGTGAAATTTGTTTATGTTTCTTTTAGAGATGGAATAAATGTTTTTTTTTTTTTTGAGGAGTTTAATTTTTAAAATTGAGATAATTTTTTTAAGATAAAGTCACTCTTGATAAAGGAAAATTGTTTATTTAAGTTATCAGATAGTACTGAAAAAACAAAACAAAAAGGTCCTTGTGAAAGATGTGAAAAAAAATAAAAAAAATTATAATCTCGTCATTTGATTAACATAATGTTGGCATAATTATAATTTTCAAAGTGAAAAAACTTAGAATGGATGTCATCTCAATAACTTAAGAGTTAAGATTATAACATACGGAAATACCTTTTTTAAACATGACTTTAAAATAAATTTCGACACATGTTAATTTTTCCTTTGGAAAAATGGTTGTATTCTGCAAAAGATTAGTGGGAGTGAGGAGCATTTTATATGCAGAAAAAGTTGATTATGACAATCTCTGAGTAATTGGCAACTCATTCGACTTTTCAAGGCATCTATGATCTATGACAGGATTCGGGTCGGTGCTGGTCCAAATCAATCTCCATTATTAAGTCCCACTTCCTAAATCAAGAGCCTTATGATCTGTTTTATTAACGGAATTGGCATCATGTTATTACTGCATTTTTAAATACCTCATTAATTATATCTACAAATAACGAGCAATTTTAATCAGGTTGGACTCTTGAGTTGATTTGATGAAGTTATGAACAAGGGTCACAAAATTTTAGATCTTGTTTACAAATTAATAGATACTCCTTGTAAATAAATATGATTTAAAAATTTTAATTATTTAATCATTAATATCTTGTTTTGTTATCTTGTTTGAAATTTTTTTCATTAATATTTAGTATATTAAAGATTTTTTTTATATATAGAAACGTGATTATATGTTGTTGATCACAATTGGTAATGGATGATTAAGATGTGAGAAAGAAGATTTTGCAAATTTAATTTGTACATGCTATTCTAACAATTAATTAGTGCTAGTGCAAAGAATAAAGACCGCCTATAAGAGTTCTCTTTTGGATTGGGCTAGTTTACAAAACCCTTTAAAAGTCATTAATTTCTTGTTTTCTTTTTTAAGGAATAAGACTCTCAATAAGGGTGTGGTTAGATTGCAAATAAACTGTGGTCCAAAGGACATAGAAGTAAATGAACAAGAGTGATGAACATCTGAGTCACTGATTGGGACTTTCATGCAATGATTCTTAGCTTTTTCCTTTCATCAGAAAGCCACTTTGGCTTCTTGTTCAATTCAATACTCCTCTCCTCACCCCTGTCCCTGTTATTATATAATCTTGCTACCCCTCTTCACATTTCTTCCCTTTTCCCCTCTTTTCCTCTCTCTCTCTCACACACACACTTTTGAAGAATAATAACACATTCTTCAGGGCTAAGCGATTTCTTTTTCCAAAAAAGAAGAAATGGATAATAAGAAAGCAATTTTGAAGAACGGTTCAATCTTTGGTTGCAGTGACATGAAGAGAAGCCCATCTGAACTTGCACTTCAGGAACTTTTTGCCTCTGAATATGACAAAAAATCTCATCATAAAGCTGACATCTTTGAAGGTTCCGATCTTGCTTTTTTTGCCATGGAAAATGGTGACCAGATGCCCTTTTCTTTCAAAAATTCGGTCAGTATTTCACTTAATCATGAAAAATAAATATTTTATGGGTGTACTAATTTTATATATATGTTTATTGCTGTTTGGTAAGTATGTGTTTGATCCACTGATTTCTTAAAGATTTTATCTTTGAGAATTTTATTGTGTTTATGAAATTTATTAACTAACTGGATGAAGACTTAAGAATCGCTTTTGGGATTTTGTTAGTTTCTTTGTTAAGAAGATATAGGGATTTTATTATAAAAATTATTCTTGCAGTGGAGTAAAGATCAAAGAACTCAGTTGAAAGTTATTCAATATAAAAAGAACTGAGTTAAAGTTGGAAAAAAATTGAATGTTCAGTAATCATCTTAGTTGTTACTTTATAGTATTTGGGATAAAATTGAAGTGCTACGTTTTTTATTTTGGGGTAGGTAGAATTGGTATGCTACTGCAATAGTATGTTAAATTAAAGTAAAATTTCAACTCATTCTTTTTGGTCAAATTGTTAAATCAAACTTAGCTTTATCAAATTTAATGCTTTACATTTGTTTATCTTATAGTTTGTCACTTGGAAAGCTATGATTTTTTATCTTGATGTCCACATAAGTTACATGACTTAAAGTTGCATAATATATAGTCATAGCTTTTGCTTTTACATTCTATGAGGTTTTTGCTTTTTTTTTTTTTGATCCCCTGTTTTAACCCAAGAAGTGTGAACCATTCTCTTCTTGTACGCTATATACTTCATGTCTCGATAATCTTTTCATGGTTTTTTCATAAGAGTTTAATGATGTTTGTTGGAATAGAATATTTTACCTATGATTTTGTTTTGTATATAGTTCATCAATAGATTAATGTTTGTATAAAGTAAAGTAATAAACAGAATGGCATGCCTATAAGTATTGTCGGTGTGTTTGGAGAACATGACAAAAACTTGAGTCTAGTTTTGAAGACATGTGTTGTCACTTTGTTCTTTTATTACACCTTTTCTTTTTCTTTATTCCCTGTGTTAAAGTTGTAATGGTGGTATGTGGTTATTAACTTATTAGATTCGGAATGGAACACCGAATGAAGGGAGTCGATGGGCAGTCATTAGCTGATATTGCCAATCGAGGTAGATGCAAACGGATAGGCTAGGAAAAGAGAAAAGAAAAATGTTTTAATTTCCTTTTTTTTTTAAAATCTTTTTTTGTACCGGCATACGACCATGACTATTAAATGCAGGATTTCCTTCAGTGAATAGTTCATAATTTATACGAAGTTTGAATCTCCGAAAAGGAAGGACAAATCTGTAGTGCAATTGTATCATTCAGTACTTTGTTGCTTCTCGATTTTTGTATCATGTTGATGATCGTAGGTCGAATTTATATAACCACTACATATTCTTGGATTATTGGATTCTTACTTATTGAATAAGTATGAGAATGCAAGACTTTCCCTATTGGTTGATATAAAATGAATTTATAAATGATCAACTATTGATTTTGTTGCTACTCATGCATGATGAACAATGACATATGATTATGACGGTATATATTTTGATCAGAGTAAGACTACTAAATATTACTCTCTCATTCGACATTTGATGGCTATATAGCTAGCATGCTTTAAAGGCGGAAATATTACTCTCTAATCGCATGTTCTTTTCTTTAAGCACTTGATTATGATTCTTGAATTTCAGGAGATTTTGATTGGATTGTCAAGTTCTACCTCGTTAGAAGATAACATATTTTGGTCTCGCAATCTCTATCCTAACCAGTCTAATGTTTCAGCTACGATCGACTCCAAGTCATCGATATGTGGTAATTAATGATGTCTCAATATTTTCCACATACTTCTTTGTCTAGTTTTCAGCTATCCTTATACTTTTGTGATGAATTTTATTTGAATCATGTTCCAGTTGACAGTCCAACATCAGCCAATAATCCAAAGGGTAGTAGAGATAATCAAGCCATTGGAGCTAGCAGTGGTTCATCGCACGAGCAATCAGACGAAGATGACCTAGAGATAGAAGCTGGTCCTTGTGAACAAAGCACGACTCCTGATGTAAAGCGCATAAAAAGGTATACTTTACTCCACAAAATGGTGTAGTTAATGTTGCATACTTTAGCAATTAAAATCGAATGAGAATGTGATTGCAGGATGGTTTCTAATCGGGAATCTGCTCGTCGTTCAAGAAGAAGAAAACAAGCGCATTTATCAGATCTCGAACAACAGGTTTCCTCTGACCCTATGAGATATTACATTTTTTAACATTTTATAACAGCAACATACATACATATTGAGTTTTTTCGGAAACTACTTACGAGAGATATGATTGCTTTATTTGTTTTTGATACCTAAATATTTTGTTCAAAACAGGTTGAAAAGTTACAAGGAGAGAATGCATCCTTGTTTAAACAACTCGCGGATGCTACCCATCAATTCAAAGATTCTACGACTAATAACCGAGTGCTTAAATCAGACGTTGAAGCTCTAAGAGCCAAGGTAACACTAGCTACTTTTCCTTATTGGCTTTCTTACCATTATAAAAAGGAAATGAAATCTGATTATACATTTATGTTCTATTCAGGTGAAACTAGCTGAAGATTTGGTTGCTCGTGGCTCATTGACCTCTAGTTTGAGCCATCTCCTTCAAAATTACTTGAGCACGCCTCAAGACTACATAAACAACAATATGAACCGCATTGATAATCATGTGGTCTCTCCAATTATATCCGCTCGTGGAGATGATGGTTCTCCATATACTTGCATAACAGATTCAACCATCGGACTTGAAAATGGCGACACTTTTAAAAGCAATGTCTCCAATGGGGGGCTCGTTGATGGAGTTAGTCACGTGCCAGAGATATGGCCTTGGGACTCTCATGTTGCTCCGGTTTCAAAGTGAATTAGTGTTTCAATTATACGTTTTAGCGTTTTCTGTCCAGATTTCTCTATCTATTATGGCTTTCTTCCGTGTGATGTTCATTGTGTTTTTATAGCTTGGTTGACATTGTACTGGATATATATAGTTAAACTTTGTTCTACCCTTGTATTGGACTGCTGGACTTTTTACACTTTGCATGTACTGATGTGTTGATGATTTCACAACAAATATAATCTTGCATATTTTTTCAGTATCTTATTAGAGCCATAATAATTTATGGGGAAACCAATCAATTACATTAAATGGCATGCAAGTGTGTTTTGTGTTGTTTATCTTTTGGAAGGTTTATTGAAGTGAGAAATTATATAATTAATCACATACATAAAACTATTTTGAGTTACAAGCTTGAATGTGATCATCCATAATGGAGATAAATTGGAAGAAAAGTTTTCAAACTACAATATAACCAAGTTTGCTCTTTAAAGCCCACAACTTAATTAAACCACTATACAACATGCCAGTTTGGTTCAATTTTCTCCTTATTTTTATATTATCAAGTTATGAAATGTAACAACAATTCAAACCTCTGTTTAAATAAAATATATGTGTGATCTTGTTCAAAATTATATTTTAAACATATCATATTCTAAAAAACCTTCAATTGATCCATATGTTCTTCTAGATATTGAAAATAATTAATATCTTCTTGTTTTCATACTATAAAATTTGATTGGTCTTGCATGCTTTTTTCTTTCTTTTCCAAACTACATAATCTTACATTTTCATTTCTAGACCACACTAGTTTTCAATGATTTTTCAACATTTCGAATTTTTTTTTTTTTTTTTGGTACATAGACATTTCGAAATTAAACACTTGAAACTCATGTCAAACTAGGAACTCCTACATTTGTAGCAAAAAAGAAAAAAAGAAAAAGAAAATCTATAGAGTCCACATATTTTCCAAAATCCCACCTCAAAAATCCACTCGCGCGAACACATGTTTTTGATGAAATAACATATTTTACATTTCAAACATATAAAAGATTCGTCTGCTTTCTTTATGGATATTTTACCGAAAGAACATTATAAGAAAAGGCAAAAGTGGTCAACAAAACTTGAGGGGCAAAATTGCAAATTTCGTCCCCAACTATAATTGTTTTTGACATATCGTCCCACGCTTTAGTTGAGTAGCAATTTTAGTCCCGTAATTTTAAAAGTTTAGCGAATTTCATCCCGTCGTAAGATTTTGAATGGAGACCTCCGCTTAATTGCCAATGGTATTTTTTGTACCAATTTCCTAACATGACACGTATAAGTCCACGTGGAAAGTTATTTGACATCGTAATTGTCGAGTTGGTAACTAAACAGTGATTTTCATCCTAAAATCGTTAAAATTTTAAATTATGAGACTAAATTTACTAGTCAACTCAAGAGTGAGACTATAATTAAAAAGCATATATAATTTGGGACAAAATTTGCAATTTTGCCAACTTGAGCCAAGTTTTCAATTAAGCACCTTAATTAATAAATGGTATAAAACTGTTTTACACCAAACGCCACTCATCTTGTGGAGAAGCGTTCTACAAATTTGTAATTGCTCCTAATTTCTTCAACAATATATCCACTAACTTTTTGAACTTCCTTCTCATTCGTTTCAAAATAAAACAAAAAAGTTTTTTTTTTTTTTTTTTTTTTTTTCTGTTGTTGATAATTTAAGTTTGTCTGTTTTATCTGCATTGTGATCTTGACGTAATCACTTTCTTAAAGTCCAATAGATTTGCCTACTTTGAGTATTATCATCAATCACACTGGTAATAAAGAAAACACTACCGACAAAGTCATGAAGCATGATGCACTAAGCTTGTTCGACTTGATGCAGTTGAGTTCTGAAAATGATTTGTATAATGTACATATATTTTCCTAAATAAAATTGTGCCATATTGTAATAGGACATTTAATTTGAAATTTATAGAGTTCATCCAAATTTGTATTAATCGTTGGTCTGTTCCAATTATTTATGAATTCCGAACATTTAAAATTTTAAATACCATCCACGTTTACGGTATTTTCTTGAGTGAAAAGATAAATACGTACACCATTATGTTCGAAAATCTATTTTATTACTAGTAAATAGAAAGAAAAATCAGGTAACAAGACAAATGATATAATACTATGAAAATAGATAAATACTTGTAGTTCTTCATTACTAATGGATAGTCGAACCCAAAACCTCTAATATCTTGGAAACCAACAACTTTGTCGTAGAATTCTGTAATATTGATTGTAAGTTTGAATTAAATGCCACAAATTTGAAAAGGAAAACATTTCTGTAAGATTGATTGTAAATTTAACTAGAGTAAACCACAATCAGAAATACGTACTAGCTAGTATGTAATCTAATTTCTTTTACACAGATTCACATTCATTCCCCTTGTCAATATTATTCCCCAATTTCTTCTGCTCAACAGGAATAACAAAATCCAAATTATAAAGCACAAGCACCAAAGTCACAGAACACAGAAAGACCAACACGGGCCCAAATATCCACAGCAAAAGCGGTAGTGCAGCGTAGAACAATCTGTTCCCCACCATATTCAATAAAAACCCCCTCTCCAGCAACTCCGACACATACTCAGGCGTAACGACGCCGTTCGATCCTTCAGGCGGACAATTGATGAGGAAATTCACCTGATTGATGAATCGGATTGAGATTGAGTGACAGAGGAAGGAGAAAAGGAAGACGAGGAGGAGAGTGACGTATTTCAGCGCCATCATGAACTCGCCGTGGGCGCCGTAGACGGCGTCGTTTAGGGGTTTCTTAATGCTGTATGTGCTGCTTATTACGGCGGCCAGGCCGGAGCAGAGGAGGATGGAGGTGGTGGCCATGAGTGTGGACCCCATTATCGTGTTTCGAAGGGTTTGGACGGCCAGGATGTTTTTCTTGTCATTGTCCTGTGTTAAAAAAAAATACTCCACTATTACATAGTAAAATCAAATTTGTTATTAATATGGAGAAATTAATACTTACTGTACGTTAAAAACTTAAATTATTGCATTTTGATGTTATTTTCCATCAAAATTCAGTTGGTTGCTTTTATTTAACAATCAAATTAAATTCTTAAAAAAAATCAAATTGAATAAAAAAAGATTAGTAGTTAGAACAATGAATAGCTAGCATCAATGGAGAATTAAATAGGGGCATGCATGCATAATGAGATCATGTAATGTAAGTGCTCGACACAAAACAAAAATCAAATTGATTTTATTTACTAATGCATGGCATGTCATGGCAGGGTGGACATTAATTATATTGCAGATCGATTAATTAATCTGGAAAACGATTGGAAGGAACACCTTATAATGTTTATGTCATTCAATTGGATTTTTGTCCCACAAAAGCACACGCGTCCTATATATATATATAAGATGATCATATTATATTATTACGTATTCATGATATCCTGTTCAAGGAAAAAGATGAAACCATTTTTTATGTGGTATACACACACAGCGCACTAATTGAAGAAATTTCATGTATATGTTTCTAAAGCATTGGTAAGAGTGGCGACAGGTGAATATGGGTGGATGCATAGCCATCACCTTTTTCCGCTACTAAAATGGAAATAGAGGAATAATTTAGCCATCATATATGTTGCTCCAATCAGAATATTAATTGTTAATTTTATTTTCTTGTTTTCTTGAACAAACTAATCATGTTACATATATTACCAAAAATATCATGTTAGAAATCGAGTTAGGCAGGACTTTTCTTGTTAAAAGAAAATTGAATATCTTTTCAAGAAGGCATAAACTAATTAACCTCCTAAACTGCACTACGAGATACTAATCGACTAAGTTGAGAAAATTTTCGATTCTAAAGAATATGAGTCCAATCAATGTTTTGAGGTGGTTTTTTTTTTGTGCATGTTGATTTAGCTTCATTATAATTTGTATATAATTAAATTAGACATTCTGCGCATGCATTGATTCTCATAATGCGTTCTTGAATACATAAACATTTTTAAACACAAAAAATAAGGATTTTCTTTTGGAGATTGATCCAAAGCAAAAATAAAAAATAAATTTTATTAATGAATGCAATGGGAGAATTAGTGGAGAAGTTAAAAAAGTACATAATTAGATATGACTTTAAATGTTAAGGGTAAAATAGAAAAATCAAAAAATTAGTGTAGCATGACATGACTTCTCTTTTTATATATATATAGTATAGATATACATATATGAAAAACTATAATGTAAATGCGACTTAATTGAATGTATTAAGATAAAAAAAAATGAACTTATTTAATTTTCTAAAAGTATTAAGTACGTTATACTTTCTTTCAAGTAATTTGGTCACATGATAGAACTGAATTTTGGATCAACATTTACCAAACCAACTCGAGCAAGACTTGCACGGCAACAAATACAAGTGAGATCACTTGAACAAAGTAATTAATGGCATTTAAAAATAAAACAATTAATTGATGAAAGTAAATATTCTCGAATATATATAATTAATATAAAAACTAGCTCCTTTTAACAACAAAAAACAATGTATAACAATTATACACATAAAATTCGTTCACCAAAAAGATATAATACTATTAGTGTAGTCCCACACCCCCACTCAAGTTCTCAAATGGCGCCAAATAATATTCACTGGGATAGAGAAGATTCGAAACATAATTAATCACCAAAATGTAAAATTCATTTGTGCATACACATCCAATCCAGATGTTTTGAGCTAAAAAATTAACATATAGAAAAGCTTTGGAAAATGAGATTCAAATTACAGTATTTATTAATATGTTATGTGGTTGGCCAAATTGAATTTCGTAGTTTAAAATATTTATATGGCAAGTGCAATATACTTTCTTTGAAATTGAATATGATCACTTTTAGGAGAACAACTAATCACAAAACACATGCAATATATTAATTTGTTTTGTAATTAGATGAATTCGACTAGAATATTTCGTTTAGAGCTAGAATTTTCTCGAATTACATTGAAAGATAGAATCATACCTTCATAATGGCGGCGACCCAAAACCGACGACCACGAGCATTTGTTCCAGTGATGGTAGTGAAGGGTTGGGTCTGAATCTTATGCCAAAGCCACAAGTGATAAGTCATGCATATACAAAAACCCAACGGCACAAGTATCACATCAAGATAACATTTTTTCCATTCCATCTCTCTTAATTAATTATTTAATTTTACACACACACACTGAGAGGTTTTGTGCGTTTAATTTCTTTCTTCGTGTGTTGTGTGTGTATCTTTCTTTTGGTTCTGGGTTAGTGGGGGTTGAGGGAGGCCTATATATATATGTAACAAGGAAAATGAACGTAGACTTGTTTTGGAAGCAAAATCCGATTTCTATGGCAAAGGAGCAAAAAAGGGAAATTCCACTTTGTTAAATTATTATTATTATTATTATTATATTGGAACTGTAGAGATGGGTCTATTCATGTGTGGGAATTCGATCTGTTGCATGTGTAACCTTGTTTCTTATGTGAATTTGTTTGACATTATTGTTTTCGGAATTTACGGATTTAGCCTCCTGTATACCTTTCGATCAAGCATCATCAAATTAATGAAATAGTAACATAAAAAGAAAAAGGAGATAACAGAATCTAATTCTATTACACTTTAATCTTATGACCCATTAGGGTTAACCCAATGGGGAGTGGTGATAGGGGAGGGGTTGAGGTCCTAATAATTAATGGGGGGGGGGGGAGGGATGGTGCTAGGGGAAGGGGTTAAGGTCCTAATAATTAATGGGGTAGGGCGGGGTGGGGCTGGAGGGGAGGTTGGCTACCTCGAAGCGCTTACAAGTTGTCTGTGCGCAGCAATCAGGGGACGCCAAGTGGCGTTCCCAAATTATAATATTATTATTTTTTTTGTTTTTTATTTTAGTTTGTATTATTATTTAATAGTGTAGTATATTTATGTGATTTGTGATATAGTTTCTAGTTCAAATATTTTTGTTTAAATTTTATTGTTCATATTTTTTATGACATTTTAATTTATTGAATTAAAATTTTAATTTTCTTTTAAAAAATGACAATTAAAACTAAATCATTTAATTAGAATATATGTTATATATATATATATATATATATATATATATATATATATATATATATATATATATATATATATATATTTTTTAATAGTAAAATTTTTAAAATACTTCGAAAATATAATTTAAACACTTAGACAGAAAAATTCAATGATATTTTCGTGTTGTATCAGGTAATTTAATGAATGTTTTTATTATTATTATTCTTAATGTATATATTTAAAATTATTATTATTATATTTGTTATTATTATTAATATTATTATTATATAATTATTATATTGATGAGAGTGGGGAAGAATTAAATTGAAATTAAATGAAATAGAAAGCCCCATAATTGGATTTGAATAGACAAGGGCTGGGGCTGGGGCTGGGGCTGGGGCTGGGGCTGGGGCTGGGGGTTGGGGCTGCTGGGGAGCTCCGGAGCTCCCCTTAGCCTCCAACATTGGGTTTGCCCTTAGCAGACGGCGTGGAATTATTTATTTCATACAACTAGTGTGGTGTCCGTAATTAATTAACTTATCTTTTAAAATTTTATTTTATGTGATTGAGATGAAATCATGAAATTTTCATAACTATTTTTGTAGTGCGTCTTAATGATAATATTTTCAAAACTAGCTATGAAGAAAGTAATAATAATCCACCACTGAGTAACAGATTTTGAATTAACTGCGAATGAGCAAATTAGTACGTTACTAATGAAGTTGAAGAAAACTCCAAAGTTACTGCTCATATTAAGATCACGCCAAAGAATTTATTAAATTAGGGCACCCTCCACTATTTTTTTCTAATATATATACTACACGAAGTATATTATTTATAATGTTATGGAATATTTATGCATGTTATTCACATGATGAGAGTTCCATTGCAAGTATCATAGTAATTAAAATAGATTCTCATTTATCAGGTTTATTTTAATTTGTAGGGATTATTCCGGGACTTAAAAATAAGTCCGGATGCTAGAATGAGAATATCTAGCTACTTTCTAGAAAAAAAAAAAAAACGCTTAATTATTTTAGGGGCCGTCATGGAAGGACCTAATAGGGGGTATTAGGTCATATTATATGTGTCAATATGGGATAATACAACGTTTGGTGGTATTGCTCTAATACCGGGTCGAATGGATTAAATTCTTTATGACCCGGTATTAAGACTAGATCATAATCCACCCAGGCATGGGTGGATTAGTTAATCCGGGTGAATATGGATTCGATAAAATGTCACTTATAACCTCAAATTTACATATTACCTATTTTAACATATCATTAAATATCATAAATTCTTCTTAATCTCCGAAAATGAAAACACATTCTACATAAATAAATCACAAACTAAAATATATATCAATTTACAAATAACATGGAGGCATTCGAACTATAAATCAACTCTTACTCTTATACGAATTATACAAATGGCTTCGATGAATTGATATATCTTAACTAACATAATATATTCAATTAAGTAGTGAGTAATATATGCGTAAACTCATAATTCCCCCAAACATATTACAATTTATTGCTTTAATGTAATATGACTCAATCAAATCTACCAAACGTATTTTTAATATGGCTTTCAATCCGACTCTGATCTAATCCACCTTAATCCCATACACCCTACCAAACGGCCCCTTATAATACAACATTCAGTACAAGAAAAATGTGTATTTGTGACATTAATATGGAACATATCACCCTATGCATATGAGTATTTTTCAATGACAAATGTGCTAGTTTGCAATATTAATTGGGAGGAATGCAATAGGAACAACAACTGTAATGTGATTTAAACAATCGTCTCAAGTAGTCGGATTGACAGTCACGTGGTCTTATCTTGGAAATTCGTAACTTCTGGGCATGTTGGCCTAAGTGGAAGTTTCGATTTTCCCCCTGTGGTTCCAACATCGCCGTTCACAACCTAGCTTCAATTCGTGGGTCTTTGCTTCGGATTGGTCGGCTAAGATCCCTTTTAATTTAATTCCTTATAATGTTTTTTTTATGGTGGTTATCCCATCTTTGATTTGATTGAACTTTTGTATGGTGTTTAATTTATTTTTAATGAAGTATTGAATAAAAAAAAAATCTAAAGAAAGAAAGAAAAAAGTGGAGAAAAAAAGAAGTCCCCCAAATCCAAAATATTACTCATAATGAAAGTTCTCTTTTCTCCTTTCACTTTATACATGATATATCCTCATCTTTAATTATATTACGATCGTTTAATTATAAAAAAAATAAAAATTACGACCGTTTTAGTTGGTGAAAAGGAAAGAATAGATGGCATTGTTGATGTGTGGGTGTGGCACATGCATATATGTGCACGCGACAAGAGTGAAATTCTATTTTTTTTTTATTTTTTTAAAGAAAAGACAACAGTGAAATTCTGACTGGACAATGGGAAATTGGTTCGTGAAAAGATAAGACAAAAATGGTGGCCAACACGGAATAATACATTCAATTTCTCAAGACTCATATCTCAAAGGTATGCCGGTGTAATATAGAAGAGTATTGCTCTACACAATCACAATCGGATTTGATTTAAATTTAATTTAATTTAATTTGATTGAATTCACTCAATCACAAAGTAAATATACTTAAATAAATGAATTACATTCAATATTTTTTAATGAAACGATATTTACATCATTACATTAATATCACATATCAGATAAATTTAATATGTTTACAATCAAATTATATAGAAAATCAATTAATGAGAATTGAACTCATGACCTTTTGTATGGAACGACTTAGCTTTGCCATTGAATTACAGTTTTATTGGCGAATTACATTTAGTTATTATTCAATAGATATATTTCATTAGTTCAAATAAGAAATTATCCATTGGGTTTTTTATTTTTTATGCTAATCCAAAGTTCCCCATTTGAATTAAATTGCTTTTGATGAAGAATGAGTAGCGTATTTTATTTGACTTCATTTTAGTCTGCCACTTTATATTTTCAACCACACATATATCATATATCATATATGGTATGATATAAAAGTGAAGTGTCATACACCTCATTAACTTGGTTTGTTAGTTTTCATGACATCCCATTTTTCTATAAGCATTACTTCAGTTGTCTCATATGTGGAGTTGTTCATGTTAATGCATGATGTCCCCGGCCATTATTCTTTTTTTTCTTCTTTCTTTTTTTCCTTTTTATATATATTCTATTTATATTATTATATTATACACATATAAAATTAGTACAAATTTATCAGAAAAAAATTCTTGAATTTTTTATGTAGACTGATATACCCCTACTTAAATTCTACTATGATACTTAATATAAATGGCAAAATATAAAAAAAAAAAGTAATAATTACTTATTATTAAACAATTATTTTCACATATATATTAGACACTTTTAGTCAACGTCTTTCCGATTTGCAACTGAATACAACTATTTTTCCATAGAGTATACTTTAATCTTACAACTTATAATTAATGAAACAATTATTTTTTCATATAAGTTAGAGCACTTGAGTTGTATTATTATTAACTACTCAATTCGTGTACGGTCCAAGTCGATATCATACAAACTCTTGGAGCCTTAGTATATAAATTAAAATTGTGATGCATCAGTTATTAAATACAAAACAGTTTTGAATTTCAAAAAATTATTAATTTATTAAACCATCGATGTCGATAATTTATTTTATTTTACTTAAAATTTTATATTCTTCATTTATATACAATAAAAAATCTAATCTTACTCATTAATATGATTAAAAATAGTGTATCATGACATTTCATGTATGGATAAGTAATTGAAAAAAATAACGATAGTTGATATTGTGTTATGTTATAGTGAATAGTGAGAAATAATAAATTAATAATATAGTGGTATGATCACTTAATGTAACAATTTTATTATTAGTGAGATTTAATATTAATTAAGACTTGAAAGTGTCTGTCCTCAAATTATAAGCTTCGATGATTTGATGGAAAACTCTTACCTAGTGGAATGCTGTTTTAGATCTACTAGTATAAAATAACAATTAAGTTCTACACCATGAAATCCACAATAATTAGTGCAATTACAACTACTTAGCAATGAAAAGAATATTTAATTATTTGCATTAGATAATCGTGGAACACTATACCTAATTAGAGCGTCACGCCTACATACGTGTTGTATTTTCTTTCTATACTGGAGTATTATTTTGATTAGCATTCCAAAATATTTGAATAATATTAGTTGCTCCTATTATAATTATACAATAAACGACCTCTCCCAAAAAAGTAGTGGTAAGTCAAAACTAATTCCCGCCAAATATGGAGCTCCCCTTAGAGGAAAGTTTCTGGTCTGGACATTTAAAAAAAAATTATAATTTCTAGAATCATCAATTAAACTAAACTACCCTTCTAGGAGTTCTTGCATTGGGACCGTACGTCAAGAACTCTTAGAAAAAGAAAATTGATAAGAAATTAAATGTGGACACCGGTTAGTAACGGAGAGAGGCTGGCAATGATGCCTCAAACTCAAATGGTTAGATTGGTTGCGGTGGCCATAGACAAAGACAAAAGCAGCCAAATTGCCCTCAAATGGGCTGTTGACAATGTTGTTGCCAAAGGCCAGACTCTTATTCTCATTCATGTCAAGCTCAAACAATCTTTACCCGCTCCTGGATTTTCTACGCCATTTGTCGCTGTCCCTAGTAATTCGTTCATTTCGTTCATTTAATCTAATCCTCCTCTTCTCTCTGTCCTGTCCTCTGAGATTTCATTTCTGCATTTCTTGGCACAGGGCCTAATCAGATATCTGATGCCAGCATTGAAGCTGGAGATGATGCAGAATTAAAAGAATTGTTCCTTCCCTTTCGTGTGTTCTGCACGCGCAAAGATATTCAATGTTATGATGTTGTTATAGATGATACCGATGTAACAAGGGCCATAACCGAATTTGTAAAGCAATCAGCTATCGATATTTTGGTTCTTGGAGCTACATCAAAAGGCAGTAGTATTTTCAGGTACATGCTTCATTGCCTCTACCTACTTTTAACTGCAAGGTTCTCATTTTTAACACAACAACAGGTTTAAAACAAAAGACATACCTGGAAGTGTAATGAAAGGGGTTCCAGATTTTTGCTCTGTATATGTCATCAACAAAGGAAAGATTTCCTCTTCACGAGCTGCTTCACGACCACCTCCATCGATCCTTAATCCACTCCGTCACCAGATATTGGTTCGATCCAGCAAAATGTCTAGTGTTTCCGAATCAGCCATTCCTTCCAGCAACAATTCCAGAAGTACATTAGTCATTTTTCCAATATCTGATCTTATATCTATTTGTCTGAGAAAATTGCATTTTTAGTCCCACAGGACGGACACTCAATATTTTTACTTCCACACTTTCAAAGCAGAGCAATCTCTATTTTGCACTTTTGATCCCGAATTGGGTGGAAAGGACGAAATGTGCATAAACCAAAAGCGCGGGACTAAAACTGCTGAGTGTCCGTCCTCTAGAACTAAAAAACCTTTTTCTTGTCTATGGTTTCATGGGCTGAATTGTGGGTGGATTCCATGCAGGTTCCTTTTCAGGTCAGTCGAGGCCAGGATCCGAACCATCTCCACGTGCCAAGCAAAATGAGGCAAACTTCTTCAAGTATGTCATACTATAAGATAAACTTCTCAAAGCATAATGTACATTAGGTTCTAGTTCCATCTTAAGAAATCAAATTTTTACTGTTACAACTGCAAACAGGTCACCGTTTTCTACCCGGAAGGCTCCCAATGGAAAACCATATGAATTTTCTCCACCAGAGACTGACATTTCCTTTGTGAGTTGTGGAAGGCAAAGTGTTGATATGTACCCTTCATTTAACGAAAGCTACGATGGTGTACGTACCCCTCCTCGTCTTTCAGGCTTATCGGACATGGATAACTTCGATTCCTGGCTTCCTGGACGAAAGTCAATAGACGTAAAAACCCCATCTGATCTCTCATTTTGTTCACTTGAAAATGATAAATCATCCACAGGGCAGAATAATATGGTAATGGCAACCACATTTTACTTAATTTACCTTTATCTATGTGCTTCAAGTAGGTACCAAAGTTTATGATTTAGTACTACGTACAGGATGACGTGGAAGCGGAAATGCGAAGGCTAAAGCAGGAGCTAAAGCAAACGATGGATATGTACAGTACGGCGTGCAAAGAAGCTCTCTCGGCAAAAGAAAAGGCATGAGAAAGTTTCTTTATGTGCAGACTATTTTTGTTTTTTATTTATTGGTTTTCCCTATTCTGACTTAATATCTTTTGAGGTGCGTCTAACATATTATATGAAAAACCTTCTGGCGGTGATTCAAAACTGTTCCACTAGACCAATCACCCCTTGGTTCAGAATTTTTTTTTTCTTTTCATGTGACCTATTCTTATATTAATATTAATGTTTTTAGGCGAAGGAGCTTCAGCGTTGGAAAATGGAAGAACAACAGAGGTTAGAAGAGGCACGATTAGCAGAAGAAGCAGCAATAGCAATGGCAGAAAAAGAAAAGGCCAAGTCGAGAGCTGCGCTCGAGCACGCTGAAGCAGCTCGTAGAATAGCTGAATTAGAAGCACAAAAAAGAATCAATGCGGAAATGAAGGCCTTAAAAGAATCACAAGAGAAAAATAAGGTACTAAGCTACAGGAAATATACAATAGATGAGATTGAAGTAGCTACAGAGTATTTCGCACCATCCAGAAAGATCGGTGAAGGAGGTTACGGCCCCGTTTACAAGTGTTATTTGGACCATACACCTGCCGCTGTTAAGGTCCTTCGTCCCGATGCTACTCAAGGAAGATCACAATTCCAACAAGAGGTAAGGGCACAATAGGATCATCATTGAGCTAAATGCAAACATTATCAAAATTACCCTTTGTTGTTTTTTTTATAGCAAAAAAACCTCATTTGAAATTCCTTCATAAGTCAATAGGGAAGTTATTGCCAATTTTTTAAGTTAACATGGGGTTATTGTCAATTTCCAAAGTTAACAGAGGGATTATTGATACTTTTTTAGGTTAAGAGGGGTGTTTTTGTCACTTTTTGTGGGGTACAATCTTCATTTTTCATGCAAAATATGTATTCTGGCATGGGAGGCTTTTTATTTTTTGCCAATAAAAAAATAACAAAGGTATATTTTTGCTAATAAAAATAACGCAGGTTTTTTTTTGCTAATAAGACAAAGCATAGGGGGTATTTTTGCATTTCACTCGATTATCGTTTATCAACCTTTTACTCTATATTCTCATATAATATGTTTGATTCTGATATATGCAATGCCAGGTTGAAATTTTAAGTTGCATACGACATCCAAACATGGTCCTACTTCTAGGCGCTTGTCCGGAGTACGGTTGCTTAGTTTACGAGTACATGTCCAACGGAAGCTTAGAAGATTGTTTATTCAAGCGTGGCAAGAATCCTCCTCTATCTTGGCAGCATCGGTTTAGAATTGCTGCCGAAATAGGAACTGGCCTACTTTTTCTCCACCAAACCAAACCCGAGCCATTAGTACATCGTGATCTCAAACCTGGCAATATTCTACTCGACCGAAACTATGTTGGTAAGATTAGTGACGTAGGCTTAGCGAGGCTTGTTCCTCCATCCGTGGCTGACACTGTTACTCAATATCGGATGACATCAACAGCAGGCACTTTCTGTTACATAGATCCCGAGTATCAGCAAACGGGTATGCTAGGGGTAAAATCAGATATATATTCTTTAGGGATTATATTCTTACAGATACTTACGGGAAAGCCACCGATGGGTTTGACTCATCATGTTGAAAGAGCTATTGAGAAAGGGACATTTAATGAAATGTTGGATCCTTCTGTACATGACTGGCCTTTTGAAGAGGCTTTGAGTTTAGCTAAAGTTGCACTTAAGTGTTCGGAACTTAGAAGAAAAGATAGGCCGGATCTGGGTAAAGTTGTGCTTCCGCTTTTGAATAAACTTAGAGCACTTGCGGAAGATACCATGTTTAACTCGATGTCGTATAGTGCAAATCCTTCACCCAGCCAAAGTCAAGTTTTCATGTCTAAAGTAAGTCAATGTATTATTACTTTTATATTACTATAGTAAATACTACATTTATGTGAATTCGAGACTAATAAATGTTCACCACAAATACTGCAGGAAGACTACAGTTATACGACATCTGTGCAATCAACATGAGCTGATATATCAGAAGTATTGATTGGATTGAAAAATAGTTTTAGGTGTACAAAAATTTTGATTGTTAATAGAAAGATCAAGTCTGCTTTCTTTTGTTTATTCTTGAGAAATTAGTCAACTTCTTTGCTCTGATCAATTTCGTCTGAAAGATGCAGAAATTTTGAGTGCTTCGTCGTTTCTCTTCGTTTTTTTCTTTGATATTCATTGAACTATAGCATATACAATCAAGAAATGATGTTACTGCATTATATCATAAACACGTAATAGTCTGTCATTGATGAAAACACAACCGAGAGTATAAACCTTGAAAAAGAATACTAACAATCAAACTGATCATATCTACTAGCTTGTGTGTATGTAAAGTAATGTTATCATCAATTCTTGGAAAATGAGAAATCATCTTCAGTCATTGCTCTTGAAGAATACATATCTCCTTCACTTGCATAAGAAGAATAATCATCATCACTATCCCTTTCCTTCAACTCCTCGATTTTCTCGACTGCTTTCTTCAAATCCCACCTTTTCTCCACATTCCATTCACAGCAACACATTCCGATTTTAAGTAGCCTAAGCATTTGGCCTTCACAATTTCTTCCCCCCAAATTCATGTCCTTATCGAAGACCTCCCCCGTCCACTCTTCTCTCACAACAGAGTTAACCCATGTAGCCAAATCTGCACTTGGCCCTTTACCTTGTTTCAGATAATTAGCCGGGAACTGACCCGTGAGCAGCTCGAGTATTAGTATCCCGAGGCCCCACACATCAGTCTTCTGTGTTAAACGCTCGTTTTGTGTGGACTCAGGGGACTTATATGCTGCCATAAATTCCTGAGCATGATCCTTGTTGATTACTGGTATTAGTGCGAATTCAGATAGAATCGGTTCATATTTGCTGTTTAGAAGAACATTTGATGACTTAAGGTGTCCATGGGGTAATGTTATTGAAGGAATTTCCTTGTATAAGTAAGCCAATCCCTTTGCAACTCCTTTTACGATTCTTAACCGCGTAGGCCAGTCGAGACCAGGTTGGTTAGAACTTCTTTTGCCTGTTTATGACAATTCATATGTGTTAATTTAGTTACATCATATGAGAAATTCAAGAACAACACTTTTAAATTCAAGAAAAACACTAAGGCTATGTTTGGTTCCTGGATTTCAGTGAGGAAAATGAAAACGAGCAACAAATGGAGCTCACTATTCTATCATTTGATGCAAGAAGACTGAAATCCAGAAACCAAACGTAGCCTACGTAAACATACCATGGAGGTGACTAGCTAAGCTGCCATTTTGGACATAATCAGTGATCAAAAGCTTCTCTTCTTTTCTATAGTAGAAGGCCACGAGAGGCAGCAAATTCGGGTGGGATAATCTCCCGAGCCTTCTCATGTGTTCGTAAAATTCTTCTTTTCCGACATTGCTCATTTGTCTGAATCTCCTTACAACATAGGCTTGGCCACTAAAAAGAACAGCTTTGTAAGAAGATCCGAAGCTTCCGCTTCCCAAAACTTCAGCAGATGCTCTAAGCAACTCTTCTAACTCGAATCTTTCTCTGTCATTTTTCACAAAGTATAGTTTCCCATGTTCACTGTTCTTGTACTTAGTAGGTTCGTTCTTGGTATAGTTTGGCTCTTCCATTTGGTGTTTGTTGATAGATTTCTCGTATTTTAGTGGTTTTGCTCGGAGTTGACAGAAGAGGAGAAGTATTATGAAGGCTGCTAATGCAAATCCTATCACTGATGCTATGATGAAGATTGTTTTTGAGATTGGTTTCTTTGGTTTGCATGAGTCTAATGGTTTTCCACATAGTTTGATATTTCCTGAACCATAAAAAAAACAAATAGATGATTTAGTTATTTTTCGACTTTCGGATTGATTAATTAAAAATGAAAAGAAGAGAAGTATGGACAACAAATGAACTCTTTTGAATGATGTTCTGCAATAAGCAAACAAGAGTTCTAGTTTGACAATAGAATTGAAAGCCTCATAATGTTCGAAAAATCAGAGATTTAACAATTTACCCTTGGGGGTGTTATTTACATTAACACCTTTGCGAAATAGCAAAAATAACATGAACATTCTATACTATCGTAAACTTTACAATAACGTCCCTAATGGCATATATGACAAACTAGAGTCAAATATTATTTGAAATTTAAGTGATTTTCTTGGTGATGTAACAGATGAGGCTAACGCCGAAAGTAGCATTTTTAGGATTGGGATGAAATTCGGTGAGTGTTTTATGTAATTTATAATACTTGAGGGATGTGCTTGTAGTTTGACCAAACGTTTCATTGTAAATTACCCTTTAATATTTGCAATGTCATCAACTGTTTGACTATACAGTAGGTGCTTTATGAATAAACGTGCATCCCATTTACATTCCTCTCTTCAGGGCATCAACATGAAAAGGAATTAATTCATTACATATTGGGAGCATCTACTAGATATCAGAATCATATATTCCAGAATATATTGCTTACGTAATATTTTATTTATTGAAACATTCATGTCATTTTTCTGACAATATTTTACTACTATAAAGAGAATATTACTAACACATACAGTATTAAGAAAAAGAAAATAGAAGATCAACAAATAAAGATAAGTCTTGAAAATATTCTTGATCAAGTTTTTTTTATATTAGTCCAAATAAAAATATGAAAAAATCATGAGTTCATAAAAGTGAAGAGTAAAATGCAAAAACCTCCCCTGTATACCAAAAGAAAAAGCATTTGTGCACTATGTCTAACTATTTTCGTTGACATTGTGTAAAATGACCTGAATACCCCTTGAATTATCGAGTTTACACCCCTATCAAATACCCACCTTATGTAAATTGTGCAAAATTGAATACACAGGAGAGGTTTTCGCGTTTTAATCAAAAATCTAATAATCAAGAAATAATTTTCATTACTTAATAAAAAAAACTTACCAGAAAATGAGCTTGCATTTTGATTAGCAAGTGTAACAGGTATAGGACCTTGAAGCTTATTATAAGAAAAATCCACTGTCAAATTCTCCTGCCAAAAATCGGGTATTCGACCTTGGAACTGATTGTTCTGAATCTCCAAATCAACCAACTTTGGCAATTCCAGCAAAGAATTTGGAATATTCCCTGTAAACAAATTATATCCCAAAACAACTTTCCTCATAACCTTCATCCCTGAAAAGGCATTATCAGCTATTTCACCATCAAAACTATTATTTGCCAAATACAAACTTCTTAGCTTTACAAGTTTGTTTATGCCTTTTGGAAATGGCCCTGAAAATTGATTATGCATAACACTTAAGCTGAATATTGGTAACTCTGATATTGAATCGATGTCGATTACGCCTCCCAGCCCCATGGACTCAAGCCTCAAGCCTACAAATGAGCCATTCAAGCATAAGCAACCAGTCCAATTAGGTGTGTTCCATGAACACAAATTGTTTGTAACTGGTTCTTTCCAATTTTCTAACATGGTTGTGTTGGTTAGAGATTGTTTGAACTTTAAAAGGGATTTTGCATAGGCTGTGTCGTTAGAGAATGCTGGTAAAGCATATGTCAACAAGATGCAGAGCGCGAAAAACGAAAAACGACTACTTTGAGCAGCCATGATCATTGGATTAGAGAATTTGATTGGTTATTTTTTAGGTTGTAAGAGATGGAGAGTTTGTAATAGAAGAGAAGATGGTTTTGTTGCATGAGTGTTTTGGATTGAGGAAGGCATGATATGGTTGAGGATGGTGAACTTGACGAAGTCTGAGAAAGGATTAGCTGTTATTGGCCGGCTTGGTTGTTTTGGATTTATTTGTTTTTGAGATTTGGAAGTTGGTTTATTTTGTTGGTTGGGTGGGTGGTGATTTGCAAGAATATATATGGGATTTTCTTGATTCTTTCTCATTGTAATAAATGGTGTTGTTTTTATTTTTTTATTTTGATTTACTTGTCTGTTTTGTAATTGTTCTTTTACATGTACAGTAGTGTTACAATCTCAAAATCTTGAAATAGAATACCTTTTTTTTTAATCTTTTAGACTATGTATTTACAGCTCGAACCGAAGAGTACATTGGGTATAGATTCTCCTCAGTATGGTGTCCCGAGTAGGATTCGAACATGAGTTTCGCCGTTTCGCCTCTGAGAATTGCAAGCTACTACCACTCGGTCCAACCACCTTGGATAATATAGTGTACTAACTTTTGGTTAGGGGTAAAAAATAAAACAAAACTATTCAGACAACTAGTTTCAATCGATAAACTCGATTAAGCAATAAGCAAAAAATATCAAGTTATTTAGTTTCAATTCTAGTGTTTCTTTGATTGAAACCGTTCTGGCTCGTTCAAATCGAGTCAATATCAAACTCATCACAAACAAATATTAAACTTGAACAATGTATCGGTCTAATCACTCATGCTTAGAAAAACTATATACAATAAATCAATAATTATACATTTTATTATTTCCCAAGTTTTGCCGATGATAACAACTAATCTTGTTGGAGTTATAGAACTTGTTTATAAACTGTGACACGTCAATGTTTTGCTTTCCCTTTCAGGTTTAAAATATATATTACTGCTGCTAATGAAGAAATTCCTCAAAAAATATTGCACGATGGGGGTTGTTAAACTTATGCTATTGTCATATTCTCCTACTTGTAATCATCTTGTGCAATAAACTAATCTCCTTTTCTCTAAGAAAGAAAACAATGGTGTGATAGACATGAAGTGTCAAAATTGTTTAGATCAGTTGCATCACTTAACAAACAATATCTAAGATTATTTCTAAGTTAAGTAATTGTCTGGATTCAGCTTGAATTTGGGTTTTGTGATTGGATTTTCAATTAATTAAGACAATCTCAAACTTTGCCTTATTTTCTTGGTTCCCAAAGAATGTTCATAATTTTAACCTGGTTTAATCTCTTTCGATTCACCAACAAATACAGTACAGTGAACATTGACTCTAGCAGGGATCCAAACCTAACTTCGTCGTATGGTTCAACTAATCGAGTAGGTCATAAACAGTGGTAGTAAACTATTAAACAAAATAGTAGTATTTAAAAGTTATTTTTTGAGTGTTATCAAACTCTGCAAGTACAAAAAAGCAAAATCAGAAGCTGCACATAAGTGATCTCGTTAAGCATTTGCAAACATCTCAAAGACATCTCGAAAAGAATGGAAATTCTAGCACATATCCGATTCACACTCACCCATTCAATAACAGTACAACATTACTTACATCAGACTTATGAGATTAAATCAATCCTAAGCCCTCATCTTGGTTAGTTGATAAGAGTGCAGCCTAATTATGTTTGAGGTAAAATTCCTAAGTAAGCGCAAACCTATATAACCAAAAAATGAGCAGATGAAATAGATTAAAAGTATTTTAAACCCATATATTAACAAAATGCAAGAAAATTTACAGATGATCCTTCAATGTTGCTGTTGGACTAAATCACAAAGCTGGCCAAGTGTAACCGAAATTTTCCCAAGACAATTGATAAGCTCATCACCTTGGCGTCTAGTTAGATCAGTCTGTGCAGCCTCAGCATCTTTCAAGTCAGCCAATTTGTAGTTCATGTCATCAGGTAAGTTTCCTTCAAGTATCGCGTTCATCTGTAATGCATTCTCCCACAAGATTGTAGCCATTATTTGCTCTTTTTCTACGTTGGTCTCATTAGGTACACTTTCACTCGTATTGCTATTCGAGTTTTCGTGCTTTTCATTAGTACTGCTACATTCTTTATGCTTTATCTTTGGACTAGTGAAGTATCCCCATGGATTTATTCTTTCAACTCCTCCCTTTTTACGCTTCATCCGGCGCCCTTGCTTTTTGGAACCTAATGGTACAAAGAATGTAATCAATGGAATCTCAATGGGACACATAAGATTGCGATATCGAGAACACTGAATAAATTTCAAACAGTCTAGCAACAGAATAAACTCCTTCGAAAGACAGCACTTCTTTTTGGTAAGAAGGAATATAGCTACCAATCAGGTTAGAATCCAGTGTTGTCTACTTTAGAACAGTTTCTAGAGAAGTGAAACCGTCGGACCAGATCTCTTTTGTTCCAAAAAAGAAAGCTAAGCTTAGCAAGGGAATAATCAAGTAAAATGTAGGGCTACTGATGATTTTGGATTTACTATCTTCCGAACATGAAAATATCTGAAACGTACCAACAATGAGTAAAATGCATTTTGACATATCAGGCCATGGCATAAAAAATTTACAAACAAAGACATTGTATAAGTTCCAATCGCAAAAAATTGTGAAGAAAAAGTTTACCACCTAGACTATGACCACTGCATTAGCCACTACATTGACCAACAATCTGATACTGATGCACAAAAAAAGAGATAAATAAAGGATTGCACTGCAGAAACAAAGCCCTTGGTTGTCTTATAAAAGAAATAACCCACTTGGGGTGGTTACTATTCCCCAAAAGCACGCATTTATAATAATCAGAAGTGAGTCAATGCTTCTATAATATACATGCTTAAGCTCAAACTTCTTGAACCAAAAAAAAAAAGGCACTAAAAATATTGTCAACTGATATCATGATAATTGATAAAGAACAATAAAACTGCTATTTTTACAAAGTAACACTTTAAATGTAAGCCAATAAATTTATCTTTAAAAAGGAAATATGTAGCAAGTTTCAATCCTGTGAGTTGATCTTGGGAAAATTCCATCCGACTCAAAAAAACACGTTTTCCAAAATATATGCAACAGGTTACCGTTAATGTAACCTTTTCATTGTAATCATAACTAACTACCTGTGCTTTGATGAGTTAAATGAAGAACTGACTTTAGGCAATCCTTAGAGAACTTCAAACATGATTGCACCAAGAATCCTAAAAGACAATCCCCTTGGCAAGAAATGTTCTCTCGTCAACCTTAGTTATTCTGCCAAGACTATCTCCCTGACTATTTGTATCAACCAAAAGTACCATGAATCCTAAACATATTCATGGATGGTATAACATAAATAATAAAAATAACACCAATTTTAATCACTTTCTTAAATAAATAATAAACAATTTCTCTCAAACTACTCTTCACCATTGTACTCGATGCTCCCAAATTATACCTCGCTTAAAAAAAATATCAATTGATAAAATTACCTGTCTCAATGAAGGACTTGGTGACCCGACCCTGCGCTTCCGGGTCAGAATCCGGATCAGTATCCATAACTCCTTGCTCCTCCCCTTCCTTCGCCGCCAGATCCTCCTCCACCTCATTCTTCTTCTCCCTGACGGTAACGCAACTATCAACTGCATTGAACAGCTCGAACGAAAATGACGCATTTGCCCCCGCACCATTTTTAACAAGCCTGTACTCGCCCAATAGAGCATCCCACTTGCGCTTGCACTGATTCATGTTCCTGTTGACGTCAAGCGCGTTACAGTTCTCCACAATCTGCTGCCATTTTTGGAACGAAGGGAGCGTGGGGCCCCACTCAGATTCGACGGATTTTATCTCGTTTAATAGAATTAGGGATTCTTCCACCGACCAATCGGGGGCTGCTCTCGACCGAGTGCGGTGCGATCCCTTCGTTTCATCCATTTCCTTTTTCTTTTTTTAAGGTATTTTTGTTTCTGATTGAGATTTTATTCCAGAATTGAGGTTGAAGCTGGAGTGAAGTATTCTTTCTGTTAGTGATTGAGCGAAACACACAAAAAACCACTTTGTCTACCTACCAAAATACACAAAAAAATATAAATAAATAAATAATGTGATTCAAATGCAAAAATTGTAAGGCCTGTTTGTTTGGCGTTTGAGAAAGTAGTTTGGGAGAGTAGTTGAGGTTTGTGAAATAATCTCGATTTGCGTAATATTTTTTGTTTGGGTTTTGAGAGAGTGGTTTGAAAAATAAAGTAGGTGTAGGTTTTTTGGAAGAGTTGGGTTGTAGGTGTAAGATGTGTAAGACTTTATGTCAAATCATGTTTGTTATGTGAGATAAATTGTATAGGAGATAAGTTACTTTAAGTCAAATTAAAGTAGAGTTTGTATATGTTTTGTTTAGAGATAAGAAAATTGTTGTTTGTTTGGCTTTTGAGAGAGTAGTTTGAGAAAATTAATGGATGAAAAATTTATTTCGGAAAATAGAAAACATGTTTGTTTGGCATTTTCCAAACACGAAAAAATTCTGGGAAACGCCAAACAAACAGGCCCTTAAGTGCTTGTTCATATTTTATTTTTAATATGATAATTTTATTCTTGATAAAAATACTCTTAGGGTCCATTTGGATTGATGGATTTGAAATGACTAGGGATTTCAAATGGATGGATTTGAAAATCCAATGATTTGAAATCCATTCATGTGAAATCCCTTGTTTGGATAATTTTTTTTACAAAGGATTTCAAATTCACTCATTTGAAATCCATTGTTTGGTATAATACCATTTGAGGTAATTGAAATTCTCAACCATACCTTATAATTTGCTCTATGAGTTAATTCTTGTTGTTGATATCGGGATAGAATCGCATAAATTGATTTGGGACAAAATTATAATTTTTGAAAATTGAGGGACCAAAAGTGCAAATTCGGATTTCAAAAAATCTGGGGCCGAATTGAAAATCTTAATTTTCTGAAAATTCTGGACTGAATTGGAACTCTGGGTTTTTCGAAAATCTGGGGTCAAATGGCAATTTCTGAAAATTAAGGGACCAAAAGTGCAAATTTGGATTTTTGAAAATCAGGTGCCGAATTGAAAATTTTAATCTTCTGAAAATTATGGACTGAATTGCAGTTCTGGGTTTTTTGAAAATATGGGGTCAAATTGCAATTTCTGAAAATTAAGGGACCAAAAGTGAAAATTTGAATTTTTGAAAATCAGGGGCCGAAATGAAAATTTTAATCTTCCGAAATTATGGACTGAATTGTAATTCTGGGTTTTTCAAAAATCTAGGGTCAAATTGTAATTTCTGAAAATTGAGGGACCAAAAGTGTAAATTCGGATTTCTGAAAATCTGGGGCCGAATTGAAATTTTTTAATTTTCTGAGAATTCTGAACTGAATCGCAATTCTTGGTTTTTCAAAAATCTGGGGTCAAATTGTAATTTTCGAAAATTGAGGGACCAAAAGTGCAAATTTGAAATTCTGAAAATCATGGTCCGAATTGAAAATTTTAATTTATGAAAATTCTGGACTGAATTGTAATTCTGGGTTCTTCGAAATTCTGGGGTCAAAATTGCAATTTCCGAAAATTGAGGGAGCAAAAGTGCAATTCGAATTTCTGAAAATAGTAGCCGAATTGCAAATTTTAATTTTTTGAAAATTCTGGACTGAATTGCAATTCTAGGTTTTTCGAAAATTTGGGATCAAATTGCAATTTTTGAAAGTATACAATGTTGACTTTTTTTTAAGTGGATTTCAAATGACTAGTTTTAGGAGGAATTTCAAATCCACTTAAAATTGGGCTGAAATCCATTGGACTAAAATCCAGGATTTCAAATGAATTGATTTAATTTTGTATCCAAATAGCATGATGGATTTGACAAGGGATTTCAAATCCACCCAACCAAAATCCATCAATCCAAATGGGCCCTTATGCTTTTACTAATTTCAAAAAAAACTCTTGTGTTATTTTAACTCCTATGTGTTAGGTGTTAATTATCACATTCGATCCAAGTAGTACTTCAGGTTTTCAAAAGGAAAAAATAAATAAAAAATATATAGGGGTAATTTTGTTTTAGAGTTAGACAAAGCATGAGAGGTGTTTTTGTCTTTCGTTCGTTTGTGATTCACATTAATGGCGCAATTGTAAATTTTCTTATTAGATCTCTCTTCGAAAAAAAGAATATATTTTAAATTAATTCTACTAATATCTTTTTGGGGGTTTTCAATTCAAATAATAGAAAATCATAGCAAGCAGAACTTTTGGATCTCCAAATGGTTTGAATTTTGTTTGGGAGAGGCAAATTACGAACCTTGTAGTGCATAAAGACATTAAGGTTCAGGCTCATTCAGCCTATGACTATTGACATAGCAGATCATCCGTTGGACTTTAATTTATAAGATTACAGGATTCTGATCGTTAAGTAAAAGAATGTCTCTTCTTTATATACTAGAACCTTAAAACATCTGACCCTCAAATAGATGTTTTCCATCGAGTGTGTAACATAGGGTGGTGTTTTCCATATAATAATTGTTTTAATAAGTACTATATAAGGTTTTTTTTACTTTTATTATATAAAATATTCTACTAGAACTTTGTTACATTTGTTAATAATATATAAACCTAATTATTTTATCATAAATATGTAAATAAATTTTTTATTTATTAACATATGAAACTTTATAATGAAAGTTTGTTCAACTTATTAATTATATATAGAAAGCAAATTGTTTTACTGAATATGTGGATAAGGTTAAATATTGTGGGTAAAATAACATTTGACCTAAAACCTAAAGTATAAATTCTGTTTGATGAAGAAAAAGAGAGTGTGCAGTGCAGGAAAGAACCATAAAATTATAAAAAGATATCATGATAAAATCATCACTATTGGAATTATGTGCAAGTTTTTCTTGTCAACGAATGATCCACGTCGTTAGCCCGACTTTAAAGGACTTTTGTAATCTTGAGAAACATTGAGAAAGACCAAATGGCATCTACCTCATAGCTAAAGTATGGAGAGGTCAGTTCTTAAACGAGGAAAATATGATATCTTATTTTTCTTAACCACAAATTCATTTATTTTTATGGGTATTCAATTTCCTTTTAATGAGATTTCATTACAAACTGACATATATAATATTTAATTTAATGATCGTTTTGAGACAAGTTTGATAAGTTAAGGATAAATTGATCAATGAAAATTTTGAAATAAATAAGAAAGTAAAGTTGGGTAAAAGATTGTTCTGGGATCATTTTGTTAATGCAATTAATCTACTTCAAATGTGCGGCTCAAAATATACAAGTCGTCTAGATTCAATGGATCTTATGCTAAATTAGTCCAAGAAGCAGATTTTTGGTAAGTTCGTTTACATACTGTTTAAGCATTTGATCCTTTGCTCTCCCCACAAGCCTAAATTGCTGGTCCTCCTATATGGAGACTCATTCTAGGTACATTGTCAATCTTGTATATATCTTTTAGTTTGAACTAAAATTTTATTTTGTTAATATATTTCAATCGAGTAAATATTTAAATGAAAATCAAGAACTTTTCAAAAAAATGAACAGACATATTTTTGTGTCTTCAATTATAACATATGATAATTTTATAGCAGAGTAAGATTTCGAAGTATCTAATTAAAAAACTTTTCAATATGAGTAAATACTAGTATATATTTAGTTGTTTAACATAAAATTAAAAATTATTTTCTACCGTTACTGAATAAATGCTCAAAATAAATACAGATAAAGAAACGTAAATATCATCATCAAACATGGCATCCACATACATATTGCAAAATGCAACATAAATGGGAAGTCATAACGGACCGTATCAATTTCCGAAACTGCTGACACACACGTCTTCATATAAATATATTCACATATTCCTCATCTCACCTGTGTCCCCTCTTCAACAAAAAATAAAATAAAATCAATATAGATCAAGAGAAAGGGAGAGAGATTTAGATAAATAATAAGAAAAATTCCATTCGGTCTCTCTCGCTTTCTTTGTTATCCCTAGTGTTTTTCCTTGTAGGTTTCTTTTTTTCTCGTAAAAACTTATTCCTGTTTGTTTATGATAATGCAGGTGAATTGATTTTCGAATTTGTGATTTTTGTGCAGGGTTTATTAAGGAAAGATGGCGTTTTGGGTATTCGGGTACGGGTCATTGGTGTGGAACCCAGGATTTGAAGTCGATGAGAAAGTGATTGGCCTCATCAAGGATTACAGGCGTGTTTTTGATTTGGGTATGTTTTTAATTAATGTACTTTTGCTTATATGATATTGAATTCGGTGTAGTTTGAAAGCGTATGAAAAACCCTTGATTTGCTCTATCTGAAATTAGACCTTTATTTCTAATTAGTTTGGAAAGTTGTCTAAATTAGGGAATACTTTAGGTCCTTGAAAAGGAGATTTTGTTGGGGTTTATTAATGTTTTTACATTGATGTATTTGTTCAGCATGCATTGATCACAGAGGTACACCCGAGCACCCTGCAAGAACCTGCACCTTGGAGGAATACAAAGGAGATGTCTGCGTAAGTGAACAATACCTTTGGTTTCATGAAATTTTTAGTTCATTTTGCTAAATATTAATTAGAATCACTTAGTTAGAATGTTTGCCAAAATCCCTTTTTTATGTTCTTCTTTAAATGGGGGAGCATTTCTGAGGTTTAAAGTGCTCGATTTTTAGACCAATTTGAGTGCCAAGTACCAACCTATCAGGAATTAGATGAAAGCTTACTTTTTGTGGTCGTGTGTGCCTTTATTTTCCCAATTCTTGCTTGTTTTCCTTTTCTATTACATGGCCTTTTCATATATCCAGAAGTTTTGCTGACTTGAATTAATTTTTACAGTGGGGTGCTGCCTATTGTGTGCGGGGAGGACCCGAGAAAGAAAAAGCGGCAATGGCTGTAAGTCCACTGCATTAGCTATTGTTATCAAACACAAATGCATCCTAGTGGGTCCAAATTGTTTTATGATATATCAATTTGTGTTGAATTATTTGTTTTTGTTTAGTATCTGGAACGAAGAGAATGTGAGTATGACCACAAAACACTGGTGGACTTTTACAAAGTGAGTGATGTTTCAACATCTTGCTTCCCATTTCCTTAGTTGGATTTTCTTCACACTAATATGTTTCCTATCCTTTATCATAGGAGGGTGATTCCGAGAAACCTTATGTAACTGGAGTGATAGTGTAAGCACATTTAAATTTCAAATTTCATTTAATTTACCGGTGAAAGATCCCATTTTGACTTAAAATTACAGGTTCACATCCACTCCTTGTAAGATATCTAACAAGGACTATCTTGGCCCTGCCCCCTTGGAGGATATGGCAAGGCAAATTGCAACTGCCCATGGTCCTTGCGGTAACAATAGGGACTACCTATTCCTACTAGAAAAGGCCCTTTATGACATAGGTAAGTACTCATATATATATATGTATATTTTTTTTATCTGGATACAAGATAGATATTGAATTGTTATGAATGAACAGGGCATGAGGATGACTCTATCATTGAGCTTGCAAATGAAGTGAGGAAGGTGCTTGGAATTGCGGGTGGTGTTCCGAAAGAAAAAAAGTTGTCTGGTTCAACTCATGTTAAGGCCAATATGTCACCACTCAAGTTGAGGCCATTGCCTGAAGCAATTTCCTTGGATTCTTAAAAGCTGCTAACTGAAGAAACATATTCTCTAACCAAGTTACATTACACGCGGAGTTATTTGATGTTGTAGTAGTGTTAGTTTAGGTTAGGGAAATGGAATGAGTTGACATTGGCGATATACAATATTTGAAATATTACCCTTGTTTTTTTTACTGAGTTACCATCACCAATGAAAGTTGAATGTTTCCTTTGTTCTATGTAGTTCGCCAACAACAAATACAAAATACGTCAACTTTATCATTATTCTTCCACCCCTAAATCCATGAATGAAGCTACTGCTGGATTGATCTGATTTTCAGTTTTATAATGTTGTATTGCTTGCATATGTTGATGAGCCATATTAGGTTTTATTCTTTCCTATATTGCATTTTCTTCTACAAATTTAGTTAATGTACCACGACTTATTTAATATCACACACACAAACACTACAAGAGAAAATAGGAATTTGTACACTAAATTTCAAGATCCTTGATAACAGATTAAAAAATGCACAAGTAGATAAAAGCAAACAATCCTGAAAGTTATCATACTGCTTTTTTTGGACTATTATATTATATTTGATTGTTGTTCGACCTGTTTTTTTAATCAATTTTTTTAGTCATTTGATATGATCTTTTTCTCTATGGATGATATTAAGTGATTATCCTGCAGTTTATTTGAACCTTAATTCAATGCCTTGGAAAGCTACATCATTTCCCGATATATTGTAGAAATAATTAATTAAAAAATTCTATATACAAGGATAAAATAAAATTCTTATCGTGAGAATTTGCTGTGCTCGCTAACTGTATTTACTAGAGGATAAATAAAAAAATCAAAAATATTTATTTAAAAGTTTTTAAAATTGTGCCAAAACTCTGTTAAAACTCCAATCGTCCACTTCCCGGCGGATGCTCTTCATCTACTGCGTTAATAAAGTCCTGTTCAATTTTGCTTCTGTAAATTTGTCATTGAATAACTCAATTACAGTTTTGATTGTGAGAAAAAAGCTTCAATTACTTTTCCGCGGTTGAGATGAATCGGAGATTCGGCGGCGGGAAGCAACCAACGGGAACTCCTTCGATGGGATGGTCGTGCGTCGTCGTCGTTGCATCGCTCCTCGCCGGCACTTCCGTCGTGCATAACATCTACAAACCTAATTTGGTACATCCTACTCTCCTTGCCCTATACACGATCGATGCTCATCTCATTCATGCGCATTATTGAAAATTGTACCACCTGTTTGACGAAATGCACCTGAGGCTTTTTTTCACTCTTGTGCTAATGCGGAATGTGCAGAGTTTGCCTCCTGTTGAAATCGTCAACGGGGATAAGCAGGAACAAGTTGAGAAGCTATGACAGCTCTACTTCCCAGAATTTGTGAGTTTTATGGATGACCAGAGTAAAAGCCCTTCTTTTAACATTAGATTGGATCGATAAATCAACTTATATAAAAATCTGCTAGTGAGACATGTCACTCAGATATTGAATAATCTGAATTCTGATATATTTAGTCATTGGTTTTTCTTTTGTTTTCAGTTTCAAAGACTTTGTTCTTCGGCACTTTAAATTTATTGTTAATGGTATGTGGCCTGTCAATTTGGAGTCATTTAGAATGTCAATAATGGGGTTATTTCTTGTGTGGTCGAGTCCTGCCAAATTTATTGTTTCTACGCTAGCTTGGTTGCAAAATTTTATTGCACGTTTTTTCTTAGAAGGCCCTGATTACGTTGAAAGGCCAAATATGGATTATGGCTCTGCATCATAACACATCAAGGTAAGCAGATTATCTTTTCTATTTTTGGTTGGTATCGACGATAGCAGATATATGGATACATGGTTGAGTCATGAGTGTGATGCATTTGCGTGTTCTTTGGAAAATGACCTGCTTAGTATCATGAAAAATTGAAAATGTTGAGCACTCTGCCTGTGAAAAGAGGTATGCACTTGGAATGTTGTGGCTCTTTTAGGCTACATTGTGACCAATCTTTGGAGAACTGATGAATGTGGTATGGACATGTTATGACTTGTGTATATGATGGTTTGCTTGATTTGGTCAACTTTTTTCTATTAGGAATCTCTCTTTGTTCCTATTGTACTTGTTATCTTAGGAATACTTAGTAGGGTCTATCTTTACCAACTAGCATATAGGGGTACAAACGAGTCGAGTTGTAGCAGCAAAACAGGGTTTAAATCAAATCATACTATTTATAACAATGGGATTTATGGAGTCTTGGTCCAATAACAAAGAAGCACGTCAATATGCCCTGATCATCAATTATCTTCTAATTTAAATTGACTTTACATGAGACATCTAAATTTTCAAAATCCATGCTTTCTGAATGTACAGAAAATTATCTATATGGTGAAGGCAACTTCTCCAGAGGAAAAGACTATATACTGTATCATGAGATTATAGTTTACTGCCGTCTCTGAAAGACAAAAAGAGAACCTCTGGATCCCTTTCCAAGTCTGATCTTCTCATCTATGTATGTGATTTGCAGCTTTACTTCACTCTCACCACCATATTTAAACTCCAGCCCTCCAACCTTGAGTTCAGGTGGCTCAAATACTACTTGAATCCATTTTTCATCCAAAGCCGTCAGCTTTCCTGAACGTGACACAATGATTTATAATTTAAATGTTTTCAAGAATAATGTCATTAAAATTAAATAAGTCATTATGGGAAAGAAAAGAATTACCGTTCAAAGAAACCTCTCCATCTACGAAGCCAAGAAGAGTAAATGATACTTTATTTCTAATGGTATCTGGGGCTTCGACAGCCTGAATCATTTCTTTGGTTTTGAGTATAAGGCGTCCGAATGCACTCCGATAGCCACCACCTGGTGAAGTAGGATTTGAACAATACCGTACATCCCACTCTGCTTGCAAGTATAATATGGGGAGATTTTTAGACTGTACAACTCTAGTTTTGAAAAGATAAATGCAATTAAACAGTTCTAATGTTGAATGAGAAGAACTTGTCGGGATCCTGACCTCCAAAAATAAGAGGGCACTTTACAGGCTCATCGACACAGAATTTTTGCAACTCATTAGCCACTTCAGCTACCTTTTGGTGTTCATCCCTAGCTAGAAGAACACCCCTGTCTGTTTGGATCACCTAGTTAAAATATAAATCTTAGTTTTCGTAAAGGCACGATTGAATTGCTTGAACTGAATATGACTCTATAATAGAAAGATTTCCCAGCCAACAAGCCTAAACGACACAGAAATTGTCGAAGAGCTTGTGAAAAATATTGCCGGCACAGAACCATACAAGATATAAAGTTCCAATTGAGGTGATGGCGGACATAAGATATTAATTTCCAGAATAATGAGTAAAATCAGAGAAACATCAATGTGCATATATGCATAAAAATGATCAAATTTTGACAATCCCTCGTCGGAAAAAAAAAAAAAAAAGAGATGGAAACCTAGCAACCATTATAAAATTAATGAACATCAATTCAAGCAGCATAAATTCAAGAATATCCACTAGTATTGTTATAGGCAAATCCATAATAAGTTCAAGAAGACCAAATACCCACTGCTCTGCTTGAATACTTCAACTTTATATCCTAAATATTCAAAGATTACCTAATTCTCTGATACATAAAGACATTGATTTGTTGGGATTGGAATTTAAAGAATTGCTTCAAGAAAATAATACTATCTACGCTTTTAAGATGTAAAGACAGAGTTGTACAAAAGAAGAAGATAAAATATACTAGGCGACAAGCTCTTTAAGTTAAATGTTACCTTGGACAAAATTTCTTCTACCAAATCATCGGCCGGTCGCGTAGTAGGCGGCGGAGTGACCGCCGACACGGAAGCATAGACTCCAACGGCGGTGGAGCGGTGTCGTTTTGGAAGCAAAAAGGTCTGCCGCGGGTTCCACGCCGAGGAAAATGGCCGAGGGATTTTAGCCAAGGAAATTGCTGTAGTGCAATTAGCAATGCTAGCCATTTTCTTCTTCAAGCTTTTTTAGTCTGTATCATCGTCCATTATTTTTTTATGGGCAGGACAAGAAAATCTGAAGTCCGGTCCAATAGAATTCATTTCATGGATTAGGTTGTGCCACGTAGCATCTTTTTTTTTGTTTTTTCCCTCTTTTGGGAAATAATAAGTAATAGTAACAGATTATAATTATTGCATGAATTTCATTTTAGTAAAATGTAGGAGTAGAGTATAATGTTCTATTGGGTTGGGCCTGGTACATTTTATTACCTAAGGATTTTGTTGTGGATTCAACATTTCAGTGATAAAGAAAATAAATCAAGTTTTTGCGAAATTTCATACTTGAGAAACTTCAAAAAAGAGGTGGGTTTATATGTTTGGCAAGATGCAATAAAAATCGGAGCTCTTTCGTTTTATGATAGTGTTTTAGGAGATTATGAGATTTTTGTTTTGAAATGTTGTTGGTTTTCATCCAATTGAAGAAAGCCGTTTGTTTGAATATGTAAATATCGCACCAATATGAAAAGTGGCGTGATTATCAGGAAAAACGTTCAAGTTTATGTCTAGTTATGAATCATCAACCTTGAATTTTCAGTGTTTTCTTCAACATGATTCATCTTAAACAAACAAGAAAAATGAAGATCATTTTTGGGCATTATATTGTCACTGAATTTACTGAAGCACTTATTATTATTATTATGCTTTAAGTGAACCAACTAACTTTTTACATAGAGTGCTCAAAGTACTAGTTTAGTCACTGCTGGAAAGTCAAAGTAAAATATAGTCTAGTTCTAGTCCTTACTAATAATACTAAGAAACCAACCAAGTCTTAACAATGGATCATCAAACTGTGTAGTGTTGTTGAATTGTATCAATATCTAATCCTTTGAGCTTCACAACAGATTCAACATGTCCCTTGAGTGTATGCAACTCCCTCAACCTACATGCATCCATCCATCCATCATAACAACATAAGTTAGTTAATGCATCTTCTTGATTAATAATACTAACTAACTAACTAACTAACTAAATTATTACCTTGCCACCTCAGCCCGTCGTTTGGCTTGCTCTGCAATCTCAGAGAGCTCTCTATAACTGTTTTTCTCGGCAAAAAGGTTGCTAGCTTCCGGTGGTTGAAGGCCGTGCAAAGTCCTCTGTGCAGCAGCCCATTGCGCTTCTCTTTCTTCTTTCCCATAGTTGGACTTCGTAGTAAAAGCAGTCTACCAACACACACACACAATGACACAAAGCAATATTACATCACATTAGATTAATAATTACCAAATCAAGATATAGTTTAATTAATGATGATTTCATTACCCTGTTCTCCAACAGATTATCCCAAGCCTTTCCACTCAAAACATATCGAATGCAGAATTTCAAGATGTCTAGGGGCACATATGTCACTATACTATAGAGCCATATAACACCTGCCCAACCCCAACCACATCCTTCGATCTTTGCAAAACCCCAGTTGGCGTATACAGCGATAAGAGTCGCAACCTATCATATGGAAAAACACTTCATAATGTGCTTCAAAGGGCAAAATAGTAATAATCCATCATACGAGTTCCTCCTTACCAGCTGAGCTATTACAAAAGCACTCAGCAAGAACATCCCTGGCCGTTCAACAAAGGACCAGCTACGAGACCTCGTTACGAATATGAGTGCTTGACTCACAATACTCACTTGTAGGTATAATGCTGCCATCATTTCTCGAGGATTGTGTCTTATCGATCTCACACCAAACTTGTCCTAATACGGCCAAACGAGTTAAACAGAGATGAAATCAAGAATCAGATAATAAACACTTGCTCAAAAACACAGGAAATCAAAGTGCTTACGGAAAAGAAGTCAGAATCTATCATGATCCAGAAAAACAGCACGGTCGCTAGTGCTAAGTAACCACCTAAGACAACTCCAGTCGCAAATATTTCCTTTAGTTTCCAGCTGTCTGGTATTGGAGATGGCTTAACCCTATCCTTTGATATTGTCATAATCGTTCCTGTTGTGAATCAAATATATAAGTTTCAATAGTTTCCAAATGCGACATTTCATTTTATTTTAACCTCCATCAAACTAACTAATATAAATTCTTACCATCGTTCAAGATAGCAATGATTAGAACCATGAATGGTGCAAAGTCAAATTTCCATATCAAAGCAATAAGCATGAACCCAAACTGCATTAAGTATGAATACAGTGTCAGTATATTTCTACGATTATGATAAACTAAACATAACTTTGTTGGTAAGTGCTTCTCGGAAACTTACAACTATACGGATTGTAATTGAAACGGCGTATATCTGGAAACATACATAATCAAAAGATAGTGTTACTTAAAACAGTTTCAAAGAACCTTAAGCTTATAGTATTTACGAGAGGAGGGCTCACTCACAGTGTAATTTTTCATTCTTTGAAAAATAGCCCTGCTAGTAAGAACTGCACTTATAATAACACTAAGCCCAGGTTCGGTTAACACAATATCAGATGCACCTCTAGCAGCATCAGTTGCATCAGCAACAGCAATACCAATATCTGCCTTCTTTAGTGCCGGAGCATCATTGACACCGTCTCCAGTCATACCACAAATATGCTTTCTTTCTTGCAATCTCTTCACAATTTCATACTTATGCTCTGCAAATTTAGAATCACGTAAGTGAAGCCAATGAAAGAACAAGTGTTTGTAAGGATAGTACTGACCTGGAAATACTCCTGCAAAGCCATCTGCCTTCTCGATCAACTCATCTACAGGAAGTCCTGCAATAGATTCATCTTTATCTTGGCCTAGCAATGAAGAAGATGGGTACATATTTGTCCCCATTCCAAGCCTGCGCCCTGTTTCCTTAGCTATAGCAAGTTGGTCGCCTATAAACAGAGGAAAAATCTTTTAACATGATAAGGAATTAAATACGAGGCACTCTTATTTATACATAAAAATCATTACCAGTGATCATCTTTACATTCACACCCAAATTCAAGGCACGTCTGATCGTTTCTGCACTATCGTGCCTAGGTGGATCGAACAACGGTAACAAACCAACTAGCTGCCATGGCCCACCAAGGCTCTCTTTCGATTTCTCTGGAACTTCCTGTGGAAAAAGAAACCGGAACTCAAAATATCAAAAAGAATCAGCTGGAGTGAATTAATTCATGAGATATATGCAAACCTGTCGAGCAACTGCTAAAGAACGAAGCCCACGTTCAGCAAACTTATCGATAAAAGAATGAACTTTCCTTTTAACATCTTCTTTGCAGTTGCACAGTGCCAATATCTATTCAGAGAAAAGGAATTTTAGCAGCTATAACTCGAAAAGTTTAATATCACCAGATACGAAAATTTAAAGTATACCTGCTCAGGGGCACCTTTGCTCGCACGATGCCAGTTTCCATTTGAATCTATGTAGGTTAAGGCAGTCCTCTTATCGACAGGGTTGAAGGGTAGAAAATGAACCTCCCTAATACCAGCTCTAGCCTGTCAATAGAAAAATATAAGAAAGAGAACCTTAAAAGAACTAATAAAATTTTGACTAAAAATTTGGTACCTCCTTTGGATCTGCAAGCATTCCTACAATGGCAGCATCAATTGCATCCTGATTTTCAGTTCTCGAAGCTCGTGCAGCAAGCAACATAACCTGATCCCTATCGACTCCCTTTGTAAAAACTTCTATAAGACTTTTGTCAACAGTCAGTTTATTCAAAGTCAGAGTTCCCGTTTTATCACTGCAGAGAACATCCATTCCAGCCATTTCCTCGATCGCAGTCATTCGTTTTGTAATAGCACCCTGCTCAGAAAGCCTGTGGGACCCAATAGCCATAGTAACAGACAAAACGGTAGGCATAGCAATCGGAATTCCTCCGATCAAAAGAACAAGCAAATTGTCGATTCCGTCCCTATACTTCCTGTGTTGAATCGGGTACATAACTATTATCTCGATCAATATCCCCACAAAAATCGAGCAGATGCAGAAGTTTCCAATGGCAGTTAAAACCATCTGGAAATGTCCAACTTGATTCGTGCTATCTACTAGATGAGCAGCCTTGCCAAAGAAAGTATGAACACCAGTAGCTATAACAACTGCTTCAATCTCTCCTTGTTTGCAAGTTGAGCCCGAGAAAACTTCATCCGAAGGGTTTTTAGTTACCGGAAGAGATTCTCCAGTCAAAGCAGATTGGTCAACCTTTAAGGGATCGCCTTCTAGAAGTCGAGCATCAGCAGGGATTATATCACCTAGCTTTATACTTATAATGTCCCCTGGAACAAGAATAGATGCATCTTGTTCGCTCCATCTACCGTCTCTCAAGACCTATATTGAACGTAAACAATAAGCAATTCTGTTTTTGAACTTTGAGCATTATTTGTGACTAAACTAACCTTGGTTTTAGGTGCAAGTCCAGCCATAAGAGCTGCAGCAGCATTTCCAGCATTGTTTTCCTCGATGAAACTGATAGTGGAGTTGATGAATAGTAAGGCCACGATACCTACAAAGTCTTGCCAATCGGGAGGTCTCCCGTCTCCGTTGGCTAAAGCTATAGCCATTAAAGCAGCAGCCTCCATGACCCATGACAAAGGGTTCCACATGAAGCCCAAAAACTTGAGGATTTTGCTCTCCTGATACAAGAATATATTACAAAACCATCAATCCAGTTTCATTTCATTTCAAAAACTAAATTTTACGAGGATTATAGAAAATTAAATCATAGTTTGGACCTTTTTCTCCTCCAGTTTGTTAGGACCGAATATATTGAGTCGATTCTCTCCTTCATTGGATGATAAACCTTCTTTTGTACACTTTAACTGCTCAAACACTTCCTCTACAGGAATTCTTTCCTGTAAATTGGACATTCCATTGTTAGAAATTGAAACACCCAAACTGATTCCATTTTTAAGCAACGATGATCACTTTAAGTCCATTTATGTAGAGTTATTAGTAAGTATAATTCAACTCTTTATTCGTTCAATACATGGTTATGTTATGAAGTGATTATATGTTACCACCACAATAGTACAAGACATTTTAGTTTAACATTTTAATTGCTGGTAAAACATAGTAAATCTGATCAGATAATCCAATTAAATTTTAACAAACTTTTTGCCAGCTTCTGCATACAGCCAAATCTAACTTCTTCACCAGTTTTTGACTAACCAAAAATTCCAAAAGCTAAAGTAAAAAAGGATTCTTCTTCCTTATCACTGCAGTAAGTCTAACTTAATCACTTTCTCGACCACCTTGAAAAGACAAAAACTCACATCAACTAGAGAACAAAAATTCAAAATTAAATTATTGGTAACAAAATATTACACAATAATTGGTGGCTTGTCAAAAAAATTCGACGTTTACATGTTTCGAGAATCACATATGCTGTCAAATATAAATATATTATTGTTTAATTTAAAATGATTCAAGAAAAAATATTGCTAAAAAGTGTTGGTTGGCATTAATAGTTAGTAACTAACAAATCTTAAAGAAATAAATTAATATCCATGTGAACCTCCTAACAATAAGGAAGTTTTATAATCACTTTATTTATTGAACCTGACCTTTTTCCCCAACAGAAAAAATGGCTTAGGGTTTAAGCGGAATAAAACAGAACAGAGATTTTGCCCTGTTTGGATCCATTCTTTGTTTGAATTTTTGTTGGGTCAAACATTATTTGTAATTCTTTTCACAGTTCCAAACCCACGAAACAAACAAGTGTTTCAATTTATAATACTCCTATATTTTCAATCAAATTAATCATCATACAAAATAATATCAAATTATCAATTAATTTAATACAAAGAGTTCAACAAAAAGATTTGAAATAAAAAGGACTTAATTAGGAGTTATTTTATTACAGAGAAAAATGAAAAAAATAAAAAAAAAGCTGTAAGTTTGCAAGCAAGGATGAAAACAAGAAAATTTCCATATTTTTAGTGAAGTTATATAAATGAAATTAACACTACTTTTCAGCTAAAGAACAAAAACGCAGTGATATACGACCCAAGAAAAATCAAGCAACTTCTGTTCAAACGAAACTACAGAGCATAAAAAACAAACAACAATATATAAACATATGAACCCATGCATAAAAAATAAAAATAAAAATAAAAAAACTTCAAGAAAATCAACAAAAGCACATACCTCATGCAATAAGACTGATTAATTCTAAAATATAAAAAGAATTAAAGAAGAAACACATTTGATACAAACCAGATCAACAGCTTCATTCTTGATCTCTTCGAGACTAATAGCTTTGGTGCTACCCATCTCGAAAGGCCGAAAGAGAAAATAAATATAAAAAAAAAAAGAAGCTTTAATTTTCTTAAAAAGGGCTTGAAGAGTTAATAAAGATTAATCATATCATTTCTTATATGGAATTGTAAAAATAATAATGGGCAAGAAGAAATTAAAGGGAGAGTATTTGTGTTTGGAAATTGGAATGGGACTGGACTGGGGGAGGTTTATGGGGGGAAGAGTCCCTCAATATAAATCCGAGGAAAGAATCAGTTATGGTTTTCTGGGTGGACATGTGTGTGTAATTGTGTCATTTTTTGTGTGGGTTCTCAAAACTTTCTAGCCTAAACTAAATTTGGTTTAATTTCTTCAATATAAATCAAGTGAATAAATTAGATTTGCTCTAATTCATCAATCACAAAATAAGTGCATTAATTTTAGTAGTTTAAATTAAATTTACTTGTATTGTGTGTATTCGTGTCAATGTGGTACGTTGTAATTTTTAGTTCAAATTTGGATTAACTGTATTCATTTAATTATACAGTTATGATCAAATAAATATATGTATTTGAGTTTTATGATTCATCACTCTACCAAGATAAAAATTGTTGTTTAATCACGAAATAAGTATATTATACTTAATTTATAAATTATTTGAATGTGACCAAATTCGATACTAACTAAAATAATAATAAAAATTATGAATGTATGTGTTGGGACATGGACTTGCACTTTATAATGCCGTTTGACTTGGGGGCATTCTGGATGATATGGAATTTATTTCAAGGATCTCTTCATTTTGGCACTATTTAGAAAAGTAGTTTTACATTAAGTTCTTTGCTTTTATGTACCTCTTTAGTACAAGTAAAAAAAATGGCTTCTCTATGTTATAGATTATACATACACGAGGTTTAATTTAGTACTAATAAACAATTGATGTAAAGTAATAACATAGTAGTAAATCCAAATGAGTGTCTCCATTGTAATACTTAGTATTATTGAAGACCCCTTATAATATTAGTAATTTAAAACAAGTTCTTGTTTTATTTATATCATGCACATAAATAAATAATCTTACTGTGTTCTTTCGTATTGTAATTTTTTTTTTTTGTATTAATATTTTAAAGTGGCTTATTAACATGGTTTGCTTTGAAAAATTCAAAAGGAAATTTTAATCAACGTGTTAAACCCCTTCTTAACCGTCTTACTCTCAGTGGAAAGCTATTAATGTGGATTTTTCGCAGATGAAATCATAGACTAGTGGTAAAAGCTAAAGGCCTTTGGTTCGAATTCTACTAGAAACGTGAGTATTTTTCTAGTTTCATACTAGTTTAATTAAGTGTTACTTATTTAATTAATCATCATAATTAGCTCTAACTGTGAATTTATAGTGCATGCAATCAATTGATATTCCAATGTAATAATATAATTCAATGTTTCACGAAAAGAAATGCAGATTTTTCTTGTTGTAGTATATTAATTCTTAGTTGGGGATGAGTATTAGGTTATGTGCATTTTTTCATGTAATAGTATAATAATTGTTAGTCACAGACTAGTATCCGGTGTGTTCAATTCACCTAAATTCAATTTATGTTATATAACTTCAACTAAGCAATATTTACTATCCTATAATTCATGAATAAATGAAGAGGTTATCAATTCTAGAAATGCCATTAATTAATTTCTTGGTCTAGTTTCTGTTCAATGTCTAATTTTGAATTTTTAGAAGGCCCAATTTTGAATCAAGTTTTGATCATTTTGATGAAGTATACTACTACAAATGTAGAACACAAATGTCTCAAGTAATTCCCAACGTAGCCAAGTCCAAATGTAGACATAAGCATTTGTGAAAATAGTCAAAAATTATTTTGTAGTTTGTGAAGATAGTCAAAAAATATTTTGTATATATAACAGTCAAACATGAAAGACACCGTACGTGGTTAGAAATCCAATATTATTAACTATTTAGAAATGAATATATCATCAATTATTGTCATAAATTGGAGATTTAATTATATTTAAATTTATTTTTATATGATCGAAAACTACTATTTACGTTTTTGAAATGTGCAGTATACAAAAAACAACAATTATCATGCCATCGAAGGAATTAAAATCCTACATATATAATTTACTTATTTTCGAACAACCTAAATTCTCTTAAAGAAAAACATATGATATTTAATTCTAAAATGGTCACGTCTTCTCATATTGTTTAGGCTGCATACGGAAATTGTTTTTATTAATTCTATTTATAAATATAGCTTACAAACACAAAATTTGATACGAATGAAAATGATATGTAACGACTCTTATCTTCCCTGTATTTGAACGAGTAGGATGTGAACACGTATTAAAAATCACTTATAGTAAAATTTCCTTTAAATTTTGAAAAAATGGCAGGGAGGGCCACAATACTTAGTGTGCATTATTCGAATTTATGGTGTAATTGGATAAGTATTTTTTTTCCTTTAAAAGGAAAAAAGAAAAGGATGGTTGGCAAGTAAAGAAAAAAATTTGGACGGTCTAAATTGTAGGAAAGCCACAACCAACCGATACTCACACCTATTATGATTAAAAAAACTCAACTTTTTGAATTAGGTTCACAATATATTTCACTCACATGCAATGAGATATCTTCCTTATGCTTCTTTTCTTTCTTTGGCATTAATATTTTTTCTCTCTTCTTTTAGTTTCCCTAATTATCGTGACAAAAGCCATAATTTAATTAATTTAGAAAGAAAGGGGACAATCTTCAATGGCACAAAAGAATATAATTATTTTTTTGTATCTTTTGTATAATCTTGTGTACAACCTAATTTCACTTAAGAAGCTAATTATGACAAAAGGTAATGCTAGCAAATAGTTGAAGGCTTTAGGTTCAAACTCATCAAAAGTATATATGGGCTAATTAATTTATAGTTTAATACTAGTATTGTTAGTACATATTATTTATTTGCGTTGATTGAACATTCTTTAAATTTATGTAATGATGTATTTACCATTTTACTAGAAGAAATGGTACGTAACAGATTGACTCATAATCCTTAGGCTAGTTGAAGTCTTCTTAGAGTCACCTCGACCCAATATCATTTTTTTTATTTGAGTTATATTGGGTTATGCCAAAAGTACACTAAATTGTTTTCCAAATCGGTTTATATATGGTCTGTGAGACTGCGATTCATCTTGATTCGACCATTTAATTTGATTATATATGATAACAATATTATTTCAATTTGAATCATCACTCGTCAAAATCTAAATTAACAGTCCAATTGTCAGCCTCACGCGCCCTCACCTATAAAATATAATAAACCCTTGCTTGTTCAAAGAATAATTTATCCACTTAAATCGATCGCGTAAGTTACACAATTTGTCAATTGTCAAATATTTAAAGCACCACAAGGGAAAAAAAGAAAAGTTGACGGGGGCAATATTTTTGTCTTCCAATAACTCGGGGCCTAAAAACTTATTCTGTTGTACTTGCATGTTATTTTAAGTGTACTATTTGGAGAGACGGAACATTTTTTATTTTTTATTTTTTATGAACAGCCTTGGATGTCGGAGAATAAAAAACATCTTAACTATGCAAAATCTGGAACAGTAAAATTTCAAGAGAACGGTATATTACTTGATATTATTCAATAACATATATAACTAAAGAATGAACTTAATTTAAGCAAAATATGATGATGTTCAATGATAGCTTGAGGGATCATATTTTTATTTAATCATTTTCTCACAGTGAATTACTGAAATAGAACAATATATTAATTAATAATTATATATGGGTAACTGTAAATGAAATTAGGGCCTAGCTAGGGGTATTAATTACTACATTTCTGTACCTGTTAATAAATACATGATTAAATATTTTACAAATATATATAACCAGATTTTCAAAGTTCCAAGTTTTTAACCCTTGACTTCAAAAGCATATTTTCTTTTTCACATGGCATGATCGTTTCATGAGAGGCATGAGCTTGCACTTTTTGGATCACTTACTTTAATTTCACTTTTTTTCGTAAATTTCACATGCATGTAATTAGTTTACCATCTTTATATAACAGGCATGTGAATATGTGACTGCTTTTTCCTTCACTAGAAAAACCTTTTCGCTTCTAAGTTCATTCTTGGTCTAACATGCATCTTTACCATAAATTTATTTCAATTTTCACTGTCATTTTGTGCTTGGTAATTTGGTTTTCTCTTCGTAGAAGATCCAACCTTCAAGATTAAAGTTCTCGGACTTAAGAAAATAATTTTCAAGCTAATAATTAATTAATATCCACTAAGTTCATGTGGAATTTGAATAGTTTGGTGAGATGAATGCCAAAAAGTCAGTCCATAGAATATGAACATAGGGAATTTAAATTGATATTGAATTAGTACTAAAGCGAACATTAATGACAGGACATAATAGTGGACAAATTATGAGTATTACTATTATGCATCATCATGCTTTCAACGTGCATTGAATTTTTTAAGCATAAAAATTAAAAATTTATCTATGGGGCAAAAGTAAAAGTTCAATTTTATTTAAGGCATGTAATGGGATAAGTGAAGAAGTTAAAAAGTTACATAGCTAAATTAATTTAAGTATTAAGGACAAAATAAAAATATCAAAAAATTGGTGTAGCATGTTACATACACCATGACATGTCTTCTCTTTTTAATAGTACTATAGATAAGTATCCTACGTTGGACGGATATTTGATACCATATTGCCTTTATAGTCACTATGCTAAATGCTTAGACTTTGTTATGCCAAATTACATGAACGTGAAAAGAAAATTAGAGCAATTCCCGTGCTAAGAAACTCTAAGGATAATGACAATCATGGATTAAAATTTCAATATATTTTCATCAAAACTATCGAAATGTTTCTATTTTTTACGATGCATGCAAACTTCATAAAAAGTGAAAAACGAGTGAGATAGACGAGAAAATGAGTGAAACTGGCGAACAAAAATGGTGAAATCAATTTATCATCTATGAGGTTTTTTATTTCATATATGGTACCCAAGGATATCTTTAACAGATCAGATCGGCTTAAATTCATATTCGTTTCATACATTTTGGATCACGGATCTTCTTGATCAAACTAGATATATCGAACTTGTAGTTGGGTAAAGGTCCTAGAAATTAGGTTGAAATGGAGTCTGATTGGAATATTAATCGCGCTCCATTGGAGTGTGGTCATATTCATGGGACTGAATACATAGTGATTGAGAAGGAAATGGCACTGTTGTACTAGATCCAAAAAGCATTGGTTCATAACCATTTGGAGGCTATATAAGTAGTAGGTTACTCAATTTCGACCACTCCGTCTAATTTTGGTTCATCTATCTATTATAGATGACTCAAAATCGAGTTTGGGGGACATGTGGAATAAATTCGAAAGAAAAATGTGCCATATTCTTTCTATATGGTAGGATTTGATTGGAGATATGATGATCTTTCTATCTGAATTGCCATAGCCATTGAACATGCGGTCCACTATAGAGTGATGATGGGAATAAAGTGGAGAGTAGAAGTGTATTTCTCAAGCAAAGCAAAATTATTTATTATTCTTTTGTGACAAGCTTTTAGTAGGCAATTTCATGAGCTCCTCCAAGCTCAGGTTCCTTCTATTCTAGCTAATAGATTGCAGTCAGTCTTCCAAAAAAATATAATCTATCTAAGCTTTATACCAATCAAAACTAAAATGACTTGGATTGTGTTATGACAAATTTAAAAGATTGATCCAAGTAACTGGTTTCACCTTTATTAATGCTTTGCATGTCCGCTAGACATGATTAAAACTAAAATTGTCAGGTAGGTAAAAGATGACTTCGATTGTTGACGCCAACAAACAGATGTTGCCTAACTGATCTTATCCCCTATTAAAACAACTACTTAACTCATAGTACTTCCTAATAAACTAGATCAATATATTATAAATAATCATCATAAGCTATTGCCAAATGCCCAAATGGTATGGTAGGATTGATTGAGTAACCACTCCAAGGATGGGATGGGATAGGATAGGATAGGATAGGTCAAACTTAAAGGTCAAAAAAATTCATCCTTGTTCATGTCTCAAGGTTTCTGCCTGACTGACTGGATACATACTGTGAAAAACTCTCTATATGAGCTTTACCATGAGTATATCTCAATTCGAAGTGTTTCAAATTTTGTAACTCCACTTTCATGATAATATATATTTTGATCCCACATGTTTTCAAAAAATATGTTTATTCATCAGTGGTGGCTCAATGCTGATATACTGATCTTTTTTACTTGTATTTAGTTCTTTAGAGATTCAACTTATCTAATGAGTGACTTTTCTTAAACTGAAAAAGGAAAAAAGAAACAAGGGGCTTGTACCAGTTAAACCGCAAACTAAAAGCACCAAAATGAAGCCTTAGAGTTAGAGACAAAGCGTCTTGGTTTATATAATAATCTTGCGAAGATACAGTCCATCCCAAGTGTTTTCTATGGGCCAAACACATTTCAGACAGAAGAGAATGAACAAATTGATCATTGATTTCAAAAGTACACTGATGAACAAATCATCATTGATTTCAAAATTACATCCTCTACCCCCACCACTATTAATATTTTTTTTGTGAACTAACCGAAAAACTTCTGAATTCTACTGGAAAGAGCAAGTCTATGAACCACATTACCAGATATATTAGGCTTTTCTAAAGTCATTAGCTCAGGATTCAACCATTGGTTCAGGGTCAGGTGACTCGGTCTTCGTTTTGTTGGACTGCCGCACAGAATTGAATAAAATATCTTTGATAACCTAGAGGAATGGGATAACCAAGGTATTCATCAGTCTCTCTTTTTGGCCACAATCTACAATTGCTAGGATTTTTATATTATGAAGAGGTGTGATGGTAGTTCAAGTTACCTGTGACATCAAACCATGAACCTGCTCCACAGTTATCTTTGCACTATCACGCGTAATCCTGGTAAGTTGAGATTCTTCCTGAAAAGAGAATGACAATCATCTAGTAAGTGACATGCGATTTTCCAATTTCAGGTATTCAAGCAGATGGATGTTGTACAATAAAATATTGTCATATCTATTAGCAAAATTTTGTTTGAACATTTTAAAAAATATTGGTAATGCCAATTCAATCTGATCATTTGTAAAATGTGACAAGCAGCCACTAATGGAGATAAATCAGTTATATATCAACAAGAATTGATTCATAAGACAAGTTCTTAATTAAAACTAACAAAATATTATAAGAATGAAACAGCATACTCCATTTAAGGCTTAACATTGCTCTGACAAAGCAATTTTTTTTTTGCCGAGAGTTATTCACTGACCTCTTTCTTCCTTTGAGGAGGTATTATCAAGGGCCCAAAGCGTGAATGAGATAATTGATTTTCAGCTTGTTCTAGTTTCTCAGCTGCATGAATTTAGTAACTGGATTAGTAGCATGATAATTTTGGCATTATTAACAACATCAGAAGACCAAAAGCTGGCAATAACTAAAAGGCGGGACTTGTTATGCCAAGGGTACAATCGTACAAATGAATCAAAACACTAGCATGGTAGAAATCAAATTACCTAAATCTGAGATTTGACCAGCAACATAGTCTCCATTACCAAGCAATGGGGAAGATGAAAGTGTGTTCACCCAATACTTATTCCATAGCAGATCCAAGAGATGACTATCAAGAGAAGACTTGAAATATGTGATATCCAATGAATAATACTGCACACAACAAGATTTGGATAAGTGAGAATCTGTGGAAAAGGCTTCTGAAGTAAATAAAGAATAAAACAATACCTGTTTACAATGCACGCCAAAGTCTTCAATTTTGTTTAAGGGGATTGTTTGATACTCTGAGACAGGCTCATCTGGAGGCTTGTAGCCTTCCGGGTATGTCCTAAAAGCACCAATCTCAACTTTCCCAGCGGAAACAGTCCTTGTCGGATCAATAACAACAGCCAGAAAGGGCTCCTGGTATTGCTGGTTAAGCATTTGTGTGGAAACATCTATACCAGAAAGCCAACATCCATAACCAGGATGTGAATGGTACCACCCAACTACATTCTCCAATCGACCAGCCTTCATCAAATTGAACAAAAAAATGAAGGCATGAACGAAACATACTACCTACAAAGATAATTTTAGACTACAAAACATCTTACCAAAGTTATTTAATAATATACTTTTGCACCTTAAACCAATGAAATCACCTGCCCTACTATCCCAGAAAATATGTTTTTATAAGCACGAGCCAGTTTATAGTACTTATACACACAAAAAACTTCATTTATATGTAATACAATTTCTTGCCGAAATTACATCTTGTAACTCACATCCTAAAGTAAAAACAATTATGCAATCTTTCAGCACATAAATCTACAGATTTCCTCGAATGCAACTTTAACCATATCTGACAAACAATCTTTTTTACTGTTCCCCAGTGTCAATGTAACAATTAACATTGAGCAAATCCACCATAAAAAAACCCTACACTATAACTGTCAACTAAGTCGACAAGACAAGTACACTTGTTATCACTCTTCAATATAAAACGTGGTTATCCGATTTGTCTGCATATTCAACCCAAAACTTTCCTTATATCATCACTCCAAATACCAAGTCACATCCCTATCCTAGGAATCACTTACCGATAAACCAAAACCTAAGTAGCCGCAAGCATGTTAAGCAAACAATTGAATTTTCATACACATTCTAACACATTCTAACCCTGTTAACAGTAAACCTACCTCACAAGTTCACGCCAACAGCCTAAGTCGTAAACCATAAACGGAAAAAGAAAAAAATAAGGCAAGAAAATCAACACAATAAACCAACTTCACAACAATGCCCTAATTAATTTCCAACAAATTTCATAAAAATAACTCAAAAAGGAATAAAAAATAACAAAATTAAAACCTGTTTATTGGTCGTCGAATAATCCACCATATACTCATATGCATCAGCCTGTGCGTTAACCCTAGTTTCAGTACCCTCTACAGGTAGGGCAAAAGCGTCCATGACAATAATCGCATCGCCGTCTGTTTTACCCTGCATAAGTCCCATCACTTCAATTGTGCCGCCGGAGCGCGCGTGGACGACCATTTTGAGTAGCGCGAGTGCTGATACCTTCACGCGCTTGAAGTAGTGAGGGTCGTTGGTCCACGGCTTCTCCTGCTGAAACTTCACTTGCGCCGCCTCGTCGTAGTAAAATATGGCATCCGACGCGGCGGAGGAGGATGATTCAGAGGTTGTGACGATGTTGTTCTCGAGTTCCCATGTCTGCCGCGCAATCGTGGAGGAGGAGAGGGGATCCATTAGTTCCCAAAGCTAAAACCCTCCCTCAGTTTGTTCACAGTACAATGATCTACTCTATGTTGTGCTTTATTATTTTTGTGATACATTATAGGGTTTGTTTGCACTTTGCACCCCCAAAACATGATAAATATGCACTTTAAACCCTCAAAACATAGATTTAGTATTTTACATCCCCGAAATATGAACAACTCGGCAATTTGCACTATCTTTTATTTTTCTCAAAAAACCTAGGATAAAATAGATAATTCATTTTTGGATCTTTGTCACTTTGCACCCCCAAAACACGAGAAATAGGCATTTTACACCCCCAAAATAGAATTAGCTCTTAGCACCATCAAATTAAGAACAACTCACAACTTGCACCCCCGAAACACGAGAAATTGACACTTTGAACCCCTAAACACAAAATTAGCACTTAGCACCTCAAATTAAGAAAAACTCAACAACTAGCACCCCTCGCTTTTTTAGGCAAAGTTCGCCACCGGCGACAAAAAACCTAGGGGCAAAATAGGTAATTTATTTTCTTTTTTCCTTAAATTTGAAAATACGAATATGAATACTAGAATATTCATTTCTCTCTCCATCTTAAAATTTGTTTTTGTGATATGCTTTAGTCAATTTTATGTATTAACTTTCTATAAACATTTTGAATTCTTTTGGATATTTTGAGGACATTTGAAAAAATGATAATTAAATAAATATGTTAAATAGATTTTGCAGATGAATATTCTAGTATTCATAATCATATTTTGCAAATTTTAAGAAAAACGAAAATGAATTAGCTATTTTGCCCCTAGGTTTTTTTGACCCCGGTGGTCAACTTTGTCGAAAAAAACGAGGGGTGCTAGTTGTTTAGTTTTTCTTAGTTTGAAGTGCTAAGTGCTGATTTTGTGTTTGGGGGTTCAAAATGTCCATTTTTCGTGTTTCGAGGGTGCAAGTTGATGAATTGTTCTTAATTCGAGGGTGCTAAGTGCTAATTATATTTTGGGGGTGCAAAATGGACATTTCTCGTGTTTCGGGGGTGCAAAGTGCCAAAGATCCAAAAATGAATTACCTATTTTGTCCCTATGTTTTTTGAGGAAAATAAAAAAGTGCAAAGTGCTTAATTGTTCATACTTCGGGGTGTAAAGTGCTAAATATATATTTTGAGGGTGTAAAGTGCCTATTTCCCATGTTTCGGGGGTGCAAAGTGTAAAAAACCCTATATTATATCTTTTTGGCTAATTTATTATTTCTGTGGTATTCTTTATGTTTTCAATTTGAAAAAAAATATATATATCTGGCAAAGTTCAGTGTTATTGTGCAAGAACTAGTGTATTGCTATCTACTACTCCTATATGTTTTGCAGTATAATTTCACTTATAAGATAAAAAAAAAAAAAAAAAAAAAAGGAGGTTTAGGTTATTAGTTGCTACTAAAATAACGTGGACGAGTCTAGTGAGGAAAATAACCTCCAAGTTAGCGGGGTGATTCACACGATGTTAGGAGGATCGGTGTACGGAGATGTTACGTCTTCACAAAAAATGAGACAACACATCGAACTCCATTTCAAGGTCAATGACTATGTAGAACGTCTCATTAGCCAACGAGTCAATGATTTTCTAACATAAAGACTTCGAGAAGGAGTGTTCGCCCAACGAAACTAAGACTCCTTGATAGTGATTATGGACATTGCAAGCTTTGGTTTGGAGAAGTTTTTTTTTATATATATATATTGGAAGCTCATTGACATCATAAAAAAGAAGACAGTCCCAAATATGAACACTAATTCTCATATAGAATTGTAAATCAGGCTTTCAGTGTTGGAATTTGAGTGGTTCAAATTCAAATATAATGGGCTTGATGAGCTCAAACTCAGCTTTGAGTAGATGGTAAACAACAAGAGAAGTCGTTGAACAAATGATTAATCTAACTTTTTTATCTTATGGAAATAGTGGTTTGACACACAATATAAAAACAATGAATTCAAATGCATAATCTCAATTATAAATGATGACTCACATAACGAAGAAAATTTATTTCACATAATACGTGGGACTATATTAGGATTATAGATAAACATTTTCGTATCCAATCAGTTAAATATTTTAAAAAAAATTAAAATTGTTAGGTCCATATGTAGATTGTACATATTTAGATCAAATCACGATATCGAGCTTTTGTTTCTTCAAAATAAACGATATCGAGCTTTATTCTAAAAAATAAAATAAAACGATCTCAAGCTTTTAATTTTTTTACTATTTCTTGAATCCTACATTAAAGACCAGGCCTTTTCACACAATAACCTATCCCAGGTCCCAACCATCTTAGAACTGGCCTGGACCGGGCTTCCTCAACCAGCCTAGTAACCCAGTTTACACACCCGGGCACTCTCCTAACCTAGAATATCTCATAACCAAAATACTATAACCTTTTTGGGTTGTAACTAATTGACATTTCAGTAATGATCAATAACTAAATGCCAAATTGAGTTTATAATTATTCGTAGGTCTCCTATTTTCGTAAAATAACTTTGATCTCACAATCAACAATTTTGAAAAATTATTTTGTTGAATGTTACAATAATACTATATATTATTATGCTCATTAAGAAAATTTCAAAACATTTGTCTAAAATACTATCAGGCAGGGTAATTTTAGTGTATCAGTACTGTCGTTAAGGGATGTCACTACTCGTTGACCATAATATAATAACAAAATTAAAATTCATCTAATCTACTGAAAAGACTAAAATATCCTCCACCCACCATCAAAATTTCAACAGTTTAATAAAACATACCCCATCTTTTGCAGTTTTCTTTCTTTTCCCTTCACAGACTGCTTTGTGTATGAGTTCTCAATCTCAGAAGCTCTAATCAACCAGGTTCCGTTCTTGTTATTCTCTATACTGATACACCCACTCAAATAAGTAATACTATTATTCTGGAAATTTTCCTTTTTTCTCGAATGTTTTGGTTGACTTTTGGATTAAAGTTAATTTAAATGTTCTATTATTTCATGATGTCAGATAATTCTTCTATATGTTATGGTTAATTGGTGTGATTATGCTTCTAAACTGTGTATCGATGTGGATTGTTGATTAAAGAGCAAACACTGAAAAACCTTTCTATTTGTATGTATGACTTTTTAAGAGAAAGTGATTACGGAAATACCTGATATGATATTCATTATTCAGTGTATGAGAAAATAAATGGGTATGTGTAAACTTGTAATAGATTTATATGAGTTGAGGTCAGGGTGGCGGCAATAGAAACTTGAGTTGGAAAACAAGCTAAAGTTTGTCAAGGCTCATAAAATGTGTGGATTTTACAAGTTTCTTTGATTTTGTAAAAATATGGCTGTTGCCACTGTTAATGGAAAAATTGGCTGATTAGTGGTTACATATAAATTTAAGTGGATACTAAATTTTAGTATATGCGTGGGTACTGGTCTAGATTTTCTGTTCACTTTATTGATTGGCACAAGATGCATAGAGATTAGAAGGAATAATTGGAAAAGTAAAAGTAAGGTGTAACTTGAACGGAAGAATCAGGGCACTCTGTATGTTCCTCTGTAAGGGCTGAAAAGATGTTTTCATGATTGTTGATTTGTTAGATAGAATAAGGAATTACTAAAGTCTATTGATTGAGCTGTTTATATTTATGTGGATGCCTTATAGTAGGACTTGTAATATTAGTCGTCAATCATTCATTACTATGTACTGATTTGTGGACCCATAGGTGTGAAGGTACTTGCTCCAGATTTATGATAAATTGAAGTTTCACAACTATGATGGATGAAATTCAGCTATATACCAATTGGAATGATATCATATGTCCCATATGCTTGGACTTTCCTCACAATAGTGTTCTCCTCCAATGCTCGTCCTACGAAAAAGGGTGCCGGTCTTTTGTATGTGATACCGACCAATTACATTCCAATTGTCTAGAACGCTTCAAACAAGCAAATGGGATGTTATCTGGTTCGAAATCACTGAATTCTGCCGAAAATCTACAACTCTTGGGTTCAGGATCCGACGACAAACCACCATGTCCCTTATGTAGAGGAGAAGTTATTGGATGGATAGTGGTTGATAAGGCCCGTATACATATGGATGAAAAGAAACGTTGTTGTGAAGAGGATAAATGTCCATTTTCAGGCACATATTTGGAACTTCAAAAGCATGCACAAGTAGAGCATCCTCATGCTTGCCCATCGAAAATTGATCCTGCCCGCCAGCTTGATTGGGAGAATTTCCAGCAATCGACAGAAATTATAGATGTATTAAGCACTATTCATTCAGATGTTCCACGTGGTGTGGTTTTGGGTGACTATGTGATTGAATATGGGGATGATAACTCTGGAGATGATTTTGAGGATTTGCCTAGGGATGATGGAAAGTGGTGGTCATCGTGTATATTATTTAAGGTGTTTGAAAAGTTTAGGGCATCTAGAAACAGAAGAAGGTCGAGAGTGATTGATTCAAGAAGAGGAAACCGCCGCTTGAGTTATGACACTTCGAACTCTGATGAGGGTTCTGTATCATCTTTGGAAAATGTTGATTATAGAGATGATGAGTTTGCAAGTGCAATGGAACTGTCAAGAAGAAGAGCTGGTGAACGCAGGTGAGTAAATCTTGCTCTAGATATAGTGTTTGTTGATCTTTCGAGTTTTCATTTCACCATAAACATGGCGACCACCTTGATAACATGAGTTTAAGAAGGAATTAACATTTGCGGAATTTATGTCTTTCTAACAAAATGTATCATATAAGTTATCCCAAGAAATACTTCAAGGATTTACCAAGTTTCTATAATGGTATTTACGAGGCCTCGTGATGGATGTACCTGTTGTCTTGATGAATCTAACTTGCTGTTGCCTATGTAATTTTTTAGTTATATTTAATCCAACTAATACTGAACTGATTATGTATGAGGTAACATGCATATGGATTTCTTCTTTGACTTTTTACCATCTTTTTGGATCATATTGCTACATTAAAGTTCTATGTTATGTGCAAAAGGTTTCATTAAGTTATGTGATTTTTTGGCTTTATCACGATATCAATGATTTATGAAATCATAGATGTGATAGAAAATGCAAATATGGAACTGATCAATTTTCTCAAGGAATTAAAGAGTGAATTCAATTTGTGATAGATGGAGAAATAAAATGAATATGTGATTGTCAATTTTATTTGGATAAAAAACATGTCCAGCAATGCTTTGGCTACCAATATTCTAATTCATGATCAACAACTGATGTTTAATTTGTGATTCAGTAAATGTTCTCTATGATTATTTCTGCACGTAAGTATATTACACGGATGCATGAACATTCTAAATGTGGATGGAAGAGCTTGTTTAACTTATTTTATGAAATTGTGGTTTAAATTGGCTAGGATCTCTAAATGGAATGAGGTTAGACCAATTTAATACGGTGAATACGTGTTGATATTTTAGTTGATCTATGTAGCTACTTGTAAGTTTTATTTTTCTTCTTTGTTACAGTCACTAAATGTCTTTGTCGTCTCTCAGCAGTCGAAGGCGCCGCTCCCGCTTCTATGATAACTAGCTAGGTAAGCTGTGAAGTGGAGAGAAGAGCTTACTCAAAGATCTTGATTTACTGCTACATGTTGTCACTTTTAAGAACATGTAAAATTCTTAGATTGACATTCTTTTTTTCTTTTCTTTTTTTTGGTTAGGTTCTCTAAGTTATATTTGGTCTTTGGATTTGATGTGCTCTTTACTTTCTGTTAATATTCAATTGACAGATATTTTTTGCTCTTAGATGATCAGGTACTTGTGTACAAATTTGAATGGATAGTGTTTAGAAGTAATCATTTATAATTTTGTTTATTTTCAGAACATCTTACCATTTTTTTTTTTTTTTTGAGAAATGAATATCTAACCATTACTTTCACATGTATTTGATACACGAGCATTCTCGGGTTTATCTTGCTTTGGATTTTCGCGACGCTTTATACAGGATCTATGTATGTCATTGCATATGTATGTGTAATTCATTTAAAGGTTTCAATTGGAGTAAGGTCTAATTCAAGTTGTCAACATCCCCATAATGCATGAATCAAATGAATGCCATTTTAATTATATTAAGATCTAATTATATGTCATGCATCTCTTTTGTCTTCCAGAAGTTGAGCTAGGATGCTTTTATTTGAAAAGACTTGTGTGCACGGCATAGTCAACTGATTACATATTTAAAAGAATGAGACGTGAAGAATATATAAATAGTGGTGTCGCTTTATTAAGTTATTCAATAATTAATCAGTAATTGATCAGTAATTACTAGTATTACGTACTAACCAGGTGTCTGAACAACGAAGTACTTGCGTGCTAGGTAACTAAATTCGCGTAGCATAGGTTCACGCGCGCTCTCAATTCGCGCACTGAGCGCAAAATCCAAATTCTTTGTCTAATTCGCGCACTATCGGAGAGTAGTTCTCGTTTTTCCGAAACAAAATTCGTCCCTTTCATTTACCAGCCATTAAGCATCTGCCATTTGTTCATAAAGCATGCTAATGTTGTCATTTCTGCCTGCAAGCCGTAGAGTAAGAGAACTGATGGACATGTCCATAAAATGTACCGACTCCTGACATTAGTCATCATCATGTCCATAGGGAACACCAAAACAATTAAAATATTATTACTTATTTGAATATCATATCTAAACTTGTTTTGTTCCCGTTAAATTTAGTACTCCCTCTGTCCCAAATTATTTATCGTTTTAGAGAAAAAAATTCCCAAATTATTTGTCACTTTAATATTTCAATACGCTATTAATTACATATTTTAAGTATGTAAGCGAAAAATTAAGAGAGAGTGTGTAAAACTTGAATAACGTGTAAATAGTTAATGGTGAAATAAATAGAGAATAAGGGTATTTTAGGTATATAATTTATTTTTCCCCTAAAATTAAGACTATTTAATAGGTATCTTAATACTTGTGAAAATATGTAAAATGACAAATAATTTAGGACATAGGGAGTACTATATAAATATATCATGTGGCTGTATAGAGCTTTACTATATTAATATGTTCCCGTTAAATTAAATAATATATTAATATATTTTGTGGTTGTATATAGCTTTACTATATTAATATGATCCCGTCAAATTTAATATATTAATATATCCAAATTACTAACATTTACTGATATACATGTACATTCACTTAGATAATTTATATCATATTATTGAGATAAAGATAAGTATTCCTATACTTAATAAAAGGTTGTATATAGCTTTAACATACATAAACAACACTCATAACATGTATCATCAAATTTTAAATAAACAATAAAATAGCTTATTTAACCATCAATACAATTACTCTAATCTTATAGTAATTAGTTAAAAAAAAAAAAATTGTAGTTCTCACCCCTATTATAGTTTTCTTAATTAAAATATTATATAATTTAATTATTATAATATTATTTAAAGACGCTTTTACAGACGCTCTCATGTGTCAAATTTCAACCATTCACGTTCTCGCGCTCTCGCTCCCGCTCCCGCACCCGCACCCGCACACGCTCCACGACTTAGTTACCTAGCTTGCGTGTGATGTATAATAACTACGAAAGAAAATATGTAATTTTAACAAGGAAGAAGAAGTACTCAAATTAGCCATGAAGGAATGGTGAAATTGAGTTTGAAATTGGTGAAAAAAATTAATGAAAAATGGTGAAATTAATGAACAAATGGGTGAAATCAGTTTGTCATGAGATTTGCGATTTCTTAAATAGTATCCAAGAGTAATTATGAAATTCAAACTTTTTTTGATGAAATTAATATCATGAGAGTGTAACTATAACGAATTCAATACCTCAGGGATAGTTCGAGCACTAAACCTATACTCCTAGTACTCTGAGTAATTCTCCAGGTTTTTAATAAACATTCAAACAGTCAAATAAATGTATATTATAAGAGGTATACGTTATCATTAATAGGAATCCAGATTACCATTGTCTCATTCGGATCTGAATCTTGGTCTTATAATATCTAAATATGAATCTAGTTTCAACATCTTGATCAAATTTCGGATAGAAAATCGAATTTTCAATATTTTCACCACTATCTTAAATTATTTTTTGGCTAAACATTGAAAATAAGGTTTGATAGGATAAAGTTTGATCAAATTTGTTTATATTTATATTTTAACACTTGCACAGTAAAAAAAATATTTTTTCCGTAATTTTTTTCTGGAAACCTAAACCAAACCAAAATATAAAATACAATTTATTTCTACACCGAAACCTGCATTTAAAATAAAATAAAACAATTCTTAAAAATGCAGATTTCAAAAGCACAAATCAAGCCTTCTTTTATCGAACAAAAACTATTGCTATGAATAGGGGGGTGGGGGGGAAGGCCTACCTAAACTCAACTCAAAGTCTTATACAAAAGTAGAAGAAGATTAAAAAAAAAAACACCAAGCCAAAAATGAAACGCTGGATGAATTCATTTGCATGAAGGAAATTCACTTATATGCCTATACCTGAACATTATTATGATCAACTACATTATTCACATGTTGATAACTGGAAAATGAAAAAGAAAGAAAATTCAAGAAATGCAATTTGTACACATCAAACATTTCACTGAGAAGATGATGATGATGATGATGACTAAGATGTGGAAGAAGCGGAAGCCTTGCAAATGGGGCACCAATTCTTCAGCCTCAACCACTGTATTATACATGTCTCATGAAATCCATGTTCGCATTCCTTCAACTTACCAATCTCGTCTCCAGTTACATACTCTTCCTGCAAAACATGCATATATGTTCATTTAACGACAATATGACATTAGATATCGACTGACTGTATAATCATTGCGTAATGGTGAATATTGGTCTGAAAATTGCTTGTTTAACGACAATATCACTTTAGATATGAAATGGACATTAACATTAACATTATTGGACCTGGCAAATAGTGCACTTGATGTCATCTCCATCGTCATTCGATCCCGTGAACCGTCGACTACCCTGATACATGCTTCTGCTAAGGCACTTGGTTAATGCATCTTCCGAAATTGCTGTGCTCACTGTACCCATCTTCTCTTCTAGAGCCAATAACTCCTGTCAAAATATGAAGCATACTTACAGAATGTCATACACACTTTCTTCTTCAAGAAAACACAACAAATTACAAAGTTATTATCGATCTTGAATGAAGAATATAAAAAGAAAAAGCAACCTCGTACGACATGCTATCGATATCCAGTCTCATGTCTCTATGTTGGTCATAAAGGTTGAGGCCGCTGAGGAATAAACTGGTTTCCAACGCAAGTACTTGCTCACGTGTCAGCTCTTCATTTAGTTCGATTCTCTGAAGAGCTAATAATACCTAGACAAGAAACGAATAAATGACCAAAAAAAAAAAAATCATTAGTTCGAAAAATGCATCCCAACATGATAATAGTGAATTTGGCTATGTAAAAAGGAACAAACCTCGGCAAATCCATCCATGTTATATCGGGTCAATGATTCATGATTCATAAAACTTGTAAAGCCAAATTCGGAAGAGTTAAACGGCAATGTGGCTGACGAATTATCACCATTACTGGTAGAGAAACTAAAAGAACTTGAACCACTTGAAGAGACATTAGCAGTTATTTCATTACCAAAAAATTGAGAAATACCATGTTCTCTAACAGACAAGCTGTTTCTTCCATTTTGTCTGTAAGAAAGCCTCCACCTACTGTTTAAATTCATTGACCTCCGAGATCTAACAGCACTACTGCTATCTTCTCCAGAAGCAGAACTTCTCGGTCTTGAATCCGAGATTGAGATACCATTAGATGTTTTTCTCCCTAAATGAGACAAACTGCTTTCCCCTTGTGTAACCTTTTGTTTCATCACCTCTTTTCCAAGAGACTTTGACTCTGATCTGCTTCCATTACTACTACTAAAGGGACCCACGGAAGAGCATTTAGAAATCGAAGCTGGCGGGCTGTTTTGGTTATGTGATTCTGATTTTTTATGATATATTTTTCGAGGTCCAATGTTCGATGATACACTAGAGCTCCCGACTTCTGTCACAGTAAATTTTCCAGATTTTTTCATTAATCCTGACTGACTTTTTGACTCGCTTGATAGACTTCTACTACTTTCTGATGGATCGAGTTCCGATTGAGAAGACGATTTTCTCTTCGAATCAATGTAAGACTTTTTTGCACTGGTCATTATAGGACTGTTTCTAGAGGGATTCCTAGTTATTTCGTTCCCATTTGAGGAATGAAAAGACGGTTGAGAGCATTTGCCTTTATCTGAGGTGCTTCCGATTTTGGGATTTTGAGTGTATTTAATTCTTCCACTGCATCCTATGCGGTTACAAAATTGAGAATTTTGATCCCTTTCAGTGGTGGAATCTTTAGAAGGAATGGTATGTCCTTTTCTAGGTGCCATTAGCCCACTGGCACCTCTTTTACCAGAGTAACCTTCCATGAATAGATGTTCTGAACCTCTATATCTGTTCCAAAAATAATTAATGTTTAGCATTTGAACCATAACTAACATGCATAATCTAACTTGAGTACACAATCTATCATGAACCTTAATCTAACTTCACAACCAAACGACTTATAATCATAGTACACAATATCCTCAGCAAACTCAGCTTAGTTAAATAATCTAATTGTAGAAAAGTAGAATGGCTACGATATTTATCTTGGAAAGAGATTTAAAATCGAATACAGGTCCATAAATGAAACAATATCAAAGTGATTCTAGTCAATAATTAATGTCAGTAATTAAATGAATCTAGACATGATGAATCGAGACACACTTTAACACTAATGAAGCACAAACAATGGAATCGGGAAAGTGAACAAACAATGGAATCGGGAAAGTGAAACATGAAGGTTTAAAAATCATCCAACTCCAAATCCGCAAGATATTCTTTAACACTATATCAACAAACATGTTGAGAACTCAGGCTAAATACTAACATCGAAAGATAGTTAGTTATATTTAAAACTGGATAAACTATTGGGGCTAATTCCATCATAAGAACAGATAATTGTACAGAACCAGAAGCATACCAAAACCAAAGATAACAGGGTTCAAAAGAATATGAACAGATTCCCTAAAGAAAAGGATTAAGTAACTTCAGCTTAATCATGGTCAAAGGTAATAAGCTAATTTTCTTATTTTTTTGCAAAGGTGAAAATTATATTTTTTGATTGCTTCACACTATCTATTCGTAAAGAAACACTTTTATCAGAATCAAGTCATCACTAAATGCAAGCAAAGATCTCTTCAATAACAAACAAACTGCATGCGCGAGCGCGGGAATGGAGAAACAAATCCATGTATCCTTCACAAAATTATTATACAAACAAACAAGAAACAAAAAAAATTATGCACAAAGAAAAATAAAAATAAAATCACAGACCAAAAAACCAAGAAATTATTTGATTATCAAGCTAGAAAATCAATTCTCAGGGCAGGGCTATCAATCAAACTAAAATTACACACCTCAAGAAAGCTACCCCAAATATCCATATTTCAATCAGAATTCGAAACAATCGTCAATATTTCAACCAATAATTATGAACTACAACTTCGTTCATGTGCTAATCATCTAAGAAAAAAAACCAGAAATGAAAATAAAAAAAAACAAAGATAATCCAGCCACTCTTTGTCATAACGAAAGGATAAAGACTAGAGCCTTTTATTGGGAGCAGTTGTTTACCTTAATTTTGTTGTTATTTATTTCTCTGTTTTGACGACAAAAAGAGGAAGAAAGTTCCAACTAGTCTACGCGATACTAGAAGGGGGGCTTGGTCTTTTAAAAAGAAGGAGATAGAGATATACGGTGTATGTATTTTGTATTTATACGTATATATATTATATATAATAATATAATAAAAAGAATTGTGAAAGATCCGAGGGTAATGGTGAATTTTATGCACTACCATACAACATAAACAAATCCTTAGCTGAATTGCCGTCCTGCCTTTTGTGTCCTGTGGAGCGGATTACAGCCGTGGGATATATCTGGACGGTCAAAGATCGAGAAATGTTGGGCCGCCCAATGTCACGGTTAGGGCCCACTGGGCCTTCTCTCAATATTGTATGGGTTACTGTCTCCGGTGTACACTACTATCACATTATAATATAAAGATACCCCTCGTCAACATTACAAATAAAAAAAACTTAATAGATAAGTGTATACATATATGGATGTCAAACAATTTGCTCATGTTTTTACGTGGACGGAACTACATATTATTAAACCCCACCACTACCTCAAAGTGAAACATATGGCCACCTCCTAACCCATTCAATTGCAGTCTTGTCTTTCTATTTAATTAAACTTTCTTTACTAATTTCATAATGTAAGTGTTTTGCTTTTTTTGGACATAGGCTGTTAGTTAATTTTATTTTTATATATATATATTGAACTCAAGTAGCTAGATAGTCGATTTAATTTTAAAGAATTCAGAAGTAGGCCTTATTGGGATTCACGAACTTGCTCTGAGATTATCACATAATAATTGACACTTATTTAATTATAATAATTATTAATTTAGTACATCAACATACTAATAAAAGAAAAATACTTCTACATAAACATTCTCACGGGCCCCATGAATACCACATTTTGTGTTAGGTACTTAGGTGTGTTCATCTGATTGGCTACATATCATGTTAGTATTAGAGATAAACTAGTCGAATTTTTTAATCAAAATTATATTTACTAAAGTTATGTAACTAATGTTTAATTGTGACAACGAAAAAGATGACGTGGATAGAAACTGGGTCGGACCATGACGGGTCGAGCTGGAATGGTATTGAAACATGTTTGAACGTCCTATTGAAAGGCTTGTAAAAAAAGTACAATTTATTAATCATTATGTGTAGATTGAGATTGATTTGATACATTTTAAGAAATTAAATGAAGTAATTAATTTCAATCTCTTTATGATAAGACATGCAAGGACATATGACATATTGACTTCCAGAAATTAGTGATCGATGATTTATATGTATTCCTTATGTATTTGATAAGTTGTTGATCCAATCTAATTTAAACTTAAATTTAATTTTACTGAATGCAATTCAATTTAAAAATAAAAATAAAAAGTTTGATGATGAAACGTAGAGTTAAATTTATGCATGGCTTAAGGTTCATTATAGGATAACAAGTTAAAGTGAATTGACAGATATATATTCATGATCAATATAATGGAAACTAGATTACTTTGTCTATTTTAATTTGTCGCGTCATATACATATCGCTCATAGATAGAGGTATCAACTATATATTTAGAAATGTATGTATGTTTATTCTTTATTTATTAGGATATGCTTGTATGTTGATGTACCAATCAATTAATCAAAAAAATTAGGTCAATTATTCTGTAATTCCACAGTCACGGGTCCCATGACTAGCACTTTGTTATTCTGGTGTGTGGGTTCACTTGATTGGTTGTCTATTACATATTGAATTAGTTATAAGTCTTATGTAGTAGTTGTATTGTAAATACTAAAAGATGTTTATATAGATGAAATGAACAACTTAATGGATCTTTTTTTTAGCTTAAAATGCCACTAAGAGAGCGTATTCACATAAAATACGATGTATCTGTACAAATAACTTTATTTTAATTTATTTTTAAAAAAGAATCAAATCAGTGCTGTCACGTTATGAAAACTAGTATCTTCCAACAATGACTTATTTCAATGTACTCTTTTACAAAATTTTAAGTTTTGAAAATCTGAATTTTAAAAATTTACAATTTCATCTACAAAACCACACGGCGTCGTGTGCTCAAATACCATAAGATAACTTGTTAACTATATATATGCTCAAAGCATCAAATCCAACTCATAATTTTTAATTTTTTTGGTTCTGCTCATACTCAACTCACGGATTGTTCAGACTTATATTGAATCCTTACATTTTCTCCTAGAGATCGAAAGGAGACCCTATCCTTCAGATCTTCGTATTATTGATTTAACTTTTACAATTATTCAAATAAAGAAATAGGCTCAACAAAATAAATCTCATTATTTACATCATTAGATTTTTTTATTGTTTTTCCGCTCTGCTCTTTTTGTTTTTTCAATAATCATCGTTTTGCTATGGATCAGCAGTTAAAATTACAACTTTCTAAGATCTTCAATTTAATTACATTCGTACATTTTCTTAAAACATAGTATTACTTAAACATGAATCCCAAGATCCACTCCAAGCATACTTGAAGATATTCATTCATCTCAAGGTCAAGGGGTGACAAAATACACACCCATAGTAGAATGCACTGGAGAAAAAGCTAAAATCGTTCTGGCATTAAGATAATTGATCTGACTTTATCATTACCATTTCTAATTCACAAATCATGCCCCAGTGATCCATTACCCTTTCCTTAAAATCATACAACATTTTCTTTCCGTTCAAACTAATTTTCAACATATTTATTTTCACTTTAAAATTCCGAAACTCGAAAAAATAAGCCAAAATAAATACATTCAAGCATAAGTTCTCGTATGCTCCGACCTAGACAAAATTATGCGAATATTGATGATTGTGGTAGAACCAAAGTGAGGGGGACAAGAACAACGTTGATAATAATATTATGAGTATTTAGCGTGGAGATCAATAAATTTTTTGATCCAAAACCTATCCGTGTTACTAACATTGTTCTCATTTGATAATTCAAAAGTTTTCTGTTGACCCCAAATATTGATATATTTTCTATTTTTGAGCAATATTTACAAAAATTAACCATATCACGTATTAGTAATTCTTGACCATATCATAGCTATAGCTATACGTGGTGAGTTTGAATTTTTCAACAACTCACCAAGTCTAATTTGGCATTTTTCTTAATAATATGAAAAAGAGGAAATTATTGTTTGTGCTCTCCACACCTATAGGCATCTTGGGCTATGCATGATTTACGCTTTCATTCAACTAACCAAACTGCCAAACGCCTCTCTTCGGCAACCATATCTGTTCCCTTCCTTCATATATCAATATTCAATACAAAAATTGTTTGTCTTCTTTTTCTTCTTTCTTCAACAATCAATGGAAAAGGCTATAATCAGTTTCCATCATCAAGGTGAACATCACATCTTTCATGTTTTATATATGCATTTGTATCTATGAAACCTATTTTATGTTGATGTAAAGACATCATCCACCAAGCATATTTCGTTTGTTTAACGCAATTTTTGAACCATGTATGTGATTATGAAATAGCTAGAAATTATACGCAACATTCTCGGATGTTTTTATATCTAAATTGAAATGATATGAATCTAGAAATGCATCATATGTTTACCTGGACGGGGTCAATGGGCAATCAAGAAGGCCCCCTGAAGAAGGCTCATCACCTATGTTGGCAACCTCCATTGCACTTGACTGGGGCACACCCGTCTAAGATGGACAAAAATCTGGAAAATGCACCCTTGATGAACTGATTTATTATATTTCGCACAGTTGTTAATTCTATAGATGATGTTTTTTTCTGTACGAAAATATGCGGTCATGTAGTTTTAGATATGGCCTAAATGCACCCAATACATTTACTACATTAAATATCAAATAGCAAGGATGCAATCTTTTATAGCTTTAACATGTACTCCTATATGGAGAGGAAGCAAGAATGCAGATGCTTCCTAATTTGTAGATGTGCATTAGTGTATAGTATATTCATTAGAATGATACAAAATAAATGTGACTCCAAAGGGGGACATAATCTTTTGCAACAATTGAGCGTTTTGGTGAGCCAAATTGAAGCTAACATCGTGCATTTATGATAAATAGAAGGCCATTTTCCCAAAAAAGAAATTCTGGAATCAGAATGATATCTGCGAATAAAGATTTATAAAGTATCTACTTGCTTTCTGAGTGCAGGTATTGAGTAACTGCAAGTTTTCAAATGGCAACAAGAACAAAAGAAAGTGCTCCTGGGAGAGAAAAGAGGGGAACATCTCCTTCAAACATACCTCTCACAGGAACTGGGCAGCACCGAAGAAGCCCCAACACATCCAAAACAAACTCACCTGCAAAAAACCATGATTCAACCTCATCAGAGAAACACGTTCCAAACTACCTCAAGCCAACAAAAAGTTCAGGAGTCGATGTTTCTAAGCAACAAGGAAAGAAACCACTCCTCAGTGAAAGTGCTCATAAGCCCATTCTTTCAAGAAGAAGTTCCTTTGACAAACCTCCATCGCCTTCTCGCATTCAAAAATCGCCTAATCCGACTCTTCGATCTTCCTCATTCTCAGGAAAAACCATGACTCCCCAAAAACCGGTTCCAGAAAAGAATCTGAGAGCAACAAAGGATGCTGGGAAACAGCGTTCCTCCTTGTATGCTAGACCAGTAACTGCTGTAAAGAAGACCACCAGCATATATGTAAAGAAGCAAGGAACTGAAAGTAGTACTGCAACAAGAAAGGAACAAGTTACTAGCATTCCTGAGAAAGTTGATAATCCCAATGCACCTGATGTCATGGAACCTGAGCCGCAATCTGAAGATCATGAATCTTCCATTACAGAAGCTGAAGAACTAGATGGAAGTAACGATGAAAAGAACACTGAAATTCCAGCGCCAGAAGATCAAGAACCAATAAATATTGAACAAATTGAAGCAGAGAGCGATAATGATGCCAACATCGTGACTGTTGAGTCTCCTACAGTCTTAGAGCAAGAGGATGTGTCAGTAGAAGAGCATGCAGAAGAGAAGACAGAAGAGCATGCAGAAGAGAAATCAAAGATTGAAGAGACCAACAGCAAACAACAGGAATTAGAACACAGCACGAATGAAATAAATAGTAATATTACTACTGATGAAAGTGTTGCAGGTAAGCCCACTGAAGAGGCCTTAGAGAAGGAAGGAGAAGGAGAAGAAGAAGAAACGATATTGGATAAGAAAGAAGAGACGGCGATTGGAAGTGAAGCTCCTGCATCTAAGGAAACAGAAGTGCACATGGAAGAGAAGAAGGAATCAGAAAAAGCAGCACCAAGACCACAAGTAGCACATGGGAAGAAGGATACTGCTCTTTCCAATGATGTGATCGAGGAGACTGCAAGCAAGCTTCGTGAACAGAGGAAAAATAAGGTCAAAGCACTTGCAGGGGCCTTTGAAACCGTCATATCCTTGCAGGACCCTAAGTGATAACAACTCATAAATTCAGAAATGATAAAAGAAACTACTGATACACAAGGAGAGTTTTCAGGGAAAAGTTGATAGACTGCTAGAACTTGGATTTTTTGTTTTCATGGTTGGTTGATCATGCTCTCTTACATATGTTACATAAAATGTAATGGTAAACCCCACTTGATTTGTTATTTTGCTTTCTTTTATCACCTTTTAGTAACTTCTAGTTACCTATACAAAAGCACCAGTACATCGTGTGCAACAGAAAGAACATTTATATTTTACCCTTGATTGACAATTTGTATGAATCCAGGTGTTAAATTTCTAACTTCAAGTTTCTCTAAGCTGCCTCAGTTCATCATAGCAAAATATAGTAAGCCCCTATAATTCTTGCTTTATCAAGGATTGAAATGTTGAGTGTCAATTCTTGTTTACCAATCTGAAATTTCTTTATAGGTATTACTTGAATTGATGATTTTCATGTTTTAGCTGAATATAGTTTTTGGAGTTTTTCTTTAATGAAATTAAACTTTTTATTTAGCACATTTACTTTAAAATATCAGAACACGGGAAATCCTATGAATTTGTGATCCTTTAACATTGAGATGAGTTACAAATATGGTTAACAGAATTTTTTGAAAAAAGAGAATAATTTAACTCGATCTTCAACAAAAAAACTGGCCACGTCTGGGATAAGAGAACATCTTAATGAAAAAACAATTCATTCATCTTCTATGTTTTTCCACCATGAAATTCAAACAAAGTTCTAATTCTTCAAAATTGGGAAAGAAAGTTAAGAACTGTACTTACAAGAAACAAAATAACCAATAGTGATTCTTTTAAAAGGCACCCGTTGGAGAGTTGGAAATGGTGAAACAATAAGAATTTGGTACGACCGTTGGATACCAAGACCCAATTCTTTTATGATCTCAACACCTTCGCACACTTTGGACCCTGACAGCAAGGTTAGCTCTCTTATAGATGTAGCTACTGGAGCATGGAATTTAGAGTTGATTAATTCTCTATTCTGGGCTGAAGAAGCTTCATCAATTCTGTCACTACCGTTAGCAAGGATGGGAAGCAATGATACCATCATTTGGCATTATGAACGTAACGGAATTTTTTCGGTTAAGTCTGCTTACCATCTCATATTTAATAGCAAGAGTGCAGCACTATCTACTGATGCAAACACTTCGAATGGTAATTCAGCAAACGGTTGGATGAAAATTTGGGACTTAAAAGTGCCACCGAAAATCAAACTTTTTCTATGGAAATGTAGTAAAAATGCAACTCCAGTCCGTGGGCTGCTGCAGAAACGCCATGTCACCGAAAATGCTGAATGTTTGACGTGCAATGGAGAAGAAATAGAAACGATTTTACATGCTATTCTTCGCTGCTCGTTTGCTCGACAAGCATGGGCTCTTAGTGGGATTCCTTTCTCGGCTTATAACTTCGATGGCGATATTTTTATGGACTGGTTTTTTAAGCTTCATCATGTCCTTAATGAAGAGCAGGTCGCCTTTGCATCTATTCTTGGTTGGATACTACGGTTTTTACGAAATAAACGTTTTTGGGATGCCAACAAAAGTAGTCCTATGGATGCGGTCACCATGGCAAGAGACTTTCTTTCAAGATTTAAAGATGCTGCAATGCCTCCTATTACGATTAACAACATGCTTCAGCCGAGATGGATTCCACCTTCAGGTTCGTGTATAAAGATCAATTTTGATGCCTCGGTTTCAAAGGATGGCACCCGTGTAGGATTAGGAGTTGTAGCAACTAGCAAGAGATGAAATGGGCCTTGTGGTTGCTTGGGACAGTCAATCTCTTGATCTTCCTTTGTCCCCATAGTGTGCAGAAGCATATGCAGCAAGATTAGCAATTGAATTAGGGATAGCAAAAGGATGGACGGACATTGTGCTTGAAGGAGATTGTTTATCGGTTATAAATGGTATTCTTGATCGTACACCTTTTTTGGGAGCCATTGGACCTGTTTTGGAGGACATAAAAGAACAAGCACTTTCTTTTCGATCTTTCTCGGCTAATCACATCTTACGTCATGCTAATTTAGTTGCACATAACATAGCCAGACTTGTAATTAGTAATATTTCATTAGGAGTTGAGCTTCCTAGCTCTGTTTTGTACTTTGTAACAAATGACTCCCACTTCTAATGATGTATATGATCTGGTTGTTCTCAAAAAAGAACCTACATTACCTTCTTCATGCACTTTTGAACTTGTACCATCATATATCACATAAGTGATTACTGATCCTGACACAAATTACTAAGACAATGACAATGATTTATCCCAGGATAATACATATATATGCCCAGAGAACCAATACCTATGTATACTTGTATTCAAGTTAATACGTCAAAAAGTAGGAGGAAGTAAAGCAGACAACATAATTCATCTCAAGTATTTGTATAGCTTTTTGAGAGGTGAACCTGCTCACAAGTCGACTTTGATGAATTTTCGGTAAGCTTACACAATTGTCCATACGTAAAAATTCCTACAGCCCTTAAACTTGAGCCATAAGCTATTCCATTAAAGTCGCCATATTTAACAATTATTACCATTTTGTAACTCTTCTCTAACATGAGATCAATGACATAGCCAACTGATGTCGAGCTTGTAACACGAGGAGGTGGACTTCTCATAAGTGTTGACAATGGGGCATCTAGCTGCAGAGGAAACCATCAATGCTATATTAACACAGGATACAAAGTTACAAAGAGGAAGAATATTCAGAGCACAAGGTAGGTAGGCCAAGGAAAAGGATAAACAAAGGAAAAATGAATCATTTACCAAGTGTCATAGCGAACTCATAAAGTGATTTGTCAGCCATTGTTTATATTTCAAAAGTCCCACAGGTCTAAGTTAAGCAGAACTCAAGAATTGGTTTAAGTTAAAAAGTTAATAAATATAACTGAGGTGAATGACATCTGAATAAAGCACAGAAAATTGTAGCTTTTCAACATGAATTGACATAACTTTCAAGTTGGAAACCAAGGTAGCAAATAAGAGCCTGGGGCCTACTCTTATTTCCCTTGGCCACATGATCTTGACTTAATTATGGTATGCACATACTGGCGTCAGTGACGATATGTTTGGTTTTTAAATTGTAGAGAGTAAAATGATTAGGAAAATATAATGTATATAAATTAAAGCTTAAAGTTCTATGTTTTGATGTAAGACTTTTACTCACTAAAATCCTAGAACCAACCATAGCATGAATGATCAAAACAAATCATGTCTGTATATTGAAACATTCGACTATGTTTTCTGTTAACTTCAAGTTCATCTGCTATGTGGTTGCTACATATGGTGACTTAGTACTGCTGCTAAGCACTTGCCCATGATGTAAGCATTAAAATTCTACCAATCAATATGGAGGTTCCAAAGCATACACAGAGGGAAAAAGCATCAGGCAACAAGTGTCAAAGCGAACTTATAAAGCGATAATGTGTAACTATTCAGATCAGTTTACCCTTCATTTTCTTAATCTCGAAGTCTTAACCTACAGCAATTCCCCCATCCATGGCCATTGACTTAATCTAAATTCAAGAACTCATTCAACCTTATGATCATTCTTACATAAGAGATTACTACTGTTTCTGAAAGAAGTAACAAAAATAGAAAGAAAGAAAAAATGAAACTCTTGTGCTGAAAGCTTCAACAATTACCAACACCACACAATACACAGTAACAGTGATAAGATATTTGGAATAAAATGAAAATACAGATTTCGTTATCGAAAAAGGGAATTCAGTAGTTACTAAATTAAAATAACGTACTGTGTCACAGTCTTCACGATGCAGTATGCCTAAACAGCCTCCCCACTCGTCTACAACCGGCACAACAGAATCCTTGAAGAAACGCATAACTACATGCTTCAATTGACAAGTAGCTTGAAGTGGCCGAGCTTCATCAAATGGTATCATGATGCGCTCAATTGCATCAGTAAGTGATACCTAAATCAGATATTAGATAATTACGTTAATTGGACATCAAGTTATGCTAACTACAGCTAAAAAGCAGGATATCTTATATACCTGAGGAAGTACACGAGGACTTAACAACGATTTGTTAAAACCCAACAGTGCCTCCAATCGTAGAGCAATCTGCAATGTCATGTATTGAGTTACTAAAGTTTAATATATGAAGCAGTTCCACAGAATAATCTAAACATTGTCCCAATTATGATAATTTCAAGTTACCGTGGAATGAATTTAAAGATTAATTTTCTTTCCTTCAAGTTGTGAAAGAAGGGTACCAAAGTCTTTAACAGTGAATAATATTAACAGGCTGATACCATATTGAAAACATGTAATTTCAGCAGAGATAACTGAAGAAGCACTCCAATAAAGCAGAAGTAAAAGCATTTATAGTAGATGCTGGAGTTCTCCAAATTATCCTTTTGAGAATATTTCTTAAAAGATGGCAATTAATTACTCCAAATGGCAGACTACATAAAAAATATCACAGGAAACAAAAATGCTTTATGACTTAAGTTGTGAGGAAAGGTACTACATGCAGTGTAGCTAATACTATGTTAGGCATCCCCAGTTAAAATGTGGGAGTAGCACGTCGTAATACATTGTGAGAGTATGTATTATATAAATGAGAGCAAAAGGCCTTAATACTCAAGTCACCTCGGCATACTCACATTGGCCCAGTTGCACAACTGATAGTTTCCTAATTCTCAACCGGCTCTCTATTTAGAAATGGAGATCAATATAAAGGTAAAACTTTGTACTCTTTATGTGTTTCTCTCTCGTTGGGATAAAATAACTTTTGGAGTAGAGCAGGAAATGGGCTCTCAAACGAGTAGATATTGTGATGTCTCATGACTAGGTCCACTGGTACATGCACAGTGCATGGCTACTTCGCGGTGCCCTTCAAAGAGGTGAGCTGTTAGCCAAAGTAAGCATGGGGAACATAAAGGTGTATTCAAAATATAAGACATTTGGATCAAGAGATATTAAGGACCATGTTAACGGTATCCTTGTGTAGAGGAAGATCATAGGATGACCCACATTAGAAGAATTATCAAGGAAGAGGGATTACTGTTACATGTGTAGGTTCAATATTTGATGACTTAAGTTTATAGGTAATGATTGGGTTCTAAGCATGCAGTTTAAGGTCAGGTTATCAATTGAAAAATTCCCCAAGCCTCACGAGCAAACTACTGTTGGCATATGGCATGGATTTCCAACACTGAAGGCATCAGCTAAGGACTCATCCGTAACCCAAAAAAGCGGTTAAGCTAAATGGCGTACTTCATTGCACTTTTTTGTACAAGACATACATTAATTAATTTGTCACGGGCTAAGTATATGAAAACCAGAACATACCAAGCCCCCTCGACTACTCCATGATATATTCCTCCATTTCCAGATAACTTTCTTAAGTTTTTGCAAAGCCAAGTCAACCTGCAAAGAAATCCAGAACTAAGTGCATCATACAACTGGTTACATTATTAGCAAGTAATTGATAATATGAGCTAAAAAAATAGAGTTGAAAGAAGAAGCACAAACTCATGCAACTAGTGTCGCTCAGAGACGGAATAATAGTCATTTGTAAACTTGAAGTTGTTATTATATCAAAGCATGCAAGATTTGTGGCTCAAAAATTAGAGCAAGATTACACAGACTACATTAAAAACTAAAATTATGGATACAAAACTATTAACCACATGAAAAGTCAATGCCTACAGAAGCAAAAGGATGAGATAAGACTTTTCATTCTTCTGCAGCAGATAATGGTTGTCGTACTAAGGTCTCGAGCATAAAAGAAGAATAAATAGTAACAAATATATAGTAAAATTCTCTAAACCTGCACAATCAGTAATTAAAAAGGCTTTCATGGGCATGCCCTTGCAATCCTTACACTCCCATATAATCATAAATATGTCTGAAAGCAGTGCCTTACATAGTTAGTATATATAAGAAACAACTTGATGCTACTTGCTGTATCTTTAAGTCCTTGTGTTTTATCTAAGCATAAAATCTCAGAGAATTCCTCTATAACATTTAAATTGATCTAAAACTGCTCCATAATGCCCTAGAATCTTCATGGAGTGGAACATCCTTGGGTTATTAAAACATCATGAACAAGGCAAAACAGTTAAGGAAATCTAAAATAGACAACAGAGACACCAGTCAGTGCATTATTGAGCCTATCTTGACACTTGAGATCTCATTCAGTATACCTGGCCTTTGTTTAAAGCTGCCTCCATTAAGAGATGATCACATTCAGCTCGCACTGCAGGGGAAATTGTTCCTGTTGAGTCAAACCACATTCGACGTTGGAGTTTCCCGACCATGCCGTAGTCTCCCTTGGCAGCAAATGCACGCATCATTGACAGAAAAAGGTGAGGCTTCGGCTTCAATACAGGGTGTCTCCCAGCCTGTTTAATTATCTCACCAAATACACAGAGCGCACCTAATCATTATGCAGAAAAGACTGCATAAGTTAACTTGTTTGCCAGGAACAAATTGTTATATAAACATAGCCAACACAATTTGTAAACTACTGTAGAATATAAACAAACAATAACCATTTAACATATGGATGAAAGTTACTTAAAATCATTATTGATGAAATTATGGAAATAGCAAAGAGAAGCCAGGTATAAATGGAGATTTTTAAGTAATGTGGGGTGCCCGTTTGCATTTTCATGGGTGATTCAGAAGATTGAGATCATGATCCAGATAAGATTTACACTGGTACTTTGATAGAGATGACAGCAAGTGTGTGTTTGCGTGTGTGTGTGGTTGCACAAGTGACATTCCCTGAATCTCCATATAATTTTAAAGTGGTTTCAATTCATTATAATGCTCAAGAGAAAAAGTTCAAGGCGTGGATTGTCTATGTATCTAACACAATGTATTTCCAGAACTAAACAAGTATTCAAATATTTGTGACAAGGTTCACATTCCAAGAACTGTAGTTAAGTCTGATTCAGTGGATGTCAATGTTATGCTCCTTAAGGAAATTAGGAAGTTTGATAATAACTGTTGGAATGCTGGAACATCAGTGAAATTAGTCTATTCTCTCAATGTTAGAAAGTTGTTTTGCTATCTAGTTAGAGCAAATTAGTTTTTATTGAGAAACTCGGAATATATAAGCTTGGTTCTCCAAAAAGAAAGTGGAAAATTACACATATAGGCCAAAAGACATCCAAAAAAAACTAAGTTTTACAAATTGGAATTATCTCAGATATTACAGAAGCAAATATTAACATCTTGAACCTAATTGGGGGTAAAAAAAATTTGAAATATCTGATTTAACAATTCTTTCCTACTTCTGGATAATCAGTTTAGACCCATCTGATGACTATTGCAAAGATTCTTATCAAATCCAAAAATAACATACCTTTAATTGAGCCACAATCTAGCAGTGCATCAACAATAGCAGTGTATCCAACACGATCAATGAGTACTTTGTTGCATGATTTCATTTCTATTAAGATCTTTTCCACAGAATAAGTATCCTTAGCACGTCCAAAGCCCTACAAACAATAATATATTTTGTGAAAATTAATGTTCTTTGGTTGATTCTTGTTTGAAATAATAGAACTCTAATACTGGAGGATGTGGGAGACAACAAAAGAATCTAAAATGACTTGGATTCTGCAGACAATCTTTTGGACAAATTACACTATGTTAATATGTGTTATTTGTCAAAAAAGAAGAAACTTGATATAAGATTTTGATCAATGATTGATTATCAGAGGGACGCTGCTTAGAGAGCTAACAAGTCATTTTCCTATAATCTTGATAAAGGTTCCAAATAGTTAGCAAATATTTATGCGCGCCTTTAACCAAAAGAGATACAAATAGTTACATTGACTAATACTATGTTGGTAAAATGGTATATAGGACTGACCTGTATTAATGTAGTGTAGGTGACAAGATCAGGGAACACATCAGAAGGATGATTTTTCTTTGATTTATCCTGTAAAAAACATGGCACTAAATCAGGACAATAATTTTAGTATATATTATCAGTCATTCACGAGGCTCTAAACTGGCCTTCTACACATGTGCATGATACCTTCATTTGCTGAAAAAATATCATTGCTGCATCCAAGTTTTCAGTCTTGACACATGCAAATATTAGAGTATTGTAGGTGAGTCTATCAGGATTCAATCCATATTTCAGTATTTCATCAAACAAATCTAATGTTGCCTGAGGACAACCCACAGCTATATATCCCTGAAAAGAAAAGAAAAGAATACATGTCAATTTTTTTCCTGCTTATATCCCGTGGAACACTTAAATGTTTGGTGGTGGTGGGGGGAGATAACAAAAGCCCATCAATCAATATAACAGCCCATCAGGTTAACTTTACCTTCATCAATAAGTTGAAAGTCATGATTGATTGATCTCCATCTTCTTGAAGAACATAACCATATCTTGCAAGAAGTCCATTTGCACGGCGGAGATCCCCTGCACTAGATCGTCACAGACAGAGAGGCAGTTTTAGCAAGCAGTTACGTCGAGACGGGAGACAACTTACAGGGAGAGAATTATTGTATGGATGAAAAGAAGAAACTGGTAGCAAAAAATAATATTGCACAACACACATAAAAAATCCTTCAAATACAGCGAAGGAAACAATATGGTGGGAATCAAAGATCTAACACTGATTGGGACAAGTGGAAAATATAACCTGATTCAATTAAAGCATTCAAGAGACCGCAAAGAAGTGCTGCAGACAATTGTGGACTACCAGCAGCAGTACCTTGTTCCACAGACTCCAGCACTTGAAATGCTTCATCAATCCTCCGAGTATCGCCCAAACCCTGCATGAAAGAAGAATAGAACTTATGTTTGAATATGACATAACTATTCCGCCACATACGATGCAAATATTCCATTTTTAAGCACAAAGGAAGAAGAATAAAATTAGGGTGAAGCCAAGATAAAATTTATAACTTGCATCCTTAATAATGGGATTTGTAATATATAATCGCTGGAAGAAAAAAAAACGGAGCTAATTTCATGTTAGCGTTTAGCTAAAGGTACCAGCATGAGCTGCATTTCTTGATGAACTCAAGTAGATTAAATGTATTCCATGTAAAATGCCACTCCTCAGTCAGCAAACAGATTGAAAATGTGCAGAATCTGCTAATCTATAGCTCTAACTATATACATTAGACCACAGTAACATAGGAAATCAGAAAATCTGGATTCGTACAATACTATATATTTTCTATACCAGAGTTTAAGTACCTTCAAAAGTGTTCCATATGTGACATGGTCAACACCACAGCCTTCTGGCTTCGACATTTCATTGAACACCCTGAGAGCTGACTCAATATCTTGGCAATGAACACAAGCTTGCATTACAGCATTCATCACGATTGTGTTCAGCTTTCCATGTTCCTTTTTTGCAATCTCTACTTCCTCAAATATCTAAAACAAGAACATAAAAATGAATTATTTTACATGATGTACAGGCTAAGCATTTAGAGCTTCATATAATATAAAAATCAAAAGATTGTAATAATGTCAAGGAAAGTACATTGTCAAGAACTTTTCTGAGGTTGACAAGAAAATAAGCGTTACATATATATGCAGAGTATTATGGAATGCAAATACATAGATGAAGGTTTTGACACTACAGATGAACTATCTCTGCTATTATTCATAGTTACATGAATCCACAGAATGGTAGAGTAGAAGTTAGTGCACAACGCCTTTTCACGTTAAGTATATGGAAATAAACAGTAGAAGTGGACACCTAGTCGGAAGAAGATAACAAGTAGAAAACTGTTTGTGGAAATTATAATCTCTTTAGACCTAATTCTTCGGAAATAGCTTAGTAATATCAGTAGTGTTCCCCACCTTATTTTGTTCACTATCCAGTAAACTATGATACTTTTTCTCCTTCCATTATTGATAGCAGCTTTAGTATTCCTTGTTCATCTCGTGCTAACCATACATATAACCTTTTTAAATTTGAGTTCTAATGATGTGGTCATTCTTACAGAAAACTAACATAAGCAATCAACTCCCCTTCTTGTTGTTTTTCTTGCATTACCAGTTCTTTTTACTTAGAAAAAATGTTTTCAAGGGCACAAGAACAACACATACCGTGACTCTTTACTTGCAAATAAGAAAAATCATTATACACAACAAATCCTATTATTGCACAGTATGCATACACACACGAAATATACTGTTGAGCGTAGATTTTATCCCTTTTCTCTGAACATAACCATTTATCCTGAAATAAATAATACAATAAATTCGAACAACTGATATACTTTGGAAACTCTTTGCCAGAAGCAAAAAGGAAATATCAAGGATCCAATTGAAATGACCTGTTCGAGTTGCCGACGCCGGGTGAGTTGGACGACGCGGGAGGTGAGTGGCTTGAGATTGAGTTCGTCGGAGGAGGGGGGATGGAGGCGCGGCTTTCTCCGCAGTTTGTTCGGTATGTGTTTGCGTAAATGCCTATGAGGAGGTGAACTGCAGCTGCAAAACAGTGTTGGTATTGTTGATGAATGGAGAACTTGCGAGGTTCTATGAATCGGCCATGAAATCTGCAGTAGCATCTGCATTTCCATTGTTAAGCGAGGTTTAGGTTGTAGCCATTACTGGTGCACGAGCATCCAATCCAGCGGCAAAAGGCTGCAGCGGATAATGTACCACGTGATTTCATTTGTGATTGGTGAATACGTAAAAAGTATGTATCATTCTTTTGCATATTCGTCAATTAATTTTTTTTTTTTAGTAAAAGATGAATCACTCTTATTATTTTAATTTTTTAACTATTGCACGACAGATACGATCTCACATCACATGTGTTATTTGGAGGGCATTTTCATCGCTCACCTATAATTATTAGTATAGTGGGTCATTTTAATCCCTCTTTAACATGTACTGAAACACCATAAATCTCTATAAAATTTAAAACATATTATTTCATGTTTACCCTTAAAAACTATGAATTGGATAAATTTGATAATTACATATTTACCCTCAAAAGTTGTATGAATTTGTGTAATTGTTAAAGTTAGGGGTGAATATAAATAATTGAACTAATATTGGCCTGAGCTAGCATAATGTTGGTCATGTGCTTGAAAATATGGTATTCTTTTTAAATATGTATATATATTTAAAATACATATGTAAAAATATTATTTTAAAAATTGAATTAATAAATATGCAAATAAGATTTATTTTCATGTTTAATAGTAAAATTTCATATTATTTAGTTATATTGTACTACGTATTTTTGGGGGGTAAATATGTAGTTCTTAATTTTAAATTTAGTCAAATTATCTCATTCATAGCTTTTAGGTATAAACATGCAATAATTTGTTTTAAAATTCATAGGGACTTCTAGCGTCACAATACATGTCTAAGAGGGATCAAAATAAACCACTATATTGTGTTATACAACGCGCGAATTATAATTTTAGGTGAATTTTAAGTGAATGAAGGAAAATAGGAGTTTTCCTTATTCCTGTTTTCTTTGATTGGACAAATATATCTTGATTTTTCCAAGTCAAAGAAGCAAATCATACGACCAAGACCATACGAGCACACGGCAGAGAAGCAATTAATTAATTACTAGGAGTAACATATTTACCATAAACACCAGCAAAGCAAAGCAGAAGCTTCAACACGTACAGAGATATTTCCTAAGATCTTCCCTCGGATAAATAAATACAGTAGTCAGTAGTAATAAAACCAAGACCATGCTATTTGAATTCCCATTGTTCAATGCTTTCATTTCCCTACACATGACTCGGAATATTCTCAAAAGCTGAAATAAATTCCCATAACACACTTAGTAAATTTATCTTTCTCTAGATCGTTCTAGAAAGCAGAATCCCCACCGACTGCTTTCTCCCTTCCCTCAGAATATAATATAAACCTCCACAACCATAATCAAAGAATACATTCCTTTAACTTTAACTTTCCAAAATTACCTTCCGATTCAATTTCAATTCATTCAATCAACAAAGGAAAGAGAAAAAAAAAAGAAATACTAGACCATAATAAAATTGTTGTGATTTATAAGGATGTGTTTGGTTTTCGTGTGCGACGAAGACGAGCGGGTGATCGGAAGACAGGCAGCGCCGGGGGCGTGTCCGTACTGCGGGGGGGTGGTGCAGGCCATGGACGTACAGAGCCAGTGGAGGTTTTGCTTCGTGCCGCTTTATTTCAAGACCAAACGCAGACTATACTGTTCCATCTGCTCCAGGCGATTGGTCGTTCAATGAAAAACATAGATATGCCGGCCACGGAACAGGGGGTTATTTCATGTAATTAATTAGAAAGTAGTAATTTGTTAACGATATTGATGTTTTCTTTTCAATTTTGGGAATTACGTATAATAGAATAGAAGATAGTAGTACCAACCTTTTCATTTTTTTGTTATTAAGTTTTAACAACTTTTGGTTGTGATTATCTTGTGCAGCTTGTATGAATTCTTAATAAACAAAGTATTATTATTCCAATCAAATTCTCTCTCTCCATGTAAAGCACTCACTACAAACAAGGGGATAGAAAAAGAAGAAAGTGTTCAATTTCTTTCATAAAGTCCGCCACATTTCTTTAAATCTGGTGTGCATTTGTAAAGAAAGTATCTAAATCTTTATGATTGAACAAAGAAAGGAGGGGAAATGGCACATAGCTTCTTTGTTTGACCATTAACTTTTTGAGCAACATGAGTTACAATTTTTTTGTAAATATCATCTGTCTCCATGAAACCAACCTCCTCTGAAGAACAAAGAAATTACTCCATATTGAAATGGAGTTAGCCCATCACTTACAGAGTTTAAGCTTCTTGAAGAAAGATGACACAAAGGATTTAGGGTAGGGTTTTGTTGCAAGACATGTGGGAATGTTTTCAGGCTGTTCAATCCACAACTTATGAGCAATTCCACCAACTTTTAGTTTCTCCGACAAGTTTAGCACCTGAGTTTCACCCTTCACTTCAAGTGTAACCTGCATTACAGCACATAAATTTTGTCTTCAGGACACTAATAATCTCAGTATAAGATAACAAAGACTAATGCATAAGGAAATATGATGCACCTATAGCTAGCCTAGGTTGCATGCTGATTGCTAATGTTTGAGGCTCAATGAGTTAGATAAAACATGATCCCACATATGAAATAAGAATATTTCAGCATGTTGTATCAATCCTTCCAATAAGTATGAATTACCTCCATTACTTTGTACTGGTATCATATAACACAAAAAATGAGACATGTATTGCTCGGATAAGTTGAATTCATGATGACAACGAATTTTCGTAGCTAAGAGGTATCACTAATATTACCTCAAATTCAATCTAAGAGATGCACAAGAATTCATGAATCCTAAGAAGTAGCATTCTCAAATTCAATCTGAGACATACATAAGAATTCTCTCTTCTTACTTTTTCAATTGGAAAGAAGGATTGTTAAATAACCATATCCATTTAATCCAGACCTGCATATTAGTTAAGGAAAGCGTTTCATAATGCAAGAATGTGTACGCCAGAAACCAACAGCTTTCGCGAGGCTCAAAGGATGGTAAGCAAATCGACCAACAGATGGAGGTCTGTACATATCTCAAATATATACAGGGAGAGAGTAGAGCTGTATGAAGCATGTAATAGCAAATAGTGCATCTGTTTCAATGCCAGTAACTATGGAACTTGTTGAAAGTAAAACTGAGATGGATTCGGATTTGGTATCTTCCATCTGAAATGATTTTGTATGACATCTTTCCAATATAAGTGAAGATAACCTATACCCAGACAACCAACACAAAGATAACCTATACCCAGAAAAGTGAAAGCTCTAGCAAATTTTTCGCACTTCTCCACTTGACTTTGTTAAAGTTACCTACCAATGATCGATGTCTCTACTCCCGTCCTCAACCTTTGAATATAGACTCCGAACATAGAAACCTCATCCCCAATTCCCCTAAGGCCTGAAATTCCACTTAATTTGAACACCTTTACAAAAGAAAGGAGAAAAGGAACCATTATCCATCTTTTTTTGTTTTTGGTTGCTAATTTGCAAATATTGAATTAATGGAATACAAATTAATGACATATATAGGAATAGTTTATTTCATCAAATTTATTCAGCACTTGTATCATACAAATAAATATATGGCATTTTCCCTGTAAGTATACTGCTTCTAGGTAAGGTAACATCCACAACTACAAAGTAACCAAATTAAAAATAAAAAAATTCCACAACAATTTCAGCATAGAAAAAGGAAGAAAGATAAATTACTAGCCTTGTGCATAGAATCGAGATTCGAAGGGGAACAATAGAGTAGAGTGTCCGGATCATCCTTGTGGGCCCAGATAGCGGCGACGGAGGCATGGCACCCCTGTGTTACCACGCTGCCAAGCGGCCACGAATCTATTAAGTCCCTCCGCAGCACCACGTACTGAACCACCGTGTCCACCGCCGTACCTTCGCCAATGACGGAAGTGTCTGCGTTTGCGTTTGAGTTGGAAGATGCCATTCGGACTGCAGTGCGTAAAGGGATGGTGCTGCAGTGTGCGACTTTAGCGGCCCGGGTCTTTATTGGAATGCACCAGGGCATCATCGGTATAGATGCCATTCTTTTTTACGGTCTGAATCGAATTAAGGGTGTGTTTGTTTGGTTAGCCTTTTAGAATTTTCTTTTTTCTCAAGTTATAAATAATTAATTCATTTTGTATCTCAACACTATAATAACAAGAAATCCCTCAAATCTATTTTAGTTTTCTGTCATCGTTTATTATTTATTTATTATGATTTGTTAATATAGCCAATCGATCTCTTAATGTAAATTTAGCGACTTATTTTGGAATGTCTTAAAACAAGACTTTACTTTTGAAATAGAATTTGTTTTTGTTTTTTTAAACCACTCTTTCACATAAAATATGATTTGACATCAAATATAAAAAAATCCAATATTTTGACCTTTTTGACCTTAAGTCTCCGTGAAGAAAGAAAAGAATATGTAATAGGATAATAGCTTTTGTCTCTTTATATTGTTTTAGGCTAGTAGATTACCGAATCAAACAGTCAGTTAAGTTTATTTAGATCCTGTCTTGATGTATTTTGGCTCATATGTTTTGTAGGTTTAGAATTTTAGAGTGAGAATACACAATAACACGTGACTTGAATTAAAAAACAGTATGTATTTTTTTAATCTACTAAACTGTATATTCACAGTTCGGACTGAAAAGTGCATTGAGTATAGATTATTCAGTGTGATTTCTCCAATAGAATTCGAATTTTAGTTTCATATTTGGGGTTCAAGCCACTATCACTTGACTCAACCACTTGGGTTAAAAAAAAAAAATTGATGTGTGTTAAAAATACATGCGAAGCAAATGATATTTTTTGTTTAAAAAAATTGAAAATAGGTTTTCCATATGTCTTCAATGTGAGAGTTTTGGGAACATAAGAACCATCAGAATTTGTTTGTATTTCAGAAACACGTGGTACATGTGTTTTTTTAATGAAATTGGTGACTTTTGAAGTTTTGGATTTTAAAAAGTTGAAAATTTGAAACAAAAAATGCATCCAAAGAAGGTCTTAACAGATAGTAGGGGCCGGCCTGACCCATTCAACAATTAAGTCTAGTAGTATATGTAACCAAACATCGATTGGATCAAACTGAATTAAGTTGAATAAAGCCAACCAAACGGCCCATGACACCATATAGAGAATAGGAGAATGGATACATGTAAAAATATTGTACTTTAATTGTTTCAATAAAAGTTGGTTTTCCCGGAGAAAAAAGGGCCCATGACTCCATATTGAAATCTCTGATATGTATATACACATATGTAAATGTAGTAGATTAACAAGAATCTAGCAATAAGCCATAATCTTATGATATGTTCTTCTTACATGATAAAGGCGACCCTGACTGAGTCTTGTAAGCTATGTTCAGTCCCTGTCCCATTTCTGAAAAACCTGCAAAATGAATAATAATTCATAAATAAGCAAACGTCATTTCCCCTAAAAGATGAATGCAAAGGGTTCCAGCACGATTATATACAAATCCGAAAAGATAGCAGGGCAGGATTAAATTTAGTTTCATACGCAGCTTACTCCTAAGTTGCTTCAGTCTTCACACTACCAACTTTGCTAGTGCTAAGTAAATCTTTCTGCTTCCCGTTTGGACCGAGATTTTCATGAATTTCTTGGCTTGCACATTGGTTGTCAGCTGTTGTCTCTTCATTATCTTTTACTTCTGTGCATGGTAAAGACACTCGATTAACTAGAATAAATTTGACTGATAGGATAAGAAGAGGAATTGTCTCGAATTTTCTATTTCAATGCATTACCTGATGTAGAAGTTTGACGTCTTTCAACTTTCTCCGACTGATTGCCTACTGGACTTTGATCTCTTTGGGAAAGCTCTTTAATCTCTTTGGCTGGTGTAGAAACCACAGCATCTTCTGCAACTTTGGATAGTCCACTGACGCTTGATGACACATTAGGGACTGGGGCACTGCCCACTGGGTTAGGCTGAACTGCTGGTGCTGTAGGTTTTATAGACTGACCTTGAGCTTGCTGAGCTTCACCGGGTCTTGAGATGTTTGGTTTGGTAGAAGATTGAGCAGAAATTGGTGCCTTTGTCAGGCCATTGCGGATAAAATGCACGTTACTTGGCAGTTGATTTGTGATGCTTGTAGTGGAGGTCTTTGTCACAGGATTAACTCCAGTTTTGATATGGACGACGTTCTGAGAACGTGCAGCCTCGATTAGTGAGGTAGCAGCGGCTGAGGTAGCTATGCGAGCACCAGCAGCTACAGCAGCAGCTTTGACCATTGAATCTGGGCCCTGAGTAGGACTCACTGATAGCCTTTTTAGTGGCATGTGAGATTTAGAAGGCCCTGTCGTTCCCGACTGATGATTTTGCGTCGATCTAGAAGCTTCTTGAAGCTGACGCTGGGATTTTAGGCCAATGGATGCTGTTTCAAAAAAAAAAAAAAAAAAGGATGTGAATTATCAGGTGCAGCACTGACATTGGTGGATAGGGCAATTAAATGTATACAACTTATAAGTTCGGAAACCAGTGAGCTTGCAATTGAAACAAACTGCAGATGTGAACATATTATTTCTTCTGCTTTGGAGGAAAATTAATAACTCTCAAGTCAATGGATAGCATAAAAAAAACTTGTAATCCTTCGGCAGCCTTGTATGATCGATTTTGTTTACTAAATTCACCGAATATTTGAATATAGAACCACATCAATGAAAATTTTCAAAATCTGAAGAAAAAGCAGTAGCTATGCACAATAACTATTCATCAGACAGATCATTAATTTATGCCACAAACTTCTCACTGACATCAATTACAACACAGTTTGGCATTAAATATAAGAATTGAAAGTAAGATATGAAGTATCTATAGCCATACTGCAGCAGCAGAGAGTCGCCCTTCCAAAGGGTGATTTACAAATGATGTGTGGGTTGACTTTCCCACTCAAATCAATCACCAGAACCAAATACAGAAACAAAGAAAGAGATTGGTACCACTACTGATATGAGAAGAGGCCTTCGAATGGTCGCCCATTGGCATATCGAGGGCTAAGGACATGGCCCGATGAGCAGCAGCTAATTGAGTTTCAGGAAGGTGTGAACTGGTTCCTACGTTTGAGTATCCCTGTTTCTTCCTGATATTGGCCCACCTCTGCACAAGTTTGTTTCGTTTTCATTAAATTCAGTACAAACACTTTGGCAATGCATGTTTTGAGTATAATATATTATAAACCAAACTCAGAAACAATTTCTACCATATAGTGGTACCTAGACGCAAATATTTTGGAAAAACATAATTTATGCAAACTCATTTTTTTTGGGTCACATCTATAACAAAATCTGTTCTCAAGTCCTTCATTTGTAGCAGCAAACATCATTATGTGAGAATCATGTTGTATTGTTAAAAAATGGAAAGGAAAACTACAAGGTTCTGTCAGTTATAGAAGTTTGCCAGTTAGTGACAGCATGAGCAGGATCAGTGATTAAAAAAAAAAACTAATATTCCCCAAACAGAACACAAAGATTAAGTTGGCCATCATCATCCCATATATATCCCAAAAGGAAATTCATATAATAGGTATACATTTAAACTAACTGCACCACAAGGAGCAAAAAGAAAAAAGGAATATCGAATAAGCAAGAGAATAAGCATCTTACTTATCAGCCATAGCACTTAACAATATAAAGAAAAAGGTGATGGTGATAATTAAAGAACCTGAGACAACTCTGACGCTTTTCTATCGTTATTGAAATCTCCTCCCGCAATACTAACCCAATTACGTTCTCCATATTTTTGCACAGCAGCAGTAAGTTTGGTGTCCTCTTGTGTAGACCAACCTCTTCTTTTCCTCCGGGGAGGCAAATTAACTTCTGGTGTCTCATTGATGGGCCTTTTCTCTCCACATGTTCCAGAAGACAGTGGCTGTTTCTGTACATAAACAGGTATGATAATATTTGTCCCTTGTATAGCATTAGGAAGATGCGAACTATCTGAAGTAGCAGTTGATGCTCTGATGCTTGGTACATTAATAGTCAATGGTGCCTCAATAGTTGAGTTGTTTGGGACATGGGGATCATTTAGAGAACCAGAAGCAATTAACACCTGCAGAAAACAAACATCTTTCACTAGAAATACATAGATGTTAATATTGGCAAGCCAATCAAAAGATAAGAGAACACAACCTCACATATACCCTTGCTACAGATTTTTGAGTTGTAACTATAGGTACTAAATATTAGAAACAATAGTATAAAGTAGCTTGTCTTCTGATATAGTTTGAAATATAAAAAACTGGCTATTAGACATTTAGACTCTTTACTTCATGCAAAGGCATTAAGACAGTAACTTTCTTATCAACAAGATTAACATGGACTGGGACGGTTTTCAAGAATAGTTATGATGGACATAGGTGAAGAAATCAAGGAAATTGTTTAGCATTTATTACAGAAGTTCAATATAACAGTGTTGTCAAAATCATTGAAATAATAAGAGCATTGAACACGCATAATTTTGCGATGGATTGAATGACACCATTCACAGAAAAATTGTTGGAGAATCGAACACCAGTGTTTCAGCACATAAAGTGTGGGCCATTAGGAGTAAGTATCAAATAGTGAATCGCACCGCGAATCAGATTTCAAATCTTGAATCGTAGGATTCATGATCAATTATTAAAAATAGCAACAATATATATTTTTTACATAATGAACACATTACAAACGCGTGGAGAGTTAAACAAACAAAAAAAGTCAAACAACTCATTATTCAGCTAGTTATTAGAAATCTTAATTTCAAATTAAATCAAGTATCAACTTTCATATGGTAACAAAAACAACAATATTTCACGAAAGAACACAGCTCAGATCAATTTTTTAAAATTAATCCAATCACCATCATCCTCTAAATTTCAAAAGCATATCAAAATTTGGAAATAGCTGCTAAATCGCTATCTAAAATAGGCCACTTAATCGCGCTGAATTAATATGCCTGTGCGATGAATCGCGTGGAAACTGGCATCTTATGAAACAACAATATTACATGAAAGAACACAGCTCAGATCATTTTTTATAAATTAATCCAATCACCATCATCCTCTAAATTTCAGAAGCGTATCAAAATCTGGAAATAGCAGCTAAATCGCTTTCTGAAATTAATAGGCCACTGAATCGTGCGGAAACTGGCATCCTATGAAACATTCATAAGCTATGGTTTGGGATTTGGGGATTGGATTGGGAATGTTTGGGAATAGGCGAATAGCTATGTCCTGCAGAAGAATAATAGGAATAGAAAAGGGGCCAAAAATTTTAGGGAAAGACACAGATGAGATTCAAAGCAAATAAGTTGTTGCCCGATTCGTATCGGAATGTTGGTTACTCATTTCGGATCACATGAATTGTGCTGCCAGATTCGTATAAGAATGTTAGCGAGCTCATACCAAATCGCATGAATTGTATCAAGAATCGTAAGATTCTAACTACACTAAGTGTAACGGCCCAGGATAATTTTTGAATGATAATACTGGGTAAACTTGGTGGGAGAATTCGACCAGAATTCACATTCTTTTAACTATGAGTGCAACGGGAACATGATATTTGCAATCTAACCTAGAAAAGTATATAGGATAAGGCCTTGCAATCATCGTACCAGTATCTATAAAGATAGAGAAAATTTCCATTTCGGGTACAAGATTTCATAACTTTTATTCCTAATACAACTTACCTCTTTTCTTTTTGTTCCAATCATCAAGTAAACTCACTTTTCAAACTTTATAGTTTCAGCATAATAAGAATTTCTAGAAAAGGAACCAGAACACGCAATAATTTCCATAGTCATTTTACTTCAGAACAACATAGTTGATGATCTCGCTTTATGTTAACATACTTACTTTAACACAAGCAGCTGCCTCCGCTGAAGCTTCACGACTGACAGCTGGAAAAGGCTCCAGATCATATTCTAAATCACTATCGTCATCCTACAATCAGATAAAATAAAAGTTAGCCATAAAAAATCCAAACACCTCTTTAACTTAGTATGATAAAGTGACTGATATCTACAGACATTCTACTAATGTCAAGAGAAAGGTTAAGGTATATCAATAATCATTTTACGAGAGGTTCTGTGCTACCCAGAGGGCAGCACCCGGAATCCCCCAATGCACCCATACACATCCTAGGGTTGGAGTGGGTTCTGCCGAGCTACCTTTAACGGTAGATCCGGACCACTTTACCAGCGAAAGAGCAATAAAATTGAGAATTAAAGTGCTAATGACCAATCTATAATTGTATCAGACATACTCAATGAACACGCAATTAACGTGAAAACTACTGAATTACAATAATAGCCCCCATACAGCAGTAAAGTAACATGTGAGGATCACAATTAACATGCTTGAAATAACTTAGCAGGAAAAGAAGGAAAAGGTATATATGTTCTGACCATAGGGTTTTCATCATTTTCTGATTGATCAATTAGGGATTTGCCATATGCCAGATGTCGAAACAACATTTGATATTCCTTTGCACTCGAAATTCCGGTGGCTGTGTTCTTCACCAATTCATTCCAATCCATTTTCTCTTCGGCGAATTGCTCCACCTCTTGCAGTAACGACAACACCGAATCCACCGAGTACCTTAGAAATTTCGGGAAAATAAACAGAAAACCGACATGGATGAATTTTCTTTTGTTACTAATATTTGGTGGTTAAATATTTACCTTTCTAGGAGACTGGAGGTGTCTTCTTCGCTGATGGAGCCCTTCTTACGCTTTTTTGATTTATCAGCCATTGTTGGGTAACTGTTGGTGTTGGAAGATTAACTTGTCAGAGATTTTAGAGAGGGGGGGGCGAAAGAGAAAAAGGGGAGCGAGGCAAAATAGACGAAGCAAGACAGGAAAATATTATTTGTAATTTGGCTGTGGTTTTATAATTTGTGTAATTCAAATGATTTCTGACGATGATGAATCATGAATGTAACATTGTAACGTATTTATTTAGTTGAATTAACTTGGTCATATTATTTAACTTTTTTCTTTTTTTTTTGTATGCAACAATATTCAAATCAATTTTCATAGATTAAATTTGTACATGTTCATTATACTCGGGCACACTTGATTAGAAAAATATATTTCAAATAGGCAAAATTGTACTTAATTCAAAATTGTTTTATCAACAATAATGATAGTTATTGCACCAGTAATAAGATTTCTTGCAACATTTGCATAACATAATTTTTCAGCAATTTTATGAAAATTGACTACGATAAGAATGTTATCAATGAATTGACGAAAAAAACGGTTTGAAATTTTGCTTTTTGTAACATTCCTTATTTCGTGTGCAATCCTCCAAAACGATAACTAAAAAAAAAGGAGGGAGTATTAACTACTTTTAGTGATAAATTTGAAGAATGTAATTTTTTGACAGACAAAAAATGTCCGAGCAGCAATTATAATGAACAAATATTTTTGGAAATCCAACTATATTCTTTACTATTTAATACATTAATTAACTATTTCTTGATATATAAGATTCATCTTTTTATGTACTTACTATAATAATAATAATAGCAGTAGTAGTATTAAATTGTTGTTTTTTTAGATGGTAAATACATCATTACATTAATTATTATATCAGAAAATTTATTCGAATTTATTTCATTGGTAAACTAGTATTAAATTAGAAAAATTCTTATACTAGTGGAAGTTTCACCCATATCTTGATCATGAAGGCTCATCTTTAGTCAACATGCTACTATCTCATCGGCATTGGTGGTTTTAAATTCTACTATCATTTCCTCGTCAAACTTATTTGTTTGACAAAGACTTAGGCCATCTCCAGTGACTCCAGACTCTCATTCCCCTCAGACTCACATTCCCCTCAGACTCCCTTCCCCTTTCAGACTTCTCTTTTTATAGTCATCTTCAGTGATTCAGTCTTTACATTCTATTTAATTCTAATTCTCATACTTCCCCACTCTGTAACATCCCAATCCCACATTGATTGTGGATGAATTATTTGAATGGTTAATAAAGACTTGACCTACTTCTACTTATCAACATGGGTTTAAGCATTTTGGGCTAGTGGACTAGAGCTCAACAATGTTGACAAGGCCAGAAGCGGGTCAAGATCTTTACAAATGGTATCAGAGCCGACTTCATGGTGTTATCCATGAGGGCGGTCTTGGGCTATTGATCTGGACTCGACGAGGACGTCGAGTATTTGAGTTGGGGAGATTGTAACACCCCAATCCCACATTGATTGTGGATGAATTATTTGAATGGTTAATAAAGACTTGACCTACTTCTACTTGTCAACATGGGTTTAAACATTTTGGGCTAGTGGATTAGAGCTCAACAATGTTAACAAGGCCAGAAATGGGTCAAGGTCTTTACACACTCCCAATTAATAATAATAATAATAATAATTAATAATTTAGTCAATAGTAAATTAAACATTCGCATTAATAATAAGTAATTTAACATTGGCATTAATAATAACTAATTTTAGCATTGACATTAATAATAAAAAAATTAATAATAACATTACAACAATTAATAATCCATATATGGATATTCATCGCCGTTGTCACCATTATTGCCGCTATTGTTGCCACCGTCGTTGTCGTTGCTATTGTCGCCACCATTGCCTTGATTGAACGAGCCTCCAGATGAACCTCCAAATTCGATCAGTAGAGGTCAATCGCCAACTTCAAGACGACTTAGTCGAACATGCGTGGTTAACACACGGTCCAAATTGATAGGGTTATGTAGTTTCTAATTTAGTTTATCGTATTAAATTATGTAACATATAATTATTTTTAATCCACTAGCCGTATTTAATTTCCATAAATCATTTTTTTTTACAATGTGATTAAATTTCAAACAATAAAATAAATTAACGTTAAGTTTATAACATAAAAGTTACAATATTACAAGTAATAAAATTAAATTAATATTAAGTTTATTACCATTTATTCCACAAAATTCTAATTCTCATATTTTTCCACTCTCACTTCGTAAAATTAATAATAATAACAATTAATAAACATTGTACGCAAAATTACAATATTACAAATTATACAAATAATAAAATTAAATTAATGTTAAGATTTAAGAAAAATACATTTTTTATAACATAATCAACATTAAATAACGAAAACAAAAAAAAAAAAAAAAAAGGAAAAAATGGGGCTGAGCGCGTTGCCCAGCCCCAAAGTGCAGTGTATGGGGCGGTGGGTGAACCACCGCCCACCCACCCCTCTCCTCCCCTCCCCTCCTCACTAAACCCCTTTTTTCCTCCCCCTCCCCCTTAGCAATTGAGATGCCCTTATGGATGGATAACCTTTATTGCAAGGGTATTAAGGTGAGCACCTAGAGTGTGTGTTGATCTTAAAATGATTCATATAATTAAGAGTCCACCTTGTTTTCGTTTTTATATATTAATCTATATTTACCAATTTTGTACATTACTTAATTCATTTCAAAGATTCCGGACACATTAACTGGAAGCCCATACCAAAAAGAATTTAATCATGAACTTCTCATATATTATAAAAAATAGTCTATTCTACTGGACCGATCATATATTGGTATATTTATACTAAGACAAGATGTATATATTCATAGAAGGATTAATTGATGCACACCAAATATTTAAAGATAAAAGGAAGAAGAAAATAAAAACAGTTCAATCGCCTTTGTTTATTTCATTGGTTGTAATGTTCTATCTTAAGAAAATCTTTCTCTACTAGGTTTGGAGCATGCCTGTCAGTGGATGGAGGGAGACCCACTGGATATGAACCCAAAGAAAAAGATCAGTCCATGTCTGGACCCGGAACCGAAGCCGCTGCTAAATTTGTAAACGGCTCCGAGTTGGGTCACAAACCCAATTTGGAAGGACGACAACCCCACAAGCCACAAATAATGTCAAACCAAACCAAACCAAACTCTCAACTTTAATCGTTCAAGATATTCGGACACATTATTAATCAAACGCCACCACCGGTAACTAAAAACACTTAAACTTCAAGAAAGCAACACAAAATATAAAGATAAAGACAAAAAGGCGAGTAAACAAATCTACTACAAAAAAATCCATTTTCAGATTACATTAAAAAGGTAGTATTCAACAACGTAACAGGACAATAGTCATTCTTCATAATCAAATGAAAAATAGGGTCCTCATATCAAAAAATTGAACAAAATAAAAATAGCATTTCTTAATACTGTTCGAAAACTTCTGCTCTTAATTCTTTCTTACACTTTTAACCTTCTAAAAACACTCATCCCCTATCATATTTGTTATTTTTTCCACTAAAGTCGAATAAATACTCAAGCATCTAACGCAACTTAATACAAAACAATTCCAAAGGCAGCTAGGAAACAGATGAATTTTGTACTGCTACATGCCTAGTGATTCAACTGCAAATGAAGATATGTTATAAACGAATAGATCTAGTTCAGGATATACTTTAAAGAAACCAGAGAGCTAAAAGCATACGACGTCATCAAGATATCTCCAGCTGTTTTAGTGTAGAACCTCGGCTGAGAAATATACACATAATTATATAATCCAATCACTTTACAGTTGGAGAAGTTTGATACTGATCCACAACCCCATTATTGAATTTCCCACTCGGATGCCTCACTTTAAAACTGCCATGTTTCAAAATCTTTGGAAGAAAGAGAGTATTGAACATTTTCTCTATAGACTGTGCTGTGTATTTTGCATATTTGCTTGCACTTTGATCTTGCTCAACCAAAGGCCCATAATTTTGCATGTAGCTGCGATAAACAGGCACAATAGTCTGAATTACAAGCGAACATGTCTTCTCTCGTACTTCTTTGTCTGCAATGACCCAGTTGGACTGCTTCTTATACATTTCATCAAAAGCTTCATTAAAAGATTTTAATCTCTGTTTCACCAAATTACGAGCAGTTGCACGCCCACCGGAAAACAAAATAAGACCTTCCTTACTTAAAAGAGCAGGAAGTTTGCCCCAGCTCTCTCTCAAGTATGTAGTAGAGTAATACTCTTTATACTCTTCATGCTCTCTTAACCAAGAATCTCCTAAAAGCCCACCAAGCTTTGTACCCTTCAGATACTTGAATAAATGCCAGTGATTGTTCATCAAGAACAGGTAGGATTGAACGGGATCTTCATAACCCTTGGACCATGTTTCCAAGTTTTGCTCAATAGCTTTAACTAAATTCAGAAGCTCGTTCGTAAGTATTCTCTCTTGATATTTTTCATGCTTCCAACTTCTTTCAATGACAAGAACTTGTGTCAGAATCGGTTTATAGTCATCCCCAAGAAGCTTATTACAGTAATCAGTAATAAAGGTGACCACTCTAGGAATACTACAATCCGGAGGCGGTGGCGTATGTCTTTGTAGTTCTGCTTGAACCAAAAGCTCCCAGAAAATCTCACAAGCCCCTTCGATAACACTCTTGATTAAATTCCTAGTCAGATTTTGAATCTCAGCACACGGAGCTCCACCAAAGAGTCGATTGAAATCCAACCTTAGCTTACTCAAAGATGCAAAAATATCGAGCAATTTCAAAAGTTTGATTGGATCTTTCTTACTTTCCGTAACTGTTTTACCAAACTGCAAAAAAGCGAGCATTCCCGCTTGAGCAGCTATTTTAGCAAAACAACTCTTCCATACATCTAATCCCATTCTCTCAAACACATCATTGCATAGTTTATACTCGGCTTCAAATAGATGCTTCACAGCAAACTCCAAATGCCTACCCCATTGAGCTATATAACCGTCTATACTTGCTACATCATTGAACTCGGAGACCGATATTTCAAGATAATCCAGATTTAGCGCTTGCAAACTAGCTCTTACATTTGAACTCCGCACCTCAACATAGATGGATATACAATTATCAAGCCTATCATTTGCAATCAATCTACCTAGAATTGCTTGTAATTTTTGAATAATAGATACCGGCAAAGGTGATGGGGCAATGCAGGCTTGCTCATCGGTCGAATTTGGAGAGGACATAGGCAATGGAACACTGTTATCTGTCAATAGCCTCCGAAACTCGTTCTCCAATCTATTTAACGAGACCTCTAAAAGTGCCCCATCTAGATGACCCTTCTCTTCACCTGCCTCGAGTTCACGTAGACTCTTTAGTGCCTTCTTTAAACCTGAAATAAATCGTTCATCTGCAACCTTATGATCCTCCAAATATTCTACGATATCAGCCAACCATTGAGTGGCCATCCCACAATTCTCGCCTAAGAATCTTAATGCCTCTTCTAGCCGTTTAAGCACACCAAGATACCCAGCTAGATCAGACTGAGGATCGGATAATGATTTCTCGAGTCCATGAATGGCATCAAAAACCTTAAGAACTGCAGCTGCAGGGACCACAGCTCGATTAATATGACCACCAACAGCACTAAGAGCATCATTTTGAGCGCGTATGGGCCGGATTGCCACTTCCAAAGAGGGTAATCTTTGGCTAATCTCATCTAATCTAGGGCCAGCTTTTTCTAAAGACAAACTCATAGCCTTGGATTTCTCCACACTGGCTTTTAACAATTTCCTAGCAGATATCAAATTTTCAATGCCCTTATCCATTTGGGCAAATCAAATCACAATCCAATTTTCTTTAGAAATCACAATTTGTTTACCGTGAATTACTGAAATTCTACACCGACGGGAAGATTAATTCCTCTTACACCATTTAACCAAAAATAAATAAATCAATCTGGGTTCTTGTAAATTTGAACAACCATTCTTTCCATTTACCAAACTTCAACAAATCTAAACCAAAAAGTACAAAAGCAAGAAGTAAATCCCCGCTAGTTCAACTAACAAAAAAAAAATTAAAAAACAAACATTTCCCCTATTTATTATTCGTTCAGAATAAACAAAATGAAAAATGAGATTTCAAAAAAGAGGAACTCACGGAGAAATCGATTTAAATCAATCGGCTTCGAATCAGAAATCAGTGTACACCGCACTAATAGAGACTTCAATTTATTAGATTGTACAGAAATGTGTGTGTTTACACTTTACAGAGAAGGAACCCTAAATCGGGAAGTGCAAAAGGAAGGCTTTTAGCGGAGACTGTTTGCTTAAGGCCAACGAATCATGTCAAAGTGCTTCACAGTGAAATGAAATTGCTTTTTCTATTTTATTTTGTTTTCTTCTTTTCCTTCTTTTATTTTGTTTTTGTATACCGACTTTATTAGTAATTTACTATCCCTTTTCTTTTTTGAATTGAAATAAACTATGATTCCTCGTCCGACCGATTCGCAGTGATTAAAAAGAGGGAATCTTCATAGGTAAGGTCATAATAAATCAAGAAGTTAAGGAAAGGAGAAATAATTTGATACTTTATGATTTTAAGTTAATAAATAATTATGTCGGTGATATGTTTTAATTGGAACTTTAAAGTATAGGGCAAATTATTAAGAGAACAAATCATGAAATCGACAAACCATGGTAAGAAAGAAAATGGAAGTTTGAAATTATTAATGACATACAATACTTAATTCCACAACTTAATCTTTCTTAATACCAGAACAATGAGAATTAATTTACTTACAGTCATGGCGCTAAATAACTTTATTTTTTACATGGTTGGACTTGTGTTTTTAGTTTTGATTTGGATGTCTATATTTAGTAATCATTGGATTGATCTCTTGATGGATCTTGGATTACTTTTCTTGATGGGTTGTTGGAATTGAGCTTTAGGTTGAGCTTGTCGAATAGTCATCTTGCGGTATTATAGAGTTGTAGATTGACATTATAGTTTTTTGTGTCATTGTTTGGTTGATTTTGGGATTCGCATTTGTCTAGTTAGTTTTGTTGGTATACTTGGTGCAATGTGATTCACATTTATTTGGTTTTGTTTTATGGGTGCACTTGATACAATGAGATTCACATATATTTGATTCGTCATTGGTGGCCAACAATTGCTACATGTATCGTCAATTCGCTATCTTTATTCGTATTATTTTTGTGTATTTTGTGTGTGTGTGTGTGTGTGTGCGAGTTTAGAGCATAATAAGCTATAGTTTGAGAGAAATTGTTAGAGTTAATCAAATTAAATTTATATTTCTATCTTCTTTTATAAATATTTCTAGGATCATAATGTGATGAAACAGTTTAAATATTAATGATATGAAACAGTTTAAATTCAATTTTGTCTTTATTTTAACAGATTTAACTTCAATTATTATTAATTATATATTTGACAAGGTGGAAGGGAAAAGTTCATGATTATTACCCGTGATGCATGTCTCAGTTAATACCACTTGTCTTAGTTTGTTAGAGTGGTCCTTGACCTTGAGTGTTGGTTCAAATATAGTGACAACTTTACAAACATGTGCAGCCAGCCAGCATCAGTTTCATGGTCAAAATAAAATTTAATCATACTACACAAAAAGTAGTGAGTTTCGCTGCATAAATTGCAATCATGAGATTATGATTTCATTAATAACAAACAATTTTAAATAATAAATCATTATTGAACACTACACATTTGACTTTCTGGCCCATTTGTCGTGAATAATGACAGAATGAATTGGGAATTTGGGATATTGCAATTACTCTACTTTGTTAAAAAATCCCAAACGAGGATCATAATTAGATCGATATAAAATCTAAAGTTACAAGATGATCAGGGCCTGTATGTACTAGGCCCAGTTTATGTAGTATGAAAATTGGGTTAGGCCCACATGCTCAAGAAAGAATTCTGAGCCCTAGAGCACGGGGAGCTTGAGTTTTGTTTCTTTTTTTGTAATTTATTTAATAATTAAAACAGTAATATCCTCACGTTTCATTTTCATAAATTCAATAGGAAAGAAATTTATGTCTTTTCGCTATAGCTCTTAATTTAATGTGTTTTTGGAAATTCAAATTGTGTAATGCACTAGAAATATTTATGACCCACGGCAGAATTTCTTTTCCATCACTGTACCAAAATGAACATGCTGTCTAAGAGGCCCTACGACCAAGTTATTTACCCTATCCGGAAAAAAAAAAAAAAAAAAACAATTGAAGAAATAGGAGGTTCGATTTGATTTTTGATTAATTCAATTCATCCTTTGACTCGATAAGCAAAGCTAGGGTAACGAATGGTCTTAGTTGGACGTGTCAAATTAACTCTAATACACATTTGGAAGACAAATTGTGATTCTTTTCATAATGAAACGCCATTGCTAGGCCCACATGTAGGTTTGGGCCATGATGTTTCAACTTTGAAATATGTTTGTCTTTTGAAACCTATAAATAATATAATGTTTGAAAGACTTTAGCCAGTCTATCCTAAAGGAAGATTGCCCTGTTGATGATGATGTGACCATTAAAGTATCGTGTGATTTTTGGCTTTGGTTTACATTTTAGGCCTATAAATTGAAAGACTATGTAAAGTGTTTTAATGTAAAGGAATGAAGATAGAAAGAAAAATGATATTATCTCTTTAATCTCAATACATTATGTATTTTGGTTGTTGCTCATTTTAGCTTAATTTCACAATAACTAAGGGTACGTGTGGATGGGTTTCGGTCCAGTTTCGTGAGGCTGGGTCAAAATTCTTTCAAATGAATTTTCGTCAGACCCATGAAACTCATCACAAACCTATTCAGAAACTCACACACAAACTCTTGAAACCTATAGAACTTTGATTTGACACATATCATCTATTTTTTCATTCTCAAGCTCTATAAAAAAAACATTAATTTGACTCTTACTACCTATTTTTTTTCCAAAATCCCAACATTCAAACTCAATCTAACTGAGGTTTCAACTTTTCAAAACCACAAAATCCAACATCCAAAACCTAACCAAATGGGGTAATCGAGACCCGCGAAACTGAGCCAAAACCCTTCCAAATAGGCCCTAAGGTTTTAAAATTTGAAGGCTTCGTTTGGATTCGTATTGGGTTGTTTAGCTATTTTAGGAAATCATCTCATATATTCAAACATATAACATTTATCATTTATTTGACACATTCCATATATTTTTCCGCCTCAAACCCCAACATCCAAACTCATCTCAATGATGTTCCGGTGATTCTTTGAAACAACTCAAACAATCTTTTTGAAATCACAGTCAAGCGAAGTCGAGCCAACACCTATTCATTTGGGTCCTAATATAGATATTAATCTAGTGTAACTTGATCACTTCATATTTTAATGTAATATATCATTATTTGGAGCAGATGATGTGGTTTTACGTGTCATTTAAAATAAGATAGATAGATTATTATGTTTAAAGGATCTAATATGTATATTGAAAAGTTTACACTAATAAATGCCAATCATATTTCGGCTTACAAATCAGCAATTAATCTGTTACATGTGGACATGTTTCACCAAAATCTCAAGACTCAAGTTGCGCTTATGATCTCAATTGTTTTTTCTTTTTATTATAATTATTTAAAACTTGGAAAACCAAACACGAAGACTGTCCCGATTTGTTTAGTTGTGAAGTAGGTCATAAATTTGATTCAAAAGTCATAGTCGTGACTCAACTGCACCAGATTCTGACATCTTGGTGGAGCATTATTTCCTCGCATTGACCAAAATTGAAAATTTAAGAACGTTACTATATAGTATACTAGTATTAAATTATAAAATAAAGTATTTTATTTTTCCACTAAAGATATGTGGATGTGGTCCCATCCCATACATATGCCGGTCAAAGAAAGTAACATTAAATAATTTTGTGATGGACAGCTGTTTCCACGTTCCAACCTTTTATTTTAGCACAATCTTTTTGACTTTCTCAAAACACTCCTTTTCAATATTTATTCCATTTCTCGAAATAAAAATCCGATTAAACAAATACTGCAAATCTCAAAGATAAGAGAATCCGAAGCAAGAAAATCACAAAAAGTCATAATAATCCAATAAACTAGTATATATTACGAATTCAATTGAACTAAATAAATCAAAATCAAACATTTAATCCTTTTTTTTCTAAATCCGTCCCTACACCTACCGAATTTACAATAAAGCCCCCAATTCTAACTACATCTACTAACTCTTTTTTCCTTCCAAAGCATGCCCTCAAACTACATCGAAGTTACAAAAAATCACTATGTGGACGACTCAAACACCACTACAGGGGAAACGGCACCAACGCCTGATGCAGCAATCTCCTGCATCGCACCTTGAGCATGTCGGTGCTCTCCCTCGTAAGTCACGATCATCATCGTCGGATCATCGGTTGCCCTCTCCACGTGCTTCCTTGCCGGACATCCCCTCATTGTACTACATTTATAGTAACCCCTGAAATTGAATTATAAAAATTAATTATTAATTTGTTCCTAAACCTGAAAAAAATTGTCGGTTAAAAGGTGTAGTGCAGGGTAGTTACCGTGGGTATGGTGAGCCCTTGATTGGCTTCTGACCGTATTTTCTCCAGGAATATTCGTCCTGTGGAATATCTGCAACTTTTGAGCTAATTGCAGGCACTCTGATTGTATTCTTCACCCTTGATTTCCTGAAAAAATTAAATTTATTTCATTAGAATTAATTTAAAAGAAGATATTTAATTTTTAATAATCCCTCAATTAATTTTAAAAATGATAAATATTCTTTTTAAAATAAAACGATCAAATCAAATGCATAAAATGCAGGCAAAGCGACTTCTAAATATAAATGCATTAAAGTTTTGTCATGTAGTTGACGTCTTCATTACCCATGTGAGAAAGAAAGTCAAATACCAGTGACTATTATTTCTTTAATACTGTATATTATATATTCATTGCATAATAGTAATAATTAATTTACACTTAATGAACATGTACTAGCCATGAGCACCAAGTAATATACGATAATTTCGGAATTAATAATATTAAATTAAATTAATAAAAACAAACATACCTCTTTTTGCAATGGCAGCGAGTTGAGCCGGAGATCTTGCCGGAAAAGTTATCAGAATGGTCATGCTCACGACACCTTTTTCCGGCCAACGGCGGCTTACCGGCAGAAATCGCAGCTGAAGGCGCTGCAAACATCGAAGACGATCCACCTTTCCCGTTAGATACGCTTCCTTCGCCGGTAATCGACGACAGAAAAGTCGAAGAAGAATTCCCCGACGTTGATACCGCCGCCGATATACCAAACCCCTCCTTCCCCAACGAAGCGTTTTTCTTAGTAAAATCAAGCGTCAAAGTCTGAGCCGCCGCCGGAGAAGATGCCGAAGCGGGAGAAACAGAGAAAAGGTTGAGAGCCTGAGGCTGATAAAAGGTAGAAGCCGTATTTCGAGGATGGGCTGATACGGAGGGCGGATTTGGAATATACGAAGAAGACTGAGACTGAAGTTGAGGTTGGATTTGAGCTGGACCGCGACGGAACCGGGCGTGACCGGTCCGATTCAGGATTGAGATAACCTTTTTAAACTTAGAAACTGTGAAATCTGTGATTTCTCTGCAATCAAGCTGCTGATTAGAGCTCTGGTGCTGTTGCTGTTGCTGTTGCTGTTGCTGTTGGTAAGAAACTGTTCGGATCAAATGCTCCATGGATTTCATCCCGGCCGAAGCCGCTTCTTGAATCGCCATTTGCTCGTTCAGATTCGTGTAACTCAGCATTTCCACGGCCATTTTTGAAGAAATTGTGAAATCTGAAACCCTAATTAGTTTAGTTCCCTCTTTTATGATTTTTCTCAAGAGGTGTGAACTGAGAGAGGATTGGAAATGGAGGGGGCATATATGGGAGAAGATGGTGACCGGTTACTGCATTGACAGGTAAGGGTCAAAGTTGGGATTGAGATGGACGGCTGGGATTTGGAGTTTGAAAATTTCAATGTGCTGGGAATGAAGACAAATTAGTGGCTTTTTTCTGTTTGTTAGTGGGTGGGACCCAACTTCGTTGAAAATGCAGAGATTGATATTGCCAGTTCAGTTTTATCTTTTCCAGAATAATTGTACAACTATGGATGACTGTAGTACAACTCTTTAAGCTTGTGGTTTGTGTGGCTGGTGGGTTTTTACGAGGTGAAAGCATGGGGGCTTTTGTGAGAATATTGGTTTTTGTGGGGTGGATTTGGGATTGGGGTAAAGTGTGTAATGATTGAGTTTCGCGTGAAAGGAGAGAAGAGTTGGTGTGGTAAGACGAAATAGGGATTGGGTTGCCAAGCTGTGAAAAGTGAAAACCTATTGCTTGAAATATTATTCGGATTATGGTAATCTCAATTCGAGATTTTTTGTTGTTCCGGTTTAGTTAATGCTTTTTGCCTGGATCCGGACTGTAATTCTAAAATGTGCTGGACGAGGCCTTTTTCTCGTGGCAAAGTTGAGTAAATGATTTTAGTAATATTTAACGATACATTGTTCGTATGTGCTTTTAATTTTAAATTATATTTGAGCTTGATTTCCAACAAAATTTTATCAATTGAGATGGGTAGTGCATCGAAAGCATGAAATTTGTAATCTTTTTTGATAATTTGTAGTTTATCGAATCAAGTTCAAATCGAGCCTAAAAATTTGCTAAAGGAAAAATGTGGTTCAAACTAACTTGTTTGTGATGTACGGTAATGAAGCACAAACTAGCTTGTATCTTGAATCCATTGTAAAGTAGACAAGTAATTTCGCTTGATTCTCAGTCTTAAAAAGATTGTGGCATCAATAGTCCTAAGGTTCTAAGTCTAATTATTTTCCAATTTAACTAATTTTAGTAATTAGGTATTATCTATATATTTTTAATTGGGTATTTTCTATACATTCCTGATAATGAAATAGATTTTTTGATATAAAAATACATTTGTTGTTTTCCTCAAAATAAAATTTAAATTATGTTATGGATAAAGTAGGAAGTAGGAGCGGATTTTGAATTGAAAATAAGGGAAAAATTATTTTTTTGGTACCATAGGGTAAGATAACTTGCACTTTTGTTTTTTTGGTTTTTTTGGTATCATAAGAAAAATTATGTTGCATTTCATATGGAGTAAATTGCCATTAACTTTGTAGAAAAATTGGGTTTGGTACCAAAGTTGCAATGAAAACATATCCTATGGTACCAAAATTACATTTTCGTATCCAATGGTACAAAAATTGCAAGTAGGTCTATCCTATGATACAAAAAAAAAAAAAAATCCCGAAAATAAGTGTAGATGTAATAATATATCTAATTTTGGAAATATGAAATTTGCTCCATCTTCACCAAAATGTTCTCGGGCCCTATATTGTTAATTAATCCATCGAGTTTTATTTAATAATTTCCTAATATTCTTCCAATCGGAAATCAAAGAAATAAAACATTCAAAATGATTATACAATCTCATAAAAATGCTAGAGATAATTGCTTAATTTATTTCACATTGTACTCAAGTTATTTTATGAGTATTTATCAGGATTAAGAGAAACACTCTAAAAAAAGCCGTAAGATTATTTTATTATTTATATTTATTTCATACATAATAACACATATTATTTGATGTGTGTTATTCATATATATTTCTTTCAAAATCCCTTTAATAGCCTTTTTTTTTTCCTTATTGCAATTGGGGTTACTAAGATCACTCCAAGAGATGTTCGTGTAGTTTGATAAATTGTAATACCCTTATCCAAATACTTGAAATCATAGGATGGTCGGACATTCATAGTAGAAATAGTAAATGCGTGCGACATATTATAATCATTTTTAATGGTTAAATCGATCTAGTATTATCAAATAATATTTACGTGCTTCACACATATTTGAGCATTGCCATATATAATTGTTCGTTTTATTGATGCATTTATGTACAGTAAGATCTTTTTGAACGCAACATTCCAGTAGAAAATAAATTTATTTGAATACATAAAGTAAAACCACTTGGTGACAATCAAATTGAATGTTTATATGGGTTGTAGTAAAAAATATTAGCCTAACATTTTTCTTTTTCTTTTTCTTTTTCTTTTTAGAATTGTGTAAGTAATTCTAATCAGACATATAAAATATTTCTTATCTAAATACAGAATGGATTTTCTTTGTAATTTACCTTTTTACATAATATGGATATAAAATATAGATCATAAATCTTAAACTAATTTTATTTATTTATATTTTACACATATGTGTTCATTAACTTAATCAATATTTCTTTAATTTAATTACAAAGTACTCTCTCCGTTCCTTTTCTTTCACTCCTTTTACTTTTGGCGAACAATTTTATGTAAAAGTTGAAATCGTTAATTTTTTGTGTATATTTCCTTTTATGTACTTAAAAGTAGTGGTTGAGAGGTAGTTGTTTCCAATCATTAATTTTTGTCATATAATATTTTTGAGAGGAGAAAATTCATTAATAGAAATGAAGTCTAATTTTGGGACATCCCAAAAAAAAAATAAGAGTAAAAATTGAAGGACATATAAAGTACTAGAAATAGAAAAGTAAGGTAGTTAAAAAGGTTTCTCAGCATTAGCTTTGTATAATTGTTTCTAATTCAACTAAATATTAATTAATTTTGTCGACTCTGCCTAAATCCTATTTATGTTAGCTTAGGATCTTAAATGACTATATCACACCATCGGTTATTCAAAGAATACATTCCTCAAGTAATTAATATAAAATAAATGGAGAAAAACATTAAATAACGATATTGAATTTTAACATAAAAGTAAATGGAGAAAAGTAATATTTATACTAAAAAAAGAGGCCAATGTGAAATTTTGACGAAAGTATTGGTGAAGAGAAACAAATAATATGTAATTGACAGAACTTTATGTTTGAAATCACTATAGAAAGCATCAACAAGAGAGGCATCTGAAGATTTTGACAATCCTTTTCTTAATAATGTAATGAAAAGAGGATGAATAGAAAAAAGGCTGACTTTAATTACACACATCACATGGGAAATGGTTGACCTACTTTGCTTTATACATTGAAAAGTTAAAACCCGCCATAGTCAATACAATTTTGTGAGCCGTCAGATTATTTGAGGCAAATCGACGATCCTGATGCACTTAAAACGTTGACCACGACTTTTTTGTGATACTCTAGAATATGAGGGCAGTACAACTACATATATGATATATGTTGCCACGGTAATGGCATTGTCAATTTGTCATGAATGAGCAAGTTTGCTTGATTTCTCAAGAGTTTATACTTAATCCCTTTCGAGTTGCGTCATATATATTATATATTGATTACTCGTCAATAAATACTTTGAAGAAAGAGTTCTATTAATAAAAAAAAAAAGTTTCAATAATCGTAAATATAAAATCGGCTTAGGTGTCTACAATGAAGATGCAAACTCTTAAATAATCAGGTCAAATTTGAAATATGATGTTGGATGAAGTTGTTTAATTATTTTTGGTGTATTATTTATTTTCAAAAGTTTGACATTTCAAAATAGAATCACTTTTAAATGATGATATGTTATGTAAAAAATAAATGTTATTCGCTCAAAACAATTAAGTTTTGAAACTAATAAGTTAAAAGTGTTATTTATCAAAATTTATTTTTTCGATTAACACCAAAATATTTTTTTCTTCGTCAATTTTTTCAACCGTTCAAGTATCAAAATCCACCTGAAAACTAGTGGGGAAGTTAATGGTAGGGGAAAATGTAAAAAGTGGTCAATACCACAAAACTAATTAAAGAGAAAAAAGGAAAGTAGTAATAAAATGAGAAACGTGGGGAGTTTGACTGGACCAACTGAGTTGACTGACCGGCCCGTGATTGGGCTTTTAACTTAGGAATGTTATTTATAAAAAAAGTAGAAAAATAAAAAAATTAGGATTTGACTCAAACTTGTTGTGTTGAAATTTTGAATCATGGTTCCAAGAATTTTGTGGAGTCATACATCCTATTCAGTATTACTTGCCAAGTTTACCGACTTTGTTGCGTCTATATTTGAAAATACTTAAATTGAAGGAATAACTTGCAAAATTTTAGATTTGGACTTGTTTGTGTTTCAACACATTTGGAAAATGAGTCAAAATTGAAGTCCATTAAATATAAACTTAACTTACAAATAACTTCCAACAAATGTAATGCCTCAAAGTCATTGATCCTATAAAACGTGTATGATTATAATTAGGATATATATAGTAGTAAAAAATCTAGAAGCCTTGCCTTGTTAAGCTTATATTGGGCCTTACAGTTGAAATTTGAACAAATTTAACTTAACAATTAATATTATTTAACTAGTAGAAATAACTCCGATCCAACATTAAAGTAAATCACACGCATTACTTTTTCAAAAGTATGTTTATGAAATCGGATATTTCATATACATAAGAGAGCATGAAACTGGTTTTTATAAAACATAGTTTATCGTGGTCCAATTCGAATTATTATGATGGAACATATAGTTTTTTAAATTAAACTAGCAAGATTTATTGATTAAAAAAAAATCGTAGTAAGAATTGAATTGCTTTCACCAGTAAGATTTAATTATAAAATTTCGCCATTAACATTTTTTTTTTTAACTCTAGATTAAAATAGCATCGTGGACTTTAATAAGCAAAAAAAAAAAAAGGGGTTGTGCTAAACTTTTGACCCTTTAGTGCTCCTTCATTTTTGTAAATGTTTGGAAACTACGTAAATTCATTGACTTGATTTATATTCTAGAAAAAAGCTGAATTTTCCAAATGTATCTAGCTAAGAATGGATACGTTTTTTTTCTTTATTTCCTAGTGCTATGAGAAATGTCAACTTACCTATTTAATGCATCAATTATATGTGATGTCAAAGGCAACTAATGCAAGTGGGTATGGTGATTGCATGCGTGTTTACCACTATAACCTTAAACTTATACAAATAGTTTATATATTTCATTTTTTTATTAATACATATAGTTTAGTTTTTTTTTCTTTTAATTTGTTAAATTGTCACCACACAAAAATCAAATCTTAAATAAAATACACCATTTTTGTGATTATGTCAAGAATATTAAGGTCCACAACAATATATTCAATTATACACACAATGTCAACGGTATATCTCGTATTATTAAAAAATTGCCGACTTGATTTTACTAAATCTCTTTGATACTACAATATATGTAATTAGATGCGCAAAGATTATAAAAATGAAATATATGAACAAACAATTCATTGAAAATAAAATGTGCGAATGTGTCAACTGTCAATGCACTTGCACTGTTTGTTTTTATTTTTATTTTTGTTTTTGTTTTTAGAACCCTGTCAATGCACTGTAGGGCATTCACATTTTGGTCACTAAGTCAAATTTTGAATTTAATACCCCCACAAAAGTAATGAAATAAGTATACAAAAGAAAAGTCAACTTCAATTGGACTTTATATTTATTTATTTGATTTAATAGCTGTCAATAAAAGTCAATCGATGATTTCATCAAAAAAGAAAAAGCCAATCGATGATGAGTTGTTTTGAGAAGTGGTTGATGCTGTTGTTATAATTAGTCTAATTCGATTAGTTCATAGGCATCTAGTGTGGTTCTGACCTATGGTTTTTTTTTTCCAAAAGACCTTTCATTAAACTTTAATGTGACAAAATAATTCACATATTTTACGAAATTTGCCACTATATTATGTTTGGTTTGAACAAAATCACCTATGTCAGAAGGAATTACCAAAGATGAAAATTTACCTGCAAATTCCAGTTTGCTCAAGGAAAAAGAGGATGATTGAGATTGAGGATTGAAATTTTCCCCAATTTCAAATAATATTAGGGCTTTAGTTTAGTTTTCTATTGTTACCGTTATTTTCTATTAATATGTCGCATTTTTCTTTTCTTTGTTTCCGGTTTTCTTTCCCGCTTTTAGTTCCTTTTGTTTAGGTTATAAATAGGACTTGGGCTGTGTATTTCCAGTAGACAATTATTCTCAACTCAAATCAATACATTTTGCTTTTTCTGCACTTTACTCTCTTTGTCATTCATTGTTATATAATTTACTTCTTCTCAATCAATCAATTCAATTGTTCAAATTCTCACAACTTATATCTTAATAGGTGTTTTAACTTAGAGAATCAACAGCGGATTCTTATGGAAAATTTTATTTATATTAAATCTCATATTTGTTCATTTATTTTGAATTATGGATATGTATAATAATACTATAAGATTCATCAAATTTCTAATCGGATAATTTTTTAAATAAATCGAACCAAATTTGAATTAATACCTTCTCCATTTTGACCTCTCTAGCAAAAATCATAAAATTTATTTTGGATGTCAGCAGAGAATACCAAGACACCCTACGAGAATTAAAGCCTAAATACATAACCAACAAGGCCCATTTGTCGATTTAGATACTTAATTCGCTTTCATGTATTTAGTGGGCTAAAGGTTATTGTTTTGCATTTTGCCCAATTAAAGAGTTGTTTGTCTTTCCCTTTGGGCCCTTTTAAAAATCTTACTTTTTAGCAGCCTGCAGCTGTGAGACCCTTTTTTTTCTTCTTTAAATACATAATTATAATGGATAAATTACGGATACCCTTAATGGAAGATCTAATTATAAAAACTAGCATATGCCCCGTGCTATGCACGGGATAATAATAAATTCAGTAAAAAGTTTAATCCATCTAAGAGGAAACCTTAATCCAACTCGTTGGATGGATTCATGTAAATATAGATCTTGTACATTAATTGTTAGTTCTAGATGTAAATATAATTAATTTTGTGAAGAAAAAAAAAACTGATTGTGATCATTTCAGAAAACAAAAAAATTTAAAATTTTCTAGAAAAGAGAACTTTTCTGTCCAAAACAAAAGAAAAAAGAACTACAATGAAAATCTTAGCAAATTTGTCTATTGGTGTTCACCACTTGTACTCTATTCTATGCAAGTAGATCTTCCTCGTATATTGGTTGAATCAAACTCGAACATAATTATTTGGATTCGGGTTTATGTTGGACTAGTTTACATTGGATTCTCAAAAAATTATCACTTCACTTAAATGCACATAAAGATACTCGTACATAAACATTAAGGATCCTTTAGGATCTGTTATGGCTTAATTTCAGAATCCATCCAAATTACGTTTGAACCAAACTCAAGTGAAGTCCAATTTAAAGTCAAATGAAATTTATTAAAATCTATTGCCTGATTTTTCCCATCTAAATTTCATAAAGGTCATTAAATTGACATCATCCACATATTTCATCTCCAAACTCCATAAAAGTAATGGATTTGACACCTACTATTTAAATTTCAAAGTAATGTTAATTTTGTACAACGTAGTATAAGATTTGTATGCACTTTAAGGAGTTGAGTTTTATTCAGGTAGAGCTTCTTAAAGCTCAAACTCGGTTCATAAACTCATCAGCTCTACTAGACATGTTCAAATTCAACCAACTGCTCAAATATAATGGCTGACCTATCGGGCATTGGAAAGGCGCGGCTCAGTCATAAACAAAAACATAACATTTTTCCTATTATAATAGAGTTTTATAACTCTATTATAGATTTATATTTTTAAAATAAATTCATCGTCAATCACTACATCATAAAAGCCCTCCTCAAGTTTATATCTTTGACAATGTAATTTCGACTCCTCCAAAATAAAATTATGGTTCCCGCCCTGACTCCTTTCGAAAAAGATTATGGTTCCCGTCATGTTCAATGAAACATTTATTTCACTAGTAATCCGAACAAGTTGGTGTTTCCATAGTTATGAACTAAAATTAACTCAATCTACTGTAGATTCGATTCAAATTTTTTACAAATTCATATAAACTTACCCGTTGGGATTAACTGTTCAATTTGGGTTCAACTGTTCAAGTTCAATTAACAAACTTAAATACAACATATTATTTACAAAACCACTAAGTTACCGAGCTAATCGGAATTTAATGAGAATTTATTGAAACTCGGTGAATTTAATAATTAAAATAGAAGAAACAAGTCATTTATTGTATTAAAGAACTCAGATTTTGATTCTTTTCTTGGTCATTATCCAACATTTCATTATTCAAGATAGAGATGCAGTAATCTTCTTGTCCACTAAACTTTTATCCGTTTCAAGTGACGACCTTTTGATTATAATTGATAAACAACCTCTTATATCGTTCTCAACTAGTCCAAAAATTGAACTTTTCCAAGTGATTAGCAATAGCATAAAGTCTAATGGCAAAACAGGGAATAACTATAAATCATATTCACTTGACATCTTTATCTGAGCTTCCTCCTTCATATAATCATTTTAGGAATGATTTCCGTTTATATTTTTTGATGAATCTAATATTCAACTTCAATTTTATAATCTAAGAAAATAGGTACATTATATGAAAATCTAAACGGTAATTATATGTCCCCGCGTATATTATTAAATAAAAGTAAACATTTTCACATAACACAAATTTGTAAAGTATTCCACATAGAAATAACACTGAGTAATAAATTGTCACGCATATAATAACATACAAAAGGACCTCATTGTACGTAGCCTTGCATGTAAACATGTGACGAGACATTCATCCCTCCACATTTTTTAAACCCAAGGGATACAATAATATTGTTAATTTAATAAATAAGGAAAAACTATTTATTAGTTTTTAAGAGGCGGTAAATTAAACATTAAATGACGGGGTAAAATGTATTTAATCATTTCACATTTTCCTAATTGGATGAATTTGACAAGGAATTGGATCCAAGACTAGCCACAAACTCTTCGATATTTTTATCTGAGCTTCCTCCTTCACACATGGATTCCCTGGCCAACTCTTTCCATTTTAGAGCATTTTTCTTGATCTCTTCCCCTTTCTCTCCCTCCATCACTTCTCTAATACAACGATCAATCGTCTCACGACGAACAATTCCTTTCTCATCCTTTTGAGCCTTAATCCCCATCTTCCAAACATCCATCACAAATTTTGAGTTCGTACTCTGGTCAGTCCATTGTGGCATTGCCACCATTGGGACACCCATACTCAGTGCCTCCAAAGTCGAGTTCCATCCACAATGCGTTATGAAGCAACATATGGCCTCGTGTGCCAAAACATCCAATTGGGGGCACCAGGATACAATTAGTCCTTTATCGGAGGTCTCTTGTAAAAAATTTGAAGGCATTTTGGATTCTTCCGATGATCTAACCACCCATAGGAAGTGCTTGTTGCTTAGCTTTAGACCCCATGCTAGTTCCTCCATTTGCTCGTTTCCTAGTTGGGCCAAGCTTCCAAAAGAGATGTACAAAACGGAATCGGGCTGTCGTTCATTGAGCCAGTCCATACAGGCTGCGGTGTTAGGTTTGTAAACACTGAGCCCATATTCTTTGTCGTCTGGTAGTCGCTTGTCCAAGTACATTGATGGTATTGTTGGCCCAATTGTCTTCACTGGTGAAGACTTTGCCATGTATTCAATCACCTGAAAAACATTCAGTGCAAGATCTTAATGGATTATAATGTGATCATGTGTATATTTTTAATCTAAAATTGGCCACTGGCTAGCTCGATTGGTAGAATATACTATTAGACTAGTAATTCAACACGACCCAATCATTTTATTAAATCCTACAAAACAACCCCTAATTAGGTTGGATATGGAGAGAATTCTATTTGTATTAGTACTAGTTATCTTTGTTCATCAATGATACCAACTAAAGACAATTCCGTTAATGTAAGAAGTTCTTATATGATATAATATGTTAGATGCGCCTAAAAAAAAAACTGGATACTATTTGAAGAAAAATGTGGCAATGTTTTCACTTTATAAATATTATCAAACTATAATAACCAGTTAAACTTAAATTCCAAATATAAGAAGCTAATTAATATAAATATTACTTCATTATTCATATTCTGTAAATGTGATTTAGTCAATATATAATAATAATTAAGTATTCACAAACAAACATACCTCTTCCTCCAACATGTAAAATGTATTGAAAAAAAGCCAATCAGCTTTCTCTATACCCCGAAACTGATCCACAACAATTTCAAAAATGGGCGGGTACGATCCATAAACCGATATGAAAGAAGGCATATCTTCACTCTTCAATGGCGGCAAACCAGGAATCAAAATCTCACTCTCCGGATCCGGAAGTGGAACCTTCAATTCTCCAGTAAACACTCGGTGGTAAATAAGATCCACGGCGCAGGACTGCGTAAAAAACGCCGCCCCGTACAACCCCAATTCCTTGGCCACATCCAAACCCCACGGCAAAAAGGGGTCGTAAATCACGCAATCGACGGGTCGACCCGAATCCGACATCACCTGCAGTGTTTCCTTGAGCGTTCGAGTCCCGACTTCGCGAAACGTGTTCAAGTAGGTCTCGACGTCATAGCCCGGTGGAACTCCGTCATCGAATCCGTCGGAAAAGGTTTCGAGTGAGATTGTTTCCGATTTGAATTCGGTTGTTTTGGATAAGTGTTTGGTAACGGCTAAAGTGATTTTGACTCCTTTTTGTTGTAAGCGCTTCGAGAATTGGAGCATGGGATTTATGTGGCCTTGGATTGGGTATGGAAAGATTAAGCAATGAGCAGCTCTTTGTATTTGATTATTTTCTTCCATTGCTTTCAGTTTGTGTTGTTGATTATCTTCTTCGATTTTCTCCATTTGTTCTTTTCTTTTCTGGTGTGGATGAACAATTAATTTATTTTCGTCACTGGCGCTGCCTTTTTTGAAGTAGAGAATATTACTAGTATTAACTAATTAAGGAGTTTTACTTAAGACTGAGTTGTTATTATTTAATTTGAAGAGAATGCTGAGTGGTGGTTGTGAAATTCTCTGTACATTATCTTTCTGTCTTTTTTCTTTTCCTTTTTAATTGCATGCTTTTGCGTGCGTGAAGGCATAAATTAAAAAACATTACTACTATTTTGTTTGTATTTATATCCTTAGGGCCTAATCCCACTCTCAATTAATTATGCTTAACACGCAAAACGAATTTTCGTTAACTTCTATCTTTCTTTTTTCAAGAAAATACGCAAGCCAGTGAAGAAAGATCTTTTGAAACTTTTGCAGAATTTAGGGGTTATTTGAAAGAGTTTTGATCTGATTTCGTGGAATTTGATTTTAAAAAAAATGATTTTGATGAAAAAGTTGAACTCAATTTAAATTGAGTTTCAATGTTGGGGTTGGAGGGAGGTTGGGGTGGGGAATAGTGTCAAAATCAATATTTTTTAATATATTTTGGAGAGAAAAAAATAAGTGATATATGTTAAACTATTAATATTTTACGGGACTTCAAGAGTTTGAGTGTAATTTAATGAATATAATTCGATTAAGTTTCATGACCTTTGGCAAATGAAATTTGAAAGCTTTCTAATTTGGTTTCACAAAACTGCAAAATCGGATTTGAACTCTTTCAAGAAGGGCCTTAAAGTTAAAATGTGGCTGTCAGATCACACTGGAAAACGTGCCCAATTTGTATTACGCATTCATGCAGCCTATTCATAATATCCTTGAAAAAAATAAGGGCGTGTTTGTTTGGCGTTTCCCAGATTTTTTTCGTGTTTGGGAAATGCCAAACAAATATGTTTTCTATTTTCCGAAATAAATTTTTCATCTATTAATTTTCTAAAACTACTCTCTCAAAAGCCAAACAAACAACAATTTTCTTATTTCTAAACAAAACCTATACAAACTCTACTTTGATTTGACATAAAGTAACCTATCTCTTACACAATTTGTCTCACATAACAAACATGATTTGACATAAAGTCTTACACATCTTACACCTACAACCCAACTTTTCCAAAAAAACCTACACCTACTTTATTTCTCAAACCACTCTCTCAAAACCCAAACAAACAATATTACGCAAATCGAGATTATTTCACAAACCTTCACTACTCTCCCAAACTACTTTCCCAAACGCCAAACAAACAGCCCTTAAATAATTCGGGCCCTTGTCTGTTTGACATTTACGAAAAGTCCAATACATGTGGTACAGAAATTTGGCCTGGACATCAAAGATAAAAACAAATTAATAAAATGATATGTTACATTTATAGTCAAAAAATTTAGAATATACACCAAAAAAAAAAAAAAAAAAAAAAAAATTAGAATATTTTTTAAACAAGATTTAGGTAAAATGTTTCGAGTGAATTTTGTTCCAGTGGTCCAAATTTCCTATGATTGTTTTAAATTCTCAATAGGAAAAAAATGATAAATTCGATGCACATGTAATTTAAGTATCTATATCTAATACAAATTTGATGACATGGTAAAGATCCGAAATCAAAATAAATTTGAAGATTATATATATAAACTTTTAAATAAGTGGTGTATAACTACTACTACTACTAATTATTTATATAATATATATATATATAATTGCTAATGGTGTCAAAGTAAGAAAATAAACATTCTTATTTTTATTTAATTAAAATTAACAAGTTGTAAGATTTCTTCATATTGAAAGAAAATAAAACAAGTAGTTATTGTTTTGTACTGAAAAAAAAAAAACAATTAGGAGGAGAGGAAGTGTTTTCTTTTTCAAGAATAAGAAAACACCAGAGAATTTTAAATGTTGCACATGGAACGCGTGCATATGTTTTGTTTGGTCTATAGAGCTTTCTTTCACGGTACTAAAATGGATACACAAAAATGTAGACCAAAATTTGTATAGTTTTTTATTTTATTTGAGTCCATTAAAATTTCAAAGCAAGCAAACATGCCACGTACACTGCATTCCATTATGGGAATCTGTATTATGAGACAACATTTTTGCTTAGCGAAGAACAAAGAATACCTATAAAAATATAAGTTGGGTGCTATTTTGCTTAAAGAAACTTCTTTTTAAAATAACATTTAGGATTTCATTTAAACATGAACACCCAGATTTTATAAGTTTTTTTTTAGAACAAAGAATACCTATAAAAATTCAAAGTAGCTCGTAATCTCCTTGATATCAGTGTCATGAACGAAATATTGATATTTCATAGCTATTTTATCGAATGCATAACTAATACCCTACTTTTTTGTAGTGTTCTATTTGCACCATGACATGGCTACCATATGATAAACAATGCAGCCTCAGTGCCTTCAAACCATGAATCAAAATTTCATTTCTATTATATGTTTCAGTCAGTTAAATATTGTTAACTTTTCAAAAAATGTTTCTAAAAACATTCCAAAATCACTCGAAAAAATTATTTTAAAAAAATAAGAGAATCCTCAATAAAAAAAAAAATCAATAAATACACCTTATTTTGATTTCAATTGAATCAAAAACAAAATCTCATCTTAAATTTTTTGACTAAAATTTTGATCCATACTTTCCAACCCATAACAGATCCCGGCTTAAAATTAATGGCTCGACAAACAGCCCAACAAATCGGTCAATATTGTTGATTTGTAGTATGGTTGGGCCTATGGCCCGAAGGGGTAAAAACTTCCAATACGCCATATTATGTTAGTAGAAGTTGATCTCCTTTAACTTTTAAGGAAATCTGTAAATGAAGATGAGAGAGAGAAAATTTTGTAGAAAGAATTTCATTGTCTTATTTTATTCGGTGTAGGGCGAAATAAATTTTACCGAACTAGTGTTTTATTGCTTAAAGTAAATCAAATTGTTTACCCTCATGTACATACACATAACACCCAAAAAAAATAAAATAAAATAAAATAAAATAAACATACACCAAAAGATAAATTAAATTTCATTAAAGTACCTTATCACAAGTAATGTTACTTAATCAAAAGTACTTTAATGAAAATTAATAATACTTTATATTTCTACGATCATTGAAAATATATAAATATTGAGCAACTAAATATTTATGTAAAGTTTCTTTAAATTTATCAATATAATACAATTCTTACCCGAACACACATCCTTATTATTTGAGAATAATAATTAAAAAAAAAAGGTACTAAGCAAATTACTTAGAATTCAAAGACCTCAGATTCAACACATTCACAAATTCTTCAATATTTCTATCTGAACTTCCTCCCTTCTTAATGGCCTCTCTAGTCAAATCTCTCCATTTTCTTGTGTTCTTCCTTATCTCTTCCCCTCCTTCTCCCTCCATTACATCTTTAACACATCGGACGATCTCTTCTTTCTTTACAACATTATTCACATCCGGTCGAGCCCGAATTCCCATCTTCCATACATTCATCACAAACTTTGCATTCACACTTTGATCACTTCACCACGGCATAGCCACCATGGGGACGCCCAAGCTCAAAGCTTCTAAAGTCGAATTCCATCCACAATGTGTCACGAAACAACCTATCGAGTCGTGGGCCAAAACTTCCAACTGCGAGCACCATGACACGATTAGTCCTTTTTCGAAGGTTTCTTTGACGAAATTGTCGGGGAGTTTGGATTGTTCGGATGATCTAACAATCCATATGAAGTAGTTGTTTGTTGATTTTAGGGCTTGTGAAAGTTCTTCCATTTGTTCATTTTGGTGCTCGGCTATGCTGCCGAATGACACGTAAATGACGGATTTTGGTGGTTTTTTATCTAGCCAATTTATGCATGCATCGACGGGTTTGAAGATGCTAAGGCCATAATCTTTGTCGTCTATTAGTTTTTTGTCCAAGTACATTGATGGTATTGTTGGTCCAATTGTTTTGACTTGCCAGAACTTTGACATCCAATCAGTCACCTGAAAATAGAGTGCTCAAGATAGTTAATTAATAATATGCGTAAAAGATCTTTTATCCCAATCTCGTGTTACAACTTGCACTTGTTAAAAATAAAAAATAAAGAAAAATAGGACCAATGAAGTATTAAAAATGGGTCAATTACGTTTAAGCCTTGTTAAAATAATTGACATGTCAAATCAGGTTAATACAGAAAAAAGTCCATTTTATGACTGGATCTGGCCATTTACAAATTAAATTATAATGAGAATTATTTAATTAATTAGTCAATATATTTTTATAATGACCTTTATCAATAATGTCCCAAATATAACAATAAATCAATAATGATGAAAAAATTAGAATGAGTAGGAAAAAGGTGTGGGGCTGTCAATGGGGCGGATTTCAATTCGGATCCGTCCGAATTCGGTCCGATTTATTAGGCTAATTATCCGATTAAAGATTCAATGGACCTGATTCGATTATAAAGATCCGTAATCCAAAACAGATGGAGCGAATATGGATTTAGGAATTAGATCTCGATCCAAGCACAAAAATAGTTTTACTAGTAGCATTGATTGTAATTATCTATTTATTAAAATAACTTTTTAAATTTCAACTTTATGTATAAAAATGAAATCATGTAAACATAACCTTCAATGTTTCAACAAAGCATTTTCTAAATTAAGTTTGGATGTTGAATTTTGAAATTTAAGATATTGAAGGAAAAAATTATAGGTGTCAAATTAATATATTTTATAAAAAAAATATAGGTAAGTAAAATTTGTCAAAATCAATGTTTTCTATTATGAGCAGATTTAAATTGACATTAGATTACACACCGACACTAAATATAAATGAATTTTAATTCCATTTCGATAGGGCGAGACCTGGGACAAACCAAGGAGCCGTAATTGAAAAATTGATCATTCCAAAATGATAAGTTTTATAAAAAAAATATAGGTAAGTAAAATTTGTCAAAATCAATGTTTTCTATTATGAGCAGATTTAAATTGACATTAGATTACACACCGACACTAAATATAAATGAATTTTAATTCCATTTCGATAGGGCGAGACCTGGGACAAACCAAGGAGCCGTAATTGAAAAATTGATCATTCCAAAATGATAAGTTTAAAAAATTAACGGAAAAAAAAAAAGACAGAAACATAAAGAGGGAATTGCATTTTTCATACCAAACTTTTACATACTTTATACATTTGGTACCAAACCTTTGAAAAAGACACATTTAATACCAAAATTGAAGGATTTTTTTCACATTTGCTTGAGCTTTTTGGTATGTTTAAAATTATGTTCCAAATTTTTTACCATAGCATGCTTATGTGTTCTATATCATATTTGGAAATTATTGTGCCATGATTCCTTGTAGATTATGACGTATGATTTAATTTTGATTAATATCCGAAAACTTTGTTAATTTTCTGCGGATTATTTATTGCGTTTCATGAACTGAAACTTATACCATTAGAAAGCTCTCGTCAAGAGCTTTCCAGCCATATAAAGAACATAAAATTTGGCCTTGTAAATTGACGGAGAAAGAAAATGTGCAAAAAGTCCTTCAATTTTGGTATTAAATGTGTATTTTTCAAAGGTTTGGTACCAAATGTATAAAGTAGGTAAAAGTTTGATATGAAAAATGCAATTCCCTCGAAACATAAATCTAAAAATGAAAATTCAATAGTAACACACACACACACACATACCTCCTTTTCCAATTCATAAATGGAGTTCACAAACACAAAATCAGCTTCCTCAACATCCTTAATCTGATTCAGAACTACTTCAAATGACCCAGGGTGTTGTTCAGGATCATATATAAAAGAAGGAAATTCCCAAGGCTCAATAAATACTCCTTCTCCAACAGAGGCATTTTCAACTTCCCTTTATAAACATGATAGTAAATAATATTAACCGCACAAGACTGGGTTAAAAAAGCAGCCCCAATGATCCCAAATTCTTTAGCCACACCAAGACCCCATGGAAGAAATGGATCATAAATTATACAGTCAACGGCCAGGCCCGAACTCCTAAACTTGGTCAACAGATCGGTCAAAGTTCGTGACCCGACCCGTTGAAACTCGGCCACGTATGCATCCGTGCTGGTACTCCCTCTTCCTTCATCAAAACCATCAGATATTGTTTCTACAGAGATTGAGTTTGGAAAATGTTGTGTGGTTTTGAATATGTGTTTTGTTGCAGCTAAAGTGATTTTAATTCCTTTGTGTGCTAAGCGTTTGGAAAATTGGAGCATGGGATTTATGTGGCCTTGGATTGGAAATGGTAATATTAGACAATGAGGTTTTACTTTTTGGGTATCTTCTTTCTCCATTTTTCTCTTCTTTTGTTTTTGGCTTGTTAAATTTAATTGCAATGTCATTGTATGTTGTTCTATATATAGATTATAATGGGATATTAATTATTTGGAGTGTTATTTTCTCTATTTGTACATTTATATGATTATGGGCTAGTTTGTTTGGCGTTTTTTAAAATTATTTCGTCTTTGGGAAATATCAAACAAACATGTTTTCTTATTTCTAAAATAAATTTTTTATCTCTTAATTTTCTCAAACTACTCTCTCAACAGCCAAACAAACAACAATTTTTTTTATCTCTAAATAAAACATATACAAACTCTACTCTGATTTAACATAAAGTAATCTATCCCTTACACATTTTATCTCATATAAAAAACATGATTTGACATAAAGTCTTACACATCTTACACCTACAACCTAACTCTTCCAAAATAATATACACCTACTTTATTTCTCAAACAACTCTCTCAAAACTCAAACAAACAATATTACGCGAATCAAGATTATTTAACAAACATCCATTACTCTCTCAAAATATTTTTCCAAACACCAAACAAACATGCCCTATATGTTTTATGACTATTAGCTAGGCTTTGCATTAACAATTATTTAGTAACACGTGATTCTTGGAAATATGGAATCGTCTTGTAAAAGCAATTATTATACTCTATTCGTTTCATATTAATTGGTACATTTGTCAAATTTTTTTGTTTCAAATTAATTGGCATGTTTGGAATTTCAAAGTATTTCCAATTTTGCCCCTTTCTCTCATTGGAGTTGGAAAACTCAATGATCACCCCTCACTAATAAAAAATTAAAAAGTAGTCATCATTTTAAAAGATATTTGAGAAATTTTACCATAAAAACGTATGTAATTATGAGGTTTCTTAATTTATGTGAAAAGTAAGAATATTCCAATTAATATGAAACGAAGGGAGGAGTTTTTATATATTGTTAGATACTATATTATGTTATAACTTAAAATGTTTAACAAATATATGAATACTGTTTTTGATTCTTTTTGTATACTTATAAAATATTATATTTAATTTATTAATAATATATAATTGTTTTTCTACTTGTTAATTAAAAGATATGCAAATAAATTTAGATATTGAGGGTAAAATGACAATTGTTCTAAAAATCACATATACAGTGCTATTTAATGGGGAAAGAGATAACATATACAAGAACTATAAAATTGTACGGGCATTTTATGAAATAAAATTATCATAGAGGAATTTTGTGCAGTCTTCACTTAATACAGATAATTTCATGTTGTTATGTAATTTTCTCTTGTATTTATTATGACTTTTTCTTCTATACAGATAATTAACAATAGTTTAGTAAAAATATCATTCTTGGAATGGTTTAGTATAAGCAATTATTATATATAGTTGTAATATGTAGATGCTTTAAAAATGAGTAGATTTTTTTTTAGATACCGAAAAGAAAAGAAAAATAGTATAAGAGAGATGCTACTTTATGTAAAATCATGTTTGTTATGTGTGCGATAAGTAGTGTAAAAGCACAAAAATAAGTATTCTTTTTTCGAGGGAATGATCAAGGAAAAAGTGAAAAAAATAATTTTATTAATAAATGTGATAGAAAAGTGGGGAGTTAACAAACTATATAAGTAGATAAATGGGAAATTTTTATCCAGATCGGGTTTGGTCGAACCCAAAGTAACTACATGACAAGTCTAATACACTTGTTTTGTGATTGGATGTAACTCCCAGGAGAGTGACCAATCACAAAGCAAGTGCAATACACTTGTTTGGTGGTTGAATGGATTTGGCCAAGCCAGACTTGAATAAAAAATTTCCATTCATAAATTTAAATGTTAAGAGTATATTAAAATATTCACACACGAGACGTGTATATATATACACATACAAACAATCATTGGTAGGTCAGGTGAGGTGAGGAATTTTAATTTTAGTGTTAACTTATAATGAATGTGTCCACATCTGGATTACATAATTCCAACCGATCCAAAAATAAAATGTGTAACCTTTTCACAAGTTATAACAAAGGCACAAGACTATTGTATAACTTTATAGGAGGCTAAATTTGACGAAAGCGTGTAACAAATTATACTTAATAAAATTTGGAAATTTCTTGAAAGTACTGTGCATTTACCCCGGCTACTAATGAATTCTTCTGAATATATAAATTCATGGATCTTTCTTAAATGAGATTTTATGGAACAAAGGTGTACATGAGATATCTTATTTCAATCACTAAAAAAAGTCAACAATAAATTTGAACCACAATTTTTTTGTCAAAATGTCCAACGATGATGTTGTATCGGACATTTGAAAAAACTTGATATTTGTTAAATTACATAATAACCCTTTAATAGGGTTATTAATTATTATGTTTAAACTTCTAATTACCGATCTCCTTCATCATCGTCTTCTTCCTAAACCCTCCACCCACTCTATTGCCTAGATTTTTTTTTGATACGTTTGCTAATACGGTGCCGTTGAGTGGGGATCTATAAATTCTAAGTGTGTTGATTGGAGCTGGAAGTTTGATTACTGTTATAGGGCTATAATATATCCCAGTTTCAGCGTCCAAGAATGTTGGATTTCCAATGCATCGTGATGGATATGAACCATTACAACGTTATTCTTCCTCCACCCTCCACCCCTCTCAACCATTTAACAATTTCTTTTTTCTTTTTTCTTTTTATTTTTTAGGGTTTAGTTTGGGAAAAATGAGTTCAGGTTTTAGATGCATTTTTTTAAAAGAAAGAACGTCAGAGCAAATTGGGGAAATGAGTAAAATGTTTTAGCTAGATTTCACATTTTTTTTCTATAAATTGATTTTGGCTGAATTTTATGGAGTATTAAAGAAATTAAGAAAGAGAAGCAAAGTAAACTATTGAACATAAAGTGGTAAACATATCTTTAAATTTTTTTTTTTTAAGATTTAATTTTTTAAGGGACAAGTGTCATCAAGAGAATGAATATCTCATATACTCCCTTCCCCACAAGATCTCAATTTAGACAAGCCCTAAATTCATTTAACCTTAAATGGCTCATTCTAAAAGTAATCCACACAAGAAGAACATTCACCAGCAAATTAACGTGCTGGGCTCAATTTGATTAGAATTGGGCCTGAACCTTTTATCTTCCTCCTTCAAAAATTATTGTCATATCTTCTGGAGCCCCAGTTATGTATACCACTATACCTCAGTTTAGATAGGTGAAATAGCAATGGAAAATTTTAATGAGAAAATACTCGTAGATATAAATCCAAAATTATTATATTTGAATCTTTTATAAAAAAGATCTTATGAAAAAATCCATTGCTGTCATAAATAGCATGTGTAGCTTCGGTATTTGCACTATGTATTTTATTTTCAAATTCTTTCAATCAAATTAAATGTTGTCAATGAAATCGTAGCCTAGTGATAATCTCTTGCAAAATTGAGGTACAAATGTTGGTTCTAAGTTCGACTCTCATTGAGTTTTCTTATAATTTAATACTAGAATGTAATCTAAGAAAATAAAATTAAATGTTTATATCATAATATAATTGACCTTTTCTCTTCCTCAGGTACAAATTGAAAATTCAAGTTAAATTATATTATACTTTGAACACCTTAAAGGAAGACCACTCGACGATACTGATAGTAGGCCCATTTACTATGCTTTACTAATTTAATTAATGGGCCGCCATATACGGTCCAGGCTCACCTCCCCCGTTTACTTTTCCTCTTTTGTTGTTCAAGAAAAAGAAAATACAGAGAAAATTTTGTAATTTGTAATAATTCTTCTGTTGAGTTTACCAGTTACCACAGCTGACACAGAAATAAAAACGACATAGCTTCAGATCTAAGAGACCGCGTTAGTGTATGTATTAATTCCCTACCTTTCACTTTATTCGTTAATCTGTGCATTTGAACCTGATATTTTGTTTTTCTTTCCGTGTATTTTGTTACGCATTGTTATTGTTCGACAAATAATTATTCTTTTTCTCCCTATTTTTTGGGGGTTTTAGGTTGCAAATCGATTTATTCTGATGGTTGAAAAGTGCTGTTGAGACTGTGGAACAGTGGATTGAATGGAAAAAAATAAAAACCGCACCGATCTGCTCGCCGCTGGTCGTAAAAAGGTACTTGGGTTTATGATGTTTGAAAGATTATTTCATTATTTCTCATGCAATTTGTGTTTCCGAAGCGGCACTTCTTTACAATTAATATTTCACTGTTTCTCTAGACAGTACTCCAGAACTATGAGACAGTATGTATCTACACACGTTATATATTAATATTTTATACTATAAATTTATATCTATATGTGGATACATTATGGCATCACTTGGTGTGCATTTGATAGGAGAGATTTTTGATAGGGCTACTGAAGAAACAGAGAATCATGGGTGTATTTTTTTACGGGGAGAATTTTTTTGGTATAGTATGTGTGTTTTTGGTTGATATTCTTCCTTTGGCCTTTGAATAACCCAGTCCAATTATTTTGAATATTTAACATTAGGTTCATTTACCCAATATTTGATATTGCAGTGCCATAGAAATAGTTCAACTTATGAATTTGATATGTTGGAAAAAATATTTATAATGCAACTATCTATTTTCATTGGCTACACTTCACGTTTGGTAGAGGATAGTACTTGTACTAAATGCACTTCGTGCTTTTCATAATTCAGAAGTTAATGGAACACGTTTCTAGACCTATCATTTTGAGTGGAAAAATTGCTAGTTCGTGAAAATATATGGCCAGTGGTTCGATTGATATTAAGCTTAAGTGACTATTTATTATCACTAACGAGTTGTCTGTTCTCTTTTAAGTTTAACATGTAGTATCTTATTTCAGCTTCAACAGTTCAGGCAGAAGAAGGATAATAAAGGGAATAATAGTAAATCTTCAAGTAAAGCTGTTAAATCTGGGCTTGATGCAGGTGTTGGTTCTGCCACTGAATCAGCAGAAATGCAACAAAATGTTGCAGATGGAAAAAGATCTACTCTTGATGTGGAAGATACTATTGCTTCTTCAGAATCAAGTTCTAGAGTGGATGCAGTTGCAAGTGATACTGTTGTTTCCATTGATACACTTTCAGCAAAAGCTGATAGTTTTGAAACAGCGTCATCTGGAGTTACTGTTGAGTTTCCGTCCGAAGGTTCTGAAAAAGAGGATGGGATCCAACCAAAAGGCGGATCTTCTTCTGTAGTTCCGGAGGATGAAAATTATAATGTGCCAGGTATTTCAGATCCAATTGTTTTAAGAGACAAGTCTGCAGATTCCAGTATACCTTTGCCCATTGATTTTTCGACCCAATTGGAGAGACAGCACGGGGAAGAGCAGGTAACAGATGTAGGTTTGTGCCTTCACTCTTGATACTTTCTTCTTTGCAACTTATTTATTTATTTATTTGACGAGTATGAAGTTGATCTTTATTTTTATGGGTAGGGGCAATGCAGGAAGTTGGTAGTTCCAGTTCTAATCAAAATGATAAGGGTGGGGTCAAATTGGTTGAAGGACATGGTAGTCTTTCTAATGAGTTCAGTGGGACTGCTGGAGACCATGTGATAAGCGACGTGGGGAATACTGAGGTGGAGGAGGGAACTCATGTGGCTTCACAACTCAGAAAATCTGATGATACTTTATCATCGGATATTGCAATCGATGATTCAGAAGAAGTTCAGAAGACAATGCCAACTGTAGGTTCTGATAAGACAGATCAACTGAGAGAAGATGTATCATCAGGCTTGCCGAATGAAGAGAAAACAGGATTTTTTAATGACTCAGTTGGTTATGATGAAGTAACTCAGATTGGAGGACATGGTAGTCTTTCTAATGTGTTTAGTGGGACTGTTGGAGACCATGTGATGAGTGATTCAGGGAATACTGAGGCAGAAGAGGCAACTCGCGTGGCTTCAAAACTCACCCATGATGCAGAAGAAGCTCATGACAGGCATAACCTTTCATCTGTCATTTCCTCAACTCAGTCAGAGACGGTGCCAGCTCTAAGTTCTGAGATGACGTATCAGCAGAGAGAAGATATATCCTCCGGCTTGCTGAATGAAGAGAAAACAGGAATTCTCAATGTCTCAGTTGGTTATGACGGTGGCCCTTCTGAAGGCACTAAGGCAAGCTCTGCTGTTACTGATGAGGCAAAATCTTTAGAAATCGACTACAGTACAAAGTCTTTAGGATGTAAAGAAGTGGATTTGTCATCAGGATTAAATGGAAGTTTGATTAAACTTTCCCAGCTTGCAGAAATATTACAAATCCTTGATGAAGATGAAGTCAGGTTCTTGTTCATGTCGAGAGAATCATACAGTGTGAAATCCAAAGATACAGACAAGATGGAAGTTAGTGATTATGTTGTTCATGATGCTTTTGATAGGCTCAAAGAGCATTTATATGTTACAAGTTTTTCAAAAGATGCTTTTCATTTACAGCTATCTGAACATCAAAAGTTATTTGATGAAATCTCGGCGGCCAATGCTTCACTCAGTAATTTTCAAGGAGAGAATGAAGTACTTACTGAACAAATTGCAGAGTGTAGGAATGAACTTCAAGAGGCTATTTCTGAGAAGGAAGAGATCGATAAGCAGCTTCATAGTTCAAAAACTGAGGTTGAGGTTCTTTCTGCAAATATTAGTGACTTGGAGAATAAATTTGAAATGACACAAGGTGACATGTCAATCCTATCTTCTGAGCTAGTTGATTGTCGGAATTTTGTTGAAGCCTTACAGGCTGAAAATATAAGCTTAAATGGGAGCGTTGCAATGATGACTGAAGAGAAAAAGAAACTTTTGGAAGAGAATGGAATTATTTTGCTTGAGAATGATAACATAAAGGGAGAATTAGCTCAGTGCAAATCTTCTTTAGAGTCACTGCAAAAGAAAGAAGTTGAATTAACAGAGAACCTGACTTTGATACGAGATGAGAGGAGCCGATTTGAGGAGGAAAAGAATCATATAGTACATGAGAATTGTAAACTGCTTGCTGATTTGGCAGAGTATAAGAGTGAAATAGAAGCTCTTAAAGTGGAAAACAAAAATTTAAATGATATCTTCAGATCAGTATCAGAAGATAAAAAGAAGCTTGAAGATGAAAAGGAGTTAGTTATCCACCACACTGAAAAACTTTCAGAAGAATTGATGAGCAGCAAAGATTTGGTGGTTAGCTTTCAAACGGAGATCTCCAACTTAAACGACTGTCTGAAGTCTTTAACAGAGGAGAGAAACAAATTTGAAGAAGAGAAGAAAAATATTTCTATTGAGTATGAAAAACAATCAAATGAGGTGACTGAGATTAAAGTTTCAGAAGCAGGTTGGAAAGAAGAATGCAGTAAGTCTGTGGATGCCCTGAAGGAAGCAACATTGCTCTTGAATCAACTAGCTGAAGAGAATGAAATCCTTAAAACCAATTTAGAGTTTCACAAGTCTAATATGAAGGATTTTAAGGATGTGGCAAATCGTTGTGTTGAGAGTGAAGTTCTCACTTTAGAAAAGCACAAATCTGGTAGTTCATCCCTGGATCAGCTAAAATTGGATGTGTATGATGATTCTTCTGGGTTTGTGGCATTGACGAGGCACCTAGAGGATGCGGCAATTCTCGTGGAGAAACTTGAGAAGGCAATTGAAGGCATGCACTTGAGTAGGTCAAATGATAAAGTTGCTGCATCTGGAGTATCAAGACTGATACAAGCTTTTGAGTCAAAAGGTCACTCTGATGAACAAGATGCAGAGGAACCTCCATCTGGAAACCAAACAACCGAAGATCCTTACATGATGGCCAAACTTGTGACAGACCACCTGGGAGCGTTCCTGAAGAATATAGTTCTGGATGCTGAGAATGCCAGTGAATTCTGTAAAGGAGTAATACAGAGCAAACTACTTGCTGATGCTGCTGGGACAGGGCTCAGAAGCAACTATGATGCCCTGAGAGAGTACACTGATCTGGTGGAAGAAAAAAATATAGAGCTTATTGTTCTCTATGAAGCTTTTAGAGAGAATGTCAGCCACTCTGCTGCAAAAGAAGCTGAATTTCACACTTTATTCGATGCCTTGCACAAGCAAGAACTGATTCTGAAATCAGAGAATATTCAGCTTAGAGAGAAGCTAAATGATTTCCATGTCAAAATTAGTGAGGTGCAGAGCCAGTTGGATCTAATATATAAGGATTCAGAAGAGATGGTTGCTTCTATTTCCAATCAACTGATAACTCTCCAAACAGAGGTTGCCGGCAGGGAATCAGTTCTTGAAGAAGAATGGAATTCTGTTGTTGCTCAGGTTCTTCAGAAAGTTGGCGAGCTGGGTGCTACAATCAAGACTTTGAACTCCAGTTCATCAGATGTTGACAGCACCATAGATTTCATTAGCCACGTTGCTGCTTCTGTTGACGGTGCTACCAGAGTGATTGAAGATCTGCTCAGACAACTCGAAGCTGCTCATAAAGACCATCGGGCAGTATCTGATGCCTACGACGATATGCATGAGAAAAGTAGTAATCTACAAGTGAAAAATGAGATGACTTCAAATACATTACACAGACTGTATAAGGATCTCAACGAACTTGTGAGTGAAACATTAGGATATGGCTTGGACGAAACTGAAAATGTTCTGGTAGATGAGAAAATAATGGATATTTTACATGAAGATGTTTTCAGTACCATATTAGACCAATTGAAAAAGTTTCTTGGTGAGAGATTGCAGCTTGAGTCTGCAAATAAACAACTCAACTCAGAGTTGATGAACAAAGGAATGGATATTGATGAACTGGAGAATAGATGTCTTAAATCAGATACAATAATTAAATTGGTCGAAGATATTGAACAATCTTTGAGGAAGGATGGAATTGGGATAGAGATTGATACACATGAACCTGATTCACGCCTCGAGTCTCTGATCCATTTACTCTTTCAGAAATACAAAGAAGCTGTTCAGGGTATAAGCTTGTCCACATCTTTGGAAATGCAATTAAGTGATTTGAGGGGGCAAGTGGAACACTTAAAATTTGCTGTCGTGCAATATGAAAATGAAAATCTTGTTTACAAGCATAGTTTGAAGAGTGCTGAAGAGAATTTAATTTCTCTTAATTCTAGAGTACAAGAGAAAGTTATTGAACTTGAACAGTCAGAGCAGCGGGTGGCATCCCTCAGAGAGAAGCTAAGTATAGCTGTGACAAAGGGGAAGGGTCTAATTTCACAGCGTGAGAGTCTCAAGCAATCCTTGGCTGAGACATCCAAAGAACTGGAAAAGTGCTCCCAGGAGTTGCTTTCTAAAGATGCTAGACTCCATGAGCTTGAAACAAAACTAAAAGTGTATGGTGAGGCTGGTGAGCGCATGGAAGCTTTGGAATCTGAGCTCTCATATATTCGTAACTCAGCTACTGCACTAAGAGAATCATTTCTTCTTAAAGACTCTGTCCTTCAGAGAATAGAAGAGATTCTAGAAGATCTTGAGCTTCCGGAGCACTTCCATTCCAGAGATGTTATTGAAAAGATAGATTGGTTAGCAAAATCAGTTACAGGTAACTCTTTGCCTGTCAACGACTGGGACCAGAGAAGCTCAGTGGGAGGTGGTTCATATTCTGATGCTGGATTTGTTGGTAGCGATGGCTCAAAGGAAGAGATGATGCCCACTTCAAATTCCGGTGAGGATTTAAGAAGAAGATTCGAGGAATTGCAAAACAAATTTTATGGGTTGGCTGAGCAAAATGAGATGCTTGAGCAGTCATTAATGGAGAGGAACAACCTTGTACAGCGTTGGGAAGAAATCCTGGACAGGGTAGATATGCCTTCTCAACTGCGGTCGTTGGATCCTGAAGATAAGATTCAGTGGTTTGAAAGTGCCTTATCAGAGGCTCAGAACCAGTGTAGTTCCCTCCAGCAGAAGATTGAAAATTCGGAGAGTTTCTGTAAATCTTTAACTGCTGATGTGGAATATTCACAAAAAAGAATAGTTGAACTTGAGGAGGCCTTCCAGCAGGTTTGCAGAGAGAATGAAAATCTATCTAAGGACTTGGAAATTATGAGTCATGATAATGATGAAAACTTAAAGATAACAGCTGATTTCCAAGTTAGAAATGAGAAACTTCAAAATGAAGTGACTATGTTGCAAGAACTGAGGTTTCGGATTGAAGAAGATATTCATAATACTGAGGGTGCAATAAGGAGACTGCAAGAATTGGTCATGGATGCTCTTCAGAGTTCTAATACAGAAGATATGGTATTTGGTCAGGAAGGTGTCAATTATCTTGAAGAAATGTTGAGGAATCTTGTAGAGAGATATAAAGCGCTGTCCACTGAGAAACCTGTTAATGTTGATCCTATTGATGCGCATGTTAATGAAAAAGGCGAGCTGTCTCACATTTCAAGGGATTGTGAGGAGGTGGAAGTAGACACTCTAAGCAAAAAGCTGGACGATTGTATGAGTGAATTGATGTGCGTGAAGGAGGAGAAAGATGGATATATGCTGAACAATCAATCTTTACTCTGTGAAATTGAAGCAATGGAAATAAAAAAGAATGAATTGCAGGAGCTACTTAATCAGGAGGAACATAAGTCAGCTTCTTTAAGAGATAAGTTAAATGTCGCGGTCAGGAAAGGGAAGTCGTTGGTGCAACAGCGGGATGGAATGAAACAACTGATTGAAGAGCTAAATGCTGAGGTAGATCGCCTAAAATCTAAGATCAAGCACACTGAAAAAACTCTTTCTGATTACGAGGAACGGATCAAGGACTTCTCCGCTTCCCGAGAAAAAGTACAAGTTTTGGAGTCTGAAAATATGTTACTCAGGGATCGAATGGCAGAAACTGCTAGCTGTTTGCAAGAAAAAGAGGCTAGCTGGAGCAGTATGTTGGATGCTTTAGATGTAATTGATGTTGGTCTTGCATTTAATTCTAGAAATCCAATTGAGAAGCTAAAGAAAATAGGTGATCAGTTAAATGATCTACGCACTAATCTGGATTCAGCCGAACATGAATCAAGAAAATCAAAAAGAGCAGCTGAACTGCTGCTTGCAGAGTTGAATGAAGTTCAAGAAAGAAATGATGGCCTTCAAGAGGAGCTAGCAAAAGCTATGCATGAGCTTTCAGAAGTTTCCAGGGAAAAGGAATTAGCTGAAACCGCCAAATCTGAAGCTCTTGCACATGTTGAAAAGCTATCTTATTTTCACGCGGAGGAAAAAGAAAAGCACTTGTCTGAAATTATGATGTTAAAATCTGGTGTGAATCAAATGAGAGAGGACCTTTTTACCACCGAGAGGGAACTGAATGATGTTCTCTCCAAAGACTTGGAGGTTTTGCACAATGTGGAGGCCATGATGAAATCATTTCTGGAATTACGTGGCACTCCTGATTTGATTGCTCCATTTTCTGGTGGATTCCGTGATGGCATCATGTCAAAAAATTCTGAAGACAAGGTAAAGTGGTTGATGTTAATCATCTTTTATATGTTATTGCACAAATTTTGCCTGATTAGATGTTCCAAAAGAATGCTGCATTTCGAGTCTTACATATATGAGCTCTAACACCAGCTGAAAAGAATTAATTATTTCAAATTATACTGGTGAACCTTACACTTTTAATTATGCACGATAGAAAATAACAATTCAAATATCATTGTCGCAGTGCTACTAAAAAAGAGTTGTTTTACATTTTTTTTTATCCGCCCCATGCTAATATTTGAATAAAATAATAAAGATTTGATGAGGACAGCAACATAAGTATTTTCCCTTGGGCTGTCATATAGTAGAGGGAGTTTGGTAGAGGGGTGACAAGTGGAGGTGGCACATATTTCTTCTTTATTGTTATGTGAAAAATTAAGTTGCACTTAGGATCTCTTTGTGATGGAGAATATTTAGAAAGAAAGCATGCAGTAGAAAGTCTTGGCTAGATTCTTTCTGTAATTTCCCGCTGTGTTCTTGCTGTTTTACTCCAAGCCTTAAGCTAAACAAGGAAAGACGCTCTTCTTAATACATTGTCAAGTAAGATCATATTGGAACAACTTAATATTATTACATACCTTGCTATGGTATGTGGACAAAGTTAAATTCATTGTTTCAATTAATTTGGTCTTTTCTGGTTTGCTGAGTGAGTTGTGTATTTCCTTTTAACTCCTAAAACTAAATTATTACTTATGATTCGCATAGATTCCACTATTCATGGACATTTTTCTCATTTATGTAATGTCTGAGCATAAGTTAATGTAACCTGCAGGTTTTTATCACAGAAATTGGTTCTCTCCGGGAGCGACTTTACAATCATTCTCATTTGTTACATGAGGAAACTTGCCATCTATCTGAAGTAATAAGGAATGTAAATAGAGAATATGTTTCTCAGAAGGAGCGGTTGGAATCCATTGAGAAAGAGAAAGAGTCAGAACTACATATTTTGCGTGGAAACATTTCCTTGCTCTATGAAACCTGCACTAGTGCAGTTTTGGAACTTGAAAACTGGAAGAACCATGTGGTTGGAAATGTTTTGGCCTCTGACAATCCAGAAAGGAACTCTCAAATATCTGTTAAAGAAGGGAATAGTCTCACTAAAGACATGAGCATCTTCACTGAGGAAGGCAGCAGGGTCATGTGCAACAAACTATTATTGGTTGTGAAGGATCTTGTGAGCAAGCAAAATGAATTTATGGATATTGGCCAGAGGGATATGAAGAATACCTTGTTGAGTTTACAGAAAGAGCTTCAAGAGAAGGATATCCAAAGAGACAGAATCTGCATGGAGCTTGTTAATCAGATAAAGGAAGCTGAAACTAATGCGAAGAACTATTTGCACGACCTTCAGCAAGTGAGGGCGACGGTGCATGATTTACAAAGACAATTGGATGTAATGAAAGAGGAGCGCGAGGTATTGGATAAGAGAATGAAAGAACTACAAGATCAGGAAACCAACTCCATAGATTTGCATCAGAAAGTCATCTCGCTGACAAATGCTCTGACTGCAAAAGAACAAGGTCTGATATGGAGAATGTTTTAGCTTCATTTGTACTGTCAAAACACTGAGCATGGTCATCATTTCTACTCTAATTTAATTTTTAAAATTTTCTTGCAGAAACTGAAGCGTTGATTCAAGCACTTGATGAAGAGGAGGCTCAAATGGAAGACCTTACAAACAAGATTGGGAGACTTGAAAATGAGTTGAAAGAAAAGAACAAAGACTTGGAGAACCTAGAAGCTTCTCGTGCTAAAGCTTTAAAAAAGCTTTCTATTACTGTGAGCAAGTTTGATGAACTTCATTATTTCTCTGAAAGTCTTCTATCTGAGGTTGAGAAGCTTCAGGCCCAATTGCAAGAGCGAGATGGAGAGATCTCTTTTCTAAGACAAGAGGTTACTAGGTGCACAAATGATGCACTAGCTGTTACCCAGATGAGCAAGAAGACTAGTTCTGATGAAATTTATGACTTGCTCACATGGTTAGAGTCTTTGATATCTCGGGTGCAGGTGAATGATGAGACTTCTGATAATACAAAAAGCCGCCAGGTTAATGAATACAAAGAGACGTTGCAAAAGCAGATCATGGCTTTGATATCTGAATTAGAGAATCTCCGTGTGATGTCCCAGAACAATGATATGCTTTTGCAACAAGAGAGAAGTAAAGTGGAAGAATTGGCACAAAAAGAACAATTTCTTAAGAATTCCTTACGTGACAAGGAATCTCAAATACTCATGCTTCAAGGCGCTGGAGATTCTGCAAAAGATATAAAATCTAGTTCAGAGATTGTGGAAGTTGAGCAAATGGTATGCTGTTTAAGTTTTCCCATCCTTTATTTTTACCAACTGGGCAAACTGCCTTAAAACAATATATGTTGCCTAGCATAATATGACTAACCCATTGATTAAATTGTTTCCATCTAAGGCTGCTGGTTATATGGTACATATCTTTATTCCCTTATCTTCCTTTTGATAGTTCCCTTAGTTCATCATATTGTATATATTTCCTTACATTTTTTACATTGAGATCTACTACCTATTGATGCAGAAAAACAGCTGGGCAACTTCCGGGACCATGGCACCGCAAGTTCGCAGTTTGCGGAAAACTAATAATGATCAAGTTGCCATTGCGATAGAGACAGATCACAGTAGTGAGACACTGGAGGATGATGATGATGATAAAGGTAATTTGCTAATGCTTTATAATAGTATAATTAGAAATAATTGTATATATTTCTGTAAATCCTGAATGCAGCAATTAATTTATCCTGCATCTGATTTCTGGTATTTCTTGTTTCAATTTCAGCTCATGGCTTCAGGTCACTCACTACATCAAAAATTGTCCCACGTTTTACAAGACCAATATCTGACATGGTTGATGGATTGTGGTATGCATCACTATTATCTTTTACGCAGTATATATGAAAATTACAATCTCCGCATTTGATTCCTATTTATAAATTCTGCTAGGGTGTCGTGTGATCGGGCACTAATGCGACAACCTGCTTTGCGGCTTGGTGTCATCATCTATTGGGCTGTATTGCATGCTCTTCTTGCGACTTTTGTAGTATAAAAATATGAACAACTGGTCAGTATTCTCTCTCCTACCCCCCTCCACCCATCACTATCTTGCAGTTCTTTTTAATATGTTTTCATTGTATAACATGATACTGCACAATACTAGCTGTAATAACTTTAAGTTGAGCTTAAACCAACTTATTTGAAGAAAATTAACCGAACCATGATTATGTATTTTTTATTTTTTTTGGTTTCCCAAGTGTTTAATCCCTTTAGAGGCGTGTCGGGCACATTGAGTGGGAACCTCTCCCAACAGGGATTCGAACCTGGGTTCGCTACTTTGAAGTAACTAGTACCTTCCACTAGACCAATCACATGTTGGTCAAGATTATGTATTTACTAGTATTAGAATGCCATTTTGAGTACTTCTAGAAAAATTAAGGATATCAGAACTGATGCAATCTTATTCTTGAATTTCATATCCAGACCATGAAGCATCAGATTTTAAAATCTTTAAAGATAACTACTGTAGACTCTACTCTTCTTTACTAAGTATTAAGACTAGTCTTTCCGGACAATTCTACTTTTTCTATACATGAACATGCAATCATATTCAGCTTCAGTTATACACACTTAGTACAGGGACACGCGCACACTCATTTCTTCTATGTTCTAAAGTGCATAAATAAAGAGTTTCAAGTTTTGGGATTAGAGTCGCCAATGCTTTGTGTACTGAATATCCTGACACCAATTCCCTCTTTGGAATCAAAATAGCTTTAGACACAGAATTCTGATCTAGCTCATGGTTTACCCTTTTTTCTATCTGCAGGGGTCTTGGATGCATCCTAAGTATGAGATGTTAGAGCTTCGATTGTTTCCCAGATAAGTTAATAAGATTGTATGCGTAATCATTGGATTCATCATCTAGGTGGTTGATTTGTTTATTATTTGTCAGCCGGGAACTGTGATTTCTTCTCTTTTTTAACGAATCACAGATTGCTTGGTTTGGTCAATAAGGTATAAGTATCATATAGGAAATACGGCAACTAGTATGTAGATTTCCATTGCAGTTTACAGAAGATTTTCCAGCTGTTTTGGTTGTTTGTTTAGCCTTTTTCACCTTTTGGTGTTAGTTTTTAGTTTATAAGTCATATACCAGCACGGGAAGTTGGTCTGCAATATATTTTATGCAACACCATCCTTGTTACATACAAAAACCTGTACAACTGATATTTGTCCTCCTGAGTTCATCTTGCTTGATTGACATTGGAATTCTAGATTCTTAAACAGGAGCACGAAGATCATTTGTCTGTGTTTAGCATATGTTAAAGTTCTCATGTTTCATTTCTGACATTGTCCGAGATAAAAGATCAACCAGCAAGAAAATATAACGAATGCATGCTATTCTAAATATTATTAATTGCTGCTTAATATTTAGAATAGCATACATATTTAAAACCAGCAAGAATATTATTGGTCAATAAGAAAATCCAATGCACGAGACTGAATTCGACCATTACTCATCAACTATGACAAAAGATGGAATACAGAGTCCTAAAGCAACCGAAGGAGGGTTACTCTTTCATCAAATGAACACTTCTTAGATCACTTTTTTTTTATAAGTAAATAAACACCTCTTAGATCACAGGGACATAAAACATGACTAATTAATTAATAGCAAAATTTTCAAACCAACTAAATATCTAAAAAATCATGGGGAGATTCTGTGAGTGAAATGTGAGGCGATGTGGATCATAGACGATCACCTCAATTTTGTTGAAGCTCTTAGAATTTGTATTAATTGTTTCCTCATTTGTAGTTCTCTTTAGAGTGGCTGTTGTTTTGCTCTAGTGTTGGATAAGATGAGCTTGTGATTAGGTCATGGCTTCAACAAGTTGGTAGGTCAATATCGTGTAGTTTGAACTCTGACTGTTGGGGAAAAGTAGGTGTATGTGTGTCAAATTATTATATTTGTGGAAAGGCGTCATTTATTGTTTAAAAACTTTGAAGTAGGTGACAAGTAAGTATTGCGTATACCGACAGACATATCGCAATGGATTATTCATTTGTTTGAATGAGCCAGACATAGAGACGATATTGATACAGATGGGTTTTATCACTCCAATATTTTAATTATTTACATCAGTGTGAATATTACCTACCAAATGATTAGTTGTTAGATACTAATGATGTTAAACAAGGACACAGAAAAGGCAAAATTAATGAAGCTCAGTTACTTCATTTCATGATCTTACAACCTCAATTACAAATTCCCTGAAATTTGACACAAAATAATCACATCTGAAATATTTAATGTAAAAGATTACATTAAACAAGCAGCAAATGTTCATTATCATTGGTAAACCAGCAGTAGACCCAAAAAAAATAAAATTGGAACTGATATTCATTTGTGTCTAAAAAATTGACATTCTAACAACATAGGAAACAAGAAAAGTTACAAGGAATTGCTATTTCATCAAATGCAACTAAAACAACAAAAAGTAAACAATCATAATCTCAAATATACTCCTATAATCCATCAAAACCTTTTAAGTTTTCTTGTTTGGTTCAAACACATATTTCATGAGTGAGTCTTTAATAGACAACAACTCTGGAAACTCATTTTTTAACTTTGTTGCATCAAGCTCATTGTTACTCCTAGGTGCTACGATAACTTTCGCCTGTTCTTCCAGATCGAAATTCTCCCACTTAAACGTAGGATCAATATAATCACGGTACATTTCTAAAATCTCATTGTGACTCACAACACCGGGATTGGTGAAGTTCCATATCCCTCTGCAGTTTCTCTTTGCCATTTCAATAGAAATCGGTAAAAGCTCATCGAGCACTGTCATACTATTCGGTATATTCACCACCTTATTGTATCGCGTTATCTTTGTAATGAAGTTCCGGGGGTTGCTTAAATCAGATGAAATCGGCATTCTTACTCTCAGAGTACATACATTATCATACTCTTTCAATAACTCCTCTACCTGAAAATTTGCCAATCTCTTTAATGATATAAAGTAAAAGTTATTAATCAAGAAAGTGTACTATGAAGACTATGGTGTATATTACACATACCATGGCTTTGGTTTTTGAGTAGAAGGAACCTGTGAAATTTGGCGTGTCCTCTTCCTTAAACCCGATACCCGAGCCTTGCGGATGGCTCTCATCATACTCAAATATGCAACCGGTAGCAAAGTTCATTACCAAAAGACCATGTTCTTTGCAGATATCGGCCAAGGTTAAAGTCCCGACCACATTTGTTCTTATAGTTTCAGCCTTGTGTGATTCACACCAATCTACATTAGGCCTACCAGTAACTCCAGCTGCATTAAAAACATGAGTTGGTTGTACTCTCCAAATATCGTCAAGGATCGATTTCTTATCTTGCAATCTCCCAATCCCATACTCAAATCTCAACCCTTTTTCAAGACAAATCTTTCCTAACAAACCCCCAATCCATCCATTCCTCCCGTAAATCAAGAATTTAGTACCCGAGTTACAATCTATCTTCCCTCCTCTAGTGTATTGCAAGAAACAATCGTCTTCATCTGAAGGCGCCATGAGAGAAGCCTTCGGGTGAGGGTGTAAAGCTCCAGACACATCGCCCCACCAATCGGGATTTTGAGTGTACCATTCTAAAGTCTTCTTAAGCCCTTCTTCCCAAGGGGTCTTTTCTTGCCATCCTAACTTTTTAAGCTTTTGATCGTCCAAGAAATATCGCATATCATTGAAAGGCCTATCTTGAACATACTTTATAACTTCATCAGGATTAAGCCCAAATAGCTTGCAAATGTCCCCTGCTACATCCATAACTCTTCTTTCCTTCTTTGTCCCAATATTGTAAACATGACCTATAACTCCTTTATGGAGTATCACATCAAAAGCTTCTGCTACGTCTTCCGAATAAAGATAGCTTCTCACATTAGAACCATCTCCATGAATAGGCAGATGCTCCCCCCTCATGGCTAAAAGAATGAACTTTGGGATTAGTTTTTCCGGATATTGATTTGGCCCATACACGTTGTTCCCACGTGTTGTAATCGTGGGAAGACCGTACGATCTATGATAGGCCATGACTAGCATTTCGGCCCCTGCTTTCGTAGCAGAGTAAGGATTAGTAGGCAAAAGTCTTGAGGCTTCAGCATTGCCAATATCGGTATCTAAGTCCGATTCACCATAAACTTCATCAGTACTCACATGAATGAATCTTTTTATACATTTCGTTACCTTACAAGCTTCAAGAAGCACATGAGTGCCATAAATATTATTGTTTCTGAACTCAAATGAATTCCCAAATGAATTATCCACATGGGTTTGTGCTGCAAAATGCATAATTGTGTCGATATTTTCAGCAACCAATACATAGTTTATCAGATCAGAACTCACAATATCCGCCTTTACGAATTTGAAATTTGGGAAAGAAAAACACGGGCATAGGTTCTTGAGACTAGAACAATAATCAAGCTTATCAAGAGCTACGATTTTGTAATTTGGGTAGAGATTTACGAGGCGGATGGTTACGTGGGAGGCTATGAAGCCTGCTGCACCAGTTATTAGTATGTTTTTTGGTGCATATTCAGATCCTTGAGAAGACATTCTTCTTCTTGTTTTACTATTCAAAATAACTGTAAATCATTAAAAACACAAAATTATTCAAAAAGGAGAAATTAAAGCTGATACAAAATGAATCATGCCGATTTCAAGTTACCAATAAACAGATTCAATATGGGCAAAAACAAAATTTTCTAACATCATATTCATACTAAACAACAAATCAAACAAAAATATTTTATGTAATGATCAAGAATATCAGTATTGCATGAGTATAACACAGATTGAGAGAGATCTTACCCCTTTTTTGGTAGGACTTTTAGGGAACATGTGGTAATGGGATCTTAAACAAAGTAGAATAATTGGAGAAATTAATTTTGGCAAAGTATAGGTTAGAATGGAAGAGTGATGGGTTAAGCCTAAGTTCAGTTATCTGTTACACATAAAGCGGGGTTTCTTAATTACCCTTTTTTGTTTAAGGTATTAAGTTGTGTAACGTGTTGTCTATTCCGTGAATAAATTGATAACTTGGTTAGGATTTAGAAACCAAAACTTGACCAACCTAATACTTAGAACTTGGAAGTTATGTTCCAAATCTTTACTATTTTTTTTTTCTTTCCGAAAGGATATTGAGACCTGACTTAATCTCTTTCGAGGCGCGTCATGCACATTAAACGAGAACGTCTTCCAACATCTATTCGAGCTTTTTGGAGTCATTTCATGTGTGCTTATAGTGTACCCACAAAAATATGATCATAGTATTTTCCAAATTATTAAAGAAATATAGTATTTCATAATTCAGTTTTCATTCTGCATTATTGAAATCAAAATTAAGTTACAATTGCTGCATGAAATAGTTTTCTCTATTTTAATATGAAAAAATTGAGACATCGTTTTGAATTGTTACACGTTTATTTGTGTAGCGTATACAACAATGAGAACAATTCTCAAATTATTATAGGAGAAGTATCAAAATTTCCAAAATGAAGCAAGAGTAGAATAAAGGAAAGAATTAAAAGTAAACAAAAAATAAGGAGAGCTCAGATGCGCTTTGTTTTCGTCGACTTGGACGTTTATGTAGGGAACCCAGCCCCCACTTAAAGCACAGATAAATCTTCACAGCAAGACCTTAATATATATGCACCAGCCGGGAATCGAACCCGGGTCTGTACCGTGGCAGGGTACTATTCTACCACTAGACCACTGGTGCACATTTGTTGTTGAGGATGCAAATTATTATTTATACTATTGTGTATTTGTTAATCGACCAATGTCATGATTATTAGGAGCTTTTACAATGGCATGCCAAATATTAGGTGAAATTTGGTTTCACTTTTTTATTCAAAAGTCTCTTCATAAAATGGAGTTTTAATATAGACTTTACATAATGCTTTCGTATAATAAATTGGAATGTTGGGTGCATTTCTCTATGAATATGAGAAATATTGTATATGAAAATAATTTAAAAGCAAATAAAATTCCAATATTTTAAGATGAATGCGAACTATTCTAAAAGCTTGATCAACACTTCAAACTTGTACAAATGGACTTTGCCAAGTATAGAAATAGACCCGTAGATGGCTCCTAAACAATCCATTTCAGAATGAGAATGATATAATTTTTAAACTTATGATTACTTAACCAACAAAGTAGCAATCAACAAGTAGCGTTTCTTTAAATATACTAATTTTTTCCCCTACTTTTTCATTTCAAGTACAAGAATGGCTTATGTTTTTTTTTTCCTTTTTCTTTTTACCAATCGTAGCTCTCCCTTCACCACTCCCCATGGGGATGGTCTACATGTTTCATAAATTATAACTTCTCCTATTACTGGACGCATACCTAGTCAAAGCTTGGATATGGTTCTATTCAAACTTCTTTGATTTCGGATTGTTATTGAACAATTTTCAGATATCAAACGGATCATTTTGATCATATGACTTAAAAATTGTGAAGCCCAAACTTTTTTTCTTAAAGTACTTTTCCATTATATTTTTTAGCAAATATAGATGTGAGGAAACATGTGCAAATTCATGTCAATTCCCACGACATGGGTGTATGCTAACATAATATTATAGAATTATCTTTTATATGTAAAAGAGCACAATACAATATTAAATAAGAAAATCTCGTATATATATAAAATCTAGATATAACTATTATCCGTGATAACTAGTTAGACTAGCCAAATATTTTATCATGAAAGAACCGGACAATGAATTTTATTTAACGTGTGTTATTCTATTTTAACATCGTTGTTTTGGTCCAAATATTTTTATTGTTCATCATGATAAATAATTTCAAATAAAATTTTGATGAAATAAGTTGATACCTAGTAAAATGTAAACGATCTTGTCTCGAAGGCAGTTTAAATAGTGTATTCAAAATAATTAATTACATTTATTAGTTATATTGTCCATTAGAAAAATAAAATTGTACCTAAACTTTATCTTTTTCATAGTATTCAATTAAAAGTGCCCTTAAAAGTATATAAATATCTTGAAAAAAACTTTAATCTTATACACTTTCTTTTATCAATTTTAAATTTTAAATAGAAGTCAAGCCCTGAAGAAAGTTAAAACCCAAGGGTTAGAAATGTAATTCCAACACCACCAAAATAAATAGTACCAAAACTTTCTCTTTTCCAATTAATAATATTTTAAATTTCTGAAAAAAAGGAAAAATTAAACATAATGGAGTATTTTTTTTCTATAAATTTTGAATTTTAACGAGAAGTCAAGCCCCGGAAGAGAGTTAAAACCGAAGGTTAGAGTTGTAATTCCACAACCAATTGACAACAATAAAAATCAGCGCCCCCAAAACCTGTTTGATATTATAGCGTTCCTCCGCTCTCACAGCCGCTAAGGTTTTTCCCCAATAATCATCAGCTAGGGTTTCAGGTCTCTCTCTCCCCCTCATATTTTTTCAGTTCGAAAGTTTCGTTAATTTATTATTTGATTCAGTGATATGTTATCTATGGATCTATAAATTATATTATTAATTATTTATTGAATTATTCTTTACTTCAAAATTGATCTGGTTTGATAATCGGTTTTCTGTTTTGTATCTATAAACTCACAAGGGCTCTTGCTTACTATGTGAATCTGAACCATTTCCGCTTTAGCCTTTTCTAAATTTTCCCTCTTTAACTTCTGCCTTTCTGCGATTGATCAATAATCTTCTGTTTTTACATTTAATTCTGGATATGATTGACTGAATTACTTTTTGCCACAGGCGTCTTTAGATCCAAGATGTCGAGGGTGTATGTTGGAAACTTGGATCCACGAGTCACTGAACGCGAACTTGAGGATGAATTTCGTGTGTTTGGAGTTATCAGAAGGTATGGACTTTTGAATTTTTCTTCAAACTCACGAAAAGACAGTTCACAAGCATGTTTTACTTGATAGTGGTAATTAAGTAGAATTTAGAAGGAACTTGTGAGCATCTTACATTTCAAATTCTATTGTAAACAAGAGTTGTGTTTCATTGGTGGCTGCTCTTTTAGCCTTTCAATTGCATAGGCTGAACCGACACAGTTCATTGTTTCTTCTTTTATCTTTTGCTAAAGGAAGATCCTGTTTTCTTGTGTGTTTCTTCTGTAGGGGCTGTTTATGTATCCGACTTTATGCAAAATTATATTATGTAGGTCGTTTCAATTTTAGTATGTATTACACTTATGATCCAACCTATATGGTTGTGGAAAGGTAAAAAGGAGGTTTTAAACCATAGGTAGATTGAATCTTTGACACAGATAGGTTAAGGCATGCAATGTTTCACTGCCACTCAAATAATTTCGTGTTTTTCTTTTCTTATATGGATGACTATTGGATTTATGTTTCTTTGAATGGATTGTGCAGTGTGTGGGTTGCCAGAAGACCCCCTGGTTATGCTTTCATTGATTTTGATGACAAAAGGGATGCCCAAGATGCCATCAAGGATCTCGATGGTGAGCTCGTCCTAATTATTTGTTTAAATGTAGTGGGAGCGGGACAATTTTATGGAGTAGTAACCTGTTTATTATATAAGACATCTTCATTCAATATAGGACTTGTTTACAAAAGCTCTACTCAAAAGTGCTTCTGACATCAGAAGCTAAAAGCTGCCTACCTTGCTTCTAGCTTTTATGTTCTTTTGGCTTAGCAGACGACAAAGCTGAAGACAAATATTAATAATTAATAGTTGTAGAAGTCAAAAGCTGAAAAACACTTCTCATAAGCTTTTGCAGACAATCAAATGGTTTTGTTGTTTTGTTGTCTTTATATCTTTAGTTAGCTTGCCTCTGTGCAATTTAGTCCTGGGAAGCTTTTAACACTCTTTTCTTTCTGTTGATCTGTCAAATTTCATCTTCTTTTTGAGTACTCATTCAATGATGTTCGTATTATTTCCCTTCAATCAGGAGCTTTATGTTTTTCCTATTATTAATGCTACTGGAAGTTATAAGTAACTCGTTCTGGAACAGGTAAAAATGGCTGGAGAGTTGAGCTTTCACACAACTCCAGAGGTGGAGGTGGTGGAGGCCGCGGTGGTGGTCGTGGACGTTCTGGTTCAGATTTAAAATGCTACGAATGTGGTGAGCCTGGTCATTTTGCCCGTGAGTGCCGAGGGAGGGGAGGTTCTGGTGGAAGACGCAGGAGTCGCAGCCCTGCTAGATATCGCCGTAGCCCAAGTTATGGTCGAAGGTACTGCTAAAAAGGATCAAAGAGATCTAAGTATAACAGCTGAAAATTGTTAAATAATGTATAAATCACTGATCACCTTAATTTTACTTGATTCTATTTGTGTGCTTGCTCAGGAGTTATAGTCCTCGTGCCCGTTCCCCTCGACGTCGCAGCTTGTCACCTAGGGGTCGCAGCTACAGCAGGTCACCACCTTATCGTGGACGAGATGAGGTGCCATATGCCAACGGGTGAAGTTCTGTTTTCCCATTCTAATACTTTCTTGTGTGCCCTAGCTCTGGAATTACACTGTGAACTTGTTCCCATATGTTATATTAATGATGTATGTGAGGATTGGGGAGGAACTCTAGTGGGTTTGTTATAGTAAGCCAGCCAAAACCTGTTCTGTAGTTTTTTGCATGAATGAAAAATTACTTTCCTTAAATATATAGAGCTTGCGTTCCTGTTTGCACTAGCTGCAGATCCTTATATGCATTACATTGTTCCAACTGAGGAAAGATTACACCCCTTTTGGATATTTCCAGGGGCTATGCACCGGTACTTGTTGTTTATAGTAGGAACTTGCTTGAAACTGTTAGGATAATGATCTACATGTACTAACAGTATATGAATGGGTGGTACGAATTTCTGAAGTTTTAGTGTGTACATATGACTTTATTTAAAATTTATTACTAAAATATGCAATTCTTTTGGGGTGGTGTGTGTGTGAGCAATTTATTGATGTAATGGCAATCTCCAGACAGCTGTCCCTGTTTGTAGGTACATGCGAGTGGTGTTTTGGATGTCATTTGCTTTCTTGATTGTACTATTTTGACTTCTTATTTGGGCTGCATTTGAATTTAACGTGCAGAAATGGCATAAGAGAAAGACGCAGGAGCAGGAGCTGAGCTTGGATTAGTTATAAGTAGTTTGAAGTTATGGCGAAGTTTTTTCAAATTGTGTTTTCTGTGCTTGGACTTAGTTATGACTGTGTAAGTGAGGCGACACCCTCAGCTTGGACTCGTGGATTTGGTTGAGTGTCTTTACTACTTCAGTAGTAAGTTTGTTGCTTTATCCTATCTACCCCGTAATCCCTTTTGACTTCAATAGGAACCATTCTCATAATATCTTATATGCATGTGTATCAGATATTCGTAGTTGATATCTTCTAGTATTTCATAATAGAGCTTTGCTGAAAGTTCATAATTTGTTTTTGTATCGAGGTTTCTACGTGGTACTACTGCTTCATTGGTTTTGTGCGTCTACTACTACTCTTGTGATTTCGACCTTCTCTGCCCTGCTGTGGGATCTTCAATTTGAAAGATTGTGGATCCCAGCTGGCTACTGCTAGATACTTCTTTTGATTGCATGTCTGCGACTTTGATGCGCCTCTCCTCAAATAGTTATCGTCTTTTGATTAGATTTAATGAAGAGCGGCTTCACACGCGTCTGGCAGGTACTTAATTGATTACATGAAATCAAGTTCTGATGTGATCCTTAAAATGTCCCTTTCTCGAAATGGTTTTTATTCCGAGTTTTTCATGAGAGTTGATCTGATCTTTATTTTTTTCTTCATATATATAAAAAAGAAACAAGAAAAAGCTATATAATTTTCGGGCTATGTGAGTTACATCCTTGCCAATTTTTGACGAAGTTTTTTCCTTCATTAAATTGTATCTTTTGTCTAAGAATCAAATCAAATTTTCTGCTTCAGTGGAAGCCATGCTTCTCAAATATTTGGTCCACGTGTATGTCTTTTTTTTTTTTTTTTAATTACAATGTGTGAATTAGGATATTTCTTTAGCCATGAGAAAACAAAAAAGAAAGGCTGTAGAGCTTGATTCCGTCCATGAAGATCACTTCAATGGGTATGGCTCTTGTGCTTCACTGTGACACAGCTACAAGTTGGGGATTGTTGTTGGATTCTCTTTTTATATTTGTTGTTTGATGGATGGAATTCTCTTTCTATATTTGTTGTTTGATGGATGGAAGTTCTAGTTTTAGTTCTAGCTTCTCTTATTTTTTGTTTTACTTGTCATTTAATTTGCAACTTGAGTGTTACCTAATACCTACCTCTATGGAATGGAAGATAAAATTGTTATTTGAATGGGACTTGGCAAAAATTACTTCCACCTCTTCCTACTTTAAGATAAAGAATGATGCAAGCGTCTTCTTAAGTCGGGTTTAGAAATCAAACTTTCTGAATGTCTGGTTTTAGTGTTTTAGGTTGATAAAAAGAAAAAATGATAATACCCAAGTTGGGTTTTTAAGGACAAGCTTCTAAATAAATATTTAGTAGGTTCTGTTTTTCAATTTTAAACAACCTAATACGAAAAATAAGCTTTTTCCATCTATTTAAACATTATGTGTTTTTAAAGCTAAAAAAGTATCTATAGTGTACTTTATGAATAATCCCTGTTCTTTTAGTTTTGTTACTAATTTCTTTCTAGATGTACCAAAACAGAACTCATTTTTGTAATGGGGTTATTTTCTTAAAGATAATTTGACATCACTTAACTTTTTGTCACTGTTTTAAGAGGAATTGTATTTTTCATATCAATTTTTTACTTTAGAAATTTGGTATCAAATATTCCGAAAAGACATATTTAATATCAAAATTAAAGATTTTTTTTATATTTTCTTTCTTCATTAATTTTTTTGGATCAAATTTTGTATTTTTTGTATGGCTGCTGGAAAGTTCTTGACAAGATTTTCCTAATGGTACAAGTTTCGGGCATGAAACATAATAAATAAATGGACATTAATCAAAATTAAATTATTATATTTCGTAATCTAAAAGGAACATATAATTTAAGCATAGAAAAAAATTACTATAAAAGTTAAAATAAATGTGAAAAAAGTCCTTTAATTTTGATATTAAATGTGTTTCTTTTGAAGGTTTGGTATCAAATATCTAAAGTAGGTAAATATTTAGTATGAAAAATGAAATTTTCTTCTGTTTTTAATGATATAAATTTGAAGATGTCTAAAAGTTTGTGAATATTCCCTGATTTAACTTGTCGCCTTTCTAAAAAGGTATTCCATCTGTTCCAAATATTTTGCTCCTTTTAAATATTAATTTATATGTTAATCATATGATATTATCAACTTATTAGTGAAATATATTAATTAAATTATTTATTATAATTTTTATAAATTTAGTCAAGTTGACTGTACCAAATGAGCAAAATAAATGAGACTGAGGGAGTATTAAGCTTTTAAGGCCCCGACTATTATGAGAACCCTTTTAACTTCTTTTTGTTGGTTTGAAGTTTGAACCATAGAGGTGTGTGCCTATATAATGCTTGGATTGTGGATCTAAGTCCACCTCGAATGATGGTACACATTCTTCAAATTTGAAGTTTTGTAATACTCCTATGAAAGTTCACTTTTCACCATGTATTTATTACTTACAAATCGAATTAGTTGTAATTAGATGTTTGACGAAATTATTTTTGGAAAAAGAGAGACTAAATTAATGCAAAAAGAAAAATATTGAACTTTGAGTAAAAAGGGAGAAGAATGCTGCTGATTGCCTGCCTGGGCTTGGTCATCAACTTCAATTATTTCTTAAGACACTGACTTGGATGGACCCTAAGTGCCTTGCACGTATGTAGATTGTTGTGGAGTAATTCTTTTCATTTATTATTATTATTGTTGTTGTTAATTTTGAGTGGATATAATTATTCGAACTAATTAGCAATCATCACCTTGTAAGCTTAGCTTATAATGGGTTTGTTAATCCTTCACATGATATGTTCTGTTGATTACTTAATTATCGTCTACATAACTAAGATTTTAACTAGAAACATGAATTTGTTATCTTTTTTATTTGTTATCGACAACATTCCACTTCCACTGTCTTTAAAATGATCCGAGTCAGTAATTAATAAATTAATCTATAGCATCTTACGAAGAGAAAAACTTTTACAGTGAACCATTTATTTAATTTTCAACTTTTTATTTTATCCTTTTATCTCTTAATAATCACGTGCCTTCAACATGCAGGGAACGAATATCGCGCCAAAATCATCGACAAGTATTCATGTTTATATCAATGAACTTATTACCAAAAAAATATTATATAATATATCTTGCACGAGCGCATTCACTTGGTACCTAAACGTCAATAATTGTTCACATATGGAAGTTTATACTAGAGTAACATCTCCATTATTATTAATCGAAGTTCGAGAAAAGAATAAAATTACAAAGAATTGTTACATTTTTTGGCAGTCAAATAATAAAAAATCTGATTTTGTAATAATGTGAATGAAGCATATTGATAATTTGAGATGTGAAATATTTTCTTAAAACTCAAATTTTAATCGACAACATCATTAAACTCTCGAAGACGTTAACCTCCTTTCCATCTTTTTATATCTCTGAAGCTCGTACTCTTGCTAAAATAGTTTTCTAAAATGAAATTAGAAGCAATGTTTTACTAGAAAAATCTTGCCTAAATCAGGTCTAGGAATGCATCACACCGATTTGATTTAGGCAAGGATGTCCATTATTTCACCACTCTTGCTAAGAGCATCTCCAGCAACAGGCATTAAAGCCATTTTTAATGCTCCAACTGACAAAATGAAGAAAAAACTTGCTCCAGCAAAGACATTATCTCTGTACCTATTTTTAAGTCCACCCAATTTTGGCATCAAAAGTAATGTCTTTGCAAAGGCATTACTTTTTGGCTGAAAATTTGGGCAACGGCTATGTGTCTCTCCAACGGGTATAATTTGAAATTTTACAACGATTAAAAAAAATCCACTATAAAATTGGCCACAAAGTTTCAATCAAACCACACAACTTCTAGAATCTAATACAAAATTAAAAATCAAGGAAAGCTAATTCTGTTCATACATAAAGGAAGGGTAATTTTGTTCATACCTCTTCAATTTCGATTTCAATTTCTTCAATTTTAGTTTCAATTTCTTGCTTCAATATCTTATCTGTAAAAATCCTTAACATACTGACATGTGGATATAAAATCTTATCGGTAAAAATCCTTAATATTTTTTTTAACTTAATTATTTTTAATTTAATTTTCTTTACTTTTAACTTAATTTGAAGTTAACTTAATTTTAATAAATTAATAAATTAAATTTAAATTAATTCGAAATGATGCTCCATTTTTAATACTTATTGCTGGAGCAAAAAACTTTTATGCAGATATCAAAACACTGTAGCAAGCATTAAAGAGTGATTTGATGCTGTTTTTTTATGCTGACTGCTGGAGATGCTCTAAGATATTAGCTTCTTAAAATAATATTAGGAGTAATATGTTACTAATTTCATTATTAAAATTTTAGCAAGAGTACGAAGTAATATTTTACCGAATTCGGTTATGACGTTTGTAATCTCGAATTTGTACCAATTTACAAAATTACCTTTGGTTCCAAAAAGGAAAATGAAAATCTATGGGTATGACTATGACTAAAAAAGTCAAAATATTGAAAGATAAAATTACTAGTATTGCTACTTAATTACAAATGCCTACTAGTTTCTTTTCATCAGTCTTTCAGTACTGAAAAATTAGTATATATATATATATAATGAATAAATAAATTTGTTGTGTTATGGCCTTCACGTCACCTGTGCAACTCTCCAGTTTCATTTACTGCATAAAAAGACAAAAGGTTACAGCTCTTATTCGGTGACTCATTAAATGAGAAGTCAACCACATACAAAATCATGTTTCGCAAGAAGACATTTTCACGATTTCGGTTTTCAATTTCTCTCCAAACTAAGTGGAATTTGACTAATTCTTGAATTTGGCATCCATTTCCCATTTCTCAATCATTGCTCAAAAGACTTCCAAACCATGAGTTCTGAAAGAATTTTTTGTATTTATCGGTTGTAAGCGCTGAGATTTTTGTTGACAATATTGCAAGAATGGAATTCAGGAAAGAGAAGCAAGTTAGGTGAGGGTTTCTTCTCATTCTGTGGTTTGCACCAAATATGTTTGATACATTGACTGAATGACTGAACAATTTTGTTGCAGGTTTCACGTTGAAGAAAAGAGAAATCTTGATGCTTTCTGGGAGAAGAATGAGGCTCAAATCCATGAAAAACAACTTCCTATGTATAAAACTACAGCCCCATTTTACAAATCTGGAGGTGGGTATGGTGAAAAGATTCCTAAATTTGGTGGTTCTAAAGTCTTTCCAGAAGGTCAAGAACCACAGAAGAAAACAATTCTGGATCCTTCAAGTGATATTGTATTGAAATGGAATAGAATTTTCTTGTTTTCTTGTTTGGTGGCACTATTTGTGGATCCTTTATTTTTCTATATGCCTTCAGTGCTAAATCAAGATACATCATCATGTATGCAAACAGACTTAAATTTGGGAATACTTGTTACCTGTTTTCGGACATTGGCTGATGTATTTTATCTTTTACATGTATTTATAAAGTTTAGAACTGCTTATGTATCTCGTAGCTCAAGGGTGTTTGGAAAAGGTGAACTTGTAATGGATCTAAATAAGATAGCAAGGAAGTATTTGAAGACGGAATTCTTCATTGATGTAATTGCAGCACTGCCTCTTCCTCAGGTAACTTGACTTTGCTTGCGTGATTAGCTATTGAATGTTCTGGTTTGTTTCTAGATCATCTTTATTTACTGTATATCCATTAAAGTCTAATATTTAATTTTAGCCACGAGAGTGCGTTCTTGCATCAACGACATGAATATTTGAAGCTAAAGATTTGGAAATAAGTGTATTATTATTTTAGATACCATCTTCAAAAATTGTGTTTATTTCCCAAATTGTTGCTCTGGTTCAGATATTCTTATATCTTATAATAAAAAACCAATGTTGTAAAGAAATTGTATCCTACTCTTATCATTTGGTTCGTGATATAAACAGTTCTAGATATGCTAATGGTTATTATAGAAGCTGTATCAAAATATGTTTGATTGAATTCGATCAATTAGTTATATTCATTGATGGTTTGCAGTTTTATGTAGTGAATTTATAGTGTATGTTTTTTTTCTTTTTGTTTTTTTTGTTTGCAGATTGTTATATGGTCAATATTACCGGCAATTAGAAGCTCTCATGCTGATCATACCAACAATGCGTTGGTACTAATTGTCCTGCTCCAATACTTCCCGAGACTCTATCTGATTTTCCCATTGAGTTCTCAGATAATCAAAACTACAGGGGTTGTCACAAAGACAGCCTGGGCTGGAGCTGCATACAATTTGCTTCTCTACATGTTAGCAAGTCATGTATGTCAAACACTCAAAAGTCCACACTTGCATCCAATCTTTCCTTTTTTTTAAGAGTTGTCACTTTTTATGTACTCATTTTCCTCTACAAATGTAGTTTGTACTTAACCGAAAATGACCTTGCTTCGTTTTATAGGTGTTAGGGGCTTCTTGGTACTTACTATCGATCGAGAGACACGCAACGTGCTGGAAATCAGCATGCAGAGCTGAATTAAACATTACTGGATGCTCACTTAGTTTTTTGGATTGTGGTACTTTGAGCCATATTGACCGAGTAAATTGGGCAAATAGTACGCTTGTTTTCACGAAGTGCAATCCTGATGATAATACATTTTTTAATTACGGAATATTTGGAAATGCCATTGCAAACAATGTTGTTTCCTCTAAATTTATTGAGAAGTATTTCTACTGTTTATGGTGGGGTTTACAAAACTTGAGGTATTACAGTCCAACTTCTTCAGTTTTATTGATACATTGTTTTATTCCTTATTTCCTTTTTATCTTTCAACCTTTTGTTATCATATGGTAACTATTGTTTCATATTGCAGTTCATACGGTCAAGCATTGTCGACAAGCACGTTTATTGGTGAAACTTTGTTCGCCATACTCATTGCCATCTTGGGGCTTGTTCTGTTTGCCCATTTAATTGGAAATATGCAGGTATTTTGAAAAACCTTATAGAATTTTTTATCTTTGTATTCCAAATATTAAGCCCTTCAAATTTAGATCTGGTTTCATATCAACTTTCTCATGTTCTATAAGGTTTCAATCAATTCTCTCCAACTATGCAAGTGCTTCTTTAAATTTACTTCATCTGTTCATCATTCTCTGAGCATGTTACTTTCTTAGATTTTTTACGTTTTTTATATTCTGATGTAGACATATATGCAATCCATCACTGTGAGGCTTGAGGAGTGGAGACTTAAGCGTAGAGACACTGAGGAATGGATGAGACATCGCCAACTCCCAGAAGATCTTCAACAACGTGTGAGGCGTTTTACACAGTACAAATGGCTTACCACTAGAGGAGTTGATGAAGAATCTATCCTCCGTGCCTTGCCTGTTGATCTCCGCCGTGACATTCAACGCCACCTTTGTTTAGACCTTGTTCGTCGTGTAAGATTTCATATACTCAATCTCTCTAACTGGTATAGTTTACTGCTATTTCACTCGTGCATTAAAGATTTTGATAACATATTTTCATTCTCAAGTTCCCTGTTGCTTGTGAAGTTTCAATAGCTTCTTCATATTGATTGTCATGCTAGGAACACGTTTGGTAGCAATGGTTGAGTGAGATAAGGTTGTTTATCTACCATTATCCATTGTTTGGTAGTAGTGCAAAAAAGAGACCAACACGACTTTTGGGCACAACTGGCTCTGCTGGACATTAAAACATAGATTATTATTACACTTCAAACCATGTGACTGCATACAATTGTATTTCCCATTCCCACTCCTGTAATGTAAATAAATTTTATTTGCTTTTTATGTGTCTCAATGCCAATTTCGAAATTATATCATAAATTCATAGCATATTCATTATCTAGTCTATCAAAGTTCATTTTATAAATAATCGATAATCATAACTTATTTAGTGCCTCCAACCAAACTATCTGAATTATTATTTAATTGGTTTAAAGTTCTTGATTTAACATATATACTATAAACCAAATGTGTTGTTTTAAATGTATCTTTTTCCAATTTCAGGTCCCGTTTTTCTCACAAATGGATGATCAGCTTCTTGATGCAATATGCGAGCGTTTAGTTTCATCCTTAAGCACTCAGGACACTTACATTGTTCGTGAGGGCGATCCGGTAACTGAAATGCTATTTATTATTAGGGGCAAGTTAGAGAGCTCGACTACAAATGGAGGCCGAACTGGATTCTTCAACTCAACAACATTGAAGCCTGGTGATTTTTGTGGGGAGGAGCTGCTCGCGTGGGCTTTGCTTCCAAGGTCTACCCTAAACTTACCTTCTTCCACACGAACCGTAAGAGCCCTTAATGAAGTCGAAGCATTTGCACTAAGAGCGGAGGATCTTAAATTTGTGGCAAATCAATTTAGACGTCTTCATAGCAAGAAATTACAGCACACATTTAGATATTATTCCCATCATTGGAGGACATGGGCTGCTTGTTTCATTCAGGCAGCTTGGCGTAGATACAAAAAGAGAATGATGAGAAAAACTCTAAGCATTATGGAATCGTTTTCTTCGTCTCACGAGGAACAAACGCCTTACGAAAGTGATAAAGAGGAGGATGCATTTGCGACACCTAATTCTTCACAGGTGAAACAGAACTTTGGAGTTACGATTTTGGCTTCGAGATTTGCTGCTAACACAAGGAGAGGAGCTCAAAAGATTAAAGATGTTGCAATGCCCAAATTGCAGAAGCCGGAAGAGCCGGACTTCTCGGCTGATCCTGATGATGATTTCCTTGGTAGAACCAGGACTATATGAATCTGCTGATTATGTTTTCTCACACAGTCGAAGGGTGTACTCATTTTTGGAGACTCGGTAACAGTGGGTCCTACAATGGCGAAAGCTTGAGTATTCTTCAAAAGGGGTGTCACTATTGTAGAAGTTCTGTACAAAAAAACTATAAATTGGAGCTCACTTTTAGATCTTCTATTCCATTTTTATCTTTCTTCTTTCTTATTCCAATAGGAACAATTGATGTGAGCCTTAGTTGTCTTATTTATAGATGTGGTCTAAATTATTTGAGAACTGTGAAATTCTTGAAGAAACTTTTGAGGTGGAGATAAATATAAACTTGGAATAGAGGATCTTGGTTTCTGATCTATATACTGTTGTTTCTATGCACCAATTTTGATGTAAAAACAAATGAACCACCTTGCACGTTTTCTTTTTGTTATGAACAAAAAGTTGAGATTTCAAAAGTTATTCTATAGGTACCTTGTCAAAATCAAAATATTGTGCTGGTGGCGGACCAATCCATATGGAAGCAGTCAATGCAAAGCAGATTTGTCCAAATAAATTGTGATCCCAATCGCAAGATCGCCAACAAGTTGATATATAGACATTTGGTTTCAAAATATTTTGTGGTCCCTCAACTGCTTTAATCTCCTCCCAAGATTTAGGATGTTCTGCCAAATTTATGTTTTCTCTGCCGACAAACATTTTTATCTCATGGATAAATAAAAACAAGTAAATGGAGAGTTTTGATGACGTGGTGCAACATATTCATAATTTCTATATTCTTGTATAGGAGACCAACCATATTTAGGAGAAAATGAATTTAATTGGATGTGTACTAAACTAAACCAAACAATAACTATTTGTGGATGACGACTATGTTGAAACTGTTTTCCTATCTAAAACAACAATAATACAGAACTACTAAATGATTATTGACAAACATGGAAAAAATCTTTATTGAGTCTGATAAATGATATTCACACTGGAAATTTTTCGCGATTGAACTCATCGAATGTTATATTCTATCATTACCATAAAAGCTCACTCCTTTGCTAACTGACTTGCTCTCCAATCAAATCGAGCCCTACGAGTAGAAAAGTAACTCCTTGGAAAAGCAGAAAGTAGAAGTGAAGTCCATGGGCAGATAAAAGGCTTCTCACTGAAGCAGTTAACAATAAAAAAGCAAGAGCCAACTCTTTTCTGTAAATTTTATTGATCTTTTTCACTGGTTTAATAAGCTTTTGTTCTTTGATTATCTGCGGTTGGATCATTGTTCCCTCATCCTCATCAGCATCAGCCAGCAAATCAGATTCTGTGGACCTCCCAGCCTTTTTAGTAACAATCCACTCATACGAGCTGCCTAATTGGAAGAGCCCCGATACCATTGCATTGAACTTGGTGACTGACATTGTGTTTTCAAAAAGAAGGTAAGGAGCAATGAAAGGAATAGATTTGGGTGCAGGGAGTATGTTCAAGAATGTCATGAGAACTGGCACGTAGCAGATAACCCACATAGGGAGCTCGGCTTCGGGGATGAACATGGTTAGAGGAAGAACGATGCAAAATAATGTGAACGAATAGAATGGTAGGATGAGTTTTCTCAATAAAAAGAAGAGAAATATCAAATTTAGTTTCTTCCATATAGATATCTGCAAAAAAAAAAAAAAAAAAAAAAAAAAAGACAGGTTTGATATCAGTATTAGATTTCTTCACATGGATTGGGCGGCTTGGAACTAACTCACTCAAAAGACAGCTCAACTCAAGAGGTGGTACGGGTTGCCCAAGACCTTACAAGGTGCACTTAGACTTGATTATGTGATGTTTTTGTATCAGGGGATTATGTGATGTTTTTGTATCTTAACTACGTAAAAAAATATGAACGTACCTTTGATTTTATGATAGCGGAAAGGCAAAGCCGGAAAAGCTGCATTGGACCCGAATGCCATCGATGTTGTTGCTTTCTGTAAGCTTCGAAAGACTCCGGAATTTCACATAGTACCTAGTTTTATTGGCACACAAAGTAACTGACCTGTTGTGTTAATTAATGATATTTTACGTAGTGAAACGATATATACCTTAACGTCGTTTAGATATATGAACTTCCAACCGTTGAGATGAGCACGTACAGCTATGTCCATATCTTCAACCGTTGTCCGTTCAAGCCAACCTCCGGATTCTTCCAAAGCTTTGATTCTCCAAACACCAGCAGTTCCATTAAAACCAAAGAAATTCAATAATACTCCATTAACCTGTTGTTCTACCTCAAAATGAAAACATAAATTTATGTTTTGGAGACGAGTTAACAAGTTTTCATCTTTGTTCACAAATGCCCACCTCGCCTGAACCAATCCCAATTCAGGATTATCCTACAAGGAAAGAATGTACATATATCAACAATAATGAATTATACTAGTAATTCATGAAAGTATATCAAAGACGAGGTTAGTAGATATACCTTGAAATGGGGAACTGTGTGCTTTAGAAAATCCGGGGTTGGTTGGAAATCTGCATCAAATATGGCAACAAATTCGTAGTCTTTGACATAATCACAGCTCATTGCGGATTTGAGATTCCCGGCTTTATAACCAGTCCTATCCAAACGATGGCGATATATTATGTTAATTCCCTTTTGGCTCCATTTGGAGACCTCATTCTTAATCAGCCACTGAATGCTCTCGTCATTAGAGTCATCCAGAACTTGGATTATTATACGCTCTTTTGGCCAATCAAGTTGACAGGCTGCTGAGATAGACAACTCATACACCTATGTGAAATAGCAATGATGCAAGAACCTCATTAGGTTAGTAATTTACAAATACATAATCCTTAATGGCAATTTAATAAGTAGTATACTATATGGATGATAGAATTGCAAGTCTTTGACATAAGGCCAAATTGGTGAATCAATACGTCACATTAAACCTCTATGATCAAACCTTCACAATAACTAAGGGACTACTACTTGTTCATTTTTCTTGAAGTGGTAAAGGGTCGAGAAGGGCAATCTCTCATTCTTAAAACCATCTTTGTTAAAGAGTCGGCAAAACATGGACTGAGAATGTGAAATATTCTGAATAAAAAATGTGGGATGCAACAAATCACAACCTTCATCGCATATAAGAAACCATCGTTCAGAATTTTGCAGTAGTAGTAAGTCACTCATCATATAAGAAAAAAAAGACAATTCAAGCATCAAACCAAAAACGAAAATTCAAGGCAAGATATTCGTAGAGAAAATCCCATACCTCTCTCTCGTTACACATTGGAATTTGGACAAGAACCATGGGGTAATCATACAATGCTCCTTCAAGATCATCCAAATCAAATGAACCACCATCAATTCTCGGTTTAATCTTCTTCAGTTTGATATACAAACAACCCAAACAAAGAATAAGCCGATCCAAAGACTGAACTATGAACAGAACTAGACAGAATGTCGAAAGAAACAAAACAAAAGGTGCAATGTATCGAGTACGAAACTCCAACCAACCAACATAAACAACATGAAACAACCCTTGGATTTCATAACTATGTAAAATATACAAATTTGGCTTCTCAAAATGATGCCAACCTTTTAAATGAGCAACCATTTCAAAGGCCAAAATTACCATTAAAGTCACTAAAAAGGCCTTAATTATTCTCAACATCAATTTACCCTTTCCTAGCTTCTCACTTGCATTATCAACTCCTTGCCTTAAAAGCAACCTCTTCTTGATTGTTCCAAGAAGCCAAGCCACAAAGCCAACTGCTCGATTGGCTTTAAGATAAAGAACCCATCTCACTTGCTTAGCATTCTTTAGCCGGCTCTTATTTACTGGCTTGAATGCATCGTTTAAGCCATTAATTTCTACAATGGAAAAATTAGGATTCTCCATTTTAACTATAACTGGAGTACCCTTTGGTGTATCTCTACTCCACCAATCAAAAAGATTCAATCTTGGAGCCATTTTTAATACAGAATGGTGGTAAATTTTAAAACTCTGAAGGAAAATTTGGTTATTTCAGGGAATAATTTATAGCCCATGTTTTGAAGTTATGAACTTGAGATCACCCATTATAGAAACAAGCAAAAAGGAAAACACTCAATGGATAACTTTTAGTTTCATAACTAAAAGTACAGGAGAGAAAAAAGTTTAAGAAAATAAAGACTGTTTTTTTTTACAATATTCTTTGCAAAATTAATCTCAAAGGCCAACTTACATTGTGGCAAGGAACCAATGTTGGGAAAGGTATATATACCAATGGTAATGTCATTTACCAGAAACAAACAGTCATTTTCACATTTTTCACAATCAATGTTGAGATTTTGTCTAATTTTTCAAGAAAATATAAAAGGGAACATGGTGCATATAACTATAAAAAAGTAAAAACATGTAGGTCAAAAGGAAGTAGTTGACCACTCGATTTTCTAGTGTGAGATTGTCGAAGAAAAGAAAGTACCTATCAAGTGTTGACAACCAATTGATCTCAAATTAACAACCAATTATTCGGAGCCATGTGTGAAATAAATGGTAAAAGTCTTTGGGTTATTATGAATCGGTTTTAACTCGATTTTCTTTTAGTTTGGTTTCTTCATGATTTGGTCAGGTTGATCTTATTGAATATTAGGATGGTACCATATTAAAAAAAAAATATGGTTATCGAATTCTGGAAATTTGACATATTATTTATATTGAAAGTTGACTGTTGGACTTTAGAAAGAAAAATAAATAGTACTCCATATATTTCAACTCAAATTTATTGATTGAGATGATGAATGTAGTTAAATTTACCGATTGAGAATTCATTGTTTTTATATTATTATAATTGTTGATAATGATTTAAATTTATTAATAGTAATGAAATGTATATTTATATTATTAGATTTATATTTATATTATTATGGATATTATATGGTATATCAAAATGATTTTTTTAATATTAATATAAATTGAATCCAATTATTTAACTACTCAAGAATAATATACTTATATGAGTTTAATATTAAGAAAATTTATAATACCCTACTATCTAACCCAATTACGGGGATTTATGATTTATTTATAATTGAAGGCAATGTCAAATTAGGCAATTTTAAATTTAATCAAGGCAATGTCGAATTTCATATTTCATTAAATGTAAGGCTGTTTTCAAATCAAATTACGATTTACAACAATATTAAACCAGATAATTAAGGCAGTGTCAAATATAGATATCAAAATTATCAAATTTTAATTTTGTGAGTAAGAAAAACTGTAATTTCAAAATTATCATATTAATTTCATGGCTGTGATCATATTAAATTTCTGTAACTAATTTAGTATTCCAGAAGGCTTAGATCTCTTCATTTAAGAGAATACATATAACATTGATAGTGAAATATTTATAACAGTAATAATTACCTTACCCAAAAATAAATAAATAAAATCGTATATATACTCCTAATTTGAAATTCTTATCTAAGCACTTGTAAGTTGTAACAGTTCTTAAATCTCAATATATATATATTTAATTAGATAATTAAAAATATAGTTCTAGTGGGTAAAAACATTGCATTTAATACGAAGGACATCTACAAATGGAACACACACTATAAATTTTCTTATTTTTATGATTATCTAGTTTGTAATTAGTGCCAAGCTAGGTAACTAAAACGCGGAGCGGGTGCGGGAGCGAGAGCGGGAGCGGGTGCGGGAGCGAGAGCGGGAGCGGGAGCGCGAGAGCGTGATATATTAAAATTTTAGAATATGAGAGCGCCTATAGAGCGTCTATTAAAATAATTATTAATAATATAAAATAATTAATTTACTGTGTTAAAATAAGAAATATATAATAAAGAGATAAGTTACGGCTACATTTTTAAAAGAATTAAGAGCAAAATGTATGTCATTCAACTAATAAGTATAGTTTATTTTCATTTTCTCAGCAATTTTTATCAATAAAATTCAAGAACTAAACAACGCCTAAAATTTTAGATCTTTGTGAAAAACATGAATTGCAGGGTTAAGAAAGATTTGCATTTATGCCGATAAAAAATACACATGTTGTTAGTTGGTGGGTGCATGTGAGGGTAGGGGTGATAAGGAGAGACAAAAAAATATAATCAAGAAATACTTAGGTATACATATATTATTGAAATTACATATTTACCTTCGGTACTAAACGGGTACAATTCTAGCTTCATATTTGGCAATTTGTTAGAAGACAGGTTGAGAGAGGTTGAAATGTTGGTTTGGTGGGTTTCACCACCCACCGTCATTGTTCGATAAGGCATTGTTTGGAGGGCAGAAATTGGTAGCCGTGACCACAATTGAATTTTGGAGTCACCACTTATGGTCATCCACACATTTAAGTTCAAAGCAAGCTCCACAACTTTGTCCATTGTTAAAAAATATTGTACTCAATGATGATGTGTTTGTATCATACCCTTCACTATATAAATTACCATATCCACAACTACAAGTCCCACCTTCATCCAAATCATACAATAAAAAGTACTACAAATTAGAGTTAATAATTTGGTTAGATAAGAGATGAAAAAAATAAAATAAATGAATTACTTATACATTTATGTCCTTGAAAATAGTGACTGAAACGATATTAGCAATGTCAAAGCATTACTTTATGAGAATTGATTTTAAAATAATAATATCATTTTAAAAAATAAAATTTAGTTAAGTGACATACCAAAACAAAAAATCATGAGGATAAAAATTGAAGGACGAAGGAAGTATTATTTTTGTTAATTTACATATTCATTAGAAAATAAACCCATAAGTTTACAAAATAAAGTTACAAGTATTATTTGTGTTACAATTATTTGTAAATTACAAAATAAACCTGTAAACTTTACAAAATAAAGTTACAAGAATTATTTGTGTTATTATTATTATTTTTTTTTTGTTGGTTGTAAATTGTAATGCTTCCAAGTTACAAGTATTTGTAAATTACAAAATAAACCAATAAACTTTACAAAATCTATGTAAAAATGTCACTTTTTGTCAAAATTCGCGAATTTAAATTGTCTAGTGCATGTTCTTTGTAAGGATGATACACGCTCTATCAAAATTAAAACGACGCTCTATATATAATAAATTCGCGCTCCAAAAATTATAAATTCGCGCTCCGAAAATTATGAATTCGCGCTCTCACTTTCAATAATTCGTGTTTTTTTAGCGAATTTTGCAAATGCGCTCCGATTCGCGAATTCGGAGCGCGTCGACACCCCTGGGGCGCGAATTTAGTTACCTAGGTGCCAAGTATATATATTGTATGAATACGAATACGGCGATACAACAAATACAATACGAATATGACGATTCGAATTTTCAAAATTTATAAAATACAATACAATAAAGATACGTATGTGTATATTTTTTCTATAAAAAATCATTGCTTCAAAAATGTCAAATAAACAATATGTAAGATATACTTAGTTCAATTTTTATTTCATTTTGAAATGAAAGGTGTTGCTTCTCTCATTTAAGTGTTCAAATAAAGTTTTAGTATTAACATCATATGCAAAGTCTTTGGTATTTTTTGAAAAAATTCATGTGTTTCATGAAGATTACTTTAATAATATACATAACATAATTTGAAAATTATTTGTGAAAATACATACCTTTAAGTATCCTAGACGTGTACAATACGCCATTTGGTGTATCCAATTCAGTATCTTTTTTATTTTTTATTTTCTTATTTCCAGAAACACCACGATGGCATATTTAATACGTATCGGATGAGTATTTAAATGTCTAAATATCAAAAACATATTCGATATTGCACGGTGTATAATTTTAAAGTATTCGTGCAACCTAGGTGCCAATTTTACCTCTACACCTAGCTATGTAATAATGATTTGTAACTTTTGGTTTTTTTTTTTTTTTTTAATTTCTAAAAGAAACTTGTAATGCTAAAGTGATATTCAAGATGAAAAGCATCCACGTATCTTTTAATTATAACTAAACCGCACCCATCATTGTCATTTTAATTAAATAAATCGACTCAAAGTGGATCTCCATAACTAACAATCAAGTTTCGTTTTACTAAGTAATTACATCGATAACCACATTGAAGATGCATGCCCAACAATTATGTCCACCTTCTAGAGACCAATATGCATCAATCCTTCCATCTATATTATCAATATAAATCTTCCTTATTTTCAATTAGCGGAATTTATAGCTAAAACCTGGGGAGATCAAACTTATCAAATCATAAAATAATTAATTTCATGGATCGATTATTTTTTTATTCAATTGAAATAAATATATAAAATATTTTCTAATTCATCATATTTCATTGATTTATAATTTGCATGAATATTTCTCGAAAAGTCCCAAAAAGTTTTCATTATTAATTTGACATCACCAAAATGAAATTAAGTCCTTGATTAGTTATTGGTTTATGCATTAATTAAGGTAACGTGAGATGTCAAGTCAATTTTGGAAACAACTCGTCAGGTTTTTATATGGAGTTTAAGTTCAATTATTTAGTTAGACATAATAAGCCGTATAAGTGGACAAGGGTAAAGATAAGCCGAATTGTTAAGTCATAAAGACAATACCGTGAAGTAGTGGAGTGCTATCGACATTACCCATGTTTTTCAAAAATATAAGATTTAAAAAATATATTCATATTGGTCAGAACACGGGTGTATTGATGGGCTGCATTAAGTGTACTTGCTGATGTGGTGCAGCGATTACACAAAATAATTTATGTCGTAGCGGTGGGACTTTCACTATATAGATTGGTCCTACCCTTTTTGTCCAAATTTATTTTCTTTGACAACTTGTAAAAGTGAGAACAAAAGCGTCTGTCGGTGTAAGAGCTTTTTCTTTTCTAGCATTTGGATTTTTGCTTAGCTACTTTACTTGTCATAATTCTTAATTAATACGATTATTCCCAAATTTAAACTTAATTAATTTGTGTATTATTTAAGTTACTTTAAAAACTCTCATGAGCCATGTTTATTTATCATAAGTGTGGACCTTATAAGAAAAGTTCATTTCGTTATAGACTAGAAGACAAAAATTTCCGCAACATTGATCTGAATCACAGTTATGAATAAAAATTGAAAAATAAAATTTAGATTGTTGAGAATTAGTGTATCACGTCATTATTTATTTGTTTTGGGGAATTATGTACTTCCGTGTGTTGGTATCGAACAATTTGTTTAATATTCTAAGTTTCGCATTAATTTATTAGATTTTACTTTGTAGCGATACAAAGTAACGCTTACTTGACTTAATATTTTTTAGTAAACCGTACTTACTTAAATTCAACTTAGAATCAATTGAGGCTTGTTAATAACCAATGTCCTTGACAATATTTGCGAAACCGTCACGGTGCATTCGGTTTAATTATCAGTAGTCTCACAAGATATAAGAATCAATTGTTCATTATTTACAAATCTGACATAAATTATATAACTGAAGAACAAATAGAGAATAAAGTATTATGCTTTTGAATGCCAAAAAGTAGGATACGTAGGCCATATTATGTCCCTCTAGACGTAAACATATGTTTTCGCAAGAGATACATTATTTGAATTATAATATTTCGGTTCAAAGATTATCTATTTAAATCGGACAGACACAATCTTTACTCTCAACTATTTATATGCACATATTAAAACCGACACTCTAAAATATAAATCTACAAAGTGTAAAATATTCTCTTTAGGACATTATTATGACAGAAGTTTGAAACAGAGAATATTATGGGATAAACATAGACTCCATATAAACTTCCAAATAAAGAAAAATTATTGGAGTTGTTCCTTCTTTCCTTTCATTTCTATTGCAATTTGCACAAACATGGTTATGTTGGAAAATATTAACATTTTATAATTTATGGTCTTTCTATTTTTGTTTATATATTTAGAATAAAATTTGCCAAAAAAGAAATATATTAAGAACATTTATTAAAGAAAGAAAAGTGGGATTAATTAACGGTAACTAATTTCAATTTTTGATAAGAAGTCATGCATTCTTCAATTATTGTTGGCTTCTTTATTTTTCAAATTAAATAGAAGCATAACTTAAATTCTTCCAAATGAAAAATACCTTAAACTTTGACAATGAGTCAATGATTTAAATGTGTGCAAGTTTACAGAAAGGGCCTTTTCTAGAGTTAGTTCATAAGAAAAAAGGTTGTATAAAGTTTAATTAGGCCCAAGCCCGAACGATTAACAATCAACTACTCAGAGCATGAAAAGGGCCTACAGTAAACGGGCCTTTGATCAATAAATAGAAAAATAGACTAGCACAAATTATATGAGGTCCATATACTTTCATCATGCGTAAAATGGTGTTTTTTAAATTATAGGGGGTAAAATGAATATTATGCATTTAATAGGAGGGTAAATTGACAATAATAAAAATATATTGATGTGAATTTGAAAGTGAAAAGTTTCTGATGATATAGTAGTGACTGTAGATGATTGTGAGGAGCTTATTTGTCAATTACTAACAGTATTTTAGGCTAAAAGAACTCTAAGCCCCTAGTAAGAAAGAAAGAAGCAATGACGTCCAGTCAAACTCAACAAAAACAGAGTGTTTCCCTCTCCTCCTCAACCACTTCAATTCTCTCCCACTATATATATCCTCCACATCTCCATCTCCAAATTCAATTCATCATAGAAGCGATTTCTATTTGCATGCAAAAATAAATAAATAAATACGAATCGACTCATTTTTGCTATTCGAACCGCAGCAAAAATGAGTCGTGGTCCAGCAACCACCCTAATCCTCCTCTCCGCCGTGATCCTCCTCCTCTCAGCCACCGCCACAAGCGCCCATAACATCACCCGCATGCTCGAGGAGTTCCCCGAATTCGGCGTGTTCAACGGCCTCCTATCCCAAACCAATCTCTCTGGGGTGATCAACCGCCGTAAGTCCCTCACCGTCCTCGCCATCAGTAATGACCATATCGGACCTCTCAATGGCAAACCCGTGGATGTTCTGAAAAGACTCCTTATGACGCACGTCATCCTCGACTACTACGATTCCAGCAAGCTCGACAAGCTTAAGTTGGCGTCCAAGACAATGGTCACCACACTCTTCCAGGTAATTAATTAATTAGATAAGGATCGATCGATGATCTATTCATATATGTAAATAATAGTTTTGCTTATTACTTGGATCCAGTCGAGTGGAACTGCTGACGATCAACAAGGGTTCCTCGGCATCGTCCACAAGAAAAACGGTGGCATAGCTTTCGGGTCTAACACAGTTGGCGCACCAAAAGATGCCATGTTTCTTGGGGAAGTCTCTAAATTACCCTACAACATATCCGTCTTGAGCATCTCTCATCCCATATTTGCTCCCGGGATCGATCCATCGGCACCAATCCTGCCGCCACCACCAAAAGGAAGCTTGGCCCCACCACCAGAAGAAGAAGTGCCTGCATCACCAGAAGAAAGCCCAAAAGAGGATCCTGAACCTCCAACCACCCAACCCCCAGAGGCAACACCCCCACCCGCTGCTGCCGATGCTCCAGATGGCAATAATACTCCCGATGCGGACTCCCAATCCCAATCTCAGAACAAAAATGCAGCCGCTAAACAGCTGGTTCAATCACTTGGGGGGTTCATGCTGGCAATATTCGCATCATTCTTCATTAATGCAGCTTAATTAATACGGATCAACTACTACTTATACATAATTTTATATATATATATATATACATAGTTAGTTGATTCTTCTTCTTGTCTTTATAATTACATATTTAGGATGTATTGATTCTGTCTAGAATAAGAAGAGCGTGCAAATGGAAATCTTCAGAATTCTTTCTTTTCATTCGTATTTGTTTCATTGTAAACTTTTTCTTTCTTAGTGGAAAATAACAGAATGTCTGTCAAGACGGTTTTGCAACAAATTATTCATACCTGCCCCTGTTTTTATGCATTAATTAAATACTACTACTACAACTTGTGAATTAATGATGTTAATGGTTTTTTCCACTCCACTAATTATAGAAAATATATATACATATGTACACGAAGTATGCAATGATTATGACATACAATGAAGGAAAACCTCAAAAGTCCAGAGTTTTAATCTGCTGTGCCGTGACACCAAACAAACGTGTACACCAGTCAATTAAATGGTGACATGTGGAGTAAAACTTCGCATGCATCACATTAATTATATTTTGGAAAATCCTTGTCCAAATCAAGTCTAATCAAATCCAACCAATCACAAAATAAGTAAATTACATGACTCATCCGTCCATAGTTAAGAGTGTTTCTTCCATAATGTTAGTTTTGAAAATTGTTTCCCCAAAACATGATGTCAAGTGGGAGTTTTACTTCACGTAACATGTCATCGCGTAATTGACCTGTGTTTTGCAGCGGAGAAATGAAAAAATTACAATATACTATTAATCATATCCATAAAAAGAAATTAGTACTCTCAAATAATCTTATATTTTCAAACTTGCATGAAGCTATAAAGTGTAAGTTTACAACTCAATTAACGTGTACAGAAAGATAAAATTCCCAACAAGAACATGTAATTTCAAAACTAATGTAAATCTCATTTACTACGGACCTCCACATCGGAGGTCAACTTTGGCAATTTATTTCTCTTCTTCTGCTGATATTTCGCAAGTGAATACCACACGCCACCGGCAGTGTTGATTACAAGTCCGGTGACATTCAAAGCATGTACTTGCACTCCTCCAAGTAACACAAAACCGAGCGTCTGACCAAATTCAAACAATTGAAAGCCTTAAAAAGATTTGAATGAAAATTTTCACCAGAGCATATATTACTCCATTGGTTAGAAAAGGGAAACAAGTTTAGAACACGTACTGTGGAACCAACTCCCTTGAGAACGCCGACTATGGTAGTAGTTAACGCAGAATTGACAATGGTACACAAAAACATGGTGTAATTCAGAACAATACCCATCACCAGGGAAAGAATAAGAATAACCAAAAATGATAGTGAAGTACTCTGTTCATCAAACAATTTACAGATGTTAAAAGAGAGGGTAGATTTTTTATTCTTCTTTTGTATTCTCTTCTCTGTTCCACAACAGCTATTATAAATGAATTGAGATACTTCCAATAAAAAGAAGATATATAATGTCATGGAAAGAAAGAGGTCCTAACCTTTGCAAATAGTATTGATAGAGAATTTGGAAATTCACCGGTAGCTATGATGAGAAATAGGAGAAAGGGTAATGATAAAACACTGTTATAGAGCATGATTTCAACTGACGAAAGTCCATCCTCTGCACCCGATTTCTCCACTAGGACAAGGTACATTGTCTGCATATGAAAAAAGAAGTTACTAGAAGCAAATTTCAATATAACCAAACAACAAAGAAAGGTACTATTAAAGTACACAAGAACTTTAACAAATCAAACCTGGAAAAAAACAGAAGTAAAGGCCATACTATATCCAAAGAGGTCAAACGAAAAATCTCCAAGTGCTGCTACAAGAACTCCGGCAGCAGTCAGAAGTACAGAAAGAGTGACCTGAGATAGATAGGAATGTAAAAAAAAAAAATTGTTTTTTTTCAAACAACGGCCATGAGGAAAAAAACCCTTCTCGTGAAATATACATCAGTGAACCAACAGCAGGGATTAACAATGTTATGATGATAAATTAATGTTTATCCCAAATTATAAGTTTACTAGTAAAATTCACCAAAAGGCTGGTGAAATTGGCAGAATAAAAGTTTAATAGAGAATATAACCTGAGTTGTAGGTCTCCCCTTTCCGGAAAAGAATCCAGCTATAAGTACAGCAAGTGGTGTAAGTCTTTTGATAGCAATGTACATTGGGATATTTACTCCTTTCAAGCTTGCTAATGCAAATGCCACATTGGCATTGTAAAATAATGAAACTAGTACAAGCTTTTTTGCCGTTTCTATATTTAGTTCTCTAGCTTTTGTGTATCCCATTACTCTACCAAAGCGTATAAGCAAAGTTGTCATCAATTGCTGATAATATACAAAGAAAATTATAGTTAATGAAACAAAATGTATAGTGAGAAAAGACGGAGGTGATTATTATTATTTTGGTGTACCTGAAGTGTAAGAAGAGTCATTGAGTTTGCATACTGCATTAGAATTGCTTTATTGATAAAAACCATTGCCATTGAGGCAGCTCCATATGACAAGGCCGCAAATAAACTGCATTTACCATTATTTTTTCTAAGGCCCCAATTTTACACCACCACAATTCTTCATCACTTCATGGCAAAGTTTCAAACACAATATTCATATGAAGGATTCGCTTTAATCTTTTGCAAGAAATTACAATTGTACATGAACACACACACACACAAACAGGGGGGGGAGGGGGGTCCAAGGCAAATCTTTGTACCATTCACAAATCACAATGTACCATTTGCAAACAGGAAAAAGCTAAATGATATCAGAATCTAACAGAAAATTTAAGGGGGGAATAATTAAATAAAGTCAATATGTCAGAAACTAAAATTGGTTCTTTGTAATTAAGCAAGAATACAGAAAAATGAACCTCAAGTAAGGAGTTGAATCCACATTATACTCCATTTATGCCTGCTATAGTAACCACATACAGAAATCAGGATTCTTCAATCAAAAGCAAAGTCAATACGAAAAGGGCATCAAGAAAAAATCATTATTCACCTGAAATTGAAAGAAATTATGTCTTTTGAAATCTTGAAAGATCAAGAAAAATATAACTCGAATTTTTTTATTTTCTTGGATCAATAAATAATGGGGTTTTTAAGGGTGAAAGCGTACCGCTGTATCAGTGGAAGTGTGTGAAGTGTGTGAAGTGTGAGATTACGGGAAAAACCGTGAGACCTGTAAAACAAATTATGTAAATAAATAAAAAAATTAATGTGTGAATGTGCACTTTAAAATAACGTGTAAAAAAGTCGGAGACTCTGTTTTTCTGTTTAATCTCTTTTCTTTAACATATTTGGGTTGACGGTAAAATAAATTTTCGTCCATACCTGACTTGGTCAAACTTATTTTACCACAAAATAATTATATTGCACTCGAAATTATCCAATTTTTGTCGCACATAAGAAAAGTTAATCAATGAGTTAATGACAATTTACCTCTGTGATATGAGTACTGTTACATTTACCCCCTTGTAATTTGAAAAAGAGTTTTTACTCCCTATGATATTATAAAAGTTTCACACGGCCTCCCGATATTTTTGAACTTAAAAAATAAACGAATTGATAAAACTACCCTTCTTATATGTGACACTTTATCCCCATGTATTATGGCAAATTTGGCACTTTACCCCCACGTGTTATGACAAATGTGACACTTTACCCTATGTGTTATGATATATGTGACAATTTATCCTCTTATGTTATAAAAATATTTTTCATTCACACTCTGAATTTCGGTGAATGAGTTACACTATCTGATTGAAGAAGGTAAATTGCTTCTTTAAAATTTTCACATGAGGATAAATTGTTCTTTTTCAAATCACATAAAGGTAAATTGAACATTATGAATATAAATGAGACCGTAAATTAGCAATAATAGTTGGTTCACTAACACACAATTTATTTGAGTAATATCTCGTTTTCGTTTTCTCAACTGAATTAAAAATAGTAGAATAGAACTTTAGTTCCAGAGGTCTCCAGTCGAATCCTTTGAAGCCATAAACAATGAACTTTTTGCATTATCCATTGATCTTTTACTTCTACAATAATGGTAAACCATTTAAGGCACTGAACAACATGGAATCACATAAGATTGTGACACAAAACGTGATTTGCAATTTAATATGCCTAAATCCCAAGTTCTATAAGCAGTTGAAAAAGAATCAAATACGTATCCACCTACTACAACTCTTCTACTATATTAAAGATTAACAAGTTGCTTAAATGAAGTAATAGAATCCAAGGCAGTTTGTAGTATATATCAAGAATGAATGAATGAACCGACTTCAGTATCAGATAACATTTCAACTTGCTCACAAAACAGACAGAGTAGAGTATAAATAAATGCATTGAAAATTGCACCAATTACCACAAAAGTGGCTTGATCCAAACCGGTACAGAATACTTTAAATACGATAAATCTCTTTGAAGAAAAGGTTTTATGCCGTGATTGTCTAGACTGTAGATACCCATGTCATAAGAACAACGAACTCTGGGATTGTAATAGTCATCGGTGAAATATATACAATTACTAGTGCACTCTGGGTACTCATTACTTGAAATCGAGAAGGAATGATTGTTGCCAATAAAGATAGACCAATTACCCAAAGTCATTACTTGCAAAAGCCATTTTATTGTCCGAATAGATTGCCAAAACTACACAATTACCCAGAAAAGGATTAGATGATAGAACAACTTTGTGCACGATTACATCTCTAAAATATTCAGGTCTGCAACTAAGGTTCTTGAGGTCTAGGCATTTAAGTAGCGACGGGAGCAGAATTTGAACACGTGATAAAGGATTCAATAAATGAAGTTGGTATTTAGCATCCAAAGTAATCAACCAACCATGAGATGAGCCCCAACACCGCCTACCATGAACCTCCGGCAAGTAAAGCGGATAAACCTTTTTATTGAAAGGACTGGAAAATCCGCGCAGGTCATTTGATTCATTCTCTGTGAGCATTAGCAAAGGAAGCAGTGAGCATGGACTATTTTTAATATCTTTATGAAATAAAACTGCCCGCCAAGACTTGCACACCACACCAAATCTTACATAATCATCAAGAAAGTTTAATCGTCTTGCAATAAGCATTAGAAGATCAAGCGGCAAATTAGACCAATCTGCCATAGTCTGAAAAGAGAAAATTAATGATAGTCATAAAAAGCTAGACAGAAATTCAACAAATAAGTAATTCCACAACTTGCAGTAAGTATATAATATGATGAAGAAACAAGTTACAAATGCATCTGCATACTACAATATTCTCAATTATGTAGCAATTTTTCAAGAATTTTTACTTCGAAAACCTCTTAAAAAATTCTGCACACTACACAAAGTACAAGCATTCAATACAGCCCAACAATAGGTACAGAACCTCCACCCAATCTATACATACATACATACATTGATACATAGATACATACCAGTTTAATTATCACAATAAGATAAATAAATGAACACAAAATCCAAGCAAAAATCCCATGTATTTCCCTTCAAATACATAAATATTAAGATAAATGATCGGCATGATGCTGAAAATCTACTCTCAATAACAAAAAAGCGAATCTAATCTTACAACTCCTAAACCGACCAATTAATTAGAAAAAGAAATACAATAACAAGGGAGCGGGATAGGATATTTACCTTTCTCTTGTAAAAGCAAAATTTAGACCGGTCACGAATCATCCGATTATCCATCTACAGTCGAACCAATACTTCTTTTCTTTTTTTCTTTCTTTTTTCTCTTTTTTGTTAATAAAAATTAAAATTTCTCACTTGCAATCAGTACTTTATTTGGATGTGCTCAGTTTGAACATAATTATTGTTCATAAGGAAGAGTAGAAAAAAGTAAGAGTCCTTTACAATTCGTCCTTCTACAAAGGAGAGGTTTATTTTATCCTTGTCCTTTATTTATAAGTAAAAATGACAATACATTATTTTTTGATATAAAAATACTATATTTGAAAAACAGCTTATATTTTAACATTTGTGCTTATTTTAAATTTGACAAATTAGACACTAAAAATAAAAATATATTTTTTGTGCTTATTAGCACCACCTTTAATATTGTTTTTCTTAACAAGCCTTTTTAGGTGAATCTAACCACAGCGTTAAAAATGTAACTAACTCTTGATTTCCTAGAATTCAAATAATTAATTTTGATAAAAAATTGATTTTAGCATCGAGGTTGATCAAAAGTTACAATACTCCTATTTTATTTTTCGTTTTGACAACCTACATGTCATTCTGGCTAGAGAAAATTAATTTAAATTACCAAAACACCATTACACTAAAAAAATTACATTTAACAACTCTAATAATTGGATAACTCACCCTTGATAATTTAACCGAAGCACTAAGGTTGTTGTTTTGGTTGAAGGCCTTAAGGTCAGGGCTGTCTTCTAACCTGTTGATGAAGCCATATTTGTTTGGACATTAAATCTTTATCCCTGTAATATTTATAATGTTCAATTTACCTTCCTATGATTTGAAAAAAAACACTTTATCCCCTGTAATTTTATAAAATTTCACACTACCTTCCTAATATTTTTACATTTAACACTTTGCCTCCACGTGTTATGATAATATGAGAATTTACCCCCCTGTATAATAATAAATGTAACAATTTACACTATGTAGTATGATAAATGCGATAATTTACCCCCCTATGTTACAAAATACTTTTCATGCCCACTCTCAATTTCGACAAATGAATTACACTCTCTGATTCAAGGGAGCAAATTGCTTCTTTAAAATTTACACAGGAGAATAAATTACTCTTTTTCAAATCAAATCACATGGAGTTAAATTGCCATTAACCAGTAAATCTACTTATAAAATGAGTTTGGAAGTCAAGAGTTTCTAGTTTGACATTTTATTCTTTTCGTGTTATAAAAAATACATGTCCATCATTGGTACTGTACCATTCTCAAAAGTATTGGCGAAACCGGTGCAACAGAGAACACTGTCCCTTTCATTGAATACATTGTAACATCAATGAAAAAAAGAAAATGTAAAATTACATACAACTCAAATATACAACAAAGAATTAGCTATGTCAAAACAATGACTTCCTCAATCTTCATTCTCAAAGAATTAGTTCCTACTAAAAATGGATCAAACTTAGAAAAATGTACCTTATGAGAGAGTTGTTATAAATTTATAATCAAACAGCTGAGAGGCTGGCCCATTTTCCAAGTTCATAGGGATCAGCATAATAATATAACTTAATTTTGTTTGCCAATGACAACCCTGCAGCCCATGGATGAGCTCTAAGTTCTGAATCATCTTGTTCAGATGGGTCATCCGAGAATGCAGCAATATCTCCAAGAAGTCGAAATGTAACGCGACGAGTATTAATCTTTCTGGGGAAATCAAAGTACATGGGTGTCCCAGGCTTCACTTCTGGTAACCGATACTCGGCAACTGTGACCATGTTGTGAGATTCCTGCAGAGATACATGGTGTGTTAATTGTAAATATAAAACCAATCAATGTGGGATTTGAATGAACGAAATTAAATTCAACCGCCTTCACTTTTCCGAGAGCATTATAGCTCTCTCGATACCATTTTTTTGGCCAGTTTTAACTTTCATCTTTTGTGGATACATAAGCAAATCATTATTAGCGCGCCCATATGTATAAACTACAAAGTCTACTCTGTTAGTTACCTTTTTCTCTCAAACTAGAAAGAGAAATAAGTGCAGCACCCTGAAAGGATGCGGGATCTATTATATTCCAGGTGGTAAATGGGGTAGCAATGTTGGAATGTGGAGATATACCTCTACCTAATGTTTCTCAACCTCAGATGAAGTCAAGGGGTAAAAGAATTGCATGGTTTCCAACAGTTTTCATGAATACAATCAGATAATTCTATGGAGGAATCAGATCTTTCTCTCTAAGTGACGTCTATACAAGCTAATTTAGAATAATTCAATTCATTATCATTTTATTACAACCATGAACCATCTAAATCCAATGAATAATAGGCACATCTTTTAGCAACCAGCTCTCATTTCTTTGTACTTCATAATTTCTTCACAAACTTTCTCCATATTTATATTTCGAAATTATTCTCACATCACATTCCATGTCTGAGTTCCTTCATCAAGCCTTTCACATTGCTGCCCTAGTTCCGCATTTAAATACTACTCTTTAAGTGGTAAAGAATGATAGAAGTCATGGCCATCACCATGGAAGCTATAGCCACCCCCAGCCCTATTTTTTTGTTGGTTCAGAACGAACTTCATACCGGTATCCAATAAGTAAAACAGTATATCTGCCTAGTTCACGCACCTGTCCCCCACGAGTCCCCCTTGGACTCCAGGATAGGAAGCTCACTCGGCTTAGTTATATGGTGATTTGTGTCTTGACTGCTCCAGTACTTTTTCTTGTAGCAATCAAAATCTCCAACCCCTTCCCCCAACCCCAAATCCCCACCCAAATAAAGAAAATTGATGTTCAACAATAACGACTTTATTGAATACCTGAAGAGCAGACACTTGAATATGCAACAGAGCAGGAGAAATTAGCCTGTCTTCTAAAAGACAGGAGGTAGGATCCCCTATAACATCTCTGGATGGTGAGTGGTTAACTCGTGGCTTTATTGTACTGAAGCCGTCCAGACGAAATCCAGCCAGCGGAGGTGAAACTGGAGATAGGAATTGCTCCAAAACAAGATTATTATCGATTAACCTTTCAACCTCAACTGGAACCTGAAAAGTAAAAAGGATTACACACCCCCAGAACAAAAGATAAATGATATCTGAATAGTAAATAGTTGCGAGTAACTAAGTTCTACCTTGAATCTGTTCAGCTGTGGAGCTCTTTCCAACCAGTTTCTTACATTAATTTGATCTGAACCTTGTGGCGATGCCCCAATTTCTGTTCTCACTGATCTTCCAGCCACTAGAACTCTTTTAGCATGAATGCATGGATCACTGTCTATTTGTCCTCCAAAAGAGGCACGCCTGTTGAGTTCCGCAAAAGGATTTTCATCCAGAGACAAAAGATTAAAGTCTCTATCAATATTGACAGAATTAGATCCAATTCTCTGAATACGCAAGGTAATCCATATGATGCGGCATCTAACAGGATTCCTGAAGGCAAATTTTATATGCCTGGGCACTTTATCATCTTTAAATGACTTCTCTGGGCCGCAAAGTTCAGATGAAGATGTTATCATAGACCGAACATCCCATTTGCCCGTGCATGATCTTTCTTCCTTGTTTATTGTATTGCTAGCCCAGATTTGCACCTTTGTATACATCAGAAAGATACAAATTAACATTACACATAGTTCAACCAGGTAATACACTGACCTCAAAGTTCATTTTTTGTGCATGGTCCTTGAGAATGATATTATCATATTGATAGAGAAAGGTCCATAGTTTCTTTGCAGAAAGCAAACATGACGGTGTATGAAAGTCCAGAGAACATTTTCAAGCAACAAAACATTGCAACCACCACACCATCTTTAATTACTCAGAGGCCAAATATCATCAAGGTTTAAAGAAAAGGTCAGGAAATATTAATATCAAAATCATTGTAAGATACAGCATTCACATCCAGATAAATATTGGTATTCAGGAATTGATAGAACTAAGGTTTTCCACTTTTACGCCTTCCGATTTACAATGGGTTCTAATTTATCTGTCTTGCTCAATAGAGGGTTTTGACCAATTCGTGTATTTATTCTAATAACACATCACATATAATACAACAATTACCAAAATGTAAAATTAAAAATGAGATGATAAGAATAGCAACACTACGATAGTATGTACTGTGTAGGAAAAAGGATGATTCAAAACAAATCTGCCCTGCATCAAGTTTAGGCTTCTTAAATAAAATATAATAATACCTAACCATCCATTATGTAGTTTTAGTCTCTGTAAGTGTTCAATTGAAAAAGAGTCGGTAGAAATTATACTTACAGTAGGAGCATCAGACATAGAATAGCCACATGGACTAACTAGGAGGACAACACCAGAGACATCAGAAAGATCGCCAAGGACAACGGCAAATTCAACAGATGAGACATTAGCGGGAGCTCTCCAGTATGATTCTTGTGATCCAGAATTTAAAGGACAAACCAATGACAACAAGGGTGCTGAACCTGCTGCTGTCTCAACCTAAAAAATAATCATAAAGAGACAGATAACAACCAGGAAGCAAAATATTCTGATTGGAAGTATTTTAAATTGACAAACATATCCACATGTTATGATAAGAAAAAAGAAAAAAAACATGTTTGATTTCCATCAGGAGATTTCAGAAAAAACTTCCTACTTTCTCTCAGTTCTGCACTCTTGTAAGGGCAATTTTCCGAGTTTGGAGAACCACTATATTTTCATTAATATGTGATGATACTTCTATGAGCTGACAGAATATCGTGACTACTGTCATCGTTATTTAAAAGAAGATGAAGTTCTTGAATACTATCCTTGCTGTCCTCCCAATTTTCTGAGCCAAGTATTTCAAAACTAAAAATGTGAACATTTTAAGTATTAAATTTCATTTGTGGTGGTATTAGTCATAATCAAAAAGTCTGTAAAGTAAATTTTTACACTCCCTAGTTTTGCTCATATCTACCATTTTCTTTTGATGGTAAACAGCAGAAACAGAAGTTCTTTAACTTTCAAAACAGAGGAACATATTAAAGAAAAAACCCTGTAAGATGGCAACGGTACAATGAGAAATTTAAATCATCAAATTGAAACAGAGGAACATATTAAAGAAAAAACCCTGTAAGATGGCAACGGTACAATGAGAAATTTAAATCATCAAATTGCTGGACAAACCATGAAATATGATCAAATGATCATCCATCTGCAACTAAGATGATGGAACTATCTCTGAGAGAAGAAAGAGCACTAAACTTTATAGAAGTGGGAAACTAGGTAAGGAAAATGGAAGTAGAAAACCTTTTAAGAGGTAAGAGCCATAGTGTAGAAACTAGAAAGTGTTATAATGGCTTATCATATTAACTTTTGCTTTTTAAATTTTAATGAAGCTGCTACTTTGTGCCATTGAGGCCAACAACAATCATATCATTTGGTGTAATGGACCATTATTCAGAAAGTAAACAAGAGGATTACCGAAATTCAGGTAACCCAAATTGGGAACAATTAAAATAATGAGATGCATGCAGATACATGTTTAGATTGAATTAATAGATGTTCAGTAAAATACCGGGTGTAGAAAGCTAGCAAATGGAAACTCTGCAAGCGAATCCTCTCCATTTGTCAACTTCGCCAAGACCTTGGCATTTCCTTTATTATTTAAAAATTGATCTCTTTCCAGAATAAGATTGTTTGATGAAAATCCAATCAAGTTGTTCAAGGCTTTTTCCGCAGCATCATCAGTTCGAGTTCTTCTTCGTAGGCTAATCAAGACCCTGACATAGTCCAAAATCAATGCATCAAGAACAACTTCATGACAGCATTCTTTACAGATAATCCCATCAATTGTTGCCAAGCGATTTGAAGATGCATCTGATCCTCCCTGTCCAGTTATGCCATTGTAGCCTGAAACCTCCTTCAAGTTAGAGGTAGCAAGCAGAAGAGCACCTTTTCCTGCAGAACAAACTTTGCAAACCTTTCTTCCACAGTCAAAACACACATAAGTGGAGTCTGAAGCCATAGAAAACGATGAACCAGCAGTTGGCCCAGTCTCAACACGAACTTGGCATGCGCCACCTTGACATCTCTCCCCAATTGCAGTAATATTCCAGAAATCAACATTATTTTCATCAGCTATTTCAAGCCCGATTGAAGCAGTAATTTTGTCTTCAACTGAAGTTTGCCCTAGCAATGCAAGGGTGCTTGCCACCCAGTATAATCTTCCCATGTATGAGTCCTCAAGCAACATATTCGGATTTATACTGGCAGGATCAATGCCTATCGATAAGAGGGCTCTATCCCTTTCAGCAGCAGAAAGATTCAACCGAAGACGTTCTATTTCAAGTTTCATAGCTTCCATGAAATCTAATCTTCTTTCCTGCTGAAATTATTTAAGATATAATTGATGTCATGTGAAGTTTACACCTTTTAAACCCGTGAAAACAAAATTCAAACAGCCATTCATATAATCCATCCACTGACATTAGCAAGCTAATAGGTATTATATGACCATACTCTAGGATACAACTAACAAATGACAACTATAAGTATTGGCATAAAAAAATGCATAGCTTACATATTAAAAACATCAGTTTAAGCAATTTACTCAGGTGTATTCTGAATTTCTGGTCATAAGAAAGTCGGTAACACAGACATTAACTGCTCAAGTACAAAGGTATACTGAGATCTACTTTAGTATTGTTGGATTTTATCTAAAGCACGAAAAATCAATTTACTAACTACTGTCGACTTTTTCAGTTTTGACAAAGACTTTACTATTTGCCGCATATAGTTTTGGCCAAAAGAGAATTTCACTGGTCTGCTTTGAAAACCTATATAACTATTTTACGTGTTAGTTTCTTAGGCTTAATTGGATCTGCTCCTCGTTTTACCAATAGCCACCACTCCATGTCAACAATTGGCCACAAAAGCACCACAAAAGTATCCCCATCCGTTGTGCCACTGGTCAATAATGACGACATAAGGCACAACATCATGTCAGCCAAGCCGGCTCCAAGTTTTCGGTGACCCAGATATTAAAGATTGAAGATGGGAGGAAGAAAATTAACAGATTAGAAATAATATGTATGGTTGTAACTTTTTCCTGTGACATTTCACTAACAATTACAGTAATCCATAAGATATGCCAAAAAAAAATACCATCTTCCAAGCATCTTAACTATTGTAGCTTCTGCAAATCTAAAATTCCCTGATCTCGACTGGGCTGTAAACCATAATCTTTTTTGTTTTACAATTTGACCACATCTTACATCGATTATTTTCTGAAGCATTGTAAGATACTGGACTCGTGTAAAGAAAATCCCACAACTTTTTCCATTTCATGCAAAAATATATAAGTAATTGATCCAGCAAAGAAAAATATTACTGTTCTTCTATTCCAATCTCCTGCATCATAAAACATAAAACAGAACACCAGAAAAGAGGGGGCTGGGAATACGCTTGAACTCGCCACACATAATAGATAGATAGATGATGTAGTAGGAGCAAAAGATGCAGCTTGCTTTAAAAATATACCTATTACTCCTATATCAAGCTACCTTATTCCGAAACTGAGACAGGACATCAAAAAAGAGGAGCTGCACACATGAGCGGACACCCCTACACTTATATATGGGTGGATGAAGATGTAGCTAGAAATTTAATGTGCAGCTGTCAATGGTGTTTTCTTTCATTAGAGATATCTCAGTGAAATCAGTGCAATGCCTGAGACATCAAATATTTATAATATGACCTTCTTTGCAAACTGATAGCCACTCAATATCTTCTAAAACAGAAGTTGCATAGGAATTATGTTAATCCTAGGATGTCTTAACATAATGAAATCCTAAGAAAAACCTACACACTTGATCGTGGACGCAAGTGAGACAGCTGATTTAGATGTGTCTAACCTAATATGATAATCAATTGAACATCAAAATGTAATAATCTCACGAGAATCTCAAAGAAAAATCAAAATTCAACACGACAGGATAAGCATGCATGCAACAATTAGAAATCTTATATCAATTCACTACAGAAACATACCCAGTGAGGTCCTGCGAGAAGTTTGAAAGATCTGATATACTGTTGAGATCCACTATCTGAAGATCCTTCAGAAAAACTGATATTGGAATCCTTGTTGCTATCAGAAACTGGTGGAGTGAATGTATCATCCAAGAAGTCAAGTAAATCATTCCCCTCGTGGACAACAGTTTCTGCAACTAGTTGAGAACTGGAGTCTGACAGTGTTACTTCTCCTGTCAAAAAGTCGACAAATGAGTTCGCAGAGGATTCTAATTGACATGATGGCATCCCCTTATCATTTGTCATAGCAGTAGAATAAGGATTGCTGCCAGTTCCAGAACGAAAATTGTTGGTGTCCTTTCGGCGAGAGTTGATGCATTCACAAAACTTAACACCACTGTCTTCATGAGAAAAAATCGACCTCCATGGAAGAGACACCCCAAGGATCTCTACCTGCATATATGAAACCATAATATTATACCATGAAGTTATAATTGATCGCTCAAATTACCTTTATCCTGGTAATGAAACTCTGTTCAGTTTTCATATATATATATTTCTCTAACTGAATCTGAGTATGTAAAGTTCAGATTTTAAGCAGAACCCGGTAGCATTTATATTTTAGATACGGAAGCTCGGAAGACAATATTTACTTTAAATTTTCACACCTCGCCGAGTGTCATTGGGCCTCTTCCAGCCACAGAAGGATAAAAAGTAAGCGCAACAACACGAGTAAGAAAATCCAATTCTCCTTCCAGTTCTTCAAAGTCATATAGCATTGAAGGGCTAAAAGTTTCTTGGGCACGTGCACCTGCCCCAGTTATAGCCATATCTTCTGCACTAATTGGTCCTGTTAACGGAATCAGAATATTTGTCCCATTCGCACATTGAGGTATGGAAGCTCCCTGTCAATAGTTAAAGTTAATTTAGAACAATAAGTTTGAATAAACCACCGACTGCATATTGATATTATAAACAGAATTTCTTATCAACGTTGACTTCTTCCGACTACAAAAGGGTATGTTGATTTTATAAGAATAGACAACTTATTCTTGGCACTCGAGCAAATGTATGTTGGCAGAAACTCAAAATGCATAAAATTCTTGAGTTTCTCCGCCACTAAATTATTCCTGTTCCATGATTTTTTCAAAATTCAGGAAATTGGATTAAACAGGGGGAGGAATTCTGTATAGAAGATACATACTACTCAGACGCATATCAATTCCGTCTTACCAAGGGGTAAGTTGAAGACCAAAAAGGAAAAGAGGTGTGCTCTTGATAGCAATTATCTTCAAGAAACAAAGCATACTATGGATCTAACCGTTAATTATTGTACATGCAGGTGACACGACCCGGAGTAGAGAGAAAAGAGTATCCAGAAATGTTAACAAAGCAAAACTTTCCTGTAACACAATATAGAATTTATCTTCATCCTCAACCTCCCAACCCAACACCAAGAGTAGTTGTGGAGGAAGGACACCTGCGGGAGTACTATGTTACTTTGATGTGGAGACTTTACAGATAGAAAATAATTTTATTGGACAAAAAATCATCAATTTGCGTCATCATATTACAAGTAAATTTATCGAAAGAACGTAACTGATAAAGAGTAAGAGCCCACTCTTTTGGAAGAAATTTAGGGAAGAAAATATGATATTCCTACCCAGAACTTTTTGTTGAAGCATCCAGAAACCTTAAGATTAAGGTCAAATGCAACAACATCATGAGCTAACTACAACTGACATATGGAAAACCAAAGCAGAACCCTAATGGAAATTCAAATCTCTAACTTTCCTGTTAAAAATATAATTTATCCTCAGGGGTATTCATGCAATTCCAGACCTCAGAGTGATGTAATTTTCTCAAAAAACCAAATAAAAAATATACAGATGAAACCATAAATTAGGATGGAAATTATAAAAATAAAGAAAATAAATTCTAAAATGTCTGTTGCACCCTCAACCATTCTGCCGCTCCCAGTGCCCCGAACTCTAATCCTAACATCTGCCCGCCTTCGTTCATGGTTTATTTTAAAAATAAGGTTTGATTAGACAGAATTATTTGTTTACAGCAATAGTAGTTATTAGTTGTTGTTTCAAGGTCAACCTATTCACTCGTATATAATATTTTTCCTTGTTCACAAGTAAATCGACTAATTGAACTCGTGCTTCTATAATCAATTCGATAAGAATTTGGTAAATTTAGGACCCTGGATTAAATGACCACAATCAGTATTAATTTTTTTATAGAGAGTATACAAGTTGAAGCTCAAGGACCAAGCTCCAGGCAGACCTGAAACTATTGTACTCTGGAAAGACAACAGTGATTAAGTTCTTTTAAGGAATTAACACAAGAAATAATTAGTAAAGAACCAAGAGGAATATTCCTGTTCTGGTCAAGAAACTAATATTAGTGCAGTTGGGAAATAGAATAAAACCCTTTCAAGTGTGAAAACGCTACATGATCACAGTCGAGAAAATGAATGTAAGAGATCTACCAGACCTCAAGAACAAGTTTAAGTCCATCCAGACAGCGACCTGTTCTCACATCAACTGCTGATGGAAATGTAGTATCATCAGCACCATGAGCAATGGTGAGAAGAAGCTGACAAACATGGCAAGGTTCGCCAAGATAGATAAAGAGTTCAACCACATCTGCAGCTTGAGCAGAGACCTGTCATACACACACAAAAGCACTTTATTGTTTGATAGGTCAAGTTTAATATTAAGGAAGTCTGCAAAAGCAAAAAACACATTTTAAGTTTACTAATGATCCTATAGAGTAGACATAAGGTTTGATACCCATATAAGGTCTTTTCTTTTGAAGCTCAGAAGACTGGCTCCACCATCAGAAGACGAAAACATACTTGGAACTGGTTTCAGAAAGCATCCAGATGGACGAGAAGGTACCTGAAATAAGCATAAATCAGGTAAGTACTAGCTGAAACCTAACACTCCGCTGACATGTATATTAAAAAATTCCAACTCAGATTGATATCAAGTATCAACTAAAACTAGAGGGCAGCTCAGCATATATAGGCAGTTTAGAAGTTTTTCCTATAGTTACGTTATTATCACTTTCCAACAAATTCTTACCAGTTTCTCTTTCATTCTATAATCTTAATATATTTTACTGCTATTAACTGTTTTTTGACAAAATACAGACAAAGAACAATATGATCCTCAAACATCATAATCGTTCATTGAAATTTGAAATCAACTCTAAGTCATGGTCAACAAATGGCCATATAATGTTAATATGAGATCTACTTAACCATTGGATTTTTATATGAATCCTAATATAACTCGCGACTTACACTGAAAACTTCTGTTATATGAACTGTCTTCATCTAACATAAATTGATCAGACATATCGCTATACATTCCAAATGTATCGCATAACGATTGCATTCTAAACACTCTTCTCAAATAAGTACACTGCATATTTTTTTTTAAAAAAAAAAAACTCTTAGACTGGTTTTAACTTCAACGTGCTATTTAATTCAACCTTAGGTATCATCATGATTTCTCTTCCAGATTTTATGGATCTTCTATTAAAACCAAGACAAAGTGCTTGGACCATTAAAACCAGCAAACAAATAATTAGTTTAGACAACTCCAGTTCAAATTACAGAAGACAACATAAGAAATAATTTTGTGAGTACTAAGTTAATTGACACTGCAGCAAAAGAAAGCGGATGACTATCATTTATATTGAATGTGCGTTCAGAAGAGTATTATTAAGTTCAAGAAGCTTTCACTGGCAAAGCAATTGTGACAAAATGAAAACCTTATGAAAGGCAGATTAACAGAAAAAAGGGAGACTGTTACAACAGAACATGAGAACTTAGAAAGAGCCATGAACAGCCTAATCATCAAGCATATGCAAAGACTTAAGGCAAAGAGATAAGTTAATTGCTGAATCAAGAAATGACCTACATGTAAGGGATGGATCATGGCTGAAGGAAAATGCTTGAAGAGCCTTAGCCCCAGAAAAATCTCTAATTGCTTTTGACGAGAGCTATCTACAACAGCATTCTTGTATCTTCTCTGCAGGGTGATTTTCATATTCTGGGCAGCAGAAAATTGTTTAAATTTTCCAGCTTCCTCGTTAAAAATGCTTAGAATTTGGCTATGCATGGCTTTGGAACCCGTATATAATGTTGCATGAATATCACCAGCAGTCAGAAAAAGATCAGCTAATATAGATACAGGTGATAAGATCGTTGATCTCTTAAAATCCTCAAAGGTCATGTCAAACCTCTTCCAAGGTTTATCAGGACATGGATGATTCCAGGTCGTTGTCCTAGTATTGTGATCAATGAAATATGTTTTCTTGGTCACAGCATCAGACCGTTTCTCCCAGCCCGGTGGCAATGGGGCAACATATCCAGCATAGTTGGCAGGTGATTGATTACCATATGCCAAATCACTATCAAGTGATATGCTCAACCGTCTACATTGCTCCATAAAAACCTGGAGAGCACCAAAGAAACTAGCAGCATTTGTTCTATCCAAAGAATCTGCACAGTTGAAACGTACTACTCCATTTTGATGTGATCTTAAGCAGAAGGCACCAACATAGTCATCATTACAGATTATTTCGCCTTTACAATTATTAATCCGTTCACGGGAGGACAGATAATCCCCTTCAGAAATGCCGATAGAAACTGTGGGTGCCTTTAGAAGATACCAAAGTCCTTCAATTGTTTGCTGTTCTCCTTTTAATTTTACACTAGCATGCCAATCATAATTTATTAAGTGAATTCTAGTATAAGGAAGTTTTCCAATAGAACGAATATAGTTTAAAGATTCTTCAAAATGCTCAACTAAAATGGACTCTGATTTCCCTTCTGCGTTCCTTAGTAAGTTGACACACACAATTGGAACCAATGCACTTTTCTTCTGACTTCCACTAACAGCAACATCTAGATTTCGTGCATCATATCTCTCAGTCAACCTCTGATAGTACTCTGTACTTCCTTTATACGGATCGCGATCTGAAACATATATTTCTGCTTCTGCAGCAGTAAGTTTTAACTCTGCACCCCACCAGATAGGAATGGTGCCTCTCCGCCAGATATAAGTATTGAAAGGAACACTTTGACCACCTTTTTTGGGAACCCAAACAAGTTGTTCACATTCAACTTCATTGCCTGCTCATTGGACAACATAAATGAGTGGAACGGGAAAAACCTAAGGAAACAAAAATACTCTGGAATCCACTGCAGAAAATATGCTCTATTTTCATGTCATGCTAACCATTCCCAGCAAGACAAAACAAAAGTTCAATAAGCTTTTGGCTTCCACATAAATGCCGGGCAAGGGAATGATATTCTGGCATTTGGAGCAATTTCTAAGTAAATTCTAGAGGGGCTAAAGCACCTTAAAATTTTTCTGTTACTTGTCCAAAAAGATGTACTCTCAGATGTGATTCGTACAGTAATATAAAGTAGCAAATACTTGAAAAAAAATCGTGATCTAGCATGGAAAATAAATAATGGTTGGTGGAATTAGTAATATGGTGAAGAATATATAACCACATCAACAGTATAGATACACACAGGTTTGCCGATAATCTGGCAAATAACGCAAAAACACGAGTCAGAGGCATGTAGTAGACTAATGAAGTTACAGATTAAAACCACGAAACTAAAAAGGTTAACATAGACAATATACTAGGGAGGTGCTTCGAAGTGAATTCTCTAACATCAAACAGAGTAACTGAACAGTTTAAGCTTTACCCACAAATAAAAGAAAAAAGCATGTAATATAGATCTAGAAGTCAGAATGATTACCTGTGCTATAACAAGAATTTAAACCTCTAGCTAGGTACCGAGTTCCAGGATGCAATCTACTGCGACGAGCAGTGAGTGCAACAAGCCCCTCCTGCTTACCTACGCTGCCGAAATTCCTACATTCTGCATAGCCCTGCTCATTATATACAACTGAGTGAGCATGTTAATCAAAAACACGGTAATTGAATCTCCAAAAGCCGGTATCAGGTTTATAAAATACATCAAGAACTCTATTAACATTAGCAATTTAAAAAATCAGGAAAAAATAAGCCACATAAGAAAAACAAAAGATAGTGAACAGATTAGCACATAAGAATAATGCAACCACTGAAGGTTCTGATTATTACAAATTGAATATTTATCTTTGATATTATAAAAAAAATTACATCTTCAAGGACGAGTAATCCCCAGAAATGAAATCTACTCACATCAGAACAGCATTTAAAAGCTATTTGGCCATGAACAAGCCTTCCTAGATATTAATAATACCTGTGTACGATTCATGAAACATACAAAAACGTCTACCACAAGCAAGATAGTGACAAACTAATGAGATACAACAGAACACAACAAAATGTTTCTGACAAAAAAAAAATACCAGCAATAGAAAAACATATACACAGCTCACTTTATTTTCAGGCGCAAATTTCTTCTTTTAGATGATTATGGACAGAATAATACATATAAAAGGCTTCTCCATATTTTGACTTGACTGCAGGAATCATGTGTTGCCATTCTATCCACCTCTAAACGTCTTCTCTCTTCCGTCTTGAACTATCATATTCATATCTTATTTAGTTGCTTATTTTTTCTTAGTTCTCAGGCCAAATAATTCATCTTCGGTTTCTGTCAGAAGAAGCATATCATTCTTATCAATAAGTACTAGACTGCTGCTTCAAATTTCCTTTCTCTTTTAAAGATGTTCCAGCATTTAGTTTAAAGTCATGACTACAAAAACAATGGCTTCTTCCCAGCTGTTAATATAGAGGTTACTTCTCAGAAAATGATGTATGAAATTATTTTTAAACAATTCTATCAGTTCAAACTCAAAGTTTCAAATTCATATTTTTTTAGTTAGGTGCATTAGGAAGGTTAGATAAGAAGGGCTGTTAGGGCGAGCCAGCTGGATAAACAGTGCGATAAATGGATGTAATGAAAACCATGTGATTGAGTAATCATCTGCTTGGTACCATGTGACTGACGCTTGGATATTACGTAACTTTCTATTCCTTGTTTGGATAGGACTATTAGCAAATCAAAAACCATGATGCCCTTGAAATATTTTTATTAGTTTCAATGTAATTATTTTTATTAAATGACAAGACCACGGACCAACAAATACTCCCCAGTCCCCACCCGGCTTTTCCAGCCCAGTTTCCCAATGACCCTTAGGATATGAAATCCTATATCTTCACTCCAGATTACACGTCCTCATGGTTCATGGCTGCTACATCTTAACCACATGCAAGGCTTACCCAGCATGAATTTCTGTATAATTTGGAGAACGTATCACTTTCTGTTCCCTGAGTAATAAGATCACAATAAAGATTGCGTAGCAGGCAAATCAAATCAAAGAAAGTTTTGCATGTTCAAACCTGAGATCTGACAGAATACTAATGAGTACTGAATCAAGATCAAGGCATAGCTAGAATGATAGTTATTGACATATAAGCCAAATTATGATAAGACCAAGTTAGATATCCACCCCCATTATGCACATAAGAAAGCTAATTATTAGATAACTCAGCTAAAGAAAAGCAAGAAGTCTGAATAATGATGTTTCTCGCCAAGAATGCTATGTTATCAAAGCAAAAATATTCATTATCACAGGTAAACTTACAGACAGGTTCATTGCTAAGAGCTTACTCAAGTAGAGACAGGTTTGTATGAGCCCGTCGCATTTGAATGAAAAAACAAAATGCTATATATATTTGGAGCTTTTTGCAAATGAACCAAGACCAACTCCAAACTAGGTTAAAATAGCTTGATCTGTAAATTGCCCTAATCGGATTTCTTCAAATTCTGAACTTGGTTATTTAGCATATGACACTTCATTTACCATAACCAAAAATGAATGGCAGATGACGTTACAGGCAAAGAGAAATGCAGGCAAATACTTTCCCTATCACGATACATCCCAACATTTATGATTTAGATATCCTGCTAAAGAAAAGAAGAAAAAATGCCTAGTTGCCTACATACTGGTAGATTTAGGCGCAAGAGATAAACTTAGTCATAGCCAAACTCAAAACATTTTTCTTAACAAGTTCAAAGTACTGATGCTAATTGCTTGGATTTCTTTTCACTAGGATTCAAGAACACAACTGTATAATCAGGCATCACTATATCCAGTATCCACACTTATATAATCACATCGTCTACTTTATATACTTAGGTATTTTTACAATCACCTTTTTGGGTTTCTTTCTCCAACATCATCTTAAGCGACCGACACGCATATAGCTTCCTATAATACATAGGATATGAATGATGCTAATGCATCAAAAGTTCAAAGTCAAGAAGAATAGGTGTTGGCTAAATTGTACCCACCAACAACACTTTCACCTTCTGTTATTGCAAAACTCATAACACCAAATTTAAACCATGTCATTAGAATTTATTAGTAGCCTGAGAAGAATATGCAAATAAGTCAAAAGAATGTTAATGTAAGATACCAAAAGTGACTAAACCTGCAGAAGAGTGACGCAATGCTGTGGGAGCCCTATGTTTCTGAATGGCGTAGAGAACCATTTATTCCACACAAATTCATCATCGGGGATCCGCAAGGGCATACGACTGGGGAAAGGCCGTGTGATGTCTCTTGTTTCACAGAAGTAATGTTTCCCATCAATGTCAAGATCAGTCAGTTCTTGAATATTCTTATTTTCAGTTTTACTCTGTGGCTGGGGATTTTGAAGTGAAACTTTAATCCACTGACTCTCAGTTACAGTGTAAACACACCCTCCACCAGGCAAATTAGGTATACTTGCAATCAGCCTCGTTGCTACAAGCAGTACAGCATAGCTACCAAGGGCCGCATAGCCTAGTATAGCCCGAGCATGTGTTACACTCTTACAAAGCCATTTTGAACCATTGGTGATATAATCTAATGCTTCATTTTGGGTCTTGAAAACATCATAGCCATGCTTTGCAGAATAACGAAGAGACCCAGTTGTTGGATCAATATAGATCACCTGTGTATCAGCCCTGGTAGACAAACTGACAATGATATATACTTCACCAGAGTCCAATGTGACAACAACAACAGATGTGTCTCTTAGACAACCAGCTGCAATAAATACCAAAACAATTAGGAGCAGCCCAGAGAATAACAGATGTAAACTTCAGCTAAAAAATTAAACTAATAACCGAATAACTAAAATTCATCAAAATATGCATTATATCTGAGTACTCATGCTAGAAGAATGAAAAGAGAAAATCCAAAGTAATTAAATGAAAGATTGAAAAAACCTACATCGTCCACTGGTTCAAAGCAGTTAAGTGCAAATCATTAAAATCTCTACAGAAAAGTTCTTTCTTTAGTATTATTTGGTGGTGTTCTAAGCCCGGTAAAGCATCTTTCTAATAGAACACACCAATTGATGAACCCTCCGAACGTAATTGAAGATGAGGTGATGCCTAATTATATATACCTTTGTTAAATGTCCATGAGTTACTAAGTCAAACCTACATTTGACCTACATATTGTCTTAATTAAAAAAATATTGAAGAAAAATAGAGGAGGGTGTAATAATAAAGATCTCAAAGAAGAGGACTAAACTACAATCCTTTGTGCCTATTTATTTAGATATAAAATTATGTTGGTAACTTCCCTACCATATTATTTCCATGCATTCTTCAAACCTTTTACAGAAATGTCAGAAATAATTAGAATTCGTATATTAGCATTTAGCAAGTTAGACAAACAGCAAAAATAAAGAGGTGCTTCACAATTCTTCTGTATTCTGACACTAACACCTTATCAAAGCAAAATGTGCATCGCTCACACAGATATCTTAGAACTCAGTATCAATTTTCAAGGGCAGTCTGTTGAAACGAGGCCACATATAACCAGATGAACTTACAACGACGAGATCATAAACCTTACATCTTTGCAGTGGCTAAAAATTCAACACAACTTCTTTCACCTCATAATTGATGAGACTTTCATCATAGTTCAAACTTGTGGAAGAGAAATAAATAAAGCCAAACAGAATAAGATGTCAACTGAAAATTTCTCATGGCTCACCAGACGTTTCCATGCTCTCAAGAGGTCACTGGCGCCCAAGTTCTTGAAAATCCAAATATTTACAACCCTGATCACAAGAGCCAACGCACTGACTGAAATGCAAAAGGGAAACAGAGTGACATCAGCTATCCAAAACTAGGAAAAACCAGTTTGACAGGTCAAAATGCACACAGCAACTTTCTTTCACATCAACTTGAAACTCCAAATCACGCATAGTATGCAAAAAAACATAACGACATAGACCTTCAAGCCAGTTCAATTTCAGCTTATGATCCATTATAAAAGAACAATTATCATAAGATCAATAATACAAGTTTAACCAACGAAATGCAGTATTATAAGATACAGATAGTTAATAAAATTAGGTATAAATTCAGATGAGCAGTAAATTTACCAATTGACAGCCGGATGTTTCACAAACATATGAACTGAAAAGAAAGCAGCGTGTCAGATTGAAAAAGCACGACTATGAGCTAATTCAATCGCGCGCGAAATCATAATCATTAATGTTTCCCTGCATGAGCAATATTCTTGAATTTTGTACTCCCGAAAAACATTCAATTGCATAGAAAAATGAATTACTGGATCTGGTGTGGATTTAGTCGCCGGAGAATTCAGGAGGTCGGCGGTGGATCTGATAAACTGTCTTTTCAGCTCCCAAGGACTTGGATCTTTCAGAAGAAAGGTGGAAGGGGAGAAGAAAAAAGTGAGAAAACGATAATTTAGAATAAAACTGAAAATTGTTGAGCTCTTTTCAGCGATGTTTGAAAACCGGACCCGATCGGTCTAATATTACTTTCATAAATAAAATGACAATGTCCAAGCCCAATATTCAAACAAATGAATGACAAGGTTTCGAACGGCCCAAATATAATCCTCTGCAGTGATAATTGTTGAGCAACAGAATTATGCTCTTAATAATACATCTTCAACTCTGGCTAATGTGTGTATTTTCTTTAGTTTAATAATATGGATATTTTCTTTAATTTAATACTATCATTTATAATTAGTTTATTTTGATATCAATGTAATAGATTCGATTCGATATAGTGTTTGATGTAACGATATATTCACCATCTAAAAAAAATGATACAATAAATAGTTGATTATTTATAAAAATTGAGTTTTATAGGATCGTAGAATGTTAAACGGAAATGCTTACATTTTGACTAATTAGCTCTACTCGAACAATTTGTTTTTTTCTGTTTACATTATATAGTTAGCTCAATAATTTATTTGAAGATTTAATGTACGCATCTATGCGATCTGTATATTTATCAAACAGATTCTTAAGACTTGACTCGACCTTTTCTTTTTATTGAATTGGATTAGATTATGTTGGACAATTTTAGAATTAATAAGGGTCAAAGTTGAAGCTAAAATCTGATTGTGTCAACAATAGATTAATTAATTATATTGGGAACCTTGATCAATTAATTTTATATTCAAAGTAAGGAAATCTTACATTTCGCTTTATTCAACTAAATTTTAATTCGATATATCTTGACTCGACATATTTCTACAATTATATATAATATTTTCTAACTTGACCTGTATTTAACAAGCACAATTCATTTGATTTATAATACAACAATGATGGAGAGTTGAAGGACTGGCCTGATTGAAGTTCGAATAGGTTGTTATAAATTTAATCCTATCCTATTTGCATGAGACATGTATGATGATGAGAATATTATGGCAACAGCTAAGCCTAATGCCCCTTATAATCAGGCCATGCATGTATCAAAACATTAATTGTTGGCTTTAGGGAGTATACATAGAAAAATGAATGCTACCATATACTTTATAACGTCACGACTCATTAGCACCCTTCCCTTAGTTACATCTTTTTTGGTTTTGTTGTTTGCATTATTATACTTATAATTGAGGTTTCACTATTTCAAGCATTCTTATTTACCACAAAATGAAAGGGGAATAGTTCTGCATTGGGAAAACCAAACATGGAAATTTTATTGGAGTAGTACAATTGTGGGGGCTTAACAAGATATTCCGGAGTAGTGTTTCCACTATCCAATTGATCTTGATTTCATAATAAAGATCATTGTGTTGTTTCTTATTTGTATCATGTTTTAACATTAAAGTTCTTTATATGCACCGAGGTACCGTAAATTTTGCAGGATCATATGAATTGGTGTTTGCTCAATTTTGCATGATTTTGGTTTTAAAAATTAGTTTGACTGATTTCATCGGAACTTTTTATAATAAGGTTGAGTTTTGATGTTAAGTTTGAGGAGGGAAAATATGTGTAGGTGTCAAATTCATGATTCATACATAGAAAATGTAGGTTATAGATGTCAAATCAACTTATTTTTATAGATTTGAGGTTTACTGTATTTTGATAGATGAGTTGAAACATAGATTTCGCAAAATTATTGTCAAACATTATATGGATTACTATTGATCTAGTTTCGCGATTTGACAAAGTTGGGTGAATATGAATTCTATTGCAATAAAAAAAGAGGAATGATTGAGCACAAACACATTAGCAACCCGAGTTTCCAACCCAAAACAAATTGAAAAGTAATTCAATATTTTCTTAGTAAATACATTTATTGTTCAATTAAAAATGTTAAATTCAAACTACTATAGCAATTGTAAATTGGCAATAAAATGATAAAACGTTTATTATGCACCTTTATTTTTATTTTTACCTCAGTGGTTGAAAATGAAATATTTCTTCTATTTTTGGCCCATGTGACGGCCTATTCTTTGTCTTCACTTTTGTCTTAAATATACTTTTCACATATTCAACCAAAAAGAAAAAAGAAAATCACATATAAAGGGGAACAGATCATCTCAAAAAGAATAAAGATGAGGAACAGATAAATGTCACATCACAGTTCACAAAATAAGGTTTGCCCCGGTGCTTCCGGGGTTTGTGGGTTTTGTGTTTGGAATTTTTCATGCTTTTTTTTAGGCTTATTATTATTGATTATCTTTCTTGGACCCTACAACTTTTTAGGGCCCAATAGACCCAAATTAAATTGGGGATTTGCACCAGTACGGTGTACGGAGTATTACTCATTTACTCGTAGGTTCGACTCGACTACATATATAATTCCAATACAATTGATTTATAAACTAATTTTATAAATGATATTTTATCAGAATAACTATTGAAACTTAAGTTTGTCTATGCTTCTAATTATACTCTAGATAGTCGATGTATTTCATTCGAGTTTCACATAATATATAAATTTATTTATAGTTTTTTGGTTGTATCCACATTTTTACAAAATTATGTGGTTAGTTTTCTATTACAATTTAGGGTTCATTAATTATATGGACCTTCCCTGTAGTTTGATTCGTTCGCGTTCAATCTCCACGAAAAATCATAAGTATAAGGAGGGATATTTCCTTACGTTTGCAAAATCTTACATTAGTTATGAAGCCGAGAAGTATTTATATCGATGATATCCGCTAAAATATTTGTAATCTATATCTTTTGATTACGAACATAACTTTCTAAATTAAATTACTCTTATGAAATAATTGTTCATAATATAAATATTGTTTTTGTCTCAAAAGTATAATATACTACATATACGTAAATTGTTAATTAAATCCCAAAAGTTACAGTAGAATTCGTTCTTTTTATCTTCTTATAACAAAAAGTTGCAATCCCTCAATTTGTGGACTATGTTTTGTTTAAAAAATGGGATTCAAGTTGGAAATTTTTGTGTAACGTGATATTATTTACTTCATTATGTTAAAGCAGAGATTGATTACGCCACACCATACTCATAAATTTGGAAAAGTTAATAGTTCATGTTCTCAAAAAAAAAAAAAAAAAACTTCCAACAAACAAATTAGTGTATAATAAATTAATTTAAGAAAAATGAAAATATAGATACATAAAATAACACCTCTATTATTAATCTCCCCCTGAGTGTGAGGGATATTTTTCAGAGGGTCACAGTAAAAAGCTTAGAAAGGGACTGCATGCACCTCGTTAATATAAATTTATCATTAAATATTCCGAATTTTGTGGGTTTTGTCTAGTAATACTAAAACAAATCATTAATTACTAAAGCTGATAATTATTTATTGGTTTTATTTATTAGAGTAAACACTACTTATGGTACTATTTGTCATTAACTCTTTTTTCCTCATATTAATTAGTCCCTTTTAAGAGTTATTTGTGTCACTTTAATTTTTTTCAGGTTGAACATTGCGTATCCGGTATTACGTGAATAACAATATAGATTTTATTAGGGTTTTAAATGTGACACTACCGCAACAAATAAACAAAAGTACCCTCATGAGCATACTACTAACTTGAGCTCGAACATGGGAATGCAACATGCGACTAGGATTGTGCTATTTATGTACGATCTGCTGTCTCAGCTGTCGAATGTCACATTGAGATTGTGGGTCTTATTCATACATTTCATATCACTCCCGAGCTCTGGTCGTATTAATTTCGACCCCTAAATTGCATGCCTCAATTTGATTATATTTCCAGTTTAGTAAAGTTGATTAAGAATTAATTATATTTTCTTATCTATAATTCCGTCGAGCGATTATTCTCTTAGTTACATTCACTGGAATATTAAACTTGTATACTGAAAAACTAAAATTATGCCTTGGAGATATTGTATAATTTATTTTTTTATTGTTAGATGAAAACAACAACAGTTTACGTACATGTGCAATACACATATATAATTAAGTTGATGGTGTTGTTAATTTGTTGATGCAATATTAAAAGTTGCAAGTTTGATTATATTTAAAACTTGAGTTGTGTATAATTTCATATATCAATTTAAGTTTGACTTAGATATTAAAGTAATTCGCAACAAGTATAAATAAAAATTAAAGTAATTATAACTATAACAAAAACTTGATTAAGCAGCAGCTTGTCGGAACTCGGAAATGCTGTTTATGTATATAAAATTCACACACATAAATATCCGGTAAATAAAAGTGAAATTGGAGTAAGTTTATACCACAAAGCATATTTTTAGTTATGGTGTGAATGTGTAAGTTGTCACTATAGTCAACCGCATAAAATATTACCAGGGATTTATGTGACACATTCACACCATTAAAAAAATTAAATTACTACAAAGATAGCTCTTTCAGTGAAGAGCATGATGGATCTATTTTATAGTATTAGCTCTCATTATTATCTCTTATTTTATTTATTTTAGTACTTGGCAAAGTGAAAAGCTAGGTTGAGTCAATGAAAACTTGAAAAGTCAGATAAAATGTGGATAAGAATCATAAGAGAATAACTGGCCAAGTAACTAGTTAATTATGATTTTGATTAATTATTAAATAAGTACAATTAGGTTTACAAGAGGAAGTGTTCACTATTTTAGGCAAATAATTGACTAAAATTTATATCTTTTGCATTAAATTTGGAATTTCGAAAACAATAAAAATATAATAATGATCATGTTATTATTCCATTGGATAGAAGTAGGTTGTTAATGGGTCGGATTCGGGTTGGATCAGTCTCGTCTCAAATTCGACTTCATTTATGCCAAATAGAATTTGGGTTGAATCTGGATTTTGCTCGGATTTAAATTTCTCGAGTCCAACAAATATTGGTAGTATTCGGTCGGATATCAAAACTTTTTCTAATCAATAAAATCTTCAATTTCAAAACTTATAACAGTAAAATTTCCTATATTCAACATAATTCGAATTACGAATCTTTATATTCGGACAAGATCCATCGAGTCTCTAATCAGTTCAAAATCCTAAAAAACCGGGATGAATGATCGGATCGGATTTGACTTGAAATCCGCCCATTGACAACCCTAGATGAAAGGCACAAAACCCAAATGTCATGTTACCAGCCTTGCTAGCTAGCACTATTTGGCTCCGTTTGGATTTATTAGTTTCAACTTTCAACTTTTATTATTCTGAGCGCTGAAAATTATTGGAATTTAATTTAGATGAAAAAGAAGGAATATAAAATTTCAAAGAATAGATAGAATATGTATTACAAATTTAAAAGAATTAGCTAAAACAAAATTAACAATTATACCCTCAAAGTGAATCAACACAAACTACATAATAATATTAAAAGAAAACATTTTATTTATTTAGAAACGTCTAATGTACGTGGAATTGTGTTATGAGAGACAAAAATGTGAATTTAAATAACAATTAAACAAACTTCATTTATTATTTAGTTCAATTTTATGTTTTATCAAACGTATAGCTTTAATAAATTAATAAATACTTTTAAAATATAAAAGAATACAGAGTTATGTCAATTTAATATTATTATTATTTTTTCATTTAGAGGAGTGTAGTTTTTAAGAGTTTGATATACTACAATGTCATCGATCCCTTCAAATTTATAATTATTACGCATACACCCCTTCTTCGTAAAAAATGTCTTTTGTCATAAAAATTGATCAAGTTAATTCGAAGTCAATTTTGATTAAGGATAAAATGGACATTTAAGTAAAATTTCATAGATGAGAATGAGATAGAAATATAAATCACGGTTCGGAAAGTATTCATTATTATTGAAGTTCCACTAAAAATACTTAGGGCCTGTTTGTTTGGTGTTTGGGAAAATAGTTTGGGTGAGTAGTGAATGTTTGTGAAATAATCTTAATTTGCGTAATATTGTTTGTTTGAGTTTTGAGAGAGTGGTTTGAGAAATAAAGTAGGTGTAGTTTTTTTTTGGAAGAGTTAGGTTGTATGTGTAAGATGTGTAAGACTTTTTGTCAAATCATGTTTGTTATGTGAGATAAATTGTGTAAGAGATATGTTACTTTATGTCAAATCATAGTAGAGTTTATATAGATTTTGTTTAGATATAAGAAAATTGTTGTTTGTTTGGCTTTTGAGAGAGTAATTTGAGAAAATTGAGATATAAAAAATTTATTTCAGAAAGTAGAAAACATGTTTATTTGGCATTTCCCAAACACAAAAAAAAATTGGAAAACGCCAAACAAACAGGCCCTTATTCTTAGAGGGTCTAATTTTTAATTATATACAAGAAAACTTAGTTGAATGAGTAATAACTAACAAAGTTGCCATTTCAATAAAGATGCAGATCTTGAATCTGTGCATGCAGTGACCTCCACGACATTTTATCAATTAGTATAATAGAACTGATGGATTCAATCATGACTTGTTTACATTTAAATAATAATAATAATAGTCAGCTGTTATGTTGTATATGAACCTAAAGTTCAGATTAAATTAATTAATTCCTCTTCCTACTTATTAGTGATTACAATTCAAATTGTTGTGTATTTATTAAAAGAGCTAATTAATAAGTGCTAGTGGTATGCAAAATTAGACTGGATGAGCATTAAATCATGTGTCCGTCCAAGTTGACATGTGGACTAAAGTCAAATGTCCATTTCCCTTCATCTAATTTTCTAGAAGGAATTCAGTTCTATACTTCTATATAAATTAACTCAAGATTTTCCTTTTTATTTTTTGTTTAGAATTAACAACTCAAATCTCAATATCCCGAAAAGCAATCACAATATGCATGTATTGAAATACAAATATGACTTATTTTAATTTTGCTCGGGGGTTTTAATTACACGCAAACATCTGTTAATTTACACAACTATAATCCAAGTATGAGTTACATATAATAAGGCTGAATAATAATTTGTTATTTCTACTTTTTTTTTTCTACTAACCAACAAACAAGAAAAGCAAAATTAATTAAACCAATTAAATTAATACTCTCTCTCTCTCTAGCTCTCTCCACTTTCCCATCTCTAGAAAGGGTTATGATTTCCACATGAAAGAAATTTTATAAATAGTGGAGAAAGCCGAACGCCAGGGAGATTTGAGAAGAAGAATATAACTTAGTGGTGTATTACATTAAATTATAAACAAATTGCATTAAAGAAGTTATTGTTATTAATTTAATGAGTGAAATGCAAAAACACTTCCTATATTTTACTAATTGGTAAAAATAACCTAGTATTATTTTTATTAGAAAAAAAACTTTTGTGTTACTATTAGAGATAGTTCAAATTTTGTAGATAAATTGAACACTCGATGTGATATGATATATAAGAGTAATATGAACTTTTATCAATTAATTAAAAATTTAAAACGTATGGAATATTGTGTGGCTGAATTAAATAAATTTCTTTACGTACATCTTTAAGGTGATGCTGGCTAACATGTGCGTGACAAGTTTGGGCGGAGAGTGCTCCCAAAATCACCAATTCCGGACGGTTAGGAAATCACCTAACATACCATTGCCATTCAATTAATTCAATAAATAAGCATGCATCAAATTCTGTGCTTCATTTGGATCACCCAACAAATATAACATGGCTACATACTTATCTTCTGCATGTCCATTCTTTAATTAGATATGGAGATATTTCATTTTAATTTCATGCATTAATATTGGAACAAACACGGGAAATTAAATGACAATGTCCTGGGATTAATTAACTTCGAATCTTTAAGAAGAGGCACATCACACATTTCACATATAATATACATTAATCAATATTATGAAATGTTAGTAATTGATAAGTGGATACTAAAAATATTGGCGACAAAGATTATATATTAGATTTGATCGCACCATCCAAAACACACAGCGAGTATGCGATGTTATTGACCACTTTTCTAAAATTTTATTAGAGCAATTGCGGATAAAACAGTATTTTACCATATTTTGATATTATATTTTTTTGTGCATAATAATATGAGCACCAACAATTTTATATGTGATCAGACACTTGTCTATTCAAGCAAAATGTGACATAATATATTAATATTGCAATACGGAGTGAAATATTCATACATTTCATTAATCAAACAGTTATTTGGCAATTCATTAAAAAAATTGTGGTATTATTGCATTAATTGTTAATTGCTCAACATACAAAAAATAAATAAATTTAATTTGTAAACAAATGATCATATATGTAGATATTACCTTGTCAAGTGTTATTACTATTATAAAAAGAGTTTTCCACATAATAATTGTGTGCTCTCAACGTGATTCACTGAATTTTAATTGGGCGATGACTTATAGTATTTTTGTCAAAATATATATATTTTAAACTACATAGGCCTAACTTGCAATTTAGTAAGCATGGGAGTACATTTTGATTTTGATCATAAATTACGTTGATGGATCAAATACTATATATCAAATAGTAATATTAGGGCATTATATTTATGCATGGTGCCCACGTTCACTATTTTCCTCTCCAAATTGTTATTCCCTTTAATCAAAATATTAGTAAATTGAATGTCATTGTGTCTCCCTAAAAAATGTCATTGTGTCAAATTAGTGTTTTGGTAATAAAACATTAATTTTAAATTCTTTCTAAAGATCCCCCTTTTTTTCACCTACGTGCATTTTGGGGTAATCATTTTTTAGGATGATCAGCTTTATTTGTGCGTCTAAATTTAATTGATTGGATATTATTTAACAGCTCAAATTATTATACAAATTATACAAGTTTATAATGTTGTTGAATGAATAAAGGCATAAATGCTTGACATATTTAATTTATGTACGATCTTATGGGGACTGGAGCAAACAAATGTGTCCCAATTTCTACATACAAATTGACTTGTCACAAATTATACTCAGGCATACAGCCCTAATTTAATTAATTAATTATCAACATATAATTAAATTCAAGATAATGAAATATTTTATTTTAGAGCTGTCAGCAATTTTTATAACCAATAAAACGGTACACGTGCCGACAATTAACCATGTCATTTGCCAGGATCCAAAGGTTCTTTAATAAATCTACACTGTACTGATTATTTAATTTAATACTATAATTCGTAAGTAAAGATTAAGAATCTCAGCTCACAAATAAGATTCTCCAAAGCTTCTCTCGTTGTTACCGAGTTTCTTGCCATTAAAAGATGTAGGAAGGTCTAAATATTAAATCAAATTATTTATTTTTTATTCGAGCTCATTTGAGCTTGTTTAGTTATACATATGTAACAAATTTGAACGTTAATTTTTGTTGGATTATTTAATGTTCGGTTCAAACTCAACTTGTGTTCCAATCGTTTAAAGGTCTTTAGAATTAATACTCAATTTGTTAAATAATCAATCAAACAAAAAAATTCAACCCTAGTAAATTACATTCAACTATTGATTTATCTTAATTATCATTCTCGTTAGTAAATTTTACACTTGAATAATTATAGCCAATAGGATGGCTTGAGTTGACCCAAATCCAAATTCAACTAAAACTTATATTTTCTTTTCGTGCATACTTTATTTTTCAAAATGTAAATTTCAAATTACTTGACCTCTTTTATATTAGCAGTATTATAAAGTGGATCGGATTCGGGTCCAGACTCGACCCTTTACAGACATACTAGCAGTATTATACTACAGGGACTCTATATATGTTATGGTGTACGTATTTGGTACGAAGCTGTATTACAACTTCCCAAACTTTGCGTGTGGTTCAAACGCGCCGTCCATATACGTACGTCACCTCGTAATGGCGGGGAGCATACTCCGATTAAATATAAATCCTCTCTCTCTCTCTCTCTAACATATTACAGGTGTTGATGATTGTATGAATCATTACCCTTTTGGGGATTTTTAAAGTTAACAGTATATATATAAACTTGGAACTTGCAAGCATATATAGTGAAGGGGAGAGAGAAAGAAACAGACAGAAATGAATTGTGAAGTAGCTAGGAGTGTATAAAAAGAAACCCAGACGACAATCATAAATTTTCTTGCATTATATTTTAACCTTAAACGCACATGGCTTCTTCTTGATTTACCTACACCTAGTTAATTAACTTTTGCCTCTTCTCTGGTTTACAATTATTTTTTCTTTATTTCAACAAGGGCACATGCATTCCTCTTTCTTCTCTCTCCTCTACATTTTTCTATGTGCTCCAAAAACTTGGCCTTTTATTATTTTTTTCATTGGCTCAGCAGCCCAATAGAGATGCTTTCAGATCTACAGTGAAAAGTTTTAGCCTTTGAATGAATGGGCATATCCTTTTGTTCTTCCTGAAAAAAGAGAATTCTTGGATTCATCAAAGGTCAGCTCTTTGATTGGTTTCTTCATATGGGATTTTCTGTTTTTATCTTAATTTTGATGGGCAATGCTTTATTATTGTATTTTGGAAATATTGGTTGATTTTCTGTTATTTGGGAAAACTGATGAAGTTTTTATTTTTATTCCAAGTCTTACAGAATTGAAATTGAAGGTGGATAGGTGGGGTAGAAGGAGTTGATGGTAAATAATTCACATCTGTCAACTTTAATAGTATGACTTTTTTTTGCCTCTCTTTGTTTTCTCCTCTGCTCAATTTTGAACAGGATGAATCAGATTTCTTTTTTCCATGTTCATTTTGATGATTTTAATTCATGAAATTAGTTGAATTATAAGAGGGAATCACAATTTTTCTCTCAACTTTTTTGTAATTTTATTCCCTCCATCCTTGCAATACAAATTCATAGCTTTTGTTTTGTATGTTATGAGGTGTGTTCTTGAGGCCCCATCACCTTCTCTTTGACTTTGAACCCAATTTTGTTGAATATTTCATTTTCTTTAAGGAATAGATTTTATACAATTCAATCTGTAGTTCCTAACTTCTGCAAACTTTAATTCTTGACGCACTATTTACTTGTTTTCAGTTGATAATCTACTGCAAGTTTTCCACAAAGACTCCAATTTGAGATGCAATGATTAGTCAATAAATTGTTTGTGAAAGCATCAAACAACAGTACTAAAAATGGGTTGTGAAATGGAGATTGAACAACCAGAAGATATGGACATTATCCTCTCTTCAATGTGGCCTGAGGACATAAACGAAGCCGGAAGGCAATTCAACGTCGAGAGACCAGGTGCAGATCGAGATATGTTAGCAGAGGTTACAATTAATAAAGAGCCTAATATAGTCGACTTTAAGCGTCTTATGGAGCTCGCAAATTACAGCGATAAGGGTAATTGGCAGCTAGCAAATCTAGTAAAGAATTGGGAATATAAGCAAGCAAATGCCGTACGCCTTCTAAGAGAAGAGCTAGACAACCTTAGCAAACAACAACAAGAAGTCGAGCTCAAGAAATTGGAGATATTAGAAGAACATAGGTTTGAAAAAGATGGATTTGGTGGTGATAAACGTCCAATTTCGATTCTTGATGAAAATTTGAAGTACTTCTATCAAGATGTTCCAAGGAGAAAGAATGATGTTATATTTCATGGCGAGAAAGTTGAGATAGAAGCCGAATATGATAGCATAATATACTGGAAGCAGCGCGTGGTGCATTTAGAGAAGCTTCTGGAAGCAAGTCTTAGACGAGAGCAAGTATTACAGGAGAAATTACAGGAAAGTATTGAGAATTTGGAAAGGCAATCTTCTCCAGTAGAGGAATTATCGCAGGTTTTGGAGAGAGCTGATAATTTCTTGCATTTTGTCCTCCAAAATGCACCGGTTGTTATAGGTCACCAGGTATACTTCTTTGAATGGTTTTGTTTTTCTATCTTTTTCTCGTGTGACTTACCATGTTTAGAAAGCGATTCTTTCTTGTGCTGGATTGTAATACTGTAGTACACGATAAAGTTGAAATTTAGGAGATGGCAATTGGACTTTGAGGTACTATTAAGTAGTACTTGTGTTATTCTTTGTATATTCAATAAAGGCCTATAAGTGTAACACAAATTGGACTTTAAATGTATAAATTCTTCAATATTTTCCTTTTAATAGCAATTTTATCATACTTCTTGCATTAAAATGTTGATGAAAGTACCTACATGATAAAGAATTAGGTTAGTAAAATAGATTATGTTCTATTATGTAACAGCTTAACAATTCATTTTAGATTATGTTCTATTATGTAACAGCTTAACAATTCATTTTGGATCCACTCCATTTTGGTTTGTGATTGATCAAGTGTTCCATATTTTACAGGATAAGGAGCTTCGCTATCGGTTCATCTTTAATCATTTCCCGAGTCTTCGCGAGGAGGTAATTATCACTTACCCTTTAGTTTAGTTTAGCTTAGTCTTAAGATAATTTTTTGTCATTAACCATTTATTTTAATGGTGATCATAAGGGTATGTGAATTTCATTTGTAGAGATAACTTGTTTAATTTACAGGATATTATAGGCAAAACGGATGTGGAGATATTCTCTGGCTCAGGTGTAAAGGAATCTCAAGACTTCAAAAGAGAAGTTTTGGAACGTGGATTACCTTCAAAGAGAGAAATCACGTTTGAGACCGAACTATTTGGTGCAAAAACATTTTTAATTTATGTCGAACCTGTTTTCAGCAAGGCTGGAGAGACCATCGGTGTAAATTATATGGGAATGGAAATAACTGATCAGGTAAGAAAACGAGAAAAGATGGCGAAAATTAGAGAGGAAATGGCTGTACAAAAAGCTAAGGAGACAGAGCTCAACAAAACAATCCATATAACAGGTAATTAATTAACAGCCTTTAGTAGCTACAGTCTTTATAAAAAAAGGTTGCTTATTTGAGTTCATTGTTGTTCTTGCAGAGGAATCTATGCGAGCCAAACAAATGCTGGCTACTATGTCTCATGAGATACGATCCCCTTTATCTGGAGTTGTATGCATGGCAGAGATACTTTCCACTACTAAACTCGACAAGGAACAAAAACAGCTGTTGAATGTAATGCTATCTTCCGGTGATTTGGTTCTTCAACTTATAAACGACATTCTTGATCTTTCCAAAGTGGAGTCAGGTGTGAAATTGAACTTTTTCTTAGCTAAAACTAACCTTAAATGAGTTTGTATGATATATTAAAGAACTATATTCGTCTTTTATAGGAGTTATGAAATTGGAAGCTACAAAGTTCAGGCCAAGAGAGGTAGTGAAGCACGTACTCCAGACAGCGGCAGCTTCATTACAGAAATTACTGACATTGGAAGGGCATGTAGCAGATGATGTTCCAGTCGAGGTAAAAGGATCTTCATTTTATAATCTCAAGACGATTAAGAAGCTCTCATTGAGTATTGAAGAGACCCTTTGCTTCAATTTTCAGGTTATTGGAGATGTCCTAAGAATTCGTCAGATTCTTACAAACTTGATCAGGTACATTCTTTTAAATATATTTATCTTCTTTACGAATAATTTATGTTATAATAATATTGGCATTTAAAATCGAAATAACATCATTGAACTGAATATTTTGGTACATTGTTATCTCTATAAATCAGTTAGATTTTGCATGATAATACTACCTATTTTATGTTTAATAGCAATGCCATCAAATTTACACATGAAGGCAAGGTTGGTATAAAGCTTTATGTCGTTCCCGAGCCACGCAGAGTAATCAAACAAGGTTCTCAAAAATTCTCTTCAGATCAATCAGCAAATACAAGAAAAGACCTATCAACGTTTCAAAACAAACAAGATAATAATGATATTTATGGACACACGGATGGAGAAGGAACTTGTGAAAATGATGTACGTAACAATGTTCCAAGTAGTCCAGTGAGAAACGAGGCACCAATGGAAGAAGATAAAGAGAGTCAGTCTAAACTGGAGGAACCAGTAGTGTGGATTCGGTGTGATGTTTATGACACGGGGATTGGAATTCCGGGTATTTACTCAAGTTCCTTGTTTTACTTAAATGAAAATTTATTTCATCTTACATATTTATCTTTTCACTAATACTAACTATTACCCTTCTCAATCATCATGTTATAGAAAATGCTATGCCAACTCTTTTCAAGAAATACATGCAAGTCGGTGCAGATACTGCTCGAAAGTATGGTGGGACGGGACTAGGCCTCGCTATCTGTAAACAATTGGTACATTCATCTTTGAAATGTGTCTTTTATGAATTAAAACAGTTCTAAACTACTTTTGAACACTGATCTTTTTCACAATTATTATTTATGAATAGGTTGAGCTAATGGGAGGTCAACTTACGGTATCCAGTGTCGAAAATCACGGATCAACTTTCACATTTATACTACCTTACAAAGTTTCATCAATCTCTGATAGTTCCGACGACCAAGATGAACTATCAGATATGGAAAACCAAGAAACCCTCGATGATGGAGATGACGATGATTTACGCTCCGGCGTTTTCTTGTTCCCACCCCGCACTTTGGGTTCTTTATTTTCATCTCAAAGTTCCGGAAGGATCCAAAAACTGTCGCCATATAAAGGTGATGGACTATTGGATGATGCCTCGTCCCCCTCTAGTAACATTACTTATAAAGAAACCAGTTCAGAAGAAGATGGTCATGTTATGGAGACATCATCTGAATTCAAGACTTCACCTAGTCCTAATTCAGACAACTTCAATTCATCTGTAAGAAAAGAAACGAATGGTGACAATCTGAATGAAACTTCAGAGATTATAGAATATCAAACTGAGGCTCGAAGAGAAAGCAGTTCTGAGTGTTCTTCAAGCAACAGTCCTGGAGTTCCGAAAAATGAGCTGAAACCGAAGATTCTTCTTGTTGAAGATAACAAGATCAATGTGATGGTAACAAAGTCAATGATGAAGCAGTTGGGGCATAATATAATTGTTGTCAGTAATGGAGTCGAAGCTGTGAGAGCAGTTCAACGCGACATTTACGATCTTGTGCTAATGGTATGTATAATGTGACATAATTTTTTTTTTCTTTTTTTGGCAATATTTATTGGATTAGAATTTATAATGGGCAATATTTGCAGGACGTATGTATGCCGGTGATGGATGGTCTTCAAGCTACAAGATTGATCCGATCTTTTGAAGAAACAGGCAGTTGGGATGATGCGGTTAAAGCAGGAGTCGAGCTGCATTTGCCATCTCCAAATTCTTCACCAAATTTGCAAGTAGAAAAACCAATGAAGAGGCTTCCTATCATTGCGGTAAGCAACTCTTGAAAATCATTTGTTAAAATGTTGCATAATTTTATTTTATTTTTTCCAAAATTGTGCACCATACACACTTGCTGCTAAGGACTACAAATTCACCTCTTTTTTTTGGGGGGGGGTTGGGGGGCAGATGACGGCGAATGCATTATCGGAGAGTGCTGATGAGTGTTATGCAAATGGTATGGATTCATTTGTATCAAAGCCTGTAACTTTTAACAACTTGAAACAATGTCTACAAAAATATTTAGCATAGTAGCACCTGTAAATATGTATGCTTAATTCTCTTGTACATAAGTCAATGAGTTAGGAAAGTTTTGACATCAATGTATATAGTTTGAGTTTGAGGGGATGAACAAGATTGAGGAGGTCATCGCATCGACTGAAGTGTAGACTAGTTGTGTTCCGGATACAGCCTTCCAAGTCATCATCTGCATGTGAGTTGAGAATTAGCGGTACTGATTATTTTTATTTGATCAAGATCGATGTTGAGGTACTGCTAATGCTGATGATATCACAATTAATTTCTACCTCTTTTGCCACTGAAACAAGTTTTTCATCATCATTCAACTCTCCCTGCACTACAAAAATTGAAGAAAATGATTAAGAGTTGGGATTATCATACTCAATATATAGTATATGGCCACTTTAATTAATGCAAAACCATGATGCAAGTGATAGATATGTATTAATTGGTTGATGTACTTGAAAAACAATGTCTCCCATGGATTCGAGGATTTGAAGTTTGGAAGGATCAGTGACAGGACGACCGTAAGCGTAAGTTGGATGGCCCATTGAAATGATTGCTTTCATCATAGTATATATATATATATATACATATATATGACCTATCCAGATGTATTTTTCTCTAGCAGATAGGCACAAGAATTTAGCAGCAGAAACTAGCCTCTTATACAAGTTGTAATTATATAAAAATTATTTTCTGAAGTTTATATAGCAGTATAAATATTTTTAACAAAAAAATCAGATTTTTATTTTTCATGAAGCAATATATATAATTGAGGTTATACATCTAATGAGTAAATGTTGAATTAGTAAAATTTTATATATTGAACTCCACATCATATTGTCATTTTTGCTTATAAGGTCTTTTCTGTTGTATATATTGCTATTAAATTTCTAGATTTGTTCGCCCAATTCATTCATTGAACAAGTGGATACAAATTTGAAGTTTGAACAAGATGGTTATGGAGATTAAATTAAGACATTAGTGCAAGTATTTTGCGTTTGAACTTATGAAATTTAACTAGAATAAGGATTTCAACAAGAAGTGTTGTCCTTTTGGTAAATGTTATCAATGTTCTCTGGTTTCAAATGCTGGATGGTGATGCTTCTTGCTCCCCATTTGTATTAACAGGCAGCACAATTTCCTCTTTTATCCTTGCATTTTCCGTTGAATGCTCCTCTTCTCTTCTAAAATACTTACACATACTTATGTTCTGCTCTGTATGACATTGATTTGAGAAGACTGTACTAGCTGGGCTGTCAGCAGGCGGAGGAGAAGCCTGTGAGAAATTTGACGGAGTTTGTTGGAGATTTTCATGGGATGATGTTATGACTCTTTCGGCAGCATCACCATCGGTATTATATCTTTCTGTCAAGTAAGTGTTCTTGAAAGTATGAGCTTCGAGATCTCTGCTGTCGAACCTGTGTAGTAGCTCCATAACCTTGCTTAAAATTGTGGATTCGGGATTCGAGTCCACTATCACATGCCAATGTTCATGCAAGAACCTAATTAGATGTATGATAAAGGCTGAAATCGCAGCTACTCCTACAACCAAAAAGAGCCCCCAGAAGCTTTCAAGCCCGAGATTGTTGGATGAAAGTAAGTTAGTGGAGTCTGGGCATTTAGTCTTATCCCCAAGCCATTTCTTCTCAATCCCCGCCATCTTGTCACCCTCGGTCACATATAAAATTGCTCTTGAAACATCAGGTACTAAAGGAGAACCTATTGGGAAAACCTACATGCAAATAGAGAAAAAATGAAAAAAACCAATTAAGAAATATGTAAAGCAAGCCTATTGGGTACCGATAGAAAGGATTTACGTACAAAGGCAAAACCGTCGGTTTTATATGTGGGCCCAACCATGGTGTACTTTGAACAGTATTTGGCAAGGAAAAGCTCTATATATGGGATCTCGTCAAAAGAGGCAGATATACCACCATTTCCACTCCCTTTAGAGAAAAGGTCATTACATTCCTCTACAGAGTTATATGCCAAAAGTCTGGTCTCATCAAACTTCATTATTTTTAGCATACCAAAAACAAATGATCCTTCCTGGTACCCCACATATTCCCTGTTTCTTATAAGCTCATTAACATCTTTCACAGTAGGTTGTAGCTTCTGAACTGTTAGCATTGATGTAAGACTGGCAGTATAGCTTTGGGTTAGTATAAGAACCATCAAGAACCATATAATCAGCACAATTCTAGCCAAGTTGCTTATCACCCTCTCCTCTACAAAAAAGCAATGTGAAACATGTTTAGTGGTTTGTTCAATTTTCAACATTTCCCGACAAAGTTATTCAAAGGTTATATAAAGGATGTCTAGTTACTTACTGTGAGCGAAGACCATGGTTGAGAAGCCGAACCAGAATACCACGCCTACTTGATGCCAAAGAGGTCCCCTGAAATCTTCATTTATTCGATGTTCAAGAATCCAGATCAAAATCCCAATGAAGACAAACGAGCAAAAGCTTGTTAACCAAAGTTCCCAAGTGAGTGGCTTTAAAAATGCCCATGCATTTTTGCTCTTCACATCTTTTATTGGTACAACCATTGATACACCAGACTCCGTAAAAGGCAGAGTGAAGTCAACATATTGTGACCTATTTGCTACAATAGTTACATCTCCAGCTACGGCATCATAGTTCTGTATTCCAAACATACAAAAGCTAGCCATATGAGTTTTCACTTAGCAAATTGGACATGCCGCATCTTGCTTCAATTTAATAAAAAGGTTTTTAGTTTCTCGAATTTCGAAACATGAAATAATATACTTACTCTAAGATATACTTGATACACCAAATCATTGTGAGAACCAGCATTCTTGTGATTGGATGTTGCAAATGGGATATATTCATATGGTACAACATATGGTAGTGCTGCCATAACTGCATCAAAAACATCTATGCAGTGTCCTCTAACTTCTGTTGAATTATCAGGATTCCAAGTGACACGAATGAACTCGGTGAAGCCATCTTTTAAAGGTACTCCGATTCTCAATTTCTTCCCATTTGTTGGGTTCACCCAACCCTTGGGTGGAGATGTTTTATCACCTGGCCATATAGTAGATCCTAAATTGGTCTTTGAATTGAAATATGTGTTTGTCTCGGAAGCCGTCACGTTTAGTTCTTTGACAATTCCATTCTCTTTTGTCCAATATCCTATAACTCGAACTCCAGGACCAACCACATTTACTATTTCATAAGGAGGTGATTGGAGTTGGCCATCAACTAATTGGAAGTTTCCAGCAAGTCCTCCGAACGCAGTCCTCGATAAAGCGTGAACGAGTTTTTGTCCTGTTCTAGATTTTCCCAAGGCTTCAAGGTCTGTAGAATTTCTGGAATTGTTTTCCTTTTGAAGTCTGTCATTTGTTAGCCTTGCTTCCTCGACTGCCATGGCTAGTGCGACAGTTGCATCATAGGCCCATAGTCCAAATATATTCAAGTCTGGACTAAGAGCTGTTGGATTGTTCTGCTGAAGCATTTTCTTATATCTAATTGTGAAGATATCTAGCTCCTTTGTTTTTGGTATATAAGGTTTTACACCTATTACTCCTAACATGGACTCTATGACTAAAGGATCCATTGATTTTAATTCATTTGTCATGCCATCAGTTATGATCCATACATATTCTTCACTCATCATTCCCAATTCTTTCGCTTTAGTGAAAATACGAGAACCGAGAGATATCATGATGTGAAGGATGAAAACTCTAGTTTGCATAGTCATCAGCTTGTAAAGCTCTGCAACAATTTGATCATCTGTTGCTAGTGAAGGAATAACACTTCTGTAAGAAACACGGGCATTTACCCGTTCCAAGGCATCAGTCAAATACGGTACAATCCCTTCTCCAAACTCGTTATCCATGTAGATGAGCACAACTTCTCTCCATCCAAATGCTTGAATTATTGCACTTGTTGCCTGTACTTGCGATGAGTCATTTAGAGTAGCCCGGATGAAATATGGAGTTCGAATAGATGAAAGAGAAGGACTTGTGGCAGAAAACGTGATGATGGGTACTTGAGTTTTGTCTCCAAGATTTATCATGAAGTTTGCTTGCACTGAGTACAGGGGACCTATGATGGCTTGCACTTCAACATTCTTCATCAAGTCCACAGCTGCATTTAATTCATATACAAGGAACCGAAGGAAATATCATTGATGAGGTATATATGCCTTTGAATTTATACTCATGTTTAGCCCTACAATTCTTGAAATATGAATCTTTATGCTTAAAACTGGATTAAGTTGATTCATATGTGTACTATATTAACTTATACTCTCTAATTCAGACTCAGTACTGAAAAGCAAAATATTAGTAGTGCTTTTATTACAATCATAACTCTTTTGTAAAAACTTCTTCTTTATAATGAATTACTGCAATAGCTGAAACACGAAAGTAGTTTCAACTTGAAACGAGTATGTATAAACTGGTGTGTTACTAGTTGTTTGTTTTCTTGGTGTTTTAATTGTTCTCAACTAGTGCATCTAAATCATAACAACGTACCTGCTGCAGCTGCCCCGACAACGTCCCCTTTGGAGTCCCTGTTGACGAGAAGAAGCCTAGTCTTGTAATGATCATGAGTGGCATAAAAGTCTGAGAGAGCCATTGAAATGCAGTTCAGCCCCATCTCTCCAAGGTAATTGTCCATGTCTAGCACCAGCCCGATTCTTACAGGAATCGGAGCCATTTTCTGCGCCATGGACATATTCGACGAGAAAATCTCGAAAGAAATAAATAGAAAGGTGACAGTACTGACATGGCTACAATAAAATTTCTTCTCCATTGTGAGTTTTAGCTTTGAGATTTGAGAGTGACCATTGTTTGAAAGTCAAGTCAGCTTTTATATTGTGTATGTTGTAGATTTCTTTAGAAAGTCAGGCATGGATGGATAGGGACCACAGATTATTATAACTTGTAGTTGCTGGAGATTATTTGTTTCAAGTCAAGTGATATTTTTCTTGAGCAACTTGGGCAAATATTTTATGTATTCATTCTTATTAGCAAATACAATACTCGTTCATTCTAGTTGATGCGGTTATTGATTCATGATTTTTTTTATATCCTGGAAAGGATCCCGTGTGTGCTTATAATGTATGTTAATTAGTTTGATTTAGTCAATTTTGATAAACCATGCCTTTGAAGAACCAACATATTCACATCATTATCTTTTTTACTCTTGATTGAATGAAAATAAATTAGTTATAGTAGACATGACTCTCACATAATTGTTTTTAAAGTGTCTTTATTTATTCTTTTGCAATTAATACATGTTGATTAAGATTGATCTTAGAGTATTAGAGCTCCTAAATTTAGAGAATACTTCATCCTTATTAGCTTGATTTGCTGCATTAATTGTGCAACACCCTCTGAGAATTGCTGCAATTCATATTACTAACAATGTTTCTTATCATTATTGTGAGAAGTTGGAGTATGAAGGCACAGACATGACACAAGTTTAAATCATTACCTTTTTTATACAAGTAACTCATAGGATCATGCATGCATAGTACATAGTATATGAAAATACTATTAAGATTCTTGAATTGATCTTGACCTTCAATTACGAGTTATAGAAAATGTCTAATTGACATTTAATTGAAAAATTAAAAAATACTAGAAGGCCATTTTTTCTCTGATAATTTGCGATAATTGATCTTAATTTGAACTAATTCCACACGAAATTTATTTTGTATAACTTACAGGAATTATATTTTGGTATCCTATACATATATATTTTATGTTTTATCAATTCAAATATGATATCAATGCGGTGGATTCTAATTTGAACACATTATAATCAATATTTTAACTAATTACAAGTTCAAATTCAACCAAATTTGATCGTAGATTATAATTCGAAAAGAACCTAAATTTAATAAGAGATTTTTTTTTTCAAACAAATTACGTAAGATTTGTTTAAAATTTTCGAGACATAAGAGATTTCTTTTTGAGGAAATTGTTTTCAAAATTGAGAGACTTGAAGAAAATAAGTCTGAAAAGTATTTGCTATAGGGACTACTGAAATACTCAGCTAAGGCCAAATATGCTCTTAGGTTTAACCCATTACATTTGAAAATTAAGAGCAACAACTAATTAATGAGATCACATAGTAGTGAAAAGTATTAGCCCAAATCAGACTCGACACGAGAACATAAGAGAAAGAAAGCTCCGCATACATGCTTGGAAAACTATCCTCCATAATCTAAAATCATAATTCCAATGTTGATAGCACAAGTTCATGATTTCACTTAAGGCTGATTCATAGTTCATACAATTGACAGACCTCGTTTTATATTTGCCAAAAATACCCATCCACGAAAAGATTCAATGCACATGAGACATGCTCAACTACATTTGCCACACTCCCATAACAAACTGATTCAAAGTTGTAAGACGTTCTACTTATATGGAGTAAATGTAGATAAGGACTACAACATAAAGCTTCATACAATCTCAAATGCAGGCAAATAGACAGAGCTCCAATTGGTTTTCAGTTTTCACTCATCTCTTGAAGTAGAATCCAGCCCAGCAGTAGGGCTGTCAGCAAAGTATTCTTGATGTTTGACATTCACACCATACTGCACTCAACATAGCATCAAGATAAGTTACTTCCAAGAAAAAGAATATAGTTTGATGGTGAGTAATTTAATTTAAAAAAAAAAAGTATCTAACAGAGGTCGTGAGGATTATGAACTCCAAATCAGGTGCTGAAACTATTTTCCAGGCCCAATACTACTGGTTTTCTCGTTGATTAAGCTCAATGTCCTAGTGCTCACACAACCCCACCCCCAAACAAAGATAACTGGTGAGCGTAAAGAATGATGTATACTGATTTAGACAAGAGGTACATACAATTCCCTCATTGCCCCCAACAATCCACTCCACCCTGCAAGATGGCCCTAAACTACCCTCCCCTGCTGGCAGTCCATCCGCCTACCCACAGTCCCCTAAATACCCAAACCGCCGAACAGAGACAAACAAAACCTCTCCTCCTTCCTACCCTCTCCACTTCTTGGGGAACCACATGGAAGGTAAAATAAATGGAAGCCAAACTGCCTAGAATGGAAGGTAATCATCCACTAAGCTGCGAGTTTGCCATAGGTACAGAAAAAGTGAAAAGTAGAGACATGAAAACAGCACATTTCTTCAGCAATCCACAGAGAATATACGGTATGTCCTTTGAATTTACTTCAATTTTTTAAAGATCAGAGGGAATATCTATCTAACTCATTGCTAGAATTAAACTGCTCAGACAGAATAAAATAGTAGTAGCATCAAAATAACAAGCAGTTACCTCCCGCAGAGCCTTGGAAAGATCCTCCATTGTTAAAATGAGACGCTTATCCTGTGAACAAGTCAAGCAAATGTTAAAACTGTGGATATAATTAAAGGAAAGCAATACGAGACACAATATGCACACCTTCTGTTGCTTATCTCTTTTGTCCTTGACGACAGCTGACTGCCTTGCTTTGCACTGCCTGCATTAAGATGCAAGAAAATGTTGTTATCCCGATGGCACAGTAATATCTATAATCAGGAAATACACTGAATTTTTTTTCTACTACTAAACACGAAGAAAATTCGAAATAACATACTGAAGAGCATCAGTCGCGACATCCGCAATAAATTTCTGAGTAGCAACTGCAACCAACCTTGTCCTAAGAAACCGAAAGATGCAATGGCACATCGTGATTTTGAGAATTTCATAAACAAAGGAAAAAGAAAAAAGGGCAGACAAATTAAACGCGGTTATTTCATTACTAATACTAAAATTGAACAATTTTGGAATTCCAATAATTTTTTAATTTTCCAATCTAGGGTTTACGAAGAGGGGTACCTACAATCGAACATCTGGACATTGGAAACCGCTTTTTGCCAAGTAATGCTCCACCAATTCATCAGGTATCTGTAAGTTAATTAATGTAAAATAAATTATGAGGAGAATGGAATTATGAATAGAGGGCTTTACCGTGGGAGTGTAGTCCATTAAAGAGGCGAGGAATTCGGTTAGAGCTGCATCGTCATCGTGGCGGCCGTCGTTTGGTTGCTGATGGCTGCTGCTTTGACCATTCATACTTGTGTCTCTATGTGCGACCGAAGACGATACCTATAGGAAAACCGGAGAAGACCCAATGTTTGTTTTGTTTTGTTTTGTTTTATATAGGATTTCTTTTCTAAAACAGATAGATACCATTACATATTTCCTTAACAACACAACAGTATCTTTCTAGGGGTGGGGTGGTAAATGGTAATATAATGAATTTATGTTTTTGAATTTAATTGATAAATAATCCAAACTCGAGTCTAATATTTAATATTTATATTTCATGCACTAATTTATCGTATCGAATCGAACTCGAATCATACTTCAAAAGTTCCCAAAAAAAAATTTGTTGAAATTATTTTGGTTTACATGACAAACAAAGCTCAAAAAAACTTTTGACAGTATCTTGATTTGATTTTTAGTCCCAAGTCCAAGTTCAATTCTCGATTGGATTAGTGAACCTAGCTTTAAATCCCAGCTAGAACATTTTGACGTAATATGTTTCACATGCCCCGAGAGGGATTAAGTCATATCCCCTCAGAGAAAAAATAAAATAAATAAAAAAATCTGATGCAATTTTCTTACAATGTTTACCGTTATGAAGATAGTTGAAGAGTGCACTTCACATATAACAATCTTTTAGTAAACATCATACATCATGGACTAGAGTGAAACTTGTCTCTTAAATGTGAAAGAATGTTAGTCATTCCCACAAGTTCCAGTACGCCTGTTCATTACGAAGACACATAATCGCCTATCAATATGCAGATATTCATCTGAGATTTATATCCATCAACAAACAATATTGATATTAACGGACATACAAACTCGCATTGAAGTTTTAATGATTATTACACCACGGCACGGAGCCATTCCAATCGCCAGCCTAGTGTAAATTTTATTCAGGCCTCAAGGAAAAAACTGACTCTACACGTAAAACTTCCTCTCAAGGACGAGATGAGAAACACTCTATGCTGACTTCTGCTGGCTATACCGTAAGATTCCGTACACATCAACTACTCCCGGAGGGAAAACGGGGTTAGTAGCCGCTCTTACAGCAACCTTTGCTACTGCAGTAACATTAACCGGAGGTGTGAAAAGTGGTCCAATCAAGGGGACCTTGTTCAGTCCTTTAGCATTCTTGAGCACCTGCACATTGTTTGTTTATTGAACAATTTAATTATATCCTTCCCAGTTCCCAGCTAGTACATGTCAAAATCATGTTGGCAAAATACCTTTAATTTTCATTATACACGACGGGAAGAATGAAAAAAGTATTTATATACGAAAAGAGATTATCTTCTCGACTAATATGTACTGAATAAGATATGTAGTCTCACCATCTCTAGCGGAGAACCAATCACACCAAGAGGCAAGTTCATGCTCCCAACACGGCGAGTTCCGTATATAAACCCTGGCCTAAGTATTACTCCTGAAACATTTGATTAAATTAGACTGTTGAGCAATTAACTCTACTTTGTATAGATACATCATGCTTATATTATCACAATCACATTTCTGTTCTGTTAAAAAGGTCCAAATCAAATAAAAGTCCAAATTATGAATAAGAAATTTTTAAATGTTACAAATTATGATCATTATAGTACAAGGAACTTCTGCTTGAGTCATTTCAATTCATAGTATGAGAGAGAGAGAGAGAGAGAGAGAGAGCTCACCGCCATATGGATACCTAGTGAGTAGCTCCGTCTCAGCAGCTCTCTGCATGAGATACAAACATAAACATCAAAGAGGAGATATAATCTTAAAAAGGCAACTACTATCAACATTCAATATTATCATGTATCTAACGGTTTGGATGCATGCATATATATCAATAACCCTCAGAGGTTCTTCTTTCAAAATATAATATATGTCAAGTGATTCACAAACTTCCTTTTGAAAGGTCAAAACCTTGACATTCAAAATATTTTGCAGCAACCCTGTCTAAGCAATCAATAAAAATACCACTTCTTTTACACAAAAAGATTGGCTTTGATAATTGTATCCATATAATTGAAATTGAAATTGAAAGAGAATATACATCAGAGATTATTCTAAAACATATGTTAAACCATTGAACTCACGATTCATAATTCTTTTTTTTAAAACAAACTCAAAATTCATAATTCAACAAACTAGCCTTTCTTGGATGTTGGGGATAGAAGGTGTGTGAAAATAAGTTGCTATGACAATGGATTCCATGCAATAAGGTGTGATTAATTTCAGTTGGATACCACTGTTTTAGTAACAACTTCACATCCTAAAATGTCATGTAAGAGTTGTGGTAATACCTTCCCCTCATAATATCCTCGCAGTACATAATTCACCACACCGTAGTCAGCAGCAGAGACATACACAAATCTCTTAACACCTACAGATGAGTAGAAAGGAAGTGCAAGAATCAAAAGAGCAGCCAGATAAATATAGGTAAGCATAGAAAGCAAGAGATAGAAAAATAGAAGTTACTCTAAGCTTTAGATTACAACCAAAAGACCAATCTCTTGGGAAAACAATAGAGAAAATATTCGCATTCTGTAGATAAGTCGAATGTTCCTCTTTTAAAACGAGAGAGATAAAACATTTAATAGACCACCATGAAGAATATATTCAGTAGTAGTACCTTCTTCTGAGGCAGCTCTAATAGCATTAATATTTGCAGTTCCATTGATTTTGTACATGAATGAGTTAGAACCAAAACCACCAACACAGGAAATCTGCACTTTCATGAACATGTTTGAATAGACATATCTTACACTGAATCAAACCAGATAAAGATGGGGAAGAAAACATAAAACACCAAGTAAAAAAATCTGAATGGAAGTTATAAACTCAAAGTATATTCGCTTGTATTAAGTGTGAGTGCATATCTATATATATAGTTTATATATATATATGTGTGTGTGTGTGTTTTACTTTCAAAAATGTGTGTGTGTGTGTGTGTTTTACTTTCAAATAACAATCATTTGAGGAGGTGATTGATGTGAGCATGCAATTGGACTTTGAGTTTCTACAACAACCAGGGGGGAATATGGAAGTGTATTGTAAGTGAATATGTTTTCTGAGAGAAAGAGCTCCACTACCAATGTAAACAAAATCATCAACTCCATCAAACAAGAATGTGGTATAGAGCTCCTGTACTTGAAAACTAAGTGGTTGATTCGCATATAGGATCCAACATCTGCAGCCATTATCATGTAACATCGACATAGGATTTTGATAATAGAATGGATTAGCTAATATTCCAACTATAATGAGCTACTCCTAAAAAAAAAAAAATTCTACTATGGTTCCAATACCAATGATAAACAATCCTTTATCAGACTAGCACGTGGCACATAGATATAGCATTCAAACCTAAGGTCAATGTTTAGATATAGCATATCAAACCTAAGGTCACTGTTGGCATATCAAACACTAGGGTGACATATCTGTGTCTGCCTATTGCATCCAGTACCATCAGTATTAACTCAAGATCACCATTAGAGAATGAAATAGCTAATAAATCATATTACAGTGAGCTATCCCTTATATTTATCACTTTCGACGTCATAGACCTCATTTTGAATAAAAACATAACAAATGACATCATGATGCGCAAGCCACTAGCAAACAGCAATGTTTTGCCAGTGTCCCCAACCCACATCCATGAGAGAGAGAGAGAGAGAGAGAGAGAGAGAGAGAGAGAGAGAGAGAGACAGAGGGAGAAAGAGGCACCAAGAAATCATGTTTACTATTTACTATCCTTCTCTATCAGGATTGTATTACAAAACCAATGTTCAAGGTGAATTATTACGCACAATTGATGTTACTCCTTTTAGCGCATCCTTCCATGAGTCAGTCGAGAATAAGTTACCTTCAAGCAAGAAAAAGAAAAACTCAAATGACTAAAGGCTCCTCACTATCTGAAACAAGAAAAGAGATTAGCAAATGAAAACTGCATAGCAACCAGAAACCTTGATGCCATATCACATTGTTAGCCCAAGAGTCCTGTATAGAGGATCTACCCGATCTGCAAAGGGCATTAAAATTTTTGTTCACCAGTAGAAATAAATAAGATATGTAAAACAGAAAAAGATGCAAATAAACCAAAGACAAATGGTAACTGAAAGAAATTCAGCAAAGGCATAAGGTCAACTCTATACGTGACTTTTTTTTTTTTTTTGAGTGACTATACGTGACTTTTAAAATAATTAAAGAACACTTCATAGCAAAAATAGGTCAATTGTAATCAGTAAATAGATTTATACCTAGATTTTCAAGGAAGTATTAGCTTTTTACAATTTATCTAAGAGCCAGTAGTAGAAATTCCCTTTCAACTAAATTTATCATTTACCACTTGATATGGAAGATGGAGAAATGCTTACAAAAAAAATCAGCAAGATGGTTTTCAAAATTTATTACCAGTGAAAAAATTCTGAACATGTTAATAGGATTATGCCATTATGAACTATCAAGAACCAGAAGGCAGTTAAATGCTTATAAAGTTTCTGTTTCATATGCTATTATGCTCTTAAACATAGAAGATGGCTCGACAAACAGCTAAACAGGTGCTTTCACTTGGTATGCAACTGCATACATACCCTTGAAAAAAGCAAGCCACTAAACATAGGAGAATGATAGACAAAAGAGCCTTTCAGATAAATTAACTCATCATGCAATTGCGCACGTAATGCCGAAAAATGCAAACCCAGCATGCAAATGAAAAATACCTTCCCCAGTTGGCATTTTCAGGATTAAAGAAATATCTTGATATATCATTCTCTTTAAATATCTTAATGAAACAAAGTGAGGCACAGATGTAGCATATTCTCGAACATATCGAGAGGATAAATTGAGGTACTGATCTTAATTATCTTTAATAATACCTGCTCAGGCTAGCAACAGTCAAGCCGCGACTTAAAGCTTCCTTACAGACATGAGAACCGACAAAACCATTCCCGCCGAGCACAAGCAACTATAACCACAAAACTGAAGTTATCTCCTATAGCTACTAGCACAACTACCAAAATTATGCCACTGTAGCTACCACTCAAGTACCTTATCTGTTGAAGGTGGAGGGATATTTACAGTCTCTGCTTCCTCAACTCTATCACTTTTAGTGAAATTATTAGGGCTGGTATCAGCTCCAGTAGACAGAAACCGTCCATTTCTTGAAGATGCTAGACTGCTGTTTGAGAAGAAACAATCAGTAGTCGAACTTTTTAAGAAATAATGGAAAAAGGTAAATCAATAGAACAAAGTGAAAGACAGGCAAATAGAACATAAAGAAGCGGAGAAAGTTACGGTTCATAAATTGCGTGGCTCGAAGGGATAAAAAACATCAATCATTCTGCTTATAACTAATGTATCCAGAATTTTTACTTTAGTGATCTTGACCTGATATATGCAGAATCATAGATCTCTAAAACTTCAACCATTACTGTTCATCAAGGTTATTATTACTCTGCGGTCGTACAAAATAAATGCAATGCAACACCAACCCATTGGCTTCTTTGATTAGTAGTTTAATGAACAAGTTTTCCTCAACATCTAGACCAGACAACTGCCTTGGAATTGCCAAAAACTTCACTTCTTCTGCATTTTTATATTTAGCCAAAGATTGCAACTTTCCATACTTGATGCCTAATCCAATAATTTTACTCTACACTAGTGCTAGTAACCGCAGACAATCTCAAGGGCAAAAGGTCACAATAGGAGTATTTCATATTCTTAAAATAGAGGACAAGAGTTAAACAATAAATTACAAGAAATATAAACGCTCCCATTTCAACAGGAAAGCTTAATGATTGAGGAAATAGCGAGAAGATTTGACATGCCGCACAAGTAACATGATGAAGATCATATTGAATTACAGTATTAGTTAATAATGAATGACACCATGTTCACCGCCAGTAGAAAACCTAGCAAACAAATTTTGAACCAGACACGGAAAGGGGTTAATAAAAGAAAAAGAGGACTTACGGAAATCTGGAGAGGTAAGGCTTTGAGTGATGAATTAATCGAGACATTCTGTCTCTGTCAAGCAGATCAAATCTCTATGACTCTGAACTATTTATGTTATGTACGTATAGCAGCTGTATGTATGTATAAAGAGTGTAAAGTCGGAGTTCTCGCGGGTTCTCTTTTTTATTTCCCTAATTTTTAGTATTTTTCTTTCCTTGTATATGATGATGATGATGATTCTGCAACTGCAACATAGAGTAGAGAGAGAGGCCATTAATGGAAGGTGAGGAGACGCGGGTGGCGGATTGTGGTTGTGACACGTATGCCAAAAATGTGGCTCGTTTTTCGCCTAATAAATACAAGATATTCACTTTCCAGTTTCCTGTCAAACAAGTCGGGTTTTCCGGTTTTACGTTTATCCAACTAAGTTTTTATTTTTTTTATTTTTTAAGGGTTTATTCTTTTGAGGCGCCACCAATTAAGTTGTTTGATAATACACTTAAATTAATCTTAACTTCTATGCATAATTTCAATTTCTAATTTGGACTAAAATTCTCAAATATTATCAAATTGGTATGTGAATATTATTTTTTGATAGAATTAACCGCATAGATTTATCTCGGGTTTAAATTTTAATGAAAATATAACACTTAATCCCACAAATTCGCGAGGGAGCCATCTGCATATTTTGTTTTGAAAAAAAGATAACATGCCAATTATTAAACATATCTCTGAAACTGAAAGTAAATTGCAAAAAAAAACCTAAAATACTAGTACTAAAGAAGAGATTTTGATTTATGTATGTATTCATTTTTTCTAATTACAGTTGTTTGGTAAATGAAAAGAAAAAAAAAAAACTAAATTAATGCTTGACTTGTCCCAAGAGAAAACTGATGGAATATTATGTACATGCTGTTCCTTTTTTTCTTGTTCTTTTTCCTCTACAATTCTAAATCCAAACTCTATTACCTGAGCAAGTTTTTTATCTTCCACACAGTGCACTTCTCAGACAAAATTCTTAAATTAAATACTCCAAAAAGCAACTAAAACAAGAAGAAAGACAAAAATTGTTTGGTATCTCAAACAAGACGAGTATAAAAGTACATAAAATACATGTCAGCAAATTAAATATGTTAAGTTCAACCTCAAAGAGAGGTTCTGTTTTTGGTAAGGGTTTGTGTCCAAGGCAAAACTGTGTTTAATCATTGAAATTAAAAAAAAAAAAAAGTAACAGAAAAGCTCAATGACTGGCATCGTTCCATCCGAGAGTTAATCTAATGGTTGTACGTAACTTTCAATCTAGTCGGCATTAAGAGCTTCAAGTTGCCTTCTCAGATCTTCAAGGTCATCCACTGTGTTAGTAGTCTCCTCCGAGACAGACGGCTTCTGAAATTCATCTGCACTTGGAAGCTCGAAAACAAGGCCTTCTGGCAGAGCACCTAAATTAAATGTTTCATAAACCAAAAGGAAAAATCATTGACATTATACTAGGCACGAAATCTGAAACATGTAAAACTCCTTACCAAATACTAAGATTTATATTGCACAAGTCTACAATTGCAATATTAATGCACCTTAAGAAATCGAATTTCACAGCAGTAAAGGTTCAAAATAATGACCTGAACTGGTACTTGAGACTTGTACATCACTATCATCAACAACACTGAATCACAACAAAGATAAGAATATAGACTATTAGAACACGAAAAAAGGTCCTCAATATCAATGTAAAGATTTGATACTCCATATTTTAGATAGAAATCAGTCAAAATAAGTTACCTTATATTCCAATCATTATCTTCATGGAGGCACTCTGGTTCTGATGATATTTCAACCTCCATTTTGGCTCTAGCAGCAGCATCTCTCGCTGGTTTTGCAAGAGCGTATTCTTTCTGCATAAAAGAAATTTAATAAATGTTATGGCACAGTATCTATTTATATAAATATTAAGAATGATTACTGAAAAAGGCTCCATAATTGTCGTTTTTTTACCTGTTTCTCCAAACAAGCAGCATTAGAACATTGGGGATTTGGCTTCATTTCCATTGTCGGGAAGAAGTCTTTGAGAGCATTGTAGCCCTAAAATCAAGAAACATAATCGTTAGCACGGCCTCAAACATGGGAGACTATATTGCAGGGCAGCATTCTTTGGATCTGTATTTTCTTACCCGACAGTCCGACACTAAATATTGGTACATAACCTGATATCATTCTTTCAATTGGTAAGTACCTTCATTTCGTTCTTTCATTTTCAGTTGAAAAGGTCGAATTCATTTTGTTTTATTTATAGAAACTTTTTATGAATCCCTTATTACATGGCTGCCTAACTTTCTCCATAGAAAAAGGAAATGGCTTAACCCATAGACTAAATGGTATGTGATTGGAGCTTGTGTTTGTTTTCTGTGTGTGTGTGTGTGAGAGAGAGAGAGAGAGACAGATACAGAGAGTCTAAGACTTACCAAATATGGGGTGACATTCCCGAACTTCAGCAAGTATTTAAGTGTATTTTGGACGAGAAGCCCAGCAACAACTCCCTTCAAAACAAATTAGACAATCAGGAACATATGAGTGGTATAAAGGAAACAAAAACGGGAATTATGTTTGGACTGTGTGCCATCACACAGACAAGATCCAGCAGAATAAAGCATTTCAATTGAAAAAGAATACATCCAAGAATATTCTAAAAGACATTATAAAGAGATGATCATGGTATAATAAAGAATCTATCTTGCATTGCAGGAAACAAACAGAGAACTTTAATTTTAGAAAAAACCAACTATATGTTAGAGGCAATAAATGCTTACCATTGTAGTCGGTAAAGATGCAGCACAAACTCCCTCACGCTTTAATGTACGTTCATCAACTCCTGATGCGACAACCTAAAACAGAAACCCACCTAAATCAATCAATTCACTTTTGTTGCATAAGGACATAAAGGTGTGTGAAGTAACCAGTTCAGACAAAGATAGGAAAGAGCTGGAATTTTCAAAAGGTCATGATTTTTTAATAGTGAACCTACCAAGGGAGGTGCACATGCAAAACAAGCAGTTTCACCAGGAACCAACAACTGTATATGACCTGAAACTGCATTCTCAGATACACCTGCACAAAACGTCTCTAGCATAAATTACATGCTTAAATAAGAAAAATATTTTACATCATCGTTTTCATGTAGTCTACCTAAACCGAACAGTTCATTGTGTTTAAGGAGGAAGGAAATTAAATGAGATGAGATTAATAATTCTCGACTTCCAAAGTCGGAAAAGCGGACAGGAGGCCTCATTCAGAATGTCATGATGCTTGGACAAGGAAATTAATCTCTGATGACAATCAAAACCAAATTTTGTGGGAATTTAAACTGACAGTAGCAACATCATATTACTTACCAGACTCCATCCACGTTTGGCTCAACTCATTGCAAGCCTGCACGTACAGCAACATGTTTACAATAAGAGAACACAAAAATAGCCCAATTAACCTTATCAAAAATCAGCAAGAATCAGTCTAATCCGCATCTAGATCTCACATGACAATGTATTGAACCAAAATATAAAGATTGTGACAGTTTCCTCTCACCTGATTTACAACCATTCGTGCTTCATAATTATCTACACAGCTTAAGATAAGATCAACTCCACTACCTTCTTTATCTGGGCGGAATGATTTATTATTAAGACTTGACATGAAGGTTTCAAAGCCTTGTACTGTAGTGATGTTCAATGTATAGCTCTGAAAAAATAATAACAACTAATCAATACAACAGATGCAATACGAAACAACAAAAAGAATAGTGTATATTGGATGAGTTGGAAAGTTGACAAAGAGTGGTGGAAGGGTAACAAATTTATCCGTAGTGCTTTACCTCTAGCACAACATCCGGGTTTATGTCCGAGAGAGTTTGGACAGCAGCATCTGTCTTCGTCATGCCAGCCTAGAGAAACAAAATGTCATTATAGCGTGCTTGTAAAAGGAATAAAGATAAAACAATTGTAACAAATATTCATTCATTATCATGTTAAAGTTTTCTAGTTTTGGAAGATGCCCAAGTGCGCACCATAAAGAGTAATAAAGGATGATGGAATAGAAAGAAAAACTTTTTTATTCTACTAATATAACATCATACTGATTAGATCGAAGCTTCAGAAAAAAATGAGTTATTCCTCAGGCTTAGTTTCTCCTTATCCTCAAACCAGAAAAGGAAAGTTTATAGTTGCTCCAGCTCCCACTATGTTTTTACTGTTCTTATTAATTTAAAATTCCCAACAGCATGAAAATCTTAACAGCTTCTAAATGATCAGATGATCGTAAATCATGTCTCACTTATAGGTAACAATAACCAGGTCTCACTTCTAGGTAACAATATACTTAGGAAAAAAAGTGACTTAACAAGAGACAATGTAAAAGCACCTGCTCTGGACGGAAAAAAAGTCTATTCATGTTAGCTAACTCCACTTTATCATAGTCGTACAACAAAAGTCGACCAATGCCACACCTTGTTAGCATTTCAGCAGCAACGCTGCCAACACCACCGATACCCTATCAAATCCAAAAGATAGTGTGAGCGAAGAACAAGTAGTTTCTGAAGGGACAAGCATTCTTAAAACGTTTAATATAACACAAAATTGATATTTTCTGAATAAAAAAGTTAAATACAGACAACTATGGCAACTGAAAATTCCCGTATTCTTTCGTAGTTATCCACGATACCCATCCTTTGAAGTGCCATAAGTCTACTATAAGGGTTGCTATCGACCACCTCAGCGCTCATATCCTGCATCGTATTATAAGAAAAGCATATTGATTGAAATCATGTCTTGGACTCAGTAACTTATGGAAGACAATATGAAAAGAAAGAAAAAAAAAAAATATATATATATATATATATATATATATATATATATATATATATATAACCTTAATTTTCGAGCGTTGCACAACTCTCGAGTTTTCCATCACAGAGAGACCCTCAACACGCGATCGCATCTACAATCACAAGCTCAAATCAAAACCAAATACATACTTATGAAAGATGAGGGTCCATGAACATTGACACTAAACAACAGCCATCATTTTTTTATAAACAAACAAATTCATTAGCGTTGCTATTATATGGTTAAAGGAATATTTAACACAACTTCAAAGCATCAAATTGTGCCGAGGCATAAAATGAAATTTTGAATAAGATATAAAATCCTTCTTGACTTTACTTCCACATTTTCATGCCAATTAGAGCCACAGGCACCCAGATCATACTTCCTTCTTCCAACAAATTTTGATGGATCAGAAAATATTCAAAAAAATATATTAAGAAAGATAGAAAGAGCAAAGACAATGCAGGGAAAGTCTCATTTAGTGTGATTCCAAACTTAAGATCAAGATCTATCCAATCTAATCAATTAAAAAGTATTAGAAGTAGCTACCCAAATTATGTAAAATCTCTTAAGTAAATCCAATAAAACTGTGCAAAATTACTTGAGAACTACTGAAAGATAGATTGTATACTCTAGCCCTACTATTGTATAAATTAATGGAGAAAATTAACTATAACCAAACACACACAAATAATGACTAAACTCTATACTACCCTTTTCTTTAATTCTCAATATCTTCACTTGCAGTATCCCGTCTCCATAACATTTATGCTTCTTTTGAATTGTATCTTTTCAATAAATTTCAATGTAATTCCCTTACATATTTTTTTATTTTACCAACCAAATTCTGCATGGTCCTCAAATTCGACACATATAAAGGCATAGCAATGTGAATACACTCCTCATGCTCTCATTCACAAAAAAAAATAGACTCAATAGATTTAATCAAATTGCACAAAAGCATTTATAAAGGAGCATCATTCTGGAAAAAGATGATGGTGAAAACATGAAAAGACTTAAAAGTGAAGGTTACCTTGTCAATTAAAGAATGGTGGGTCGGATCACGCAAAGAATCTTGAAGAGCATGGAGATCACTCAGCAAATTTTTTAGCTCTGCCTCCATTTTCTCCCTCTATGAAATCACGAATTTGTGTGAATAAATTAATGAAATCCCCAACTCAAAAATGGCTAACTAATTCTTCTTTGAGATCAGGGGTTCCGAGAAGGGCTTTTCAATTCGAACAATCGAATTATGAATAATAATTTGAGCAGAGCATTAGTTTTGGTCGGAGAAGCGGTTCAGGATCGGTCAATTGGAACGGATATGAACCGATCCGTGAGGTGAGGTGGTGTAACATGCAAAAGCGAATAAGAAGATGCCACGTCAGCCTTAAGAATCACGGTGGGGCTATGCTTTTTCCCAATGAATGACACTATATAATTTAATCTTAGGAGTATTACGTAAGCTTGTACAATAAAATAAAAGTTATTTGTACGCGTAAATAAGGTTTATAGATATTTAATTTGACTCGGTGACATTTGACAATTAGTAGCGATATATCGAATATATGATAAAAAAAAATTGTCTCACCTATAAATTATGAATAAGAAAATGCTGTTAGAAAGGATCGTATACAAAGTTTAATTTCATACTCGGCTAATTAGCCCATTGACAAATGAGTAAGGAAAGTTATTTTGACTTAACACGAAAGACGTAACGATTTGGGTACTGTTTACGAGAGAGACTCATAGAGATAAATATGTTTATGATGATGCATGCTATCCGCACCTAAACAGAAAGATAATCCGAAAACTTTCAAACATTTTATCTAAATCGTTACAATTTTTTTTTTGAATCATATGATTTTTCCATCATTTTAAAGTTATAAAAAAATAGGTGTTTTTGCTTAAGTTGTACGAGATGAAAGTCGCACATACGATTATGAGAGGGGGATTTTCACATGTTTCAATAAGTATATGATTGGTTCGAATAAAGTCTTGAGATTTATGCGATTGCGGTTCAATTTTCTCTTTTTATATAAACAAGAAATGTCATAAGTCTTGTTGCTTATTGACTCTTCATCGTGGATCTAATTTTAAGGAAAATTCTTATATAGACCAGGTCTATGAGCTTAGTGGTAGACCTTGTGATTGTAAATGCACCACATAATACATTTTGATGATGTCATGCTCTCACAATGTACGATGTGGTGTATTTACAACCACAAGGTCTATGAAAAGCCAATGTTATTAAAACCGGACCGGACCGACCGGTCCGACCGGTTCGACCGCGAACCGGAGGTTGGTCCGGTCAGGTTTACCCCCTAAAACCGCCTGACTCAAAAACCAGTTTGAACCGGGTTGAACTGGTCCAAAACCGGTGAACCGGTACCGGTATGGACCGGTTCAACCCGATTTTGAATTTTTTTATTTTTTATTTTTTTAATGTTAAAAATAAACTAAAAAATTTTGTACAAGGTGGGATTTAAACACCTAACCTCTTACATGAAAAATAACTTCCTTACCATTTAAGCTACATCATTTTTATTGAACTTTTAGTACAAATATTTATAAATTATAGAAACTTGTAGCCAAATTTATTTTAATTAGATAATTAACTCAAATTAACATTTTACACATTATCAATGAAAATTAATACTCAAATAATAATTTTTTATTATAATTTGTTCTATTAAATATTTCTTTCCAATATTATTTTTAGGATAAAGAGTCAAATCGATATATTATTTGATTTAATTTAAATATATTATAAGATTTTGTATATTTTTAATCAATTGTAGGATAATGTTTAAATTTTATGTATATTGCATATACTTTAAAATTAAATATATTTATTACATTATTATGACGTCATCCGGTCCGACCGGTTCGACCAGTAAAACCAGTGGCCAGTCGGCTCACCGGTTCACTGTCCGGTCCGGTTCTGAAAACATTGTGAAAAGCTCATAGACCAGGTCTATGCAAGAATTATCCAATTTTAATGGGTTATTTATGAAATTACCATGAACCATATTTTGCCTTTTTATTAGATTAAATGGACCACTTAGACTACTCCGATTTTTCAAAACTAATATAGAAAGTTGAAAAGATAATATTGAAATTGTATAAAATAAACACAATAAATATGTGAAAATAGAAGCACTGAATTTGTATTGTAATTAATGGCATGGAGGTTTAGGGATTCTGGAAGCTTGCTTGAAAATACATTTATACATTACACGTTTCATAGGTTTATTTTTCAGATTAAGTTTTAGGACATCTCTTTCTAACTTAACTTCTTCTTTGTATGTCGATGATGTTGTAGCATAAAGACAAACATTGAGGCTCAAAGGTAAATGAAAATCACGTATTTAGTGTAACTATTTATCTAATTTATTATTTATATTTATAATTATTTATTATTTATACTTTAATAATTAACAAGATTAGATATATTATGTATTCAACTTCTAAAAAATATTAATGTTTCTATACCCGTTACATGAAGACACATACCTTTCCTTTTGTTCTTTGTACGTGCTTGAAAACTGGACGTTAAGTAAATGGGCTCAACCTATAATGGACTGAATTCACTCCAATAAGGAAAGCCCACTCAAATGAAGTCTATCACAACATTAAGCAAAATGTTTATGCTCCAAAAATATATTAAGCAAAATGTTTATTTTTATAGATCGTTTTATACCATTGGGCCATTTTGGTGAATGCAAACCTAAATACGTTGGGCTCTCCTAGCTAAATCACTAGCCACAATACACAGTTTTGGAATTTAATTTAATTTTCTTATTGAATTCAAAAACTCATCTGGGAACTTGATTTAATTGATATAAAAATCAACCTTAATCGAGTTGAACATTTGTCAAAGTAAAATTCTTTTTGTAGACTTACTAGAAAAAGCGCAAATTTAAACAAAAAATTTTCGACGGAAATAAATCTTTAAGTTGTGAAGTTGAGTTCATCTACATATTTGAACACCAAAAGGTGATTGGTCTAGTGAAAGGGACTAGTCACTACAAAGTAGCGGACCCATGTTCGAATCCCTGTTGAAAGAGGTACCCATTTAATGTGCCCAACCCGTCTCGAAAAGAATTAAACTCTTGAGAAACAATAAAATATATATATATATATGTATATATATTTGTACCACTCATAATTGATCTAGTTTGATTTTTAGTCTATTTGTAAATACAAACTTTCAACTTTCAGTAATTGGGCGCATATAATAAAATCACAACTTAGCAATTGCAACAGAAAAAATTTAAAAAAAAAAACACACTTTTTTATCATGAAACTACGTTTTCTTCATTGTTTAATATATCAAAAAAAGAAATCACGAAAGTACTTTATACTGGAAAAGTTATTACCTTTACTTTCTTATATATATATATATCAAAATAATAAATTTAAAGTACACCTCCAAAAGCCAGTAATCTAATCACAACAACTTTTGCTAAACAAAAAAAAAGTTTATCTCTAAGACTCTAACCAATAAGATAATAAAAGTTGGAATCATATAAGTGAAGCCTCGCAGACGTGAAGGAAATGATAGGTATTATTATTTTATTTTTTTCCATAAAAATGATTGGTATTATGTAAGTGCGCAAGGATCATTGGTTTTTTAGAATAAGAAAAAAAAATGTAGGATTCTAGAAATTGAATAGAGAATTACTAGAATTTTTTGTTGTTATGGTGATGTAAAAAAATATTTCAATTGATTTTACCTATTGAGGTTTTGAGACGATTGAATTTATTAAATTTTGAAGGGAAATTTTAATATTTAAAAATTTAAAAAGTATAAAACTATTGAGATAAAATGCATACAAAGGGTATAGGTTAATTCGTGTGCTTCCTTATCTCAAAAGAAAAGAGAACAAATTATAATGGCTGACTTAAACAATGCTATAGGTCACATATTCACCCTATTAGGGGAAACAAAGGCATTATATATCTCTGTTTGTGACTTGTGACATAAGATTCTTATACCATTTTATTTGGGTTATAACTTAATTTATTTGCACTCAAGCTTTTTAATAATTCATAAAATGTACTCACAAGTAAATTTGGCCCAATCCTAGTGCTTTGGCCACTATCGATATATACTACTATCTAATGGTTCCATCATGAGATACGATCGATCTTATTTATTATTCTCAACTTATTTGAATATTTAATAGTAAAATTAATCATTATTCCCAATTTGCTCGCTAAACACTATAATCTTGTAATTATTTGATTAATGAACACATAACTGGCTCATATAGACTAATATAAAAATTAAGATATATAGACTCATTAAATACAAATTAATCAATATCAACCCATAAGAGAGAGAAAATTACATATTAAACACACAATATCTCATTATGTGTAATTAACATTCATTTTGTGAATTGATTTAGAGCTAGGTTGAACATTTATTGAATGACCAACGTCTAAAAAGCTTAAGATGTTATAAAGATGAATTATTTAATATTTATTATTCAATACATGTAAGTCATTTACATATATGCGGTATACATTTTACTAAAGTCAATTTGTGGAATTTACAAATCGGTGTCGCAGAAATTCGAACACGGAACTTTAATTTGGCATGTGTTCTGATACCATATTGAATGTTTGGCATGAGTTCTGATACCATATTGGATGTTCAATTCATCTAAAAGTTTCATCTGTTATAGAGATTAATCATTTTAATATATAAATGTTGAATCATTCATCTCTATAATAACTTAAGTTTTAGATGAGTTGATCATTTAATATGGTACCAAAACTCAAGCAAAAAAAAGTCATGTAAATATATATCGCCTACACGCGATGGACGTGTTAAGTGATAAATATTAAATATTGACTCATCTCTCTAAAAGCTTAATCTTTTAAATAAGTTTTTTGTTCTTTTTAATACAACAAATTTTCACAATAAGTACTTTAGGTGTCGGTTTATGTTGCAATATTTATGTGGGTTTTGGATTTGATGCAGAAAAAGGAATTTAAAGGAAAAGGAAAGACGATAGCGATATCAGTAATAGTAAAATTCCTTCAATACAATCATGTTTTGTGGAGATATTTACCTCGTGAAAAGACGAGAAAACCAAAAAGACAAATCCAAGTCATCTGTAAATAAAGCTAAGCAAGAGGGTCCTGGTATTATTATTGCAAAAAGGAAAAAAAGAAGAAGGTGTTTATTAGTGGAAGCTGATGAATGATTTTGATCGGACCCATTAAATGATACTACAAAATATCTGGATATGGTTTTTGGGGGGTGTAATTAATCCGACACAGTGCAATGTCCTTTCATTTTGATGTACGGCCATTTAATTATTTATGCGTGTCAATATAAATATGATCTTGCCTTTATAAATTTATAGGGATAATTACATTCATCCCCCTAAAATTTTGTAAGATTTTTTTGTTTTTAATTTTTTAAGGGTTTAATCTCTTTCGAGATGCGTCATACACTTAAGAATAATTTTCATTTATATACGAGCTCGTTTTCATTATAAAAAAAAGATTATATTGACAATCAATTTTGAGCATTAATATTAATAAAAAGAAGTTAAAATAAGATGCATATATCTATTACTCGTAGGTTGTTGGCCCAAAGAATTCAAATGACCTTTTACGTTTTGGCTTTTGCTGGATCGAATGAATGTTTAGGAGATTTACCATAGAGAGAGGAATAAAGCCTTGAGGGAATAAATTAACAACACAATCACACCTGAAGATAAAAAAGAACATTATGGGTCTATTTGGATGGGTTTTGGCTCGGTTTCGTGGGTCTCGGTTTAAAAAAGATGGTTTGGGTGGTTTCGATGAAACCTTTGAGACCTCATTTGGATGGGTTTTGGTTATTGGGTTTTGTAGTTTGAATAAGTTGAAACCCCACTTGGTTTGGGTTTGGATGTTGGGATTTAGGGGAAAAAGTAGGTCGTAGGAGTCAAATCAATGTCTTTTTTAGTGATATTTGGGGGAAAAAGTAGGTGGTAGATGTCAAATCAATGTTTTATAGGTTTTAAAAGTTTGATTGTGAGTTTCTGAATAGGTTTTTGATGGTTTCATGAGTTTGGCGAAAACTCATTTAAAAGGGTTTTGGCTCGATCTCGCGAAACCCGCGAGACTGGGCCAAAACCCATCCACATAGAGCCTATATATTTCGCAAAAAAAAAAAAGATAAAACAGAACATTATATTAGGGGATCTGGCTGACACACTGACAGTAAATCAATTGGGCGCTGATTCGAAATGCTGACTTTGGTTAATGATCAAACAGCAAATCACGAAGAAATTCTCATAACGATTTATATATATCCCGATTCTGATTATTATAATATGATTAAAATGACGGTTGTAATATACTCTATCCATTTGGACAGTCTGATGCATTCAGATGAAACAAACCTCCACAGTTATTTCAACTTGCAATTCTTTATAGTTACTTTGCCAATAGTCTGGACACCTATGAACGTTACATAATTTTTCGAGATAAATATATATGGATAGGTGTGTTGGTATATTTTCGATCGCTTGATTTTGATTTAATTTGGAACACGATTTGAATTGAGTTTAGCGGGTTAAAAAAAATTTACTTTACATTTATCAAGAATAGTTATTAGTAAAAACTTAAAAATTATTTTGTTACTAAAGTGATTATTTAAAAATAATTAAAAGATCATTGCAAATTAAAGTTGATTTTGTTTATATTTATAAAAGATTAAAAATTTAAATCATCATACGTATTCAAAATATTTAATCAAAATACTTATATTTAATTTTATATTCATTTTGATAATTTAAAAAATTGTATATGATTACAAATAATACTGTTATTTTTGAAAAATCTATATTAGCAAGTGTTTTTTTTACATTACATATATTTACATCCATGTCTTGTATAATGCATTAGGACTAAATTAAAGTCTAATGCAATATGCTTTGTGAGGTGGCTAGGGGGATTTACATCAAAGGAAGTGCATATATTAATATATTATTATTAATAAAGTAAACTACTACGCACCATAAAGAGATAAGTAATTTCATGAGGCAATCTTTTTAAAGATAACATTTTTAAAAAAAAATTATACTAGTATTAGTACATTTATTGGAGACACAAATGAGATCAAATCATCAAGCAAATGATGATAGAAAAGCCAATATGGTTGTTGTTGGTCATCACTTTCCCAATCACCACAATCGCCATTTATTTAACTTCTTTATTTATTCTTCACTGGCTTAATCATTGCTGTCTCTTTCATGAGTGCGTTCTCCCTGTAGCTGGGACATTCATTTCAAGTTGTAGTTGTCGATAAGTTTTCATCCATTTTTCACTCTCAAAATTGCATACATACACTTACATAAATGTGTGATGATATATATTATATTGGATTGTGAGTTGTAAACACTTTTTGCTTCTAGATATATATGATGCTAGTTGAGGCCTGGGACAAACATTCCTCATTTGCTTTGGTTAGATTAATTCCTCATTAAGGATAAGGACATAAGACAATGACATCATAAAGTATTTAATTTTACAATTAAATTTCGATCCAACTACAATCAAGTTACTTTTAATACAATTCAATATATTTGTCATCTAATTGGTTAATTTACTCATTATACTATGAAGAAAATGCACGATACTCCCATGTGTTATAGGGAACAAACACAAAACTCTCTATGAGATGTTTATTGCATTAATCCCTTCGTACTTTCAAATCCCCTCGTACTTTTTAACTTTTGTTAAAAATCCCCTTGTACTTTATAATTTTTGCACATAATCCCTTGAACCTTTTCATTTTAGCACAAAATTCGATCCCCTTGTAACATATCTTTTTTTTTTTTTTACAAAAAATCTAGGGATAATTTAAGTATATTAACTAAAATTTAATGTCGTGAGACAACTAACGTAATAAAGGGATTATATGAAATTACAATGATTTTTGGTGCAATACCTTATACTCCAAGGCGAGTGGTTGATCAAAGTCATGTACAAACACATTAAATTGTTATTAGAGTTTTAAGATTAATTGTTACCCCAAAAAAAAAAAAAATTTGTAAAGCTACTTCTCCCAAAGCCTGTAGCTAGTGTTGTTCATTTCGATCGCAGAAAAGGTGCATATTAGACTTGATTTTAATACATGAAAAAACTATACGACACCCACTTCCATCAGATAATATCTAGCTAGGTACGCCTTCTGAAATATTGTAATAATTATTTTTTAAATTATAAATTCAAAAAGAGGAAAAGGAAAAGCCCCCTTTAATTTGCATGGGGGTAGTTGCCTGCAGATGGGGTTGGAGAAGATGGTGAGTTTTTTTTTTTTTTTAATAATAAGTTAACAAAAAATTGTATGGCCTGAAGAGTTAAATGATTGTGTAAGATAAATTTAACGAAAGAATGTCAATTTATCCCTATGTGATTTAAATAATGTTCATTTTATTCTCTTGTGATTTGAAATAGCATTTTATCCCCTGTAAAATTTTAAAGAAGCAATTTACCTCCATCAATGGGAGAGTATACTTACTAGCCAAATCTGAAAGTGGGCACGAAAAATATTTTTGTAACATAGGAGGGGTGAAATGTCACATTTATCATAACACATGGAGGTAAAATGTCATATTTATATAACGCATGGGATAAAGTGCAACATATAAAAGACATAGTTTTATCAATTCGTATATTTTTTAAGTTTAGAAATATCGGGGAGACGGTGTGAATTTTTTATAGGATTATAGGGGGTTAAATTGCTCCTTTTCAAATTATAGAAGATAAATTAAATATTATGCATATGACAGGTGGAATAAATTGCCATTATAACTATATATTTAACACAAGGAATCCTTCTAACTTTTCTCTATGATAACGGTATAAAGTGTTTGTATGGAAGTATTTTTATATTCACTCGTTAATTATATAGAAGAGTTTATCGTTAATGATAAAATTCTACAGGCACAGTAAAATTGGTTTTGGTTTAATGTTACGTACATATATAATGGCTAACAGAATCTATCATATCCGTTTTGAGATATATATCAAATTATCGAACTCATTTAATTTTATTATGGCTTAAGATGCGCCGGTATTAATTAAATTAAGGTTTCAAATTTAGGCCGAACCTCATCCCAGAATCAATATTTTTAATAAGAAGCTAGAAATTAAAATGTCAATTTCATCCCATTCAGAATCTATTATACGACATTTTGTGGCTGGGAAAAAAATCGACTAACCCATAACTAAGGTTATATATAATGAAAATACGTCACACAAAGATTCTGTTAGTGTTGCTCACATGCCTAATTCTTTTGGCCACCAAATTTGTTGAGTTCATCAACTTTACCAATATACCTAATTCTTTTGGCCACCATTAATAATTAGATGCATGGACGTAATTATAATTACAAATCATACTTTATTATTTGGCCGGGAAGGGGATTGTAAATCAGGATCGACGATGCGGTTATCAGTCCGTCAAGTTTGAATGATTTATTTGGACCTTGTTGATATAAAAAGTATCTAATTGACTCCCTTAATTCATTTTTCGTTTTATTCTACTCATACTAATCTCACACATTTTGACATTAATAATTGATATATATGTGCTAACTCACACTAATTAATATCTCAAAAAAAAAAAAAGAATATTAATAATATTGCTATAACAAAATTGGAGATGGATAAGGACATAGGGTAAGGATCTAGGTAACTAAGCCGCGGTGCGTGAGCGCGTGCGTGTGCGGGAGCGTGTGCGCGAGAGCGCGATACATTGAAAATTTGAACTATGAGAGCGCCTATAAAGCGTCTTTAAAATAATATTATAATAATTAAAATGTAATATAATAATTTAAAAGAAATAGAAGTAAGAACTATGAAAAAAAATGTATCACTCATTTTTACTAAAAAAATAATTGTAATAATGGATAAATATTTTATTTATAATTTATATAGATCACAATTTATAAAAATTGTTCATAGTTTAACATTACAATTTCTGATATACCCCAATACAAGTTATGGTATATTTTATTTAAGTGAATCATAGTTCTACACTTTTCCTATTTCTTACTTCTCACGGTAAAATTGATATTTACCAATAAATCATGATGACTTATGTCATCATTGGAGGAGTTCCCAATGCCCATCAATGCATGGGCCGAACCGACAAGTCCTATCAGTAAAATATTATATATACAGCCTATTTGAAGAATTATCCTAGAAAATAGAGTTAAGCTGCATTGCAACTTTTGAGTGGACACATGTCAAGCTCTTACAGGTGTTGTGTGGGAAATTTGGGAGGTGCGCGAACTCACTGCTATTCAGAGCGCGAACTAGCATTTAACAGTGCGCGAATTTTGCCTCGAATTCCATTTTCGCGCTCAATTCGCGAATCGAGTGCGCGCGTCAGGCCTAAAGCCGCGAATTTAGTTACCTAGGTAAGGATACATGGGATCCAAGTATATGCCCATCATCATCTTAAAATAGCATGTCCAACCCCGCGAAATTCATCGCTACCACTCGGGTAGTCACTACCTTCTCACTTCACACATGCAATTAGCCACCACCTGATGATTTTTATGCCTTTGCACACATGCACGTGCCTTGCATGTGTGTGCAAAAGTTAGAAGGTGGTGACTACGCGAGTGGTAGCCACACCCAAATACCGTGAGTGACCTAAGCACATAAAAAAACCCCACCCCTCTATAAATACTCATCCATTTCCCCAAACCCAATCACAGCTAGCAGCACCTTTTCTCCTCTTCTCCACTCCGAAATTACTTAAAATACTTTTCACATCGATCGAAAGCAGACAAAAACAGGAAATAAAAAACAACAAAATGAGAACCGGTAACACCTTATTTTACTCCACCCAAGTATCTGATCAAATGACCACCACCACTAAAACGACGACGACGTTCACCCCTCCCGCTACCATCCAACGCTCGCCGTGGCACTCCCCTGTACCCTACCTCTTCGGTGGCCTCGCGGCGATGTTGGGCCTAATTGCCTTCGCCCTCCTAATCCTCGCTTGCTCTTACTGGAAACTCTCCGGCCAAGTTAACGGCGAAAACGACGGCGACGTCGAGAGCGGATCCGCCGAGAAAATGGAGAACGGCTCCGACGCCAAATCAATGCCGATTTTCGAAGAGAAGTTTTTGGTTATCATGGCTGGTGACATGAATCCAACATTTTTGGCAACCCCTGTTTATAGCAAGGCGGCTAATTCTTCTTTCAACAATGAAAAAACTGACAGTAAAGAATATGAAAAAGAAGAGAAATTGAAGCAAAAAGATGAACCGGTACTACAAGAAAATCATGAACAAGCGGAGCAATCCCATTTGAGCCAAGAACAAAATCAGTGAAAGATTTAATCCTTTTCCTTAATTAGTTATTACTACAAAATTTTGATCACTATATATATATATATGTAGTACTCCTTTTCCTTTGTTTTCTTTGTGATGCGGGGAAATGTAATTAATTTTCTTGTGAGTTGAGTTGAAATGGTGAATGCGGCATACAGAAACAGAGCTTCAATTTTCGGAAAAGTTTTTAATTTCTTAACAGCTGTTAATTCATACGCAAAATCACTTAATAATTATTATTTAATATCTCTCTTTAATTACTGTACTACTACTCTATTATGCATTATTATACAGTTAAGCAACCTTGGAAAAGGAGGCAAGTTATTAATTAACCCACTAATTGAAGAAGAATTTAATAGCATAATACGTGTAACAGTACTATATACAAAATTTGTGAAGAAGTATTTTTCTTTTTGCCCTTTTTGCAAGTTGATAAAGTGTCATCAAGCACTAACCTTTGTGCTAGTGAAGAGAATAAAATAAAATAAAATAAAAAAATGATATGAAAGTATATATTCTTAATTAATGGGAGTTGAAATATAACACGAATAATATAGATATGCATTTATTAATTATTAAAGTAAATAATATACTATATATAATATGACTCTTCTAACGCCGCTAGCTCCATTTGGCTTATTTTGGTTACCGGCGGAGAAAAGGTAGCCGGAAAGAAAGGTGGGACCCCCACATCACAAGCAAAGCATGTCTTGTTACATTGTTAACGTGTTACTTTTGTGCTTGGATACTTCGAAAGTTTAAATTTTTAAGAAATTGCGTTTCCAAATTTTGAAAAACTACGGGTCTGTTTGTTTGGCGTTTGGGAAAGTAGTTTGGGAGAGTAGTGGAGGTTTGTGAAATAATCTCGATTTGCGTAATGTTGTTTGTTTGAGTTTTGAGAGAGTGGTTTGAGAAATAAAGTAGGTGTAGGTTTTTTTGGAAGAGTTGGATTGTAGGTGTAAGATGTGTAAGACTTTATGTCAAATCATGTTTGTTATGTGAGATAAATTGTGTAAGAGATAGGTTATTTTATGTCAAATTAAAGTAGAGTTTGTATATGTTTTGTTTAGAGATAAAAAAAATTGTTGTTTGTTTGTCTTTTGAGATAATAGTTTGAGAAAATTAATGGATGAAAAAATTATTTCGAAAATAGAAAACATGTTTGTTTGGCATTTCTCAAACACGAAAAAATTCTGAGAAATGCCAAACAAACAGGCACTACACTTTTTGTTTCCAATTTTATACTTTTGACCCCATATTTTATAAAATTGCATTTTGGTCTAAAAAATTTAAAATATTTTGCATTTTTGATCTCATAGAATAATCTTTATTTAACATAAATAATTGGTGCCATAAAAGTCCACCTAATAGGTGTGATGGGACAAAAGTGCAAAATATTATAAAATATTATGATTAGAATTTTAGTTTTGTAAATTATTGAGGGTCTAGTCCAATGAGACTACAATTTTCATTCTTCCGTTTAATTTTAGATACGTATGCTCAGTTGCTCTCCAAAAATACAAAATTTAGTGTAATTTCCTTGATTAATTCAAGTTGCGATGTTATAGAATATACAAGAATATTTAGCTACTTGCTATAACTAGATACATGTATGTATGTATATGTATGTGTAAATTATAGTAAATGTTAAGAGTACTAGTATATTATTTGGGTGGATTATTCGAAGGTCAATCATTGGCTGGACTAAATTGAATCGTGTCAAAGTTATATATCAAACCATGCTTGGATAAAAAATCATGCAATCATTTATTAATTTCCTTGCTGATTAGATTAAAATTTTACTATTATTAACTTAAGTCAACTCTTGCTCAAAATAAAATAAAATAAGTCAACTGTACATCACTCAACACAAACTTAAAATGAATAGATTTGAGTTGAATTTTTTAGGTTTTACCAAACTTCATTTGAAAGAGTACTTCTGGTTCAGTTTCGTGAAACCCGCAAAACTGGACCAAAATTCTTCCAAACATGCCTATAATTCTTGTTAATTAAGAGATATGAGTGGCTAATTGGCCATGTCTTAACGTAGTCCTTTATATATAGACATCACACTTATAATTCCATTAAAATTCAGTAATATACAATACAAAGATATATAACACAAACACTATTATGGGAAAAATGCAAGATACTCCTCTGTGTTATGCTAAACCTGCAAGAAATTACCGTGTGAAATTTTTATTGCGTCAAACTTCCTTGTATTTTTAAAAATCCTGCAAAAAATACCCAATTTGTAAAAAATAGATCGTTTTGGATCGACATATTTCAAGAAATAATTTTTAAAATATATCACGTGAAGTTGTAGGGACCAACTTGAAGTATTTAAAAATGGTTTATTGAAATATGTCGATCCAAAATGACATTTTTTATAAATTGGGTGTTTTTCGCAGGGTTTTTGAAATACAAGAAAGTTTGGCACATGGTAGTTTTTTGCAGGTTTAGCATAACACATAGTAGTATTTAGCATTTACCCCACACTATTATAGGTTGTCATAATTGGGAGAAACTTTTGAAATTTATAATGATAAGTGAAATTTATAATGATTACAAAATGCCGGTATTTTATACGTACAGGTACTACGTACGTAGTGACGTTACTATATATGTTTGAGTGCATCTCATGAAACAAATTTTTATGCCGAGTAATTAAAATCACAGCTAGCTAGCTATGATTATGAACAGAATAGCAAAAGTGGCATGCACTTAATTAATAATTAGATTAGATGAGGCAAATTGAAGATTTGAATTGAAGAAGAGGGGGACATGAGTGGGGAGTGATGTCACCATTTTGACCTTTTCTTGGGATGCAAGTTGTGATACACGTGTTGGGTTCTGATAGGTGAGGGTGTGGTTGGAAATTAAGTTACGTGTGATCCACTTACGAGTACCTCGTGAACTGCGGCGACCCGATCGAGTCCGTTAAATGATGCAACCGTTATTAATTAATTAAGGTGGTTGTTTCATGCTTTTAATTTGCTGTTCCTCGTGAATCTTTTCCTCTCCCATTTCTTTTTCCTGAGTTTGAAACTGGACCATGAAAACTGTTTGTTATGAAATTACTCTTTAATTAAGTGAGCAAGAGGTCATGTTCACAAGTTTTTTCTAATTTGTTTTTAAATGTTATTTTAATTGTAACTAGGAAGTATTTTGTTTTAAACTCAATGAATAGTGTTTGAGGGAAAGTGATATAGATACTACTATTTTTTTTGGTTACATTTACTATTTTTCAAACTCAACAACCATTGAGTGTTAAGTCCATATATATTCTAACAACAACAAAAAAAAAAGAATTGAGTCCATATGAGTTGAATAAGGACTTTAGGATATTTATTAGATAAAATATTTAATGGATCTTATCCAATATATGTGCAATTCAAAATAGTTGTAAGAATATTATAATATTTCGATCCAATTCATCAAAGATCCAGATTCGATAATAAATATGCATACAAAATATTTTCAGTTATAAAAGTAACATTAATAATATAATGTTCTACCACAAGTTTAACATGACATGAGTTAATATATCATCCTTGATTTCATTCTCATGCATTATTTCACCTAACTAAATTGGGCAGCCGCAGGAGTGTATTTGTTGATTAATTTTTTATGCATGTTCAGATCTTTGATCTATAGATCCAGCAGCGTTGGACTGCCAACTCTCTTGATCTTCGTTTTAATGGCTCGAAAAAGTTGTCTATCACATTAGGGGGAAAATGAGTAATTCATTTCAAAATCAGTTCTGAAAGTAAAGCTTATTGTTGTTTCATTGGAAACTACGACTCTTTCTATGAAAAGGGTTCAAATTTCTTACCGGAGCAGGTCCGTATAAGATCCCTAATTATCTGCTCTTCAAATTCCAAGCTTCACTCGTTGTACATACATAATGATCCAAGTTGAAATAACTCGGTTTTAGCTTGACTTAATGAGCAAAAAACATACTTGTATATAAAATTATATATCAAGCTATTTGAACTGGACTAGCTAAAGCTCATTCAAGCTCGGTTTGTGTTACTTTCAAACCAAGCTCAGACATACGTACTATTCTCAAGCAATTATCATATGAGATACTACATTTTGAACTTTGAATGCAATAAAACATACAAATGCATTTATGTCAAAGTCACTGCTTTCAAATAAATATAAGTAGATAGATGTCATAGGAGTGCACCTATTTCTCAAATGCATATCTGGTGAGACTTCCAAATATTCAAGTTTAATTATAAAAGAAAGATGGTAAATATAAGCGGCGGAGTGGCCTTACATCCAGAAGACGAAGGCTGAATCATATTTTGTTAGCAAGGTACCTTCCCAGAGAATCAATGGGCTTTGTGGATATATCGTTTTCCTTCTTCCGACTCCTAATCTTAATCCGAGCAAGATAATCAGCAGCAATCCACGCAAAACTTAGCATCACCGTCTTCCCACCATCATCAAGCAATAGTAAATCCTTTGACTTCTTCACCCAACTCTCATGGTAAGTCACTTGATACCAAGCAGATGCCTTGCTTTCATACATCACGTTTTTCTCATCATCCGAAAGCTGATCAAATCCTGGGTCCATACGATCAAAAACTTTCCGGAAGTCCTTCCTCAGATTGCTATAAGCATGCTTGAGTCTCTCCTTCAATTCCCCCGTCTTTTTGCTACTGTACTTGGGCATGGACCATATATGTCCAGTAACAGCCTCTTCTTCTCTCTGCACTTTATACTGTCCTAAAAGACCGATTAACTGTCCATCATAAGAACACTTACAATTCCAAGCATCAGTGATGAAGTTTCTAGATCCGGAAATTTCAAGATCTTGGTCGTACATGATGATGTCAGCAATTTCTGGAGATGGTTCATAGTCTCGGTCATATGCATCTTTAATTTTACGGTAGAGCTTTCCTAGAATTTTGTTGGAGTTGTAGGATTGAAATGCTTCTTTCCCCATGAAGTCAGGATACATCTTTGGCTTCAGCTGAGCTGGCATGGTCACTATCTTTCCCGTTTTTGGGAAATCAACCGCAGTGGCTGCAAGTTCTGCTAATTTGATGCACTTCTCATCCAAAGCCCCGTATTCACTAAGGTCCGCGTGAACCACATGAGCATTGCATATAGCACCAAGACTTTCGTTCACCATATTCTTCGCAAAAAACTCAATTATGTCCTGTACAAATAAAGGGAAATTGCGTTAATTTCTACAATACTAACATTTTTAAAAATCCATTAGAAATTATTTCAAGAATGAAGGGAATTACCGAGTGTTTCACATCACGCGGCAATTCTTTGGCTTCGCCTGGTGCATATTCCATCGGAGGCCAACTTCGCTTGCTAGGAGGAAGCAGATTCTCATCCCAAGTGACAAAATAAAGGTCCCCATCTAAATCACTACCAGATGCTTCATTAGAATGTGGTCTATCCCCATTTTGAGGGAAAATAAGACAGTCATTAAGATGATGCAATTCTGGTACATCAACTGCCTCAAGAATCCGAATATCTCCAGGGTGAAGACAAGGGTTCTTTCCAATTGCTACAAGGCCTTTAATAACTTGAAACTTTTTCTTTGCCTCAGAAAATTGCGATCCATGGTTCACAAAACAGTCTTCTAACGAAGGACTAGAAACTTGGATAAAGCATTGGCCCTGTACAAGTATACCGAGCTCGTCCAAACAGCCCATCAACCACCTTCCGGAAGGAACAAAAATCCTAGCTCTTTCCCTAAGGTCACCAAGCTGAGCAGCTCTAATGCTCGTTAGCATACCTCGTAAATGAGGTTCCGTTTGAGGCTTGAAACCAGCACTTAACATTATTGCAGCTGTATTTCCTTGGTCGGTGCATGAACCAGTAAGTACATCATAAGCCATATCAGTATCTTCAAGCATTTGATCGAGTCTCGAAACCATAGTTTCTTGCATATTCCAAAATATGTCATCCTTAACTTCTAAGGCAGAGAGTAAAGTGACTATTTGCCGATTTAGAAAACCGGGCTGGAATCGAGTCCAAGAACAGATCTCGAGTACAGTGTGTTTTGACTCGAACTTCTTCATGCTCGGTCGGAGAGATAACCGAATGCCATCGTTTTTCGAGGGCCAACAAGCAACAACTCCTTTGTAGCCAGCATATCTAATTTGATAAGCACATGGAGGGTTCATACTTAACTGTAGCTTTTCCGCGACTTCAATTGCAAGATCGTCAGATAATTTTCCTATACCATCAGAGAAAACATAGCCGTTTCTCTTGATATCAGAAAGCTTGGAATCAACTTGTTTGGATGGAACTTCGACTGTGGCATAAGTCGAAGAGAAGCACTGACCCATCCTTGCTGAACATTTTGCTACATTACGGTTTGTAAACCTACCCATCCAACTCTTGATGTTGGATACACTAGTAGTCTGGTCTTCCGCGAAAAACCAAGCTGATCTGTCCCTCAATTGATTAGCGGAAAACGCCAAAAAAGAATACTTCCGACCACATAGATAAAACCCTTGGTTTAGTATATCTTTCACCCGTTTGAACATCGTAGTCCTTTGTGGATGGGAATTTGAGGTGATATCCCTCACAATAGGACTACTGTAGTAAGTGAGCAGATTCTTGTTAAGAGTTTGCATAGCTTCATCCATAAAAGTGACTCTTAAAAATCGATCGCCTATGCCTCGATAATGTCTAAGAACTCTGTTAGATAGCTCAACCTCGGGTGGAAGACAGTAAGCTTTTGTCGGAGTTATGATCAATCTTCGGACTTCAACAATATCGTCCATTTCTCGGGGCCTCTCGAGGAGCTTAGGGTTCTTCAAAAGCCAATTATGAACGAGCTCTAAGGCTCTGATAGCATCATAAACAGGGCGCTTGTAAGAACACATGTGCTTTAGCGCAACCATATTTAGCTCATCGGATTGACTTCTCAATAGATCGAAGAATTTTTCAGACAACTGGTGTTGATTTATTATTCCCTTGTGCATGACTGCATTCACCAAAAACATAACCTTGAAGGTTATACCTTGCTTATACTGAATACAGAAGAAAAAATCTGTTCCCCGCATCCCAAAATTGGGCTCAGTCGAAATCCAAAGCTGGTTTCTTGGACTGCGATCAAGAACCGGTACCCTTCGATTTCTTAGATAATCCAGTGCCTTTTCCAGATTAGGACCATTCCGAGGTCTGATTGAAATACGGTAAGTATTACATCTACCAAGTACCCCACCTGGTGTGAAATCTGTAGTTCGAATCCAGGGATCATCATCGTCTAACAAATCAAAAGGCACTGACACTTCAATGTCATCATCCGCAGTTCTGTAGTACACGAGGGGTGATGAAGCCAGCTGAAACAAGATTATTAGCGAAGAAAAGTCTCTGGACTGCTGTATCTCGATAATTTCTCTAGGCAAAAACTCAATTTTAAAATTGCATTTTATTACGGCAGGTCTGACTTCGCCTTTTAAAGTAAAAGCAGTATCTTTTGTAAGATGTAGTTTGCATGTCCCGTTGAAAGGATCGACCAGAAAATCGACCCCAGTTCGAGACCCTTTCCAGCCGACAATGAACTCATCCTGGCTCTTTAAGAGTCCAATCTCTACATAAACATCAGAGAGCTTAAATGGGGTTGTAGTTCTTCTCCTCTCATTCATTCTGTGTGGATTTTCTGGTCCCAAACTAACCTTTAAAAGTTTTCTTTCTAGTATAAGATCCCCACGGCCTGCAGCATCTAATGATAATTGGGCAGAATGTGCGACTGCAAAATGGACAAACGCATGGGGTTCGACTTTTAAATAGTCCATCTTTCTCTGTACATTTTCTGTATCAATCTCATAGTCTGGATATGACTCAGGTGGAGTCGAGGAAGTCTTTAATCTGCACCTCCATACAAGTCCAATACTGTCTTCAAAATAGTCCGAAAGCCTTTTGGCAGTAATGTTGTTTTCTAGACCACCAACACTGATTTGAGTCACAACCAACTCTTTATCACCTCCCCTATATCCCATTTCCTTTGTAGTATGAATCGCTCGTTTTCTAGCTCCGAATCTGCGGGACAAGTATCTTTTCTTAGGCGGAGAACAGAAGAATACTGAATCAATATTATAATGGAGTAATAAATTAGCATTAACACGACATAGTGGAAATAAACTGAACTTGGAAAAGCATGATAAAAAAATAAGTTGTTTACAACAAAAACAAAATTCTCTCAGTTGTTAATTTATAACAAGAAAACCTCAAATTTAGTTCCAATTACTGATAAATAATGTTATAGTATGTTCTATAATTATCTCAAGTTTGAACATCTACAACAGCCAGTGAGGAAATTCATGTAGATACGTATACACACACACGCATACGACTTCCCACATATAATCTACCAGTCACGAACAGTCACATTAGCACAGTGGCACTTCTGAAAGGAAAAACTAACTTGCATCAACTAAGTGAGATTCATTAGAACCATAATTCGAGGCTTGTCCTATTTCATAATTGCAACCAAACCAACAAATAATGAATGGTATAAGAGATTCTTGCAATAAAATGGAGTGGCAAAACAACTCTGGTCTTTTCACACTATTTAATAAAGGGCATTTTCGATTGGAAAGAATAATGAGAAAAAATCCCTACCATCTATTTCATGAATTTCAATGTGAATGCAGTGTGCTTACAATTCTAGAGCACTGATACCAGTAAACTACATCATTATTAGGATCATAAATTTCACGCGGTCGAGTCCAAAGACACCACTAGTCCCTTCTCACCTTCAATTTCTTCAGTTTCTTGTAACAAATTAAAGAATCACAGTGGAGAAGCCAGAAATTCAACTAAAAGTTTGCAATCAGTTTTTACAAGCAATCTATTTCATAAAATGATAAAACACAAAAAAATTGGAAAACAGCTGACCAAATAACTGATGAGGACATGTTCATATCAAAAATCCAACTCCATTGTTGATCAGAAAATCCAGGAAAGTCAAGAAATAAGTAGCATTAATTCAGAGTGACTTTTAAGTCAATGGAGGAATGACATTTACTAAGCTGCCACATAATTACTACCCAACAGAAAGAAAAAAAATCAATTTTTAAAGACAATTACACATAAGGCAAACACTATACATAAGGCAAACACTGAGAAATTATATCTAGAGTACAACAAAATCACCCATAATTCAAAGATTTCAATTAATTGAAAAACCTGTCAATCACATAAAACACTGATCAATTAAAACTCAATTTCACTATAATAATGAAATAAGAGGAGTACCAAAAAGAAATGTATAATTTTGAGAGAGCCAACTACACTTTTCACCCTCTTCAATCAATCAACACACTCCACATATAGCACTAATCTCTCTTTCTTAATCTCTTTTAAGATAGAGGGTGAAGACCGAAGAAATATGGAGTAGCTTTTTAAGAAGTACCCATGAAGTTTCTTCTTTACACTCTTTTTAGTACTTCTGGGGTCACGCGGGAAGAGGGGAAGGTACGATTTAAGAAGAAAATTATTATGAGCTGTACTCCACTAGCATAGAGAAAGTTCGTATCTTGATTGGTACATCTGATAAAGAAGAGTGTGAATTTGGATTGTCCATTTGTGTTAAAAGACTCTAATGAAAGGGTTTCTTGGTTCAATTAAGAAAAAAAAATGAGATTCAATCTAAGATTTTTATTTTGTTTTTACATTTATATAGTGATGAAATACTTGATTTTCTCATAATTATAATTTTGATGAAGTTGATGGTAACAATAGTTAGTGAATACCTCAATTTTGAATTTGGTATACTGTGCTTCCAATTCTGCAATTCTACAAATTAAATGGGTGTCGGTGTCGGGGTCGGCGTTGGGGTGTCGGCGGAACCTCCTCGCTTAAGTCAACGAAAAGATTGCGTAAGATTGTGTATTAGGTTTTCTGGCAAATATATAGTATATTTATACCTGTCAAGATTTAGTCTTTCTTTTCGTCAAATTCCGTATGAGGCAACTTTGGTTTCACATGAATGTGACTCGAGGTTGGGTTCGCTTGTACTTGCGACCTCGGTCCCTCCTCGCGTATTGTACTTGTTTCGTTATTGGGTTTTGATAAATCCGACCAGTATGTTTTTTTTATTGTAGAATTATTTTCTTAATTTCTTTAGTTTTTGTATTTGAACTAAAATGCAAACTACTTTGTCTAACTATTAAAAAAACTTATGTGTTAATTTTATTTTTACAATTTTTTTTTGAGTTTTTTTTTTATTGTTACAAAGCACTAAAGCACAATTTAATGGTGAAATGACAACAATGCCTTCATATATATACCAATTTAAAATCAAAATGACCACATAAATAGGGAGTGCATTGTCAATTTTTAATGAATAAGGGGACATTGTCTATTGATTAACACATGAGGTTATTTACAAAAATGTTACTATATTTTGTTTTAACGAGTATAATTGTCACTTAAATGTGAATAGTGCTCGTACATGCAGCGGTTAAAATACATTATATAGTGTTTTTTTTTAAAAGAATATAGGAGTTTGTTAAAAATTAGGCAACACGGAATGTTTTTGCAGTCAACTCCGCTATCATTCTGCCAAAAAAAAAAAAATCCGCTATCGAATGTGCTTTACGTATAAGTGGCATGGAATCAAATTGTTGCTTTCATGATGTTATTATTGTGTCGACATATAAATAGTAAATACATGACATTTGTTGTGTGATATAATTGAGGAGGAGAATCGTCAAAAGAACATTATTAAAGCAAGGAGTTACTTATGATGAACCCATTTGTGAAATGGACGTGTAAATTGAACTCCAACTTCAATATTGAAAACTCTTCTTCTCGAATTGACCCATTTCAAGTAAAAGAAATCAAGAGGCCTTTTGCAAATTACCCAACCCAATTATGGTATGGGCTTAGACTTTGACCCAATAAATAAACTCGTTACATCTGAAAGTTCACAAGTCTTGTATCATTTTCAAATATTAAACATAAATTCTTCATTTTCAATTATTTTCCCAAAAATGCATATGAAAATAAGCCCAAAAGTAATGCCATTTCTTTCTCCGAAATCTTTTTAAATAACCAATGGAAAACAAGCAAGGGATGAATTTTTACTTGCTGATTAATGTCGTGCCAAATTGAAGCCTGCAGAATTTTTTGTCTTGTCTAATTAAAATGTAGACAATTTGGACGTATCTTTTTGTTTTGCTTTCTTGTTGAGGTCATTTGTGTTTTTGGATATTAAGTTCAAGATGAGAAAATTTTGTCCCTTCATTACGAAGAACTAATTGAAATATTCTTTCATCTTCATCTCTTGATGTATAAATTTTGTCACAGCCTTGATGCCCATAGTATTATTAATCTAGTTTATGCTCAAACCTTGGAAGTTGTCTCCTTGACACAAATAATATTTCTATAAAGAACCACTTTTGGAATAATATTGGCCCAACTCAAAAATTAAAGTTCTTTTAAGCTTAGTTTATTGATAAATGAGCCATATTTTTGAACCTTTTTTGTCTGTTTTAAATTCTACGGCTAGGTTCAATCAAAATGAAAAAATGATGAATTATATTAAAAAAATTATTCATTTCAACATTATCAATTTCGTAGATATCGAGATATTCATGAGACAGTTGACCAATGTATTATAGTAAATTCGATTTTTTTTTTCTATAAATCCTAGAAACAAATCATAGAATATGTAACATCTAGTTTTAGAGAATTTAACATATTATTGATGTGATGTTCTAAAACTAAAATTGCACCGAGTGCATAAAATAAGCCTTGATTTTGGGGTTTTATTTTAACATTGCAATAAACGATCCTTAACGGTCAATCCAAAGAGAATATTTGACCCCCAAAATATATTCTGTTGGATATTCCCACCCGCGAATTCGGATATATGCACTCTTTCATTCAATGCTCCCCTTGAGAATCTTCATTATTGAAAAAAAAAAATGAAATTTTGGAAGATTTTAAGAAAGCTACTCGATGAGATTTTTCCTGACTGGCAAGACAAATTTATATCGTACAAGGATCTGAAACAGCAGCTGAAATTGATTTATCCGATGAAAGAATCATCTACTAATAATCTTGAAAATGATCAGAGGCCAAATAAACGGCCCAGATTGAAAGATATGGATGGACGAGTGGACAAGGAGACGGCGGAGATGAAGTTTTTTTTTATGCTTTTAGTGAAGGAGATTAAAAAGATTAATGGGTTCTTCATGGATAAAGAGGAATTGTGCATTATCAGAACAAAGGTATGATTTTTATGTTATTTATTTTGGAGCTCTTAAATTTAAGTGAATTTATATCCAGTAATACTTTCTTTAAATCCAACTCAACGAAAATGAAGTATTTGCTTGAAATGTTTTTCTTAAGCTGTGTTTGGATATGTATTTGATTCTTCTGCCATGAACTTATATTGTGGGATTTTGGTTGAATATATATATATATATATAGCTGCTGAAAGCTGAGGTTTGTGGGGTTAAGGCATCAAAAGAAGATCTTAACAGAATAGGAAGAAAGATTGTAGATTTTCATGGAGAGATGATTTTGTTGAAAAACTACAGTGCTCTCAATTACATAGGTACTACTAATTACTCTGTCTTTATAACCTTAAATTGCTTTCATATAGTACTACTATTTTTTGTTAGAAAATTAGTAGATTGATCTACATAAAGGTGTTACTTATCCAAACAAAAATCTACATAAAGATAAAGGTGTACTGCAAATAATGCTACTTTTCTTAAGAATTTTTCAGCTCCTACCACTTGGTATGCAATAGAGATTGCGGTTAGCGTATAGGATACACTAAGACCTAATGTTCAATTTTGTTTTGCAATAACAGAATCGAACTCATGAAAATGACAGGATTATCTAGACTTATTAATGGAATGATATGTTATAAGTTATTTGGAGAAGGAGAAGAAGATGTGTTTAGTCGGACTATTTTCAGATACAATCGTTCAAAGCTGTACAAAGTTATTGGAGTATTTTTCAAAATTTATATGGTTCTTAGCTAGTTAACCTTTTATTTGGTTGGAACTTGGAACAGGACTACTGAAGATTTTGAAGAAGTATGAAAAAAGAAGTGGCAATTTAATTAGATTGCCTTTTATTGAAAAGGTGCTACTACACGAGCCATTCCTTAGGACTGAAGTACTAAGTAATCTAGTGGATGAGTGTGAGATAATGATTCGTTGCATATTCTCAAAGCCCGAGCAATTGGTGGTACAAGAAGATACTGACCAGGCTATGGAAGTAAAAGAAATAGACCTTCGAATTCCCAAAGAATTTGTAGAGATCGAATGTATAGAAAACGTGTACTTGAGGCTTAGCAAATCAGCTTTACGGACAATGAAGCAAATCAGAAGTGGAAGTTCGACTGTAGACATGTTTTCTTTGCCACCAATGGAAGGCAGTGAGTATATATGATGACTAGGGTGAATCTTTGAAGTAATTAAATCTTGTATTGGAGGAAGTGGCCTATGCTCTTGTAAGAATTTTCGGTTTTCTTGGAAACTTTCATGTGGTAATACGAAGCAAAATTGGTGAAACTAATGAAGTTTCACCAATGTACTTATTTGACATTATATATACAGTCTACTATTGTAATGGCTTAATATATAGCTTAAGCTTAATCTATCTCGAATGGAAAAACAGTAGTTTCTTCAGATAATTTTGATCTTTAGACTTCATGTGGGAGTTGTTTGTTTTCTTTTCTTTCAGGTAATTTGGTCTTGTTAAACTAGACGAAAAATATAACAAAAGGCGCCTGTAGCTCAGTGGATAGAGCGTCTGTTTCCTAAGCAGAAAGTCGTAGGTTCGACCCCTACCTGGCGCGAATTTTATTTTAATTTTGGCACCTTTGTTTCCTGGTTACCTTCATTTGTAGTTCGCTTCTTGATAGGAACTTGGTAATCTTAATTTATCATTTTCTCTGTTTTCATGTCACTCAAATGTTGTGTAATAACTAACAGTGGCCAACTTAACTTCCACTCTTTTCAAGATCAATCATCATCAATATATATAAATGAACCTATTGCAACTCTTAACCATAGAAAATACACCATTTTTGTCAATCTCGCAAAATGTCCATAGTTGCAGAGGCACCAGGCTTCATCCAAGTCTACTCAAATGGCAAAGTAAAACGCTTTGCCCCCAAAATATCCCCCCCATCCCCTCTATCGTCTAGCCAAACCAATCAATACAAAACCAAAGACATAACAATTGATCCATCAAAACCAATAACTGCCCGAATATTCCTCCCTAACACCCCCAACTCACCATCACAACTCCCGGTCCTAGTTTATTTCCACGGAGGCGGATTTTGCATCGGGTCCACCAAATGGCTCGGGTACCACGTTTTCCTAGGAGACTTTTCATCCACATCCAACACCATCGTCCTCTCCATCGACTACCGCCTTGCCCCAGAAAACAAACTCCCAATAGCCTACGAAGATTGTTACACCGCGCTTGAATGGCTAAGTACAAACTCCGATCCATGGCTTCAAAGTGCCGACCTTTCTAATGTTTTTCTATCCGGTGATAGTGCCGGTGGAAATATAGCTCATCAAGTCATGATAAGTGTCATTAAATGTAACATTTGTGGTGTTAAAATTAAGGGGTTGGTTCCGATTCATCCGTATTTTGGTAGCGAAAGACGGACTGCGTTGGAGTTGGCTGAGGAATCGGGTAATGAGGTAGCGATGAACGATATGTTTTGGAAGCTGAGTCTTCCGGAAGGATCGAATCGGGATTTTTACGGGTGCAACTTTGAGAAGGGGGATGTGGAATGGAGCTTGTTTCCTGATGTACTGGTGTTTGTTGCTGGTTTGGATTTTTTGAAAGAGAGAGGAGTTATGTATGTTGAGTTTTTGAGGAGGAAAGGTGTGCAGAGTGTGAGTTTGGATGAAGCTGAGGGGGAATCTCATGTTTTTCATGTGTGGAATCCTGAGTCAGAGGCTACTCGTTTGGTCCAGAAGCAGATTACTAGTTTTGTATGGGGTAATTCTTGCTCAAATCGAGTCTGATCGAACAAAAAACATTACATTGCAACATGTCATATCATATTTATAGTTTCACATACAAAGCTTGTGATAATTCTTTAAGAAATGAGAATTTGAAACAATCAGTTTATGCTTATATTTATGACAGGGTTGTACTTTGCTATTTTGTTTCATCAAAATTGATTCAAATGTTCTTATACGCAGTGCAACTTGAAGATTTTATAATTCTAATCTCATAATTTTATTGTTATTCATTTTTATTTGATGTTATAATTTTATTCTTATTCATTTTTTATTTGAACTTTATGTCTGACGCGGATTAAACTATTGAGCCCAATGCTTTGTTTTTTTGAGACGTCGACTCCCAAAAAGTGTAATTATAAATGTCTTAATAATCATGGATTAAATTTCATTTTTTTTATGTTTCGGTCAATCAAATATCATAAGTTCGATGGTTTTACAAAAAAAAAAAAAAAATCAAAGAAACATGCTACATTAAAAACTAATTTTTGTTTTCATTTTTATTATGATTGACTTGAAAACAAAGACTTTTTGATAATTTTGGTTGAAAAAATGTAAATAAATCATAATCCACTCAATAACTATAAAAATCATTATTTATGTGAAAGAGTACTTTTAAAAAAAATAGTGTTATTTTGAATATCCAAAAAAGGAAATACGTGCAAAATAATAGGATGGAGGGAATATAATTTTTTGATCTAAAATTTTAGCATTGTGTTCTTAATCACTTCTAGAAAATAAATAAATTAAATGGTCAAATCAATTCGATTCTAGTCTCTAGACAATCATATTCCATAATTTAATCCTTCATATTAATTGGCACATTTGTCAATTTTTTTTGTTTCAAATTAATTTGTATGTTTGGGTTTTCAAATGCATTTTTTTTTCATTTTTGCCCCTTTCTCTCATTGGAATTGGGAAACTCAATGGTCATCACTCACTAATAAAAAATTAAAAAGTAGTCATCATTATAAAAAAATATTTAAGACATTTTACCATAAAAAAATATACAATAATAATATTTTTTAATCTGCGTGAAAACAATAAATGTGTCAATTAATATGAAACGGCATAGTATATAATTTGCATTCCATTATTAAAAATTAAAAATCAGCGTTGAATTTAAAAAAATTCAAATGGGCCCCTCTTGGATCGATGATAAAATGATTAAATATCCATACCGACTCTAGCCAAAAACACGCTACTGTAATAATCTCATTCGTCTAAGGGCAAAATTGACAATCCATAGCAGCCTCCTTCCATTATTAAAGCTTCCCCGTTTCCGAACCCTATCTCTCTTTATTGACCCCTCTTCTTCACTGTTGATTTTCTTAACATTTTCTCTGCAGAATTTTGAAACCCTAACCCAATCTGTTCGTACCCTCTCTTTCAGATTCAACAGGTAAAGCCTTGTGTCTTTTTTTTTTAATATTGATGTAACTGTAAAGCTTAATTGAGTATGGATTTGGTTATATTTTTCTTTTTGGTTTCGAAAACTCGAAAGATTGAATTTTGTTTGCCGATCTGTTGTTTTTCTTCAGTAGAAAATGGGAGACACGAAGGAAAACGATGCATACGAAGAGGAGCTGCTCGACTACGAGGAAGAAGACGAGAAAGCCCCCGATTCAGTCAATGCCAAAGTCAATGGCGAGTCCGCCAAGAAGTGAGTTCAATACTTTTTTCTCAATCCTTTACCCTTATTAGTTTATTATTTCAAACTTGAGCTTTTGTGCAATTATATTAATAGTATTTTCTTCCTCGATATATTTTGTTTTTATTTGTTTGGGGATTATTTACATATTAATGTTGGTTATTCTTTTCAAGAAAATATAATTTGATAGCTCTTAGGGATATGGTTGGGTTATGTTATAACATTACTTCTGATGTGATCTGACCTTATGCAATGACATGTTTATTCCAGGGGTTACGTGGGCATTCACAGTTCAGGATTCAGAGATTTCCTCTTGAAGCCAGAGCTCTTACGTGCTATTGTGGACTCAGGATTTGAGCATCCATCAGAAGGTTATATACCTCATCTGATAGTTTACCTGTATTAAATCTTAATTATACATTTCATGTTATGTTTTACGTTCAAGTTTGATATGATTTTCAGTTTTTGTTTTCATATTGTGAAGTCCTTGGCATAGTATGAGATCTTTGTATTAAAGTCAGAACGCTGAAATAGATACTATTGTCTTGTGGGTTTATGCTCCTGACCAAATCTTAAGTGCTACAAGAATTGATATTTGTCTTGTCTTTGTAGTTATAACTTCTTTGTTTTATATTTGTGGTTGCCATCACATGACGCACTTCTTGAATATGCTTTTTAAGATATAACTTATTTGTATTTTATCTGGATTAGTTTTTCTTCTTTTTTGGACCAAATTGTTTGGGTTCTTGTTCTGACAGCCCAGTTAAAGAAGCTTGCACATTCCTTGCAAAGTAATTTGGTGATGTTCCTGTTGAACATGGATTATATTTTTGTCTATGTGATGCTCATCTTCATCTCCTCCATGTATCATTTAATGAAGTAGCACGCATGACTTATAAATTTTGCCTCTTTGGTTTCTCAGGTAAATCATATTATCACTATACCTTGGAGAAGTTGAATGATAAAAACTTTTTTAATTGAAACTGAGGCAATCTTGGAACAAATTTCTTTCGTTCTTCATTAGTTCAACATGAATGCATCCCTCAAGCAATTTTGGGAATGGACGTCATCTGCCAAGCAAAGTCTGGTATGGGGAAAACCGCCGTGTTTGTTCTTTCAACATTACAGCAGATTGAACCAGTTGCAGGTCAAGTTGCTGCTCTAGTTCTATGCCATACAAGGGAACTGGCTTATCAGGCATGTTCATAACTATGAAGCTCTTTTACTTTTGGGCTTAAAACTCTAGATTCTGTTGTCTTTGATAAATGAGTAAATAGTTACTGACTGTGTGTTGTGTAACCTCAACTAATATTTTTTGTTTGCTTATTCCATTTTCAGTTTTATTTTACTTACTATTTGTTGTGTTTGTAATTATTTGCAGATCTGTCATGAATTTGAGCGGTTCAGCACCTATGTGCCAGATATCAAAGTTGCTGTTTTCTATGGTGGTGTAAACATCAAAATCCACAAAGATCTTCTGAAGAATGAATGCCCTCACATTGTTGTTGGAACACCAGGGAGGGTACTTGCTCTGGCAAGAGACAAAGAACTTTCTTTGAGAAATGTGAGGCATTTCATTCTGGATGAATGTGACAAGATGCTCGAGTCCCTTGGTATGCTCTAGCATTGTACTCTCTTGACTATTGTCATTTTTAACGACTCCCATCCTTTTCTATATTCATAGTATATTCTTTGAGCCAATTCTCATTATTTGTATTATATAATTCCAGATATGAGGAGAGATGTACAAGAGATCTTCAAGATGACCCCTCATGATAAGCAAGTTATGATGTTTTCTGCCACGCTCAGCAAGGAAATTCGACCGGTTTGCAAGAAATTTATGCAAGATGTAATGTTCTGTGGCCCGTCCTACTTGAATTTAAGAAGTCTACAATGTTTCAATTTTTCCCGCTTACTGCAGGCGACACTGGGTCAAGAATGCAGTGAAAGCACTGTGTACTTTCCATGTCTTGTGTTACCTATTTATCTGACACTGTTGCGGTTCATATGAAGAGATTTAGTTGTTGGGCGTCTCTTAGTCTTGGAAGGGGTTCTCTGTCCGTGCTTTCTGCACTTGTCATCTTATGTTTATTTCTTTTATGCAGTCGGTTTATATATTTTCTCTTTTAAAGTAGAAATTACAATAGAGGATGGGGTTTCAGAAGATTAGCTCGTGTAGTGTTATCATTTCCTAGTAGTTGGTTTGAGGGAAATGGTTAGTTGGTTTGAGAGGTATTGCAAGGAGATGACCAGATGGGCCAGATCCTCAGTTCAGCCCTTGTTCGCCTGTCATTCATTTGATAATGGATACCATTAGCTTCAGATGGGCTCCTAATATGCTTTACTGTGACATTTCTTCCTTTCAGCCTATGGAAATTTACGTGGATGACGAAGCCAAGTTGACCCTTCATGGTCTTGTACAGGTTTGATTTAGACGCTTGATTTTTCTTAATTAATATGTGACTGCTATTTTAGCTTACATCATAGCAATGTCTGACAGCACTACATCAAATTGAGTGAGCTGGAGAAAAACCGGAAGCTGAATGATCTACTCGACGCACTGGACTTTAATCAGGTTGTCATCTTTGTTAAAAGCGTCAGTAGAGCTGCTGAGCTGAACAAGTTGCTTGTGGAGTGTAATTTTCCATCTATTTGCATCCACTCTGGCATGTCCCAAGAAGAAAGGTTTGTGCCACTCTAATGTCAATTATTTGGTCTGTATGTTGTCTTCTCGAAGTGTCGATATATGACTCTACCCATTCATTCCTGAGTTTTTCTTAAATCGGGCTTTTAGTAGTTTCCTGTTTCAGTGAGCAACATAAGACTAACAAAACAACATTTTGTATTTGAAAATGCACTCCACGTATACTCTCCTTTACACAGATATGTTGTATAGTCGGACTCTTGAGAATTTATTTCAAGTGGGTATGATATGTGATTATTTTTCTCATACGTAATGAGTTCTGGGATCGCAGATTGACACGGTACAAGGGATTTAAGGAGGGGCATAAGAGGATTCTTGTAGCAACAGATTTGGTTGGTCGAGGAATTGACATTGAACGAGTTAACATTGTGATAAACTATGACATGCCAGATTCTGCAGACACTTATTTGCACAGGGTAAAACTTTATTTGTTCATATTTAGGTTATAATGTTGGGATACCATTGATTTCAAGTAATTCCCTGACTTATTGTTCCCTCCCTGTCTCAGGTTGGTAGAGCTGGAAGGTTTGGCACCAAAGGACTTGCTATTACATTTGTTTCATCAGCATCTGATTCAGATGTTCTCAATCAGGTATGCTGCTACTTAGATATTTTGTGAGTCTATAAATTTAATCTTTTCTTACCCGGATGATATGACTTGTTACCAAACGTATGTGTTGCAGGTTCAGGAAAGGTTTGAAGTTGATATTAAAGAGCTTCCGGAGCAGATTGACACATCAACATACAGTAAGTTGATTTCTTATGTTCACTATTCGGTGTTAAATTCTCGACTTCGTAGTTTTAGGTCTAAGTCTGTGACCCTTTTCATATTGTTGAATCTTTAGTTGCCTTCCACGCATTGTTAAGAGCAGACCACCATTCAACTTGTTTTTTAAACACGCTGTGTGATTCTGTTTTTAATCATTCAAATTCTTTGTTCGTGTGAATGATAATTTTGACATTTATTTGAATTTGACATTAAACTACTGTTCTTTGGCTGTTGCAGTGCCGTCGTAGAGCTGTCGAGGGTATTTAGGTTGGTTGTACTGCACACCGAGGTTTGTTGTACTGCACACCGCCCATATGTATGTGCGTGCTTAAAAGAGAGGTGGAGGGATTCTAATGGTTACCAAGACATCTGTAGTTTCTTATATTATCTTGAGACTATGTAACCACTTGCTCTTCTTTGCCACACATTGTTGTACCTTTTATTGAATTCCTTGCGAGTCGAACATAGCAGACGTTTGTTAGTTATTTCATAGACAAGTTTGTTAGTGAATTATTACAGAGTTCGAAGTTCCTCATGATTTTGCCTGCACTTGTTTTAGAAGGTTTTGTTTATTGATTTCTTTTTAGTTATTATATAGTTCAGTCTTCTCATCATGCATCGTTGTCCTAAATTAAAACATTTTGAGGGATTAGTTTTTTGTTATAAATTTAAGCAAGTGAAATTATGTCTGTATTTTAGATCAATTTTTTCGAAAAAAATTATAACGGCTGCTGTTTATTGGCACAATGTTCGGAAATCTGCTTTCATTCCGAAAGCAAACAGAATGAAGAAATGATTTCTTTCAGTTTTATAATGTATGGATTCTTTATTCGTACATTCGTTTTGTTCACAGAATGAAGAAATGATTTCTTTCAGTTTTATAATGTATGGATTCTTTATTCGTACATTCGTTTTGTTCTACTCCTGGGTATGTTACTGCATTAAATGGACTTGCATGAATCCAAGTCATGGGATATTATGCAATGTGTATTTGTTTCTTGATCTTCAGCTTTTCCTATAGGACAGTACACTCGAACACAGAATGGATGCTATATACGTGATGAACGATAATAAAACTGTTATGCTACTACAAGAAGAGTTAAGACGAAAATGATTGAAGGAAGTAAATTTGAATTTTATATTGGCAGTTTGTTCTAGGCGTTATTTCACAACTACAATTTTCAGTAAGTTCTTTTGAAGCCAAATTTGCCTTCAAAAAAAATGTTGTTTGAATTGAAAAGACCAAGACTTGGAGCCACAACTAAGTTCCAAAAATATTTTACCTTTATTCTTAATTCTCATCTTCTTTGAATTGAATGACCCTTCGTATATGTCTCGGCTAGAAAACAAAAAATTGCAAAGTTCCATTCTTGTTTTAGTATTAGCAGGAAATCCAATTAAGCACAAACTAAAGAATCTTCTTTTCGAGAGAGTTTGACTTCACTACCAAACCTCATCATCAGCTAACAACACCATAGTCTCCCATTAGTCAGATGAAATTCCTCCCTTTCCTATTATTATTTTATGTATGTGCATAAATATCAGTCCTTTGTTTCAAACCTTACATCCTCAAGAATGTTAACACTATTTCTTGTCTTCTTGATCCATCTCAACTTAGTTGAATCAAACAATTTCTCCTTCCCATCATTTGATTCTTCAAGTTGTGAAAATGGAAGCAATTTAATCTGTTTGGGTTCCGTAAACGCAAGTGATGGGAGCCTGTACATTACACCAGACCTGTCCCAGAAGCTCGAAGATATAGATAAAGTCGGAAGAGTCTTGTTTCGATATCCTGTTCTTATATGGCCAGCATCTTTCTCCACAACCTTTACTATTAGAATTACGTCAAATTCAACAGTTTCTGGTGATGGAATGGCTTTCGTTATAGCACAGGACAACAAGCCTTCACCACCTGAAAGTTACGGTTCATTCATTGGCATCCTTGATCCTTCAACTGAAGGTAATTACACACATCCCTTCCTTTGTTTAAATTTTAAATTCAGAATTTGGATTTTTATTATTGATTTGATTTGATTTGATGCACTTACTGTGCAATGTAGGTGGTGTTCTTCGTCAACTTGCGGTGGCTCTAGACACGTACAAGAACCCACGCGAAATAGATGGGAACCATATTGCAATTGACACAACTAGTGTAGAATATCCAGTTTCAGTAAAGAGTCTAAGTGATATTGGGATTGATCTCAAGAGTGGAAGAAATATCACGTTTAAAATCGAGTACGACGGATTCGAAAAGATGCTCAAGATTCATGCTGCCTATGCCGGTGAATGTTTGGAGAATTTCATAAACCATAAGATAATAATGGGAGACACAGTTCCTCAGCAAGCTTATGTGGGCTTCACTGGCTCGACAGGCCATTTTCCGGAAGTCCACCAAGTACTTGATTGGAATTTCACTCTATATGGATTGCCAAAAGAATCTTTAAATCATGGTGTTAGTGCAAATAAATCCAGAAAAGTTTTGGAGATTGTGATTCCAACAATTGTACTTCTATCAGTAGCTGCAATGATTGCATTTGTTAGCTTTCAGAGGAGCCAAAAGGCGAGGCTGAGGAGGAGACATGACATTGAAACGCTGACAAAAAACGCAGCCAATGCTCCAAAGTTTTACACTTATAAGCAACTTTCAAGAGCAACTAGCAACTTCAGTAAAGTAAATCTTCTTGGAACTGGAGGGTTTGGAAGTGTTTACAAGGGAGTTCTTTCGAGTTCTGATTTTCCCACTACTATAGCTGTCAAGAAAATAAACGCAACTTCAAGCCAAGGGGAGAGGGAGTACTTAGCTGAAATATGCACGATTGGGCGTTTGAGGCACAAGAATTTGGTGCAACTACAAGGCTGGTGCCATGACAAAGATCAACTATTACTCGTTTATGAATACATGCCAAACGGTAGCCTTGACAAGTACATAGGCAAGAAGTTCATCGATTGGAAAACGAGGCACAAAATCTTATCCGGTCTTGCTTCCGTGCTACTTTACCTCCACGAGGAATGTGGGAATCCTATAGTTCACCGTGATGTGAAGCCAAACAACGTGATGTTGGACTCGGACTACAATGCTCATTTAGGTGACTTTGGGTTGGCAAGATTACTACAAAACAATAATGCTTTTGTGACTACTATGGTGGCGGGTACTATAGGATATTTGGCACCGGAAGTTAGTTACACGGGTAGGGCTACACCCGAGTCAGATGTCTATAGCTTTGGAATGGTGGTTCTTGAAGTGGTTTGTGGGAGAAGATCTAATATTATGGAAGAATTTAGTCTAGTGGATTATGTATGGAATTTATATGAAAAGGGTTCGTTGGTTTCGTGTGTGGATAGAATGTTAGATGGGAAGTTTGAGGAGGAGGAAGAAGTGAAGAGAAGTTTGATGGTGGGATTAGCTTGTTTGCATCCTGATCAGATGTTTAGGCCAAGAATGAGAAAAGTGGTCCAAGTGTTTTTGAATCTTGATGAGCCATTGATGAAATTGCCCGATGCTAGGCCTACGGAGTTGTGTTTGTCGTTGCCTTCTTCCTCACCTTCGACTACCGTAACTGATTTTGGATCCTCGAAAGCTGTTGGTGCAGGTTCTATGGAAGATCTTTCTGATGCAAGTTCAATAGAGAAAGCTGTTGTGCCTAGAAAATTATGGTAAAGGGCCCTAAAAGTGGGTGAAAAAGAAAAAAAGAAAGCAAATGCGTCTGCCGGGAGTCGAACCCGGGTCTATTGCTTGGAAGGCAATTATCCTAACCGTTGGACTACAAACGCGGTGATTGATTTAAATATGAATACAGACATATTTGAATATAATAGACTTTTAATTTTAGTAACTGAGTCACTAGATTAATGTTGGATTTGGGATATTCTCCTAGTTAGGTTTGAATATACTTCCATCCAATGCTCAAATTAATTTCATTTTGCTTGCTCCTTGCACTAAATTAGAGAAAAGAAGAGGTTTGAAATAGTCACAAGAAATGCCACTTGCAGTCCAAGTTAATTTTCAAATGAGAGTAGGAAGTATCAAAAAATTGTGGGTTGGCAGCCACTAAGGTAGCAGTTAGGGACTTACTAGTATTTCTTAATTCTATATAACAAAATGAATAAAAGGTTATTAAAAAAATGCTCTTGGATCAGTTGAATAAAATTACCATGCATTTTCATATAGTACTAATAAAATCTGAAATTTGGCTAAAAAAAAAAGAACAAAAAGGTTATTATATCAAGATATTCCAGTCTGACTCCTATTGCTGAACTAACTAAAATTTATCAATAAAGAGATCTAATCTAACTACTTTGAACTACGCTCACATTTTCCAGTACTAGAGCACCACTTGGGAAGTCCTGATTGGTAGTTAAATACTTAATTTAGTACCATCAAATCAATTTTAATTTAATCTCTTAAGATAAGATTTGTTGTCAATGTGCCTTAAAATTATTGTAATGTCGTAACCAGCTGGCTCCGGTAATGTCGCTACAATTTTTGCCCCTTCAAACTTTAGGTCCAAATTAACTAATTAGTTCCACTTCAGGGCAGAGGACTAAATCATCTCTTTTTCTTTTTGGACTAGCGGTTTCATATTAATTACTATTGCACATTCTCAAAACTCTTCATATATAGTTGCAACAATTAAATCTTCCTCAATTAAATCAATAATAAATCATGTATGTAACATAATCATATTTAAAGGCCATAAGAAACTATTATTAGAATTCACCACATGGATCGGGCTAAGTCCACTTACTTGGCTTTGGACCTAACTCAACCTCAAAAACTAGCTTGTAAGGTGAGGATTGTCCAAGACCTTATAAAGTGGACTTAACTATGATTTTCAACAAATGTGGGACATTTAGTCTCAATAACTAATTATATAATTATGACCCATCTAAATACTAGACAACATATGATATGATCAATTAGCAGTTGATGATGTTTTTTTGGTTACCCAAGGGTTTAATCCATTTTGAGGCGCGTCGGACACATTAAGTGGGAACCTCTTCCAACAGAGATTTGAACCCGAGTTCGCTTCTTTGTAGTGACTAGTCCATTCACTAGACCAATCACTTGTTAGTAGCGGTTGATGATGTAAATTAATAAGGTTCATTACTTAATTTGTTACTCAAGAGCTTAATTGTTTTGGAAATAGAAATGAATTTTTGGAAATCAAGGAATAGAAAGAGGACATCAAGAAAATGTGCCATACTTTAAGGATTGCTGCCCTGAAATAAACAAGGATATTAATGCACAAACCCTTCGTACAACAATACAGCTAGGCCAAATTTTGATTTTTTTTTTTTTTTTTTTTTGTTTTTCTTGTCTGTACAAGTTACGAGAAGAGCAAGCAATTAAGTTTTATATCCACGGGGAAAACAAAAAAAAAAAAAAAGAAGAAGAAGGTGGTCATCGCTGCAATTGTACGTTCAATGCATGTGATCCCTCCTTAAATATGTCTTTAATTGTTTTTGGTGCGATCAACAATGTGAATGAATGAATGAATGATCACTTTATTTAAAGAATATATAAGAAAAACAAAGGCCACGTTGTGAGTTTTAGTAGAGTGTTTTAAGAGATTTTGATTTTGTGCATTTGAAAAAACATTAAGAAACGACACAATTTTGAAGATTAGAAAACGTTGTATATATATTTTACTTTTATTTCAACTTTTCTAATAAAACTTGAAAAAACATTACCTAACAACCAAATAAACACAGAAAATACAACAACAATTTGGGTTTTAATTTTGAACGTGTTTTATTATAACCTCTTGGTGAATTCACTAAACATGATTATATCATATTAACTATCATTTCCGAATATGATTTGATTTTTCTTTCTACCAAAGAAAAAACACATTCTCCTTTTCGATACACAAAAAAATAGGCATTAACTAATTCTATTAAAGAAATGAACCCACAAAAGAGAAATAAAAGCACTGCACCAACCTATATTGCAATTATGCAACTACCTTTACTTAACCAATTATTCTTCTCCCCCACCACACCCCAAGATCAAAAGGTGCAGAAATTAAATAGGTAGAACTCTTGTATTAAAAAACCGAGTCAACCCCTCAGAGTTCTCATACCTCATGTAACAACTTAAATAAAGCATACCACCAATTAAGTTAGCTTATAACAAATTAAATTTTCTGCATTTATATGATTGATCAAATTGAAAAAGAAAGAAATACCTAAACTAGTGCATGATTTACAATAACACGTAATCAATAATTGTCATTTTATAAGTAATTATAACTATGGATTCTAAAATAATTATAAAACAAAAATTCAGTAAGAATCAATTTCACATCGAAATCTTCACGCCACAAGAGATTAATTCATATCTTAGTTGTACGAATAATGTAATGCAACGTAAAGATAAGATTTATTTAATTAAATTTTTTTTTTACTTGTCAAAATATGGTGCGTAGAACAACTTGAAGTCAACCACTTCTTAAATGTAAAACTAAACATTGTTGCACTATATATAAATGATGGACGATATATTATTTCCCACTCCCACCCAATATTGTGGTAAAATTTCGAATTAACCCTCTAGACCCTCAAATTCCCAATTTTCCATCCCAAATAGGACACAACACAAAATTTACGACATTTGTTTAGAACTAATGCCCTACACGTGAGGCCTCAGAAATAATCCACCTAGCCTCTTTTAACATAAAAAAGACTTCTTCAAGATATTTCAAAACAAAATTTATTTTACCAATAGATTTTCTTCTTCTAATCTGCAAAACAATTACATGATACAACCAGTTTTAATCATGAATTTTCATGACAAAAAATGTTAAAACATGTAAAGAGTTTTATAACTTGAAAGAGGTCTCCTTAATTTTAAGTGTTTAAATACTTGGATCACCTACCACATAGTAAATTGTTTAATTTTTCTTATCTTGCAACATCTCGATCCATTGACCTTATATAATTTCCTTTCTTCTTTTTGAGAATTATTAAAAGCTTATTGCAATTCAAAACAAAAAGTTTAACCAATCAATAAGGAGCAAGCCCCATTTCAAAAAACATAAATAAGAAAATTACATGGACTAAATAATTCAGTCCACTTCAACTCAACACTCAAATAGCAAGATTATTGGCGATAGTTGAGATGTACAAAATACTTGTTGAGATACACGAAATCTGACACAAACTATCTGGCTAAATACATAATTTTACATTTCGATTTTTGTTTAATACTATTTCACATTAAATTAAAAGAGAAACAAATACTTCTATTTAAGTAGAAAAATATACAGTCGAGAAGGCTTAGCATGATGGCGAAACTGAGATCCCAAGAGCGTAAACGTTTTTGTATTTTACTAGTGATCAAATAGATTTAACGATGTATGTAATGACATTGTTTCAAGAAAAAACAAAATGAAATGTTGAAAAGTAAAATATGAAGCAAAAAACCCAAATAAAGCCCCTTTGAATTTCTTATCTATCCCCAATTATACGTTATATAATATAATATAACCCACACAAACAAAGACTTTAAAAAAGAGTAGTAGTACTACTAGTTCAGCTCCACCTCCTCCTCCCTAAATAAAAAGCAAAACAAAGACCCTCCAGTCCAAACCCACACCTCTCTCCTCCACCACCGCCAATGGGGAAAGGCGGAGCACTCTCCGACGGCGTCGTGAAAAAGATAATCCTCTCCTACACCTACGTCGCCATATGGATCTTCCTCTCATTCACAGTAATCGTCTACAACAAATACATCCTCGACAAAAAACTCTACAACTGGCCTTTCCCCATCTCCCTAACTATGATTCACATGGCCTTTTGCTCTTCCCTCGCCTTCGCCGCCGTGCGCCTCTTCCGCCTCGTCGAACCCGCCTCCCTCTCCCGGCGCGTCTACCTCACCTCCGTCCTCCCAATCGGCGCCCTCTACGCGCTCTCCCTCTGGCTCTCTAACTCCGCCTACATCTACCTCTCCGTCTCCTTCATCCAGATGTTGAAAGCCCTAATGCCCGTCGCCGTTTACTCAATCGGAATTTTACTTAAAAAAGATTCTTTTAGTAAAAACATAATGTCCAATATGCTTGCGATTTCGGTCGGCGTCGCCGTCGCGGCGTACGGCGAGGCGAAATACGATTCTTGGGGTGTGTGTTTGCAATTAGGCGCGGTTGCTTTTGAGGCGACGAGGTTGGTTTTGATTCAGATCTTGTTGACTTCGAAAGGTATTAATTTGAATCCGATTACGTCTCTTTATTACGTTGCGCCTAGTTGTTTAGGGTTTCTGGCGATTCCGTGGCTGTTTGTTGAGTACCCTGTTTTGAGAGAACAGAGTGCAGGGTTTCATTTTGATTTTGTGATATTTGGGACTAATTCATTGTGTGCATTTGCGTTGAACTTGGCTGTGTTCTTGTTGGTTGGAAAGACTTCGGCTTTGACTATGAATGTTGCTGGTGTGGTTAAGGATTGGCTCTTGATTGCTTTTTCTTGGTCTGTGATTAAGGATACTGTGACTCCGTTGAATTTGTTTGGGTATGGTCTGGCCTTTCTGGGCGTTGGGTATTACAATCACTCGAAATTGCAGTCGTTGAAGGCCAAGGAATCGCAGAAGAAAGCTCAGCAGCCGGCAGACGAGGAAGGAGGGAAATTGTTGGAGGAGAGGGAAGGAGATGGGAAGAAGGGTGATGCACAAGCTTGATAATTTTTACTATTTATTTAGAAATAAAAGAAAATCAGGACAAAGGAGTAATTGGAATAACTGTGAGGAAGAAGTTTGGGTTTTTTTTAATGGAGATGGGATTTAGGTATGTTGTCCGAAGAATGATGTGCATTTGAGAAAGAAGATCAAGATTTCTTGCTCACAAATCCGGTTTATGTATTATTGTTATTATTAGTAGCAGTAGAATTACAATCTTAAAATGTTTTACATTTTTGAAGTTCTTGATTTGGATCTGTTTCTGTATCTTTGGTTGGTCTGTTTATTTTGCTTATATATTTATTTCCATTTCCATCTTTTTTCCTGTGTTCTTTGAAGATTGGTTGCGCGCACCTGTTAATTCTCTTCTGAAAGGATATGGATATTGAATATGAAAGGGAAGAAAATGCCAGAAAGAAAATTAGAGGAAATTAAGAAGAAATCGGCTTGCCCAACCAAGTAAAACTAAAAGTAGTGATGAATTAGATTTGACTTTAGAATTTGACTAAATCAGAGTTTAGGTATGTTGGCTCCATGATCTGTAACTAAGGTAGATCTGATCTCAGATCCACAATTCTTGCTGACGGTGTTTCTTATATTTAATTATACATATACACATATATAATAATAATAAAATGAGTAATTAAAAATATTAGAATCACTAATTAATCTTACTTTTTACATTCGGAGGCAAGTTCTCTTTTCGTTTGCAATCAATTGATACATATATATATGCCGCCGCTCACAATCTTGTTGCAAGGGCACTTGGTTGGATTTCCTTAATTTGTAGTCCGTTTCTCTCCCTCCCCACCTTTTTTTTCTTTTTTTTTTCTGACGGGGGATTTTCTTGTACCTTTCTTTTGACTTTATTAATGGATCGAATTAATTATCTTTTTGAAAGGAAAATATGGTTGGTGTTGGTTTATTTTGGGGCTTAATTCTTGAAGTTCAAAGAAGGCAAAGTTCCCTTATGAATTAGAATGTGTTGCATATAAATTACTCACTAGTATGAAATATTCATTAATTGTTGTGATAAAACAGAACTTGTTCAATTAATTTAGTAAATACAATATGTAGACATAGTTAATAATTTCGCCCGATACTTGACTTTGTGGGGGTAGGGATTGCTTAAATTTGTCCTACTTACTGTACATTTTAAGAAATCTATATTAATAGTTTCTGAGTTGTAGCATATGGAATTGTAGCAATTTTTTGCTATACAATACTACTCCAGTATATATTTATTTATAGATATGTAATAGCTCTCCCTTATTTATAGTTGACCGTGCAAGTGAGGATTGCATAAATAAATTGTTTAACGGCAAAAATTCATTTTTGGCACCATAGAACTAGGCGTTTTTCAATTTTGGTACCATGGTGTCAATTTTGGTACCAATTCTAACTGGCTTTTTTAATTTTGGCACTTCCGTTAGTTGACCGTTAAGTCAACTAACGGAAGTGCCAAAATTGAAAATGCAAGTCAGAATTGATACCAAAATTGACACAATGGTACCAAAATTGAAAAACAACTAGTTCTATAGTGCCAAAAATGATTTTTTATCCCACTCGCATTTTAATAATAATAAGAATAAGAATAATATTAATAAAATAGTAGAAAAATTATATTAAAAAAAATATTTGGGTACACAATAATAATGATGGCTGTAATAATAATATTTTTTTTTGCTACACATGTTATCATCAAACCGTTAACTCATTGACTCAACTTCATCCAACAATTCCCCTCTTTTTTATGATGACAAAACATTCAACTAAGAACGTCTTCTAAGTCTTAATTTATTAAAAAAAAATATTTATTCATAAGTTTCATAATAATTCTAATTTTAATTTAAGGAATATCTCTTGAGATACATCGAAAAAAGAAAACTAAGATCAACTCCAAAGGCTAAATGTAAATTTGGGAATATAAATATACTATACATTCTCATATAATACTTTGCATAATTATTGAAGTATTTTATTTTAACTATGAGTATATAAAATTAGTTTCTATATTATTTTATTCATATATTTTTTGTATAGAGCATCAATGCAGTGTATTGATTTGTTCATTTATTATTTCGACCCAACTTTCAAATATGGTTTAAAAGTTTTTATATAATTTCGAACGATGTAAAAGGAATAAAAAAAGAATCGCTTCTAACTCTTCAAAATGAGAAGAAGTAATGCATCTAAGTAACGTCTTTATTATTGGAATAATAAGGAGAAGAAGAGAAAGAAGAAAATGAGAAGGAGGCAACTTACAATTGAAAGAAGGATACAACTGATAAGCGGAAATTCATATCAGAAGATAATCATATCCTTATTCAGCCAAGTGATTTTCATCTTTGAGTAAAGACCAAACTGAAGACTTAGAAGACATTCTTGGTTGAATGTTTTGTCATCATAAAAAAGAGAGGAATTGTTGGATGAAGTTGAGTCAATGAGTTAATGGTTTGATGATAACAAGTGTAGCAAAATAAATATTATTATTACAACCATTATTATTATTGTGTACCCAAATATTTTTTAATATAATTTTTGTACTATTTTATTAATATTATTCTTATTATTATTAAAATGCGAGTGGGATAAATTGTGAATTGGAAGTAATTGGTGAGGGAAATTGGCAAAAAATCATTTTTGACACTATAGAACTAGTTTTTTCTCAAATTTGGTACCATTGTGTCAATTTTGGTACAAATTCTGACTTGAATTTTCAATTTTGGCACTTCCGTCAGTTGACCGTTAGGTCAACTGACGGAAGTGCCAAAATTGAAAAAGCCAGTTAGAATTGGTACCAAAATTGACACCATGGTACCAAAATTGAAAAACGCCTAGTTCTATGGTGCCAAAAATGAATTTTTGCCATTGTTTAACACTTCAAGAACTTTAATTGTGGCATAATACACACGCATCTTTAAAAACGGTCAACTGACGGAAGTGCCAAAATTGAAAAAGCCAGTTAGAATTGGTACCAAAATTGACACCATGGTACCAAAATTGAAAAACGCCTAGTTCTATGGTGCCAAAAATGAATTTTTGCCATTGTTTAACACTTCAAGAACTTTAATTGTGGCATAATACACACGCATCTTTAAAGTCTTCCCCATAACTCATAAGGGTGGGAATAGGAGTACACAAACCGAGTAGAGGATTTGTTAAATTTTTTTTTTTAGTTTTATTTAAAAGATACAAATTACATCAGATTAATCAAATCAAAAATCTATATAACCAAATTACAAAAGAAAATTAACTATTAAATGAAATAACTAGTACTATTAAATTAGAATTGAACTCAAAACTTCTTAGTCTTGGGACCTCAACCTTACCAACGGGTTACGGCCTCATTGGCGACTCACCATTTAGTTAATATTGTCTTACATTTGAAAGATTCTAAATAAAATACATTCAAATGATTTCTAAAATTCAAATTATCTCACACTAGTTTCAAGTTTCAAAATACCCGACAATTCTTTATTTTTTTCCCAAACCGAGCTAACCCAAGCCAAAATATAACCGAAAAGTTCTTAAGGGTCTATTTGGATGAGTTTCGACTCGGTTTTGTGGGTTTCGGTTTAAAAAAAATGGTTTGGGTGATTTCGATGAAACCTTTGAGACCTCATTTGGATGTACTTTGGTTGTTGGGTTTCGTGGTTTGAATAAGTTGAAGTCCCACTTGGATTGAATTTGGATGTTGGGGTTTAGGGGAAAAAATAGGTGGTATTTGTCAAATCAATGTTTTTTTTAGTGAGATTTGGGGGAAAAAGTAGGTGGTAGTGTCAAATCAATGTTTTATATGTTTGAAGAGTTTGAGTGTGAGTTTCTGAATAGATTTTTAATGGTTTTATGGGTTTGACGAAAACTCATTTGAAAGGATTTTGGCTCGATCTCGCGAAACCTGCGAGACCGGGCCTAAACCCATCCACATACACTATAAGAGTCATGATTGAAAAGTATCTCGGTTTTTATTCCAAGTTAGGCTTTGACATAAATGTTGTAAATTCTTCATGTGTCATTTTTACAAGATTTGTATTTTCTGTAACAGAGTAGAAACTAGCTAGTGGGGCAGACACAATTTTTAATTTTTATGTTATCTGTTTGCTCTTACCTAACCTTGAAAATGACTCCGGTGACTGCTAATAATCGTGATTATTGGCCACAAAATTTGAATTCATTCATGTGGGATTATATTTATAGGGAAGATTCTTCTATAGACCCGGTCCAGGAGTTAAGTGGTCTACATTTTTATCTTTTTTTTTTTCTTTTCTTTTTCTTCTTTTATTTTCTTTTTCATTCTTTCTTTTTCCTTCATTATAACTAATATTCTTTTACACAATTCAAACACATTTATATACTTTGTGTTGCAAACTTATAATATATTGTTCCTATCAAAATTTTATTGTACAATACAAAAAACTTAAATTTTAGTAACAAAATACTAAATGACAAAGTGATAAAAATTTAAATATTATCACTAAAATAATGTACATAGACACATTAGTGACAAGAAGTGTAAAAAAGTTGACACAATTGACATTTAGTGACACCCCAAAAGTGACAACTAAAAAGTTGTCACTAAATTGTAGTGTCACTAGGTTGTCTCTAAAATATTGTCACTAATTGTCAATAATGACAACTTAAGTCCCATACACTTGTCATTAATAGCCATTAGTGACAATTTAAAAATATATTTTGTCATTATTGCACTTGTCACTAAATACATGAAAAAAAAATGACAATTTCAACAATGTCATTTAATATTTTGTCAATAAATTTCATTTTTCTTGTAGTGGTGGTTTTTTTATGTATTATATATTTTTTTTTGTAATCGTTCAGTGTTGTTGTGGTTATATGTTTATTTATTTTTGAAGATGTGAATTCGCAAATTCATTGTGTCATTTTGTACTATAATTTATTAAATAATTAAGATAAATTTTTTTTAATAGAATTAATTTAAAAACACTTTTAAAAAAGAAATAATGCGTGGAAAACAAATAATAAGAGAATTTTAGTTATTATTGAAGAAAAGGAAAAAGAAAAGAAGAAGAGAAAAGAAAAAAGAAAAGAAAAAGAAAAAACCTGGACCACATGGTCCAGGAGTGTCCGGGGAAGAATGTCCCATATTTATAGGGTGAATTGAACGATTCTTTTTTGTAACCAAGAACAAAAAAAAAAACGATTCTTTTTCTAAATATGTCACAGTCTGATAGGATATCACCAAAAAGCTGCCAAGCCTAATTAATAAACTAATAAAGATTCAATTTTTAATTGGTCCTATAGCCCTGAGTCATCATTTGAGAACAAATCCCAGTACTAGGAAATTGTAATGTTAAAAATGTTTCACCCCTTTTCAGATTCTCTGATTTGAGCCCATCAACATTTGTCTTTCAGCTGTATTTAGAAAAATATATAACCGTCTAAATGGTTGATAATTAGGCTTTTGACCACATTTAAGAAGATTAATGCTTTTTTATTCTCATTATTATATAAGTTCATTCATTAACTGCAGGGTAAAAAAACAAACACAATTGAAAGTGAACTGTGAAGCATGTGCCATATGTTCAGAATTGGTGTTGCATTTAAAAGTAGTATTCTCCAGTCTCCAGAAAATGACAATAATGATGTTAAGGCACAATTAATTATCCTAGTAAATTTGTGCAAGTTATTTCTGTCTATATGGATGTTGATTTCATGATTTGTTTACTTCCTACTAGTCAAATTTGATTGAACAATATATTGTTCAAGTTCTAAATGAAAATTTTGATTTGATTTACTTGTTAAATTAAGATGAACTTCAATCCTCTTAAATATGAATTGAAATCAAATAGATTGATATATTTACATATATCTTAACATTTTTTTACTTATCCTGTCAAACTCAAGCCAAAGTAAATGTTACAAAATAATTAAATGTTAAATGCTATGCTAGCTATTGAATTTTCAAAGATCAATCTACTTACTACAGAAAAAATGTACTTTTTAAATTGTTCATAGTCCATTTTGCTAAAAAAGTATACACTTGCTAGTGGGTATTAACAATCCCGAGTGTTAATTGTTCAGTTATCTTAGGTTGCATTTGCAACCAATGATGTACATATACGAACACAACACGACTTGGATATTTTGACACAAATTTTCAAAATTTACAAGACACGACACAATATAGGCACGACTATTAAAATAAATTAATATTTTAATACATAAAAAAATAAATCTTATATTGGAAATTATGTTTTAGAAGATACTAATTTTCCTAAATAAATCTAAATCTAATAAGGTAATATAACTTACAAATATTCAACTAGAGAGAAGAAAAAAAACACTGAGATTAGAGTAGGGAGTTAAACTAACTTATTTTGAATGTCATCAGTGGAAAGTGAAGGTAGAAATTGCAAATGTTAGGTTATCTTATTGGAACAAAAATTGGAGAGGAAAAACTGCAGATAAAAATCAGATAATCAATAAGTATGTAAAGTAAGGTTTTTTCTTTTTTAATTTTCTTTTGACCACAACTTTTTATAATCGCAAAAATGACCATGCCGTGTTAAACACTCCTCATGACCTTGTCTGATAAGTTTGCAAGGGCACATCTTCAAACTCGTATTTACATTAAGTGTATATATAGAGAGATGTAATTTTTAGATTTAAATCAGTTATATGATTAGGCGATCAATAATAATTAATATCTATTTGAAAAATATTAAAGTGTGGATTGCGAATTTTGTTTTTGTAAAGTTCTTTCTTCTTTTTTTTTTTTTTTTTTTTTTCATTTATTCGTGAAACGTGGCTAAATTTACTTCGAATGAACGGTATATTAAATCTCAACTTTAGAATTTGAGAGTGGCGATTGAGGAAGATTCATCCCTATTTAAAAGAGTTTTGGTCCGGTTTTGCGAGTCTCGGTTTCAAAAACATGGTTTGTCTAATTTCGGTGAAACCTTTGAAAATTTCATTTGGTTATGTTTTGGATATTAGATTTTGTGATTTTGAAAAGTTGAAACCTCACTTGAATTGAGTTTCGATGTTGGGGTTCGGGAAAACAATTAGGTGGTAAATGTGAAATCAAGGTTTTATAGGTTTCAAGGATTTGGGTGTGAATTTGTAAATAAGTTTATGTTAAGTTTCATGAATTTTTGTCAAACTCTATTTGAAACCCGTTAAATCGGCCATAACTCTTCCAAATAGACATGAAAAGTCCCACTGGGTTTCTATCTACTTTTGTTCAAATCAGGTTTTGGTGAGTAAGAAGCAGTGAAGCCCATTTGTTGAGGGAGATATGTGGGCTGACGAAATAGGTTGATTCTCAAACTTTATATTCTCATGTGGGCTCAAGGATCCAATTAATGGAAATGTATTACGACTATTCTAGTAAGAAACAAAATGATTTTAGAGAAGATGCATAAAAAATAACTTTAAGCTTGGTTTTATTTTATGAAAAATTATTTCAAATTTTTAATCCTACATGACATTAGAGATTTAGAAAATCAATGCAAGAAGATTAATATTTTGTTATATTAAGAAAATACAGAAATAATCATTTAATACAAGAATTAGCAAATTTACCAAACATTTAAAAGTGGATGGTTTAAGCCGAGGCCACGTTAGTACCCCTTTTGCACATTTCGCGTACAAATTATAAGAAGCAACTTTTTCCAGCGCCGTTTTGCAACTGAATTGAAATTCAATTCTTGAGAAAAAAGACAAGGGAACGAAATCGAAAATGAACCTGAAAAAGCTCTTCATTTTTCTTTCCCCAAGATTATCTCATCGACCCTACAAACTCGGCATTACCCAGTATCGCTTTTACTGTGATCGCCCACGTCCTGGTTCTGGTTAGTGTATCTCTGTTCAACAACAAAAAAAAAAAAATGAATGTTCCTTTTGTTCACGGTTTCTTGGCGTGTTTGCTTGTTTGATGGATATGATTTATGGAAGTTCTTTTTGTTGATTCTCTTTTGTGTGAAATGGTTTTTATTAGCTCATGTTTTGGAGAATTTGTGTGGTTCGTTGTTGCTGCTGTATGAGGAAAGCTTTAAATTTTTGAGTGATTTAGTTGATGCAAGAGAGAATTTATATCTCGTCATAGTTTCAAAGCTACATTTTTCCGATAATTCATGTGTGATTCTGCTAAACCAGCCTTCACGAAGAGGCAAAAGAAACCTACGCCTCAACTAAGAATTATTATATTATAAAAGCTTTAAATTTGTCAAGATATTATTGTAGTTTTTTAGTTAATGGGATATTCTTGTCTTTGTAACGAATAAAAATAAAAACTAATTAGTGTGAAAAATTGAATCCACATATAAAGTACTAGTATATTCTGTTACTTTTTCTCCGAAGAGACAAAAATTGAATCCACATATAAAGTACTAATATTTTGTTACTTTTTCTCCGAAGAAACAACGAACGAACTTATGGTGCAACTTATGTTTCCATACTATTATCAAATCTCTGGTTAACTGTTCATTTGAAAAGACATAAACACTTTGATATTTCATAGTTGTTAAACTATCTTACACATTAAGATGCTGTTAGTTAAACACTCTAGCTAGATTAATCAAGGAATTTATTGTTTACTTCAGTATCAACCAATGCAAATTTCTCCCAGAAGGCTAAATACGAACCACACTCACTTTTGTATAGAGTATACGATGTTGGTGTTCAGCTTATGCTTTGAATTCTCATATTACCAGTTTGCTTTCCAGGCCCACTTGCTTATTACAAGAGTCTTGTTAATCAAGGGAAGTTACAACATGATCCTTATCAAGAAAAGGTTGCTTCTGAACTGGACAATTTGCTGGGAAGACTGGACAACTATGAGAAAGATATGGAGGAATACCATGTGGGCTTTTATATTCAAGACCATACTTCTAATTTTCTCACGCAGCACTTGCTTTCGAATAGCTTATTCTTTGTGTTATTTCATAGGAAAACCTCGCCAAATGGGAAGAGAAAAGGGAAAAAGAAAGACGCAGACTTTTGACGGAAGAAGCAGAGACAAAACAGCAGGGAGGTGTATCAGCATCTGTTAACAAGCGTCGTAATTTTATCCAAAAGTGGATGTCTAGGTGAGGACAAAATTTTCCACTGAGCTTATTTTTAGCACTAGAAATTTTGTAGTTATAGATTGATGAAAAACGAAAGTTGAGATGTAGCTTAGTTGAAGCTTAAATATTCATTTCTTCTTCTTGTAACGGACATTGTCTTGACTGGGCAGATCACCTGATAGTGTGGAACCAGGCGTGGGGAAATGGGTGTCGTATCTTAACAGAGAAAAGAAATTAGATTCTCTGGTTTCCAAACGTCCTGTTGCTCCTCCAGCCCCAAAGGGACTATACTTATATGGAAATGTCGGAAGTGGTTTGCTGCTGCATCTTAATCTTATTTAATTCCCCTCCGTATATGTAATATGATTTTCGTAAATTTAATTTACTAATAGTGAAGAAGTTTCCTACTGGACTACACGTATTACTTGCTCCGATCCCATAGTTCACGTGTGCCATTGTGCATCTAAAATTAGTGTGCACTCTGTAGGTAAGACAATGCTCATGGATATGTTCTTTGGAGCCACGGAAGGGATTGTTCAACATCGAAGAAGGCTTCACTTTCATGAGGTGGGTATTTATTTCTACTTATTGTGACATATTTTTTATATATATACTGTACTATTTTATAAGGTGGTGCATAATTTTTATTAGTAAATAAAATGAACAGAGTGGTAGTAGCTTGAATTTGCAATTTGCAGGCTATGCTTCAAATACATGACCTAATGCATAAAGTATGGAAGAGTAAAGAGTTGGAAAATTCTCTTCAATCTAATATTTCCAACTGGATTATGAATCTTCCGTTCGATACAAAGATTAAGGAATGGTTAGTTGAAGAAGAAAAATACAAGCATGACATGAAAATGAAAAATATTCTTCCAGCTGTTGCTGATAAATTTCTTGCCGATGGACAAGGAAGTCGAAGAGGGGCCTGTGTTCTCTGCTTTGATGAGATACAGGTACAATTGTTCATATTTAAGAGTGTTCTATTAAATTTTTGTTATTGGTAGAGTTAGAAATTGCATTCTCTCACATGCATCCAGAGTGGAATATGAATATTTAGAAATACTTATACACATTATATGTATTTAGTCTATCTGAATGCCTCATATTTTGGATTTTGTATTACAGACGGTTGATGTATTTGCAATTGTGGCCTTATCTGGAATTTTGAGCAGATTATTAAGTGCAGGCACCGTTCTTGTGGCTACCAGTAATCGCGCACCAAGGGACTTAAATAAGGTGTGCTCCTCAAGTAAAAAGAACTACATTTTGTTTTCTTCAGAAACTGCTCATAATTTGTCACTTTTTTAATTGTTTTATTCATACTGATTCTGAAAAATAAGATAAAAAATTATTAGGATGGCATGCAAAGAGAGATATTTCTAGAGTTTGTCGACAGACTGGAGGAACATTGTGAAACTGTTCCTATTGGAAGTGAAATCGATTACCGTCGTCATTTAGCACAAAGCTCAATCGATGAGGTATGAAGCTATGACGTTTAGATATAATTTTTTACTTTATTAGCAAATTTTGATGGTATGTGCAGGTATATATGCTTCGTATACCCATTTCTGCATTACTGTATATCTAAGTTTAATTCTTGAGTGCAACGTGCATGAATTCTTCAACATGTGCTTTTCAATAATATGGAATTTCTTGGTTTATCTTCAGACTCATTACTTTTGGCCTCTTGATGACTCCAAAATAAAGGAATATGAAAATATGTGGAACATGGTTGCTGGGCAGTCAGGAGGGAGGGTCGATTCTCAGACTCTTCCAGTGATGTTTGGAAGGTACTTCCAACTATAAAAACCGTCAACCACCAAATATAGCTGTTCATTTTTTTCCATATTATGATATGCATCTTCTCACTTATGATCAGAACATTGGAAGTCTCCGAGAGCTGCAATGGGGTCGCACGGTTCACATTTGAATACCTATGTGGCCGTCCGGTATGTCCATTCCTTCGAATGAAAATTTGTCTTCGATTTTTTGTTCTTGACATTGTCAATGGTTTATTTCCTGTGGAGTCTCATATTAATATTATTAAGTACACAGGTTGGAGCAGCTGATTATATCTCGATTGCTAAATCCTACCACACGGTCTTCATATCAGATATTCCTGTTATGAGTATGCGTATCCGAGACAAGGTAACTTTTTGTCTTTTCTCCTCCTATATCTTCAAAATTGTATGAAGTTTTCTAGGAGAGTTTACTCTGATCATGGATATAACTTTTTCTTAATCAGGCTCGGAGATTTATCACTTTAGTCGATGAATTGTACAATAATCATTGCTGCCTGTACTGTTCTGCTGCTGCTTCTATAGATGATCTATTTCAAGGAACAGAAGAGGGAACTCTGTTTGATTTAGAGAGGTGAGTATCTTATAATTAGTGAGAAATATGAGAGTATATATATCTCTGTGTATTTCCTTGGCTAAAAGGAAAAGATTTGAATAATCCATATTCTCTTTTTTTTTCCAGCTTTCAATTTGAAACGGAAACAGAGACTACGAGGCTCAGACGAGATGTTTTGGCAGAAGGCAATGTGAGTTCAGCAGGATCACCTACAGGAATTATTTCCCTTCTATCTGGTGAAGAAGAGATGTTTGCATTTCGAAGAGCTGTGAGTACTTTCCCACTCTTTAATATTTACACACATGCTCTTCATGTGTAATAATTTTGCTGGAGGGATCTATAATCAAATGTTTGTGCAGGTTTCCCGGTTGATTGAAATGCAAACACCTTTATATCTTGAAGGCGTTCGTTACCTTCATCCTTATTTCCAGGGGGACAAAATTAAAGTCCCTGAGATAAACAGTACAACCACCATTCCTTCTTAATAACAATTATGCAAAGTTTTTGTTGTATTTATTTTAGCACACTGCATTCTTTTTTTTTTTTTTTTTTTATGCAAGTATTAATAAAAGAAAGTCAATTCTTTTTAGGCCTACACTTCTCTGTTTATGCTTTATAGCCTTATAGCCAGTCAGTTTGTAACCTAAAGGCAAAAACATAACGAAAGTTCTTGAAATCCATCTGGATAGTTGAATTGAAGTGTGTGTACTACATGCATATATACACATTATATTCTTTCCAATTGAAATTTTTGCTTGAATGTTTCAACCAGTAATAAAGTTCCAGAGATCTAAATAATGGTAATATATCAAGAATCACAATCCAAACCTAACATATTCTTGACAGAAGTCACTAATTGTAAATTCACATGACCAGATAATCAGATAATATTATAATCACACCACCCAGAAAGGTCTGTTAAACTAAATAATAAGATCCTGAGAAATAAGTTAAAGGCTATTGATGCACATATATATGAGGTCAGTTCTGTTCATCGCCTTCCTCGCTTCCCTTTTGGTCTTCTTCAGCAGCCATTAATTCATCGAAGTGCGCCGATTTCCCCAGTGTTATCTCAATCTTCAAAACGAAAAATAAGGAAAATTAATTTACTTGAAGAAAAATCTTCGGAATGTTAACAGACAAAAACTATTCAGCATGCATATATTATAATCCAAGTAAAGATTTTTGGTAAAAAAAAAAAAGCTTCTAGCAGCATGAATTTGTTAAAGAGAAAACTTCATACTTTATGGAAATTTTAAAGGCAAACATAAGTTACCAAGAAAGTTGAGATAATAAGAAAGTGGATGAGACTATGAGAGAGTATAATATACAACAAGAACAACTGTTAAACGAGATATGTTGGATAGATTGAAGACAAGGTATCTATCTACACCATATGGTATTATTCTTTCCTCTATCAGATACCTTTGCTTTGGGGAGTGGTCGTGCTTGTGGATCATCCCTCATGTCTATTGTCAGAGTCTTGATTTCTGTGTGCATAAATAGGAACCACAAATTGTGAAAATGAAACCATTTGCAAATGCAATACAAAGGGAGCCAGGGGAAAAAAGGAAAAGAAAAGATGTCTCACTTTTCTCAATGGCAAATCCGTTGTTCTTTAAGATTTCGGCAATACTCACAACAGTAGAAATAGCTGTAGGCAACACATAGTACAAGTGGTGAAACTACAAAAATAGCAATTGGTCCTACTAAACAACACACAATAAGAATGGTCTCTGACATTAAAAACTACTTGTATTTACTAATGACTCAGCTAATAAAATTAGAGGTGAAAGAAATACCCATTCCGAGACCAGAGAGTTCCACCTCGTTGTACTCCTGCAAGAACCTCTGCAAAATCAAGTAACAACTCATTAGGTGACCCTTGCAAAACAGTCAAAATTTGGACATATTCGGGAATTCATGTCTTCTTTAAGAGACAGTTGGCTTTATTTGGGAGTTTTTAATTCCAACCGTTAATTAACATTTCCGTAGCCCTAATAAATCATTATTATTTGGACATATTCGGGAACTCATGTCTTCTTTAAGAGACAGTTGGCGTTATTTGGGAGTTTTTAATTCCAACCGTTAATTAACATTTCCGTAGCCCTAATAAATCATTATTAATAATTTATTAATGCAACCAAAAAGTGATATCTTCTTAATTTCTATAAACAATCCATTAGTATACCTGCTATTCAAGACAGGGTGGATAAGTCTAAACAAGGAAAGTATAAAGTTTCTAGTCTGTACCCGAAAATTGCCTGTTAGAGTATGCGGTTTTCAGTTGTATACTTGTATCTAGGTTCATTCTATATAAATTAAGTATCTACAAGAAGATTCTATTGAGCTAATTCTAAATAAAATTCTTATAAAGTCATATAGAGAAACCCTACGTTTCAACAAGAAGATGACATGATTTTAGACAATTTTGATCCCTCATTTCATCTAGAGCAAAAAAAGATAATGTAGGTCTCTACTGCAGCTAGTTGCAACCTCACAACATCCATAACTATCAAAAAAAAATTATTTTTTAATTTACATAAAAAAATCAAATAAATTTTATAATTTCAATCAGGAAGAATAAATGAAACAAAAGGATATAACAACTTCTCCAACATGTGAACATGGAAAAACTATTTCACAGGAACAATAATTGATTAGATTTCTAGCAACCCTCATGAAAGAACATCAAAAGCTTACAAGTGAAAATATCTAAAACTTGAAAAACAAAAATAAAAAAAACCTAACTCATGCAACCAGCTAAATATTTCAAAAAAACATTAAAAGAAAATGAAAAGTACACCACGTCAATGAATACAGGCAAATCTTATTAACTAAAAACAGAATAAAAATAAAACACAAACTAAAAAGAGAGAACCTTGGAGAGATTAACATAAAAGAAGAGGGATTTCTTGGAGTTGGAGACTTGAATTCTGTTGTTCTTTAGTCCGTCCGTTACCATCTCCTTCTCCATTTCTCACACCAATTCTTCAAACTGAAAAATCACCGACCCACAAAATTCTCGCATTCAACAATGGAGAATGAGGGTTTAAATTTAATTTAATTGTACACCCAGGGGTTTTTAGATGGAAGTCGTTATGTCCAAATTGCGACTTTTGTTAATTTGCGAGTTTTATTTAATCTGTCTTTTTCTTTTCTTTTGAGTCCGGAAAATTTATCCAAATACACTAATTTATTTATTTAGTACAATATTCCAAGCACATTATTATTAAATCTTTTCCAGAGTTGTATTTGTTCCATACGTTGCATATAATCATAATTATGACTGAAAATTAAATCAAATAAAATTAGAGATTTATCTCAAATTTAATTGGAAAAAACTCATTGAAACTGGTCAGTGATAGCTTTTAGTAAACGTTAGTATGAAATTAACTCGATAATCTGAAGAGAAAAAAAAAAGAACAAAACATATATGCAAAACATCAAATTACTTAACCCCAGCGCAAAATTCAATTAAATTGAATAATGTATTGTCTATTCAACGCCCATCACATTATATGCATGTGCAATGTAGTCGAGAAAACAAGAATCTAAATCAGAATAACAAAATAATCATTCCTTCCTTGAAGAAGTAGACAGAATAAATATCTGATATTTCAAACAATTTGTGGAACAATTCATCAAATTACTGCACAAGTTTGAGACAGTAGGTGTATACAAAGAAGTTCAAATGACAAGAAAATGCTCTAGTGTTTGATGAATTCATCCTTCACACTCAGCTGAACTATGGTACAACATAAATTACCAACCACAAACAAAAGAAAGATTTCAATTTTTCTTATCTGTCTATATATACGAACCCCGATATGAGAACTAACAAAACAATCTTCAAATTATCTAGCAGTTGACTCCACATTGCCCTTGTCCAGTTATCTGTGTATCAGACGTGAAGGGGTCGATTCTCACCCACAGCAAGGAGAAAATGGATGCAAGAAGTATAGACCAAACAATAACAATTGTAGGTGTCCGATTTTGCCTGCCCAACAAACCTTTCAAGAAAGGGTACAAATGGACAATAACCCATATGGCAAAAAACAATTTCCCAAAAAGTGGACCCCACGATTGATAACCGCTGTTTATAGCTGCTGAAACACCGGCTACAATGCCAACCATGTTCACAATTAGGACAGTAGTCGGAGGAATGAGGAGAGATGTCCATTTGAACACGTAAAGCTCTGCGAAATCTCCATCTTCATCAGATGCCTTTGAAGTGACCGTAAAATTTGTATCAATCCCGGCTAATACTTTCAATAGACCTTGAAAGACAGCAAAGAAATGAGCCGATGTTCCACCAATGACCCAAAATTGTTCGTTTCTCCACCAGTCCTCTACGCTAACACCGCCCCACCTCATTTCCAGTATGCCGGTAGCAAAAATAGAAACGAAGAGAAGAATAAACCACATGCTAGCAAAATTGCTTATCTGCAGAGAGTATAATAGAATTAATTGTTTAGGGAAAGAAATCAAAAGAGAACAACAAATAGCAGGAAAATTTGCATTATTAGTCCCACAGGATTGGACTCTAGGCACTTTTGAAGCATTGTCAACTTTTGGCCCTATCGCCCGCCCCTTTTCTGTGCAAAATGAGACAGTCCTATGTACCGAAAGTACCAAAACAGAGATTACTATATGGGGACCAGAAGTGGAAATATATAAAGTATGGGACCAAAAGGTGCTGAAGGACCAGTCTTGTGGGACTAGAAATACAATTTTTGCCAAATATATAACCCATAGTGAAATATGTTGCTTACCTCGGGAATAATAAATTTGTTAGTGAGAAGACAAATAGCCGGAAGAACACAATAAGCGATCAATGGAATAGAGGTGAGGGGATAAACAATGGTGTTGATATATGCCAGCCTCTGAAGGTGCTGTAGTTTCCCTTGGTACCCGTACCATATAGGGCAATGCCTGCTTAAAAGAATCTCAATGGATCCTAGTGCCCACCGAAGGACTTGGTTTAAACGATCTGAAAGATTGATTGGAGCAGACCCTTTGAATGCTGGCCGAGGAGGCATACAGTAAATGGAAATCCATCCTCGAGCGTGCATTTTAAATCCAGTCAAAATATCTTCCGTGACTGAACCATATATCCACCCAATCTGCATTAAAGAAAAATTTATCAATAAAAGACAAATTTCAATTGTGGACGCCATAAAAATGACAAAAAGTAAACTGCACCTCTTTGCCCCACTCAGTCTTATCTTCATACCCACAGCTAATGACATGAATGGCTTCTTTCAGAAGAATAGCAGGATTTGTGGATGGTGGAATGCCTCCTTGTTCCATAAAGGTGGCAGCAATAAAGACGGGAGATTGACCAAATCTCTTCTCTAAGCTCTTTTGAGACATAAGAAGTGACTTCTCATCATCATATCCTGTTGAATTAAAAGAATGATAATATTAAATAAAGAAAAGAGAATTATTCCATTTAAAGAAAGTGATGTACCTTCCACACCCTCTTCCATATCCTCCATGTTAAAGATTGGAATGGTTGATTCAGTCCTTTTCACTGCTCGTTTTTTGTCAATGTACTTCTTATTAGCACTCTTTCCTTTCTTTCTCGAACCACAACAGCTTTTGACAATAATATTTGGCTGTAGATCTTCTTCTGTTAGAATGGGATCATACCCGTAAAGAGCTTGCCTATTAAAGCAACAACCAGTTCCCACATAGACAGGACCTTGAAGGCCATCTAATCCTTTCAAGTTGATCTGCAATGAGATAACATTTCGAAATAATTAAGTCACCAGCACAAAAATATCACTAAAATATAAATGTTAAGAGAGACAGACGCGTACATCAAAAAAGACAATATTGCGGTTAGCATATCTATCATGTGCGTCAATGCCATCAAAACGCTGTGGGAATTGCACGTAGCAAGTCTTCCTTCCGTAAGCAGGATCCATCATAAAGCACATTGCTTCTTTAATAGCTTTGCTGTTATTGAAGTAGTGATCACAATCAACATTCAAAAGATATGCTCCATTTGTCAGGACAGCCGAGACACGAATCTGAAGCACACAACAAAAACATTGTCAATACAGAAAATCACCAATTACTAGAAGCCACAAAAAATAGAAAGGGGCCATCAATTGAGTACCAAAGCATTCATAGATCCGGCTTTTTTGTGATGTTGGAATCCTGGACGCTTCTCACGAGAAACATAAACCAGTCGAGGAAGCTCATTTCCATCAGTATCAAGGCCCCCACTGTGTCCCAGAAAGACCTGTTAATGGCATGACAAGTTATAACATGATATACACAAAGGAAGGAACAATATTAAATACTTCTGAACACCAAAAATACCTGAATCATTCCTGGATGATCACGCGTGTTGTTTCCAGGCCAAGCAGTTCCATCTTGCATAGTCCATCCTTCTTCAGGCATCTTCTGGGCCTTTGCTACAAGTGCATTTATTCGTACCTTAAACTCTTCATATTCTCTCTGCAAAAAAAAAAAGTTTGTAAATACATTTACATTCCAAGAAAGAAAGGGACGTGTAAATTATTCACTCATTCACCTTCATTGCTCTGCGCTCTTTCACGAAGGAAGGTTGAATCTTGTCCTTTAGGTAATCTATCTTCTGAGCAAAATAGAATTCAGGGGCCCTAGGTTCAATATTGTGCTTCTTGCAGAAAGGTACCCATTTCTTTGCAAACTCTGCAGTTTCCGAGAGGCCTTCAAAGGTCAACATTGCAGCACCATCGTCCGAAACATAACAGGAGACCTTGTCGACTGGGTAATCCACAGCAAGAATGGACAATACAGTGTTGGCGGTTATAATAGGAGGCTCTTTCATGGGATCCACTGTACTCACAAACACATCCACAGGTACTAACTGTGAAGGCTCACCATCTCTATCGTATCTGAGAAAGAAAACAAAGACAATTTTAAGCCAGACAATCATTATGGCCAAGCTTACAAGTATGAAGAAGTGTATTAAATCACTAACCTCAACGCAAGTCTTTCAAGATAGGTCTCGCGGTTAATAGGGTACCATTTTGGAAACTGGTCGAGGAGCCAAGACAAGGCAAACCAAATTTCACAAATGACTGATGTAAGCCACAAAGGATATGCATCCTTCACTGGATGAGTAACACGATATTGCAAGAAAAAAGTCAAGATGATCAACCGAAGAATGATTATAACACGATAAGGAGTAAGATGAGAAGACGAAATGGGCACAATACGGCTCATAGGTTGCCGAGCATCATCGACCCTGTAAGATATATACACAAAAGTATTAGCAACCCACTAAAGATGTGTAGATTGAACCAACATTCAAGAATTTGATGACAAGACTAGATACATAGATGCTTACATTTGTAGTTCTTCTCCATTTGATCCTGTGCCTTCAATATCTCCTTTCCCTTCACTGTACCTGTTGTTCGTTTGCACCATGTTTTTCTCCTGCTTGAGTTTCCATCCTTCCACCCTCTCCTTCCAGTCGACATTTCCAAGCCCATAGGAATTCAAGTCTTTTGAAGGGTCAACAATTCTTACAGGAACTGTAATATCAAAAACATCATTAATTCTTCGCACTTAACATAGATTTACGTAGCATATTTATTTACTAGCTAGCTACCTGGCTGTCGTGGATCAACATAAGGATGGGAATGAACATGGTCTGCAGGGCCCAAAGGTCCTGATGTACTTCTCACAGAATGAGTGTCTTGTATAGAATGAGGAATTTCACCAGACACCACCTTTGATGAACAAGAAAATTCAAGAATGACATATTAAATGCATTGTAGCTTTAGAGTATTTTGTGTATATTCGGTGATTATTAAAAATAAACCGGAATGAGTTTAGTTGACTTACTGACTGCCCATTTGTAAGAAGACGTAATGGTTGCTTAGATTCACGTCTGGATGATGCAGATAACTCAACATCATCTCCATGCCATTGAGATCTAGCTTTGTTTTTTCCTTGAGAATAATTAAACTCGTTCTCCAAATCATCAACATCATCCTCATCATCATCACCATCAACTCTTGGACTACCTAATAGATGCAGAGACAACAAGTTCCTAAATATATTCATATGAAAGAAAAAGGAGTCCACAAAATAATCCCAAGTAAGCGGACTAACCTTTGAGCCTCTTGTACCGAGTCTTACACTGGGGACATGCTTGATTTCCATCTTTGCGCTCGTATTCATAACAAGCTCGGCAAACTGGAAAGGCACATTCATTGCAAGCAACAAATACGTCACCACTAGCAGTCACCCCTAGAGTATCTCCACAAATCTGGCATATCTGACCATTCAAATGATCCAGGGGCTTTGGCTGCATCATGCACAATAATACAATGATTAGCACGAATCTTTTAGAATGTTTAACACAAGATTTTGCTTATTTAATTTAACTGTTCGAGTAATCCTTTAAGATCTCAGATTCTCGACAGAATTAGGCAAGAGGCAGTCAATTGTCTCTTACTCTGATCTTACTTGGTCAGTTCTTCTACAAACATAAGCTAATATAGAAGCAACCCCGTCTATACGTATACTTACACCTTTGACTGATCAGTGATCACCTTAAATCTCAAAGACAACTAAAACCACAAGCATACAAAGTAATCGAGTGAATCTGCGCTACAAGAAGATGCAGGACAAGTCGAAAAGACAAAGAAAAAACATCAAGTAACAAATCAAAGACTGAAAACTAAAATTAACAAGATCCTAATGCATACTAATATAAACACAAAATACCCAATATTTGACTTTTAAAAAAAAGACACAGATCTAAAACAGCACTATATACAAATCATATGCAAACAAACCCACTAACAATACGAAAAGTATTCCTCACTTCAAAAGAAAAATCCAACCACAACCTATTTCTCAATCCATGCCAAGATCCAAACTTTAACTCAAAATTCACTTGAAAGAGTAATACCATTCAGATCCAAACCCCATTACTAATTTAAACAATAAATTAAAGAACTAAAACCCAAATTTACATTCTTTAAAAGAAAAATAGCATACCCCACTGTCAGAGTCGTGGCGAATTCGGACTAGCTCATTCCTATTATATGATCCAGCCACAAGTCCTGCATTTGCCTCCATTTTATCCCAATTATCACTACTACTATAAACAGAAAATTCTGTTTAAAAATGGAATTTAATTTATTGAATGAAAATTTCAACACGATACATTAAGGGAAGCAGAAGTGTGAAAAAGAGAGGGAACCGACAGTGTATGATTCTTAGACTCAATCAATCGGCCATCAATCTCTCTCTCCTCCACTTCGTTCTTGAATGGAGTGTATGTTTGGTCTTTTTATCATTTCTTGATGAATTATTTTACTAATAAATTGTTTTATTTTTCTTTTTTTAATGATAATAACGTAAGAATTTTAAAAGCTGTTCCAGTTGTTGCCCTTCTCCTACAAAAGTTAAAAGCTGTCGGTGGAGTCAAAACTCTACACCGTGTGGTAGCTAAATGAATCTGGTTTTTACCATTACACCCCTTTATTTTTATTTTAAATCAAACTAGTGGTTCATTTATTATCTGACTTATTTTTTCCTTTTTTTTTTTTTTTTGAGAAAGACATATTTTTTTCGTATAATGCAGTAAATCTCAGTTGGACTGATTTTTGGAAAAAAATTGAAGAAAGTTAATTATCATATATATAAAAGAAAAAGAAGAAAATACCTCCAATAAATTTTGATATCTTTGGATTTGGTGTGGGTTTTAGAATTAAAACGTAAAACTTCTTAGCATACTCTTCGGGCATCTCCAATGATGGGGGGTTCGGGGCTCTGGAGCCCCGGGGCTGCCCTTGCCCCCACCCCGAGCCCTGCCTAGTCGTCTCCAATGGCAGAGCTCCGGAATGGAATTAATTCCATTTTCTTTCTTTGACCACTCTCACCTATAATTCTAGTTTTAATTTTATTTTTAATATTAATATTAATATTAATAATACTAATAATTATTTTATTAATTATATTTAAATATTAAAATTAAAGAGAGTAAATAATCATAAAATTAAAATATGATTGTGGAGGATGAACGTGACGAATACAATGACGATGACTCCTACGATGATGATACTGACATTAGCAGCACACGCTAAAATTTATCCATGTGACTGAGTAACGTTGGAAAATCCAGTACCAAGAAAACAAACGTTGGATAACTATATGATGCGTCATGAAGCAATTCGCTCCAAAGAAACCAACCGTAGACTTCAAAAAGACTTAATAGCCCATGTTTATGCAAAATACGGTTAACAATGAATGTAATTGTTTGAATTTATTTATCTTGTTAATTTTAGTATGTATTTAAATATTTTATTATTTAAGTATTAATCTAAATTATTTGTATAAGTGTTTAATTTTATTTTTAACTAATTCGGTATTTTAAAAATATATAGCCACCACCAATATTGTAGTTAAATGATTAAATTTTTAATTTCAATAAAAGATATTAAAATAAAATGTTGAATTTATTTATTAATAATTTGTCCATATATAAATTTAATTACAATTCTAATAAATTATTAATGATTTTAAGTTTAAAAAAAAATTTATTATATTAAATAATTCAATTAAAAATTGGTGACTACATATATTTATTAAATATTAGTAAATATACAATAATTATACTAACAAATTTTATTAAATAATTCAATTCTACATATTTAATTTAATTTAGGAGGGAAATTTAAATTTATATTTATTTATTTAAATAATTTATTTTTTCCTATTTAAAAATATTAAATAAACAATTTTTAATAAAGTAATTAAAAAAAAAGGGAACTAATCAGAGGACGCCAAGTGGCATCCCCTGACTTAAAGAGGGGCCCGTGAATCTCACGCGCCCCTCTTCTTCCTCATTAATCCCACGCGGGAACGAGCCGCGCGAGCCCGACCCCGGCCCGTTCCCCACCGCTGGAGACGGCTTCTCCACCCCGCCCCGACCCCGACCTCGGCTCCAATTCTCCATTGGAGATGGCCTGGCCTTATTTGTGCCTCAAAAAGATACAATCTTTTTCATAAAATATAATTTATTTTGTAGTGTTTTAGTAGAACGATTGGAAAAGGTTACATGATGTCGATTTCAAATAAACATGAGACATAAAGTTCTTTTAATAATTGAAAATTATTTTTTTTAAAACTAAAACGTTTTTGTATTATCTTCCCGAAAAATCTAATAATTTTCCCAAAAATAAAAAAACTAAACCTAGTCCACCAATTTTTTTTCTTGATAACTTGAGGTTTTATTAGTTTGAAAATTCTATCTATAAATTTTAAGAATAGTAAGTTGTCAATTTTTATACTAAGAAGAGTTATATGTTGCAGTTTTTCAAGTTTATATAAATTATTGGCTCCATTTTATAGGGTCACATGAACTTTTATTCACTTCTATCAAAAAATAAATGAACTTTTATTCACCACAATTAATTCTATTTTAGTACTTCTCAATATCTTTGGGTTTTTAGATGTAAACTTCAGAATGTGCATAAAATAAAATACTTGACGTGCAACGAAGGTTAGGTTGATGTATAGTGCAATTCGCTTAAGTAGTTGAATTTATAATGTTTATTGTTTACCCTTTCCATTATGTACTACAATTGATATATATCATTTTATTATTATCATCAACCTAATGCTGCTGATTAATATAAAATATAAATGGAGGGAGAGGTAGAACATCGCATCAGTCACTATCCCAGCTTGGAAATTAAGTAGTTAATTATTAGTATTAGCTACAATTAATTAAATCAGCTAATAATGTCTTGAAATAATTCTCTACAATCAGTATTTGAATACTCATTCATCTGCACGCTTATTTAATTTCCCTATAGTATAGCTGATTTAATTTTATTAATTAATTCCATGCTTACTAGTCGATAAAGGCTTTCCAACAAACACTGCATTGAGCTTCTTAGAGCTAGCACACACCTTAACAAGCCCACTTACTTAATCAAAATTATATTTTCTTTTCATATAGTATAGCGAAAAGCCCACTTATTTCATCATCAAGGTACAAAGAGAAGGAAGGGGTCCAACCCTTATACTAGGAAATATATATAGAAAGAAAATGGTAACTAAAGTTAAAGAATATCTATGCTAAAAATTCTTAAAACTTTAAATTATACATATACAAAATAGTTTTAATTGGCTCACACCAATTTTAATGTGCAATAATATTCCAATCCAACACCAGGGGACGGATCCAGGATCAGAGTGTCGGGGGGGCCGAGTTTGACTATCGCCGAATGTAATTGATAATAATATTCAATATATTTTATTTATATAAGAATAAATTATCAACAAGAATCATATTGAATTCAAAATGCTATAAAATAAAATAAAAATTATCGAATGGACGTAAGAACATGGAGAAAGAATATGTGGTTAGTAATTGGGCACAAATATATAGTTGAGCGAAAAATAAGACGTTTTTTTTTTCATGAATAAGAAAGAGGTAAGATTTTTCCTTTGTTTTGTAAAATTAAGTCAAAATTTAAAATTAAATTTTGATGACAAAAATACTAATTAATTGACATACCATAATAAATATAATATATTATTTACATAACTTATACTATATATATAATGAATATGAGACTCTAGTCACTCACATAAATCTAAGGGGATTCTAAGGGTAAACATCACTTTTGGTCCCTCTTATCATTAACTTTTTACAGAGTGGTCCCTCTTATGTTTTTTTTCCCACTTTAGTCCCTACTATGAATTATTTGTCTTAGTTTAGTCCCTTTCAAGTGATCCAAGGCGGTTCCGGTAACATGTGATATGCACATGAGGGCAATTTCATCATTTCAAGTAAACTAACAAGGATATTTTCGTCTTTCTAATTTTAAAAAACTATTTAATCTCTTCCAAACTAGGCTTTCATTCCAATCCAACTTAATCGTCCATTTCGTTCCAAACTAAAATTTTCTCCCAAAATCTTCTTCAAACACCAAAATTGCTCACCAATTAAACAATATCTCAAATAGTCTCAATAGTGAACGGATGAAAATGCCCTAAAAAATATTCATATACATGTCACGTGTTATCGGAACCACCTGAGAAGGACTAAAGTGAAACACATAATTCATAGTAGGGACTAAAGTGAAATAAATAATTCATAGTAGGGACTAAAGCGGGAAAAAAACATAAGAGGGACCACTCTGTAAAAAGTTAATGATAAGAGGGACCAAAAATGGTATTTACCCGGATTTTAATGAAGTAATTTGGTTTAATTGGGAAAGAAATACACAAACTGATTCCCTATTAAAATTTATTGGGCCGATGGACTTAAATAAATATATTTTCCCCAACATTCCCGTTTCTATCTGTTAAACAACCTTCACGTGATTGGCCTCGTCGTGGCCGTTATTCTTGAGTTGGTCGACTTAGCAGAGTTTGACGCTTGTAATTCTGGACAAAGTGAAGGAGGTGGGAGCTGTGAATGATGGAATGAGAGCGGGTGACCGCAAGTTGGTGGTCAAATTCAATTTAATTCAATTTTACTTTTCTTCTTTTTGGTTTTTCAGTTTAGAAATTTATTTTAAAATGTAATTTATAAATTATAATTATTTTCTAATTAATAAATATCAAGATTTATGTTTAAATGTAATAAATATCCTTAATTTTTTTTTTAATAATTTTAAATTTAATTTTATCATTTAATGTGGATATTTTATCGACATATGTGAACTATGGCGGAGCAACTTCAGTGAAACCACTCTGATGGCCATTGTGATGCTTATGGCTAGGGCTGAGCACGGTTCGGAAAACCGACTGAACCGAACCGAAAATTCGATTCGGTAATCAGTCCACGATTTTTCAGGACCGAACTGACTAGGAATCGAAAATTCAGTTCGGTTCGGTTCGTACCGTTTCGGATCGAATCTCACCCGAAATAGGATCGAACCGTGAAAAATTTGATTGTTTGTTTATTTTTTTGGACTGAATCGGAAAATTTTTATTGTTTGTTCGGACCGAACCGGACCGAATTGGACCAAACCGTTAAATTTTATGGTAAAAAATCGAGAAACCATGAACCGAACCGGACCATTCGATTTTTGTACCGAACCGGACCGAAAATTTCGATCAGGTAAACGGTCCATGGATTTTCAGGACCGAACCGACCAAGAATCGAACTTTGGTCCGGTTCGGTCCAAATGCTCACCCCTACTTATGGATGTCAAAATTTAGTTAGAAATTAGATGGAGATATAAATTAGTCTGAAAGCAGGAATCTATAACTTAGTATCAACCCCTTCCCATTTGAGAGCTAGTGCTTATCAAACATTTTGGTTGTCAATTGCACGTCTTCGATTGGGATATTTCGATTGGCACAAGTGAAAATTTAAATTTATTTCTCGGAATTCTAATTGAGCCGCCCATAACTTGGACATTCTCTTCGAACTCTCTGGATATCCTGTGTAAACTGAAACTACTCATTTATTTTATTTATGCTATTTATCCTTAACTATCAAAAACAAAAATAAAATAAAATAAAGTTATTGTTCGATATGAGACGTGGGACTCCTTTTAGTTGCTTTATTTTGGCCTTGTGGTATCACACCCGATCATGGGTAATTAAATTTATTCTATATGGTAAAGAGAAAAAAGAAGTTAAATTGATTGTATTTATTTTGTAATTTAAAATATTATTAAAATCAATATAACATGGAGTAATAAGTTTTGTAATATAAATAATAAAATACAGAGGCCAGATTTAAAATTGAGAACCCAGAACAAATAAAAATTGAGAACAGTTTTCTAATTTGGGTTTGGAGATTAGCGGGTGTAAAAGGCCGACGTTCTACGTTATGGGCCTGCAGACTATTATATTACAAAGAGAAGAGCTCTTCAATTTACTAGTTCTATTACTATATAAACAAACATGAAACATCTTCTCCCTAACTAATAACATAACTAACAACCACGATATGATCTGATCTGCAGCATAATAATAATAATAATAATAATACATAATAATTATTATTATTATTATTATTATTTTTTAGAACAACTGATAAATAACTCACTCACTAGAAAAATTAATTAGCTACTTCCTCCCCCCCTCTTGTGAGCCTGCTGCAGTTGTGTTCTTCAGTATCTGCAATTGATTGTAAATAGACAATTTAATTACAAAAAAAAAAGATTAACAAACAATTAAGTCATGTCTAAATTAAAAAAATTAAACTGTACCTACCTGTCTAAGCATTTGATTCTCATTTTGTAAAGTGGAAAGTCTTTCTTCAAGCTCAGCATTTTTAGTTTCCAATTCTTTCACTCTTGCTTCCAAATCCGTCATGTATGCCTTCTTCCTCTCCCTTGCTTGTTGTGCTGAAACTCTGTTCCTCAACAACCTTTTCCACACAAAACATGCTAAAATGACTCATTTGCCCTTAACCAACCAACACAATCCCCCCCCCCCCCCCCCACTCTTTTTTTGTCTTTGCTCTCCTAACAAACATGATCACCGATCAGTCCCCGGTGAGGATCCTCTATACCACTATTAGTGTACCATACTTGTGTACCACTAATAAGTAATTGCCACATGTACATGTGGCAATTATTATAATTGTTACATGTACATGTGGCAATTACTTATTAGTTGTACACAAGTATGGTACACTAATAGTGGTATAAAGGATCTTGAGCCATCAGTCCCCATTCAGACTATTCCTCCACAGTCCACACCCATCCCTACTAGTTAGTAATTTTAATATTTTCTAAGTGGGGCCCCCTGAAATTTTCTAGTAGGGCAGTGGTGACGTGGCAACACGTGATTGGGTAAGGATATGCCTAACTCAGCTTACCTTCATGGATTAAAATTTGTTTTCTGTTAATATTTCGAGATTTATTGAGATATTTTTCACAACCATTTGATAAATAAATATAAATCAAAGAGAAATTACTTTATATTTTCGTTTCAGTTAATTCAAAATTTTGAATTTCTTAGTGTTTGTTTGGATCGATTCAATATCACAAACTTTTCCATGGACATTAACAAATATTTCACTCTCTGATTACCTCTTCAATCTCTTATTTTCCTTGTCAGCCGGGCTTCTTCCTCGCCTCCTTGAACCGCTAGTTGATGGCTGAACCGGACCAGCAACTGAACCACCGTCCCGGCCGGAAGCGCTTGGACCGGTGGCCTCCCCTCCCATCTCCGGCACTCTTCTAATTTCTTCATCACTCTCCATACCTACACGATGTTCAACAAAGATACTATTAATTAAATATATCAAAAGATTAAATAAATCTCAAATATAATATTGCAAAACATCGAGGAAAATTTCTACAAATTAAGCCAAAAGTCATTAATTTAGAAATAAAGCCTTCTGGGCTAAAGGGTCCTGAAATGTAAAGTTCATTTCTGCCAATGTTGTTACAATATATAAAGATCCAATTTTTAAACGAAAAATCACTGAAAATAAGAAAATGAAAAAAATATAAAAAATAAAAACCTTCTTTGACTTCAGCATGAAGAGCAGAGCTAGACGATCTCTCACTACTAGAAGGCAAAGAACTGGCTGCAAGGGAACTTGTAGCTTGCTCTTGCATTTCCTCTCCAAATTAATTATTTTTTTTTCAAAAAAAAAAATAGCTAAATTAAAGAATGTAGAGAGAGAAACGCGCAAGTTTTAGAGAGAGAATTTAGGATGGAATGGATATTTAGCTGTCAGAGAGAAAAAGAGCGGGACGTTAATGTTACAGTACAGTGAGCAGAGGGAGTAAAGAAAGGGAGAAAGTCTGATGGCACAGTAGCCGTTGGATTTAATATGATCGGATGGTGTGTGATTGTTGATCGTGGCAGTGTTGTGAGCCATAACGTGTTTGATTAATCAAAGGCAGATGTGTAGGGAGCGTGGATGAATTATCGGCCTTTGGATTGGACTTCTGATCAACGGTTAGGATAGGTTGGAGTGGGAGTGCGGTGGATCTGGACAGCCATTGTTTCCTTGTTAATGTGCTATGTCTGGAAAAAGTGATGTCTAGTGTTTCCAAATTCAGGAATGGAAATAGAACTATGGAAAATTCTAGTTCCCTTTTATATTTAAATTATGAAGTATTTTTCGATCAGATGTTAAACAAAGATTTTCAAAAATTATAACTTATTTTCGTTTTCATTGGTTCACAAACTAAAACGTTTCGATGTCTTCATTTGTATTCACTATTCAGCTATTCATTTTCACTTTTTTCTTTTTTTTTAATAAGTGGAACAATTGTAGGATAGTTTAGATGTACCTTTATATGTACAATTTGACTTTTTTGTTGCATTACAAACACAATCTTTTCTTTTCAGAATTATGACGACATTGGATTATTTCTTAACCAGAATTAGGAATTTGGAAGAAAATGGAATAAGTTGCTTTATTTTGGTGCATTGGATTTTTAGAAAGAAGAGTATCCAATAGTGACGCCTGCATTGCGTGTTCACCCAGGGTTAGGTTAAGCTAACCCACATAGGTACCCAGAGTACGTAGCACTGTGAAATGTAAAGATCCTAGTTGGAAGGGGTGGAGCTTTGATCCCACATCCATAATATAGGGTATCTTTGTGGGTATATGGCTTAGCGCTCTCCCATTTCAATAAGATAAGATACTAGGTCTTATGTTGGACTCATAGATCGACTGCTTGCAGCGGGTAAATCTTACGAGTAAACCAGTTCAATCCTTAACTGAAACCAGCCTCCTTCATTAAATTGGTTACCTAAGACAAAATTCCAAGAATTCAAATCCGAATTGGATGCAGTAGTACAAAGCATGAAACCTAGCACATTCATCTACAAATTTTGATGCTCCTATAAGAATCAATGTCATTGCCATCATATATATATTCCAGCTGCTTTAACTTTAACTGGTAAAGACAGATTCAGGAGCAGCAGCAGCATCAGACCTTTGATATGGAGCCCGGTTATCTGGTACCCCTTCTTCACTTCGTTTGTCTTCAAACCATTTCACAACTTTTTTCCGAGGCAGGTTTGTCACATGAACAATGCTGCTAATCATGGCATTCTGCACACATGTTATAGCACAAAAAATAACTTGTACTTAGTGTTAAGACATACATCTGTAATGGAAGAAACATATTTTGCAGACAGTTATCCATTTGTAAACTTATTCATTTCTATGAAATACATAACCATGGCTACTGACTAGGGATCATAAAAGGATTAATTGTACTCACAGTTGGGCGCTTTGTTTTCCTGTAGACTTGTTCAAGAGTTTCAACTTGTACTTTCTTCAGTCTCTTACGAGCAGACCAGTTGCTTTGCATTACATGAACCGGCACTTTCCTCTCAACTTCAGGAATCGCATCATCATGTGTTACTGCTGTCTCCAATGGAGCAGCAGATTCGATGGGTTTCTCTACGGGTTCCAAGATTGCTGAAACGGGTTTATCGGGTAAAGCAGCACTCAACATGACAAGATTTGGAGGAGGGTCGCGAAGTAATTTCAGAACAATAGCTCTATCAAGACATAGTTCTGCGGCAAGACTTTTTATCTGCAAGGAAGGAAGTAGAGTAGAGTATAATTTGTTTAAAGCAAGATAAGACCAAGTAAGAATAACTACCATATTATTATACTAAAGAAAGAAAAGCTGGTTTGTTAATTGTCAAAAATATTGTTGTTTACAGTTTACTCAATATATAAGAAACTGATGTTTGATATTTTATTGAATCATAGCCATGATTTTGGAAAGACACAAAGAACACAGTATAGAAAGACTTACGCTAGTCTTACGTCGACCTTTTTTCAAAGCATAAGCCAATCTCCTGAGTTGCCAATTTTTAAGCTTCATTGGCATTTCCTCTTCTTCATCATCAACATCAAGTTCATCGTCACCATTATCGATGACATCACTTTCTTCTTCATCTTCATCATCATCTTCGTTCTCAACTTCTCCACCAGCAATAGACCCAAATGCTGCAACTAATTCATCATCCTCAAATGCCTCAGCAAGTTCGCGCTCAAGTTTTGCGAGTTCTTCCTCGCTTATCTCGTAATCTTCATCATCATTACCATTTAATTCATCATTTTTAAGATCTTCATCAAGCTGACGGAAAAGTGCTTCGAAAGCATCTTCGTCTATATCATCAGCTTCCTCCACTTTCTTATCGGGCACTTTTTTCTGCACAAAACACGAAAGTTTTGACAATACAACCAAATTTCCTTCATCTATAACACCGAAACCAAACATTGTACTAACTTCATTACACACACAAGTGGAAACTTGGTACTTAACAGTAATTTACATGCTTGCAATGTTATCTATACACATAAGAATGCTCTTCAAATAAGCTAATCACACTGCACACACACACAATAACACATACAACTATAGCCAAAACTACTCGACTACTTCAATAACCAATGCAGCCAGACATGTTTCTTATTGGTCGCTCTTCTTGACTTATTATTTATTACCATTAAAGTGACAATTGTATTATACTACTTGCTTTATGATTAATTGGGCTACAATTTCCTTTCTTTAGACATCAGTGCCACAATAGACATCAACTGACACACATTACAACCCAATTGCATCTTGAGGAAAAGAAAAAAGAAAAACAAACTTTTTTCCTCGCCTAATTCACACATTTTTCAGCTCCACCTGAAAGTGTAAAACCCCATATGTTTGAAGAAAGCCAATATCCAGGTGATATTTTCATTATCTCGTTTTTTCGACTCAAAGAACAAAAAGGATTGAATATTTGCAGAGTTCATATACCTTGTTAGTTATCTTGGATGTGATAGAAGTGGTGTCGCTATCTCGGCGGCGGCGGCGGCTGGAGAAGGTGAGGGTGGCGGCGCGTGAGGGATGCTGGATTGGCCGGAAATAATTGGTCGAAGAGGGGTGGCTCGCTGAGAAGGGTTCTTTACTACACCGAAGTGTAATGGTTATCCGAAGAGATGTTGAAGCCATCCTTTTTGCTTCTATGCTTTCTTTGAAGGTATCTTATAATATCTGCGGTTACACGTTTCTTATGAATAATCTTAAAATCGTGTTAGAAACTTCTTTAATACCACGTCTCTTTGAGTTCATATGGATAGATGTATGTATTTGGGTTCAGCATGGTTTTGGTTTCAATAAAAATTGTTTTTAAATATTCGGGTTTGAAGAGAGAAGTATGTGAATTAAAGCAAATAAATTACTTTTATAAAGAAAAATATGTGTATTTGTTAAGTTGATGTTTTTATGAGTTTATTATGATTTTCCAAGGTTTGGATAAATGAGTTGAGATGAAATTTGAACTTGACTAAGGATAACACTACATATAAACGAGATTTGTCCTGATAAATTCTATTACATTGAGTTCTTCATCACAATTGCAATATAGTTGATTTGTGGTTGAATAATACATGAATCTTATTTGAGCTATTAGTCATTAGCCCAATAATATTTGATCTTAAGCAGATCCAAATTTGATTCGGATAGCCCAATTGACAGGCCTATTCATTTGAACCAATCCATCATGGTAATTTGCAGTGTGTTATAAACCAACTCCCTTGCTTGTTTTTGGTGGTTAACTCCTTTCTAAACTCATACTCCGTCAAACAGCGGTCTCTTCTCTCTCTCCCTCTCACTCACAAAAACATTCACACTGTGACACAATCTGCAATGGCAAATATTTCATCAACCACAATACCAGCTAAGGGGAAGTGGAGCAACCTATCAAAATACGCATGTCGCATATTTTTCTTTCTTATCATTCTCCAGGTTCCTCTTTTCAGGTAATTACCCTTTAAAAACAGTCTCGTACATATCTAGTTATGTGTATACGTAAAGGCCAATTATTGGTGAAATTTAGTATCGGAATTATTGGTGAAAGTTCTGATCTTAACCTTTTTGAGGATCTGGGTTAGTGTTTTGTTGGGCTGAAATGTCAAATCAATCTGAATTTCAAGTTTTTAGCTTTTATTTTGATTGATGCTGCTTTTTATTTAGAATGCGACTATTGTAGATCGTAAACGCTCATATGGAATGCGAAAGAAAAGCAAAATTAGTCCAGACCCAGATTGGCAAAACTCAAGCAATCAAAAGAAAGTATATTTGTACATGCCTGAATTAGTCACTCGGTTTGATTGTTAATAGATCAATAATTAGTGTGTCGTGCTTCAACTTGTGCTTGGAATTTTCCCAAATTAAAAGGTTGCTAGAAGGGATGGTATGCGCTGATCTGTGATTATTACTAACTTGGTGAAGCTTTAATCTACTTCATTTTTTGTTGGAAGTTTCTTTACTTACCTACATCTAAGATCTGACTTTGTAATTGTACTTGCTTCAAAAATTATACTATTATTCCGTCATGGAGTTTGTTAGTTAAGTTGAAGAAAATTTTAGTGATAGGCTAAAAACTGTTTTCCATCAATATATTTTAACTTCGGAAGCTTTACTGATCTGTATCTATAGCTTTGCTCCAATGGCTCGAGAGTATGGAACTTTGGATGATAATTCTCTGAGAGTTTGTATTATCTCTCTTTTTGGTTTTTTTGAATGAAAGAATGTCTCAAAATGTACATCTAAGATCACATAAGAGCAAGCACGTTGTCATAGAATCAAACTCAAGGGTAGATTACGTGAATTAGGTTATCTTTACCTCGTAAAGAATTATATTCCGGCTCCTTACACTGTCAATTTTCCCTTTTTTCCGCTGATTTCTTCTGCCCCTTCATGACTCAGGGTTCAATGTAGATCCGGCATGTGCACAACACCTATTCATGTCACATCTTCGCAGTTGATTTCTAGCGAGGTATTCCCTCTTCCCGTGGTAAAGGGCCTTCTTTATCCTGGAGCTGTTGTAAATGGCCTCGTAAGTAACATGACTGTACCAAGCTGGGATCAACTACTGAGCATCTATAACTTGACTGACATAAAAGAGGCCTCAGCAGTAACCGACCTTCAGCGCTTGGAGGTTTGCCTTTGCTTCCCTCCCATATAATGATATAATCAATCTCTTTTCTTCCACCTCAACATATTTCGCACCCCGAGTTGTATTAAATTACGTATATTTCTGACAAATTGTTTTGAGCAGGTTCTTGCAGGAAGTTACTTTTGTGTGGCTGGTTCCTTAATCGGTATCATAAGACCTGGGAGGATGAGCATGTTTGGTATTCTTCTAGTTATTTGGGGACTTGTTAAGGAAGGGATTCTTGGAAAGCCAGTGAACACGGATCCAAAAAAAGCAGTATTTGTCTACCCGACTATGTTGATCGCCTTGGCTTCTGCTTTCTTATCAGTAAAATACGATCTTAATAAAGCAGGCAAAACTGCCCCAGTTCAATCAGTGGCAAAGCCTTTGAAGAGATCTTCAAAATCTAAGCTCAAGTGATGCACTTTAGACGCCAAGTACGATTTCATTCACATTATTTTCTTGCTTTTCAGCTTTTCAGCTTCTCATTTATGGTGTATCAAATGCTGTTTTTATTTCTTCGGTGGTTTATCTTAGAAAACATAATGTTTGCCAATTTTTTTGTTAATCATAAAGAACATAAGTTAATCTGAAAAACACGACACAACAATCACTTATAATTGTATCCCTATTTCCTACCATGGTCACGGTCTCTCTCGAGCCCCCATGTTTGCATGCAAAAGCGAAGTTTCTTGGCAGAAATTATATATTCTAGAGCTTGAATTGGTGTAAGTATGGTAAAGAGTTCCTTAACTGTATTTACCCTTAACTGATCAGCTTCTTCAATTGCCGCAACCATAGCCTGCTCGATTTTGCTAATTGCGTCTTTAGCATCACTGTTGAACTGATGATCAGGGCCTGATTTTCGAGCTACCAGGGCCAGTGGCATGTCCACCATGTCTTGCTGCAACATAGCTACCTTAGTTGAGAGCTTTTCTTCCTCTAGGATTATTCTTCTTTGTAGATTATCAATTGATCCAAGTTGGGATACTGAGAGGTGAGGAAACTTACTACTACTTCCATCTGATCACGGAAAGAAGTATGAGTTAATACATGATGTAAATTCTTGCAACACTTCAATTGAATAGAGCTGTCAATATTAGGATCTTTAACCAGTTGATCTAATTAGATTAAAATATCCACAATTCGAAATACATGTAGAGAATATGGATCTGGCTAACAACCCTAAGTTCACTCAGGCTTCATTTGGATTGAAGGATTTCAAATCCATAAAATACATAGCATTGTTTGGATCATTTTGATTATGTATGGATTTCAAATCCAGTAAGTAACTATTTTATGCTTTTCTTTTACCGAAGTCGTGGATTTAAAATCCACTCGATATTGGAGTCATTTGAAATCCATCAATCCAAATGAAGCCTGCATCAGTTCTTGTAAAGTTGTACTAATTTACATAAAGGCAAAGAAAGGATCCAGACACAAACAAAGAAAGATAAACATATTATAAGGTGAACCTTGAAAGAACTCTGAGAGCTTAGATTCAATATCTGATCCACAGAGTGCATAAACGAGACTGAAATACGAAGATGGCCTGCAACCAGCAACCCATAAGAGTGAATTTTCGAACGAGGTGCACCAGCTTGGTGAGAAGAAAGCCGATGGATCATTGAGCCTACGGACCAGGCAGCTCCTCCTGTCAGCATAATCTTCGAAATGTTTGATGATTTTGTTGAGGAGTTCATTTATGTCAGCATCATTAGCAGTAGTAGTAATAGTTTCAGGGTTATTGTTGGATGTGTTTAATGATTTTTGGAGAAGCTCGGAGAGTTCTTGTTCTTGCAAACTCATCCATTCTTGGTACAGGCAATGTTCTGATGCTTTGTCACTGCTTGACATGGTTTAGCCAAGTGATTAATATATGCACTATGCCAAGGATGCAAAGCCAATTGGCAAGTTGGGCCGTATATATAGAGAGCTGTCAATAAAGCGGATTTGGATTAGATTCAAATGTGATCTAATTTATTAGGATCTTTTATCGAATGAAAAATTGATGGATTGTCCGATTAAAACCTTCCATATATAACTCAAAATAGTAGGAGCAAATATGTGTCTAGGTCCATTGATTCATTAGAGATCTGAATCTGATAATAAATGAAGAAATAAATAAATAATAGTATACAGTTATTGTTTCATCGAAAGATTAACAAAAGTTAATGTTTTTATGTCTTACTAAATAACATGATTTTGTTATATTATTAGTTTTGGTATTTCCCAACGAAATCTTATAAATACTTCAAACATATGGTTATATAGATTGGTGGTTGAATATTTTCTATTTTTGAAGGTGCACAGTGAATAAAGTTTGAGCTCGTGAATTGAGTTTAATAATTATATTGCATTAAGAAACTTGTGTTAGATTAAAATCTGAGTCTGGATCTGCTGAAATTTGAATTTGAATTCGGTTAAAATAAATAGATATAGATTTGGATCTAGGTTGCTTTAATCTGAATTAGACCGGTTGACAACTGTGTTAACATATTGAGGAAAAGTTCCATCAAATTCTTTGATTAAGTTTCAAATGGGATATTTGTTTGAACCCTTAGGACACGAGTGACTCTAGATTTAGGGTCTGTCAAAAAGTGATTAGGTCCAGCAACAAAATTTCTTGGTGAGTAAAAAACTTGGCTTGGGTTGCTAAAAATAAATTGTTCGGGCCTACCCTTTGATGACGGGTGATCCATTTGAAGATATTAACTGTATAAATGTATTTACGGATCAGTCATCTCAACAACCCTCAATAGTTATATGGGTTTCCAGTGTACGAACATGGTGAATGTTTGTTATCCAAATCAATCTCTTAGTCCCGAGCCCATCTTTTAGCAAATGGATCTGTCGGTTCACTAAATTGGGGTTGGAGTGGCTTGGGTCAGGGCTTAGGTGCAGCGAATAGAGTTATAGGTGTAGAAGAGACTTACTTTGTCCCTCTTATTTGGGAGGTAGACCATATATCTGAATAGACTACACATGTATTTTCTTTCATCGACTAGAGATCCATGCAGCGTGGAGGTAGAGGGCCCACATACCGTGATTTTTTTTCCTCGGAAAAGAAGTAATAACGGTAGATGGGGAATAAGCATTGACGAACTTTGTTCTAGCAATCGCGATGGGGTTTCAGATTTTATATTGATGTATTAGTTAGAGATATTCCATAAAAGTCTATGGTGGATAGTTCCACGGATGATTATTTGATGCATTGTAAATTCAGTTAGATTTAAGTTTAACACTGATTTATTATAGAACGATGTGGTTAGTAAAAAGGAAACAATGATCATTCATTTTGCCAAGTCGATTCCAAAATAAAATCCAATGAATCGGTGAATGCAAAAGGACAAAAATAGTGGTATGGATTCTATGACAAAAGCTGATGAAAATATGGCATAAAGCCGTGGTTGTCACATGGTTTTACCTTGGTTTCTTAACAAATTCCAACCTGTTGCGGCCTAGATTTGGCCATTATAGGCACCACCGCCTTGCCTTTGAGTAATGTAGTAATGTGTTCAGAAATCAATTTTGATTTAGCTGCACACCTCTGCAGAAAGATCCAAGGAAAATTCTACCCGGTTCGGATCAGATCATTTTGCTTAGTCCAATGCATTTTGAGTAGAAAATCAAGAAAAATATTAATATATCTCTATTTTGGGGTAAGAAATACTCCTAAAAGAAGACTAATATGAAATTTATCGTACTCCTAATGCAAAAGAACTTGTACGATCTTGTTTATTTAATTAATTTTAAAATTAGATCTAACAATGAGAATGGCTTTTTTCTTTAAGATAAGAAGAATGATTAATTTTATTAGATAAACGATTCAAATCAGTCACTAAAATATTTCGGATCGGTTGAAAAATGGTCTGGTCTTGTTTTCAGTTAAAAAAGGATTATATGCCAACTCCATAAGTGGATACTAATATTTATAAAATATTTGCTAATGATATATATTTCATTCAATTAATCATTATTACTAAAATTAAGTTAATTTGTATCTAAAGATCTAACTTAAATATAAATTATTATTTTTTTAAAATATATTTATGGACGTTTATGACTTTTTCCAAATCTAAATATCAATTGGACTATTGTGAAATAAAAACTCAAAAATCTTTAGAAAAAAAAAAAAAGGCCCGTTGATCTTAAATCGAGTTGAATAAGATAGCAATTTATGTTAAAATACCTCACGGAACTAAGATTACTTTGATCTCCCATTGATCAGATCAAAATCGAGTTTGACTCTCACTTTCAACCCAACTCAACACAACAAAAATAAAAATTAAAGTTAAACGGGCTGTATCTAGACTAGGTCAACCTAGGACCATAGCCCATTTAGCTCCACTAATCAAAATGAAGACTAATAACATCAGCTACCAAGTTGAACTGAAGGCTGTTCAGAGTTCATACTCCAAAACTTTTGAGAAATTTGAGCTATCTTGTGAACGAATTCTATATCAGTTTACATATGCATATAAAAAAATGTAACAATTGCACAACAAAAAAAAAAAAAAAAAAGGCCGTTACAAAGTCACTGGCAGCTACAAAAAATATATTTTCGACTTGGGCCAACAACTACACGTTAATAGTACATATATATATATATATATCTGCCTTCCCCTTCCCATCTTTTCTTGTTTTTGTTGTTTAACCTTTTTCCTTTGTGCAGAATTTCCTACTCCACTGTTTTTTCCCATTTACAGATACAACAAATTTTCAAGTTTGTTTTTGTTTTTTCATATGGATTGATTTGTCAAAAGTATCCTATACCTTGTTGTGATTCAGTATATCACAACTCGAAGAAGCCCTGGCTGTGGCTCAGTGAAGTCGAGCCCCTCGTCCTCCAGTAGGTAGCGCTGAACAGCAGTCGGAAGTCTAGCTGGAGTCCGTGCACCCCTCGTGTGGTGACCTGTCCCCACACATATGTAAACGAGCAAGCGCTGGTCTGCTGATCTGGCAGCATTCTTCATAACTGCCATCTCACGTTTTAGAACATGAATAGCTTCGCTCACATGTAGACCATGAAGGTCGATCATACGCTCTCTCCCATTGGTAGGTATGTCTGAATTCCTGCATAATTATCATTGAAATTGCAAGAGGATTCTACATTCATTCTTTATACTTTGATATTGTCAAAAAGCAAGATAGGAAATATTTATAATTTCTTATAATTTGGATGAATAGGGATTCAAGAACGACAAACCTCTGGCGATAAATAGATTCTTGAGCCTTCCCATGAGCTGCTTTCATCTGCATGTTATGTAACTGTCCTTTAATGCTCAACTCCTTGGCTAAGGCCTTGTTACCAATGAGGTACGCCTGTCGTGCCTAATCTCAAAGAATATTTCAGTTATGATCAATAATTCATTAACTGCATAATTTATCTTATGCCCGCACTAATTTATCCATTTTTACTTCTAAGTGTAATATCCCTCTCTCCCCTCCGAGAGAGAATAAAAAGTAATCAACTTTCATTACTAAATACAAAAAGAAGAGAAAATATAATTTGTTTTGTGAAGTTTGACATTCTTTCATTATTTGTACCCTTGTTGGCTGGCATCTAATCAAAAGAACATACCTGTTCAAAGTATGCATTACGCACGCGTGCATGATCACGAGCTTCCTCCCGCATTTCAGAATATACATTTGCTGCGATCTCAACAAAGTTAAAGCATATATATATACAAGCATGACCGATTTCCCATAATTAATTAAGTCTTAAAAAGCAAGTTAAGTTAATAGTCTAAAAAACATTACCGACTGCTTCTCCAGTTTCAAGCCAAACCGGAGTTGCATGAGCTGATCCTCGATTCTCCAACCTATTACCATAAATGCCCCTTCCTTGTCCACCACTACTATATGAGCTCGGCAGTACTTGTGAGCTTCTACTTGAACCAATGCTTGTGTCTGAAGAACCATTCCTTTCGTATTTCCAAATGCTGTTAGATTCTTGAGCTGCCATTTTCCGTACAGCTGAAGCAAAGTCTGTAGCGCCTCGTGATGCAATGGATGAACTAGACCTAAATAATTGCGAGCCTTCATTTTCCGAAGAAGACCGATAAGGACTTGTGTTTTGATGGAAATCCATTTGACCATCTATCGCAGAAAGAGCAGGAAAATCCAATGCACTAAGATTTGGAGCAGATAAGGCCTTTGAATTCAGAGCCTGATTCAAGCCTCCATCAACCTGAAGCTGCAACCACAAGACAAACAATTCATTTACAATTGTAGTTAGTATTGGCATTAGTCCAGTAATGAAGAGATAGCCTACCTCGAGCTGAGTAAGCATCTCGATTGTTAGATTCAAGTCACCTCCATTAGCAAAATACACCTCTGCAAGACTTTCGTTTGCGAAACCAGGAAACTGTGACGTCAAAAACTCAAGAGGGCCTACTTCTTCATTATCCATTAACAATTGCTGTTCATTTGACACGTCAGCGAGAAACCCGTGTCCTAAATTCCCATTATAAGGAGGTCCTCCTTCTCTTGCAAGAAGCTGATCATTGCCGAGGACTTGTTTGTCCCAAGGCTTAGCAAGTGAGGGCTGAAAATTCGTAGGCGATGGATATTCTGCATAGGATGAAACAGGATACCTCATCTTTTCAGCAAAACTGTTACCGTTAATGGAATGAGGTGATAAACCATGTTGCTCCTTCAACATAAAGCCACTGCCGGTTGAAGAAGAGTATCTTGAGCCTTCATTAACATCAGTCAAGGATAGGGTCGAAAAGGATAAGCTGTTGACCCCTTGAGTGTCATCTATGCCCATGACTTTAAAATCGGGAGTAATATCGTCAGGGAGCTGATGGCGCCAGTACTGCTGGGCCTCTTCATCGGAGTTATTTGAAATTGAAGACTCTGATCTACCTAATATAGCTTTCCCTGGTGAAGTGGTGGCGAATTTGGACGACGCTTCTGCACTGGTAATGCTTGTACCTGGTGATCTGAAAGACGAAGGAACAAACTCGGCAGCATTGGGATTCAGAGTTGGTTTTGTAATGCTAAGCTTTCTGTCACCAAGAGAAGCTCCCTTTCCAGACAAGTTCATTATGTATTTCTTTAGGTGGTTTTTAAATAGGTGAGAAATTAGTAGCGGGGTAGGTCTCTACAAACAAAATAAATTCTTTCAAGTCGTAATATTGGGGATGTATCAGCCAAACCCTGCATATGGAAATTTTAATGAATGAATAAATTTTCAATTCTGCAATCACAACACCATAAATTGCAAAAGCCAACATAAAGTCAGTAACTGGTTACAATTTTTTTTAGGGGAATTCAGTTACTTGAACTATCATATTCAAAATAGTAAGCAACAACATATCTTTCATTAAACACATCCCAGGGAGTATATGAAAGCTCCTAAAATTGAAGTACCCACAACCACAATATTGAAAGAGGAATAAATCATCAACTTATTGTGTGTAGTTCACCATACCAGAAATACAATTCATCATCAGCAATAACTATCAATAAATTAAAATCAGAATACACTCTAGGTTGAACACAAATAAATAATAATAATCCACTAAAATTCTCAAAATTCAGCAACCCACAAAGATCAAGTAAAGAGACATACTAAGAAAGAAAACACACAAACTTTGAACTTCAAACACACAACTTATCTTGATAGATCTCTGAAAAACTGAACCAGAAAAAAAACATTAAAAAAAAAAAAAAAAAAAAAAAAACAAGATCTGGGTTTGTGGATATACCTTTCCGAAGCTCTGTACTAAAAGACATCATATCAAATGCATCCATAACTACACAAAAAGAGATGCGATTTTCAAAAGATTCGAACTTCAATAGATAACTCTAATTCTGGAGTTGAGAGAGCGACTGCGAGTATATGTGTTTGAATGTATATACACACAGAAAAAAGAGAGAAACTATTATAATTTTAATTTTTTAATTACTTCTAGTTTTGCTTCTTCAGCTGTAAGCTGAGGCAAAGGGCTTTGTCTAATCTTTCTATCTCAATTTCAGGCTTTTCATTTATTTTCTCTTCTTTTTATATTTCTCTTTTTTTAGGGCCCTTTATTTGATTTTTCTTTTTTCAGGGTTTTTCGATTTCAACAGTCTTTTTTAGGTTTTGAGACCACAAATAGGTCACCCTGTTTCTGTTTTTCTTTTTCTTATTATTCCTCCTCCTCCTTTTTCTTTTTTTCCTTATTTTTTCTCGTTAATTATAGTGTATTTGATTGGTTTTTTGGGTGTTTGTTGTGATAATTTATTTTGTGAAGGCGAGATTGGCTTTTGATTATTAATATTTGTAAAATATTAAGTTCTCCTTAGTGTGCTACACCATAAACCAATTTTCTAAGAGTATATATCAATTTCATTTTTTCACATAATTATTATTTTTTTCATTGAGTTGTCATTTCAATTGCTTTTAGATTCTTTTTTTTCCCTAGTAAATCGTGACTACATTGTTACATCATAAATTTCTTTTTCTAGGTCCCTTAGTATCATATTGTGAAGAATAGAATGTAAATATTTGGCTAGATTTCAGATTACTCATTTATTAGTATTAAAACTGTCAATCCCATTAATATTTATTATTCGTTCAATCAATCAATCAACAACATAATTTGTAATTATTGTAATCAATAATCTATATAATTAATTTCAATAATACTTCATAATATAAAATAATATTTGCTCCGTTAACCAATCAACCTAACTACGATTTAAATGGATGAGTAATCTAGTTAATGGATTTTAATATTAAATAACACCATAAAGTATAAGATATTAGATTTTGAAATAATCATTAAAAAAAATTAACTTTATAAGATATTTATAAAATTAAATAGCTTGGCTATGTTTCATGGCAAATTGAGTAAAAAGTTGTGAAATATGGAGTGTTATAATTTCTTTTGGAGAGAATTGCAACTGTGGTACCAAACTATATACTGATTCTCACTTGTGGTACCATAAAAATCGAGGCCGACACATTTGGTACCACAATTTAAGAAATCAATCACTTTTGGTACCATCGTTAAAATTGGACGTTAACTGATGACGTGGCAGTTAAGTTTTATTGCAAAATTGATACCATTACTTATGTTGACTGACAATTATACCCATAACTTTTCAGGTTGTCAAAATAACCCCACATCTTCAAATTTACTGACAATTTTAGTCCACATTGTTGCCCAATTTCAAAATTGGTTCGAATAAGACACGTGCGGACCAATTTAGAGATTTTACTTATTATATTTACATATTTATTTAACTAATTTAGTTTTATAAATAATATCAGACCAAATAATACTTTAACATAAATTTGACAAAATATTAATTAAATCTAAAATTTATATAATAATATTAATATATTTAATATTTATTAAAAAAAATTATATATTATTAATAAAATAATTATAATTTAAAAAAAAAAAAAACCACCCCTACCCCCAACAGCAATCCCCCCGTAACCACCACCCCCCCCACCCAAATCCCAGGCCGCCGGCGGCCTGGGATGGCTGGTCCCAGGCCGCCGCCGGCCTGGGATCGTCGGTCCAAGGCCGCGGTGGCCTGGGATCGTCGGTCCAAGGCCGCGGTGGCCTGGGATCGCCTGTCCCAGGCCGTGGTGGCCTGGGATCGGAGAACCCAGGCCACCGTGGCCTGGGATCTGTTGCAGATCCCAGGCCGCGGTGGCCTGGGATCGAAGAACCCAGGCCACCGCGGCCTCGGACCAACTATCCCAGGCCGCCGCCGGCCTGGGATTTGGGTTGGGGGGTGGTTACGGAGGGATTGGGGTAGGGGTGGGTTTTTTTTTTTTTTTTAATTATAATTATTTTATTAATAATATATAATTTTATTTTTTTAATAAATATTAAATATATTAATATTATTATATAAATTTTAGATTTAACTAATATTTTGTCGAATTTATGTTAAAGTATTATTTGGTCTGATATTATTTATAAAACTAAATTAGTTAAATAAATATGTAAATATAATAAGTAAAATCTCTAAATTGGTCCGCACGTGTCTTATTCGAACCAATTTTGAAATTGGGCAACAATGTGGACTAAAATTGTCAGTAAATTTGAAGATGTGGGGTTATTTTGACAACCTGAAAAGTTATGGGTATAATTGTCAGTCAACATAAGTAATGGTATCAATTTTGCAATAAAACTTAACTGCCACGTCATCAGTTAACGTCCAATTTTAACGGTGGTACCAAAAGTGATTGATTTCTTAAATTGTGGTACCAAATGTGTCGGCCTCGATTTTTATGATACCACAAGTGAGAATCAGTATATAGTTTGGTACCACAGTTGAAATTCTCTCATTTCTTTTGAGTTGAAATATAATTTCATAAATTTTGCACTGTCCCGTTCAATTATTGATAGCTTCACATTGTTTATGTTCAAAAACTCATCTTCTATCAATTTGTTGTTTTTATGTGTGGTTGATCTTCTTATTTCAGTCAAACAAATTAAATAATATTCTTCAATGGTGATAGAAATTAAAATATTAGTATTAATTTGTTATACATAAGATTATCACAAATAGCACTTTAAAGCTTTTACTTATTAAATTTTGATACGAGTAATTACATTTTTATTATTAAGCTCAATTTCTCAGTATAATTTCTTGTATTGACTTCGAAACAACACAATTCGTTTCGTATTCCTAATTCCACAATTTGTAAAAGTATTGAACAAAATTTTCATATCTCCCCTCTTTCCATTGTTAAATGGTATATTTGTCCATAAATGATAGTTGAAGGGGCAAAAGATGCAACCGAATATCTAAATGGCTAAGGGTGAGACAACGAAAACTGGAGGGGCAAAACGATTTTATCCTAAATTTTCACTAAATTTTAAATGAGTTGAGAAAATATTAACACTAACTAATATTTATAATGTAATTTTCCTACAAAATAAGAAATAAGAATTCAAAATTAATAATATTACATTTTTAATTCATAATATAGTTTTAGTATTAAACAAGAATACTCCATAAAAATGTCATTTGATATAACTTAAGAGTAGCCCTTCTAGAAGCAAAATATGCACATTATGAATATACTACTAATTGTGATAGCTTTTTAGTGAGAAGGAAAATGAATATCAATGCAAAGTGGAGAGCCTGGATTTATGTGGTGCTGAATCAGAGTTGAAATCTAAGAGAAAAATAAAAAATGGCTTGTTTTATTACTCTAATAATAAGCTTCCGAATAGTTATATCCCATTCATTCTGTACCATCACAATCACCAACGAAGAATACAATTAATAATAGTCAATTTCTTTTTATTCTTTTTTGGTGTCTCTAAATTAAACAATTTTTTCCCCTCAAAGCTAACTCTCATAAAGTAAGTAATTATATGCGTGACATCACGATATTGTTATTATCAATTGGCATTTTTTATGGTAAAGAATTAATTTTTTTTTTAACATTTTTGTCTAACCTAAAAGAAAGTAAAGAAAAATAGGTGAGAAAAAGTTCAAGTCAAATACCCACTCTTTTCTATAAGCCCACAATATTACAGATGTGTACTTGCAGTTTATTCTTGTTACATGAAGAAGTAATTAATTACTAATTAATGTCTAATGATATATAGTCCAACTCGTCTAGTATATTAACAGTAAATAAGAACTTTGGAGTTCATATCCCTAAATATAAGAAAATTTATAAGAATTATACAAAAAATAAACTACAAGGGAGTTTTTAAAAAATAAAAATATCAAATTTTTATAAGTTTGGATTCTCATATTTGAAAGTACAAAGTAAAATTTTAAAAGTAAAAGTAATGTGATAAAATTGGAATGGAGTGGTGTGATGTGATTATAAAAAGGTAAAATTTTAAAATATAAACAAGTTATTGGAGTGCAGAGTAAAAAGTGAGAATGTATAACACTGTTTACCCCTTAAATTTTAAGATAAGAGACAAAACTTAAGAGTTCTGTTGGAGATGGTCTCTAAATCTAGGAGGCTGACATAAGCAAGCTGGCCAAGTCCTATCAACCCTTAATAGTCAACTAAGTATTCAATAGTCAACTGTATAGACGTGTCATGTGGGGCAACAAAATAGAGTATAATAAATTGAATAACTAATGAAGTCGGTATACGTATACACGATTAAGCTGCAATAGTTTGTGAAAACTCATATTTTTTTAAGGTTATATTTCCAAAAGATAAAATACTGAATTTGGTTAAGTTACAAAAATATCCATCCTGTAAGATAAAATTATATAAAAATATTTTCTTAAAACCACTCTTTGTAAAATAAGTTGGTGTAAGTAGTTTATTATTTTTATATAAAAGAAAAATAATAATTTGAAATTTTTATTTATTTTATTATTTTGAGTTTACAAATACAACCTTAATTAAGGTATGATATTAATTACAAACACACGTTCTTATCCCATGCAAGTCACATGCTTGAAATAAACTGGATTTCTTTTTTCAAATTTTTTGGTTTAATATAAAAGGCAATCTTGACCAAAGTTCATAAGGGTATAATAAGCATTTTATTTAGAAAATTAATATCCAGGGGATATATCTATAACATGAAACTTAAAGTATGTGAAGTATTTGTAGTTACTGAAACTAAGAGTATGTTTTTGGATTATTGTACTACAAAAATCTACAAATTCAGATCAAAGGAGGTGTCTTTGTAATTACTGAAAAACTTAAATTTTTTATGTGAGTTCTATTCTAAATTATTGAACTCCAAAAAAGAAAAAGGATACTTTTTTTCTATTTAGAAATGTTTTATCTTATAGATATAAATGAGCTAGCCCACGTGATTTAGATATAATCAACGCATTAAAATTTGATGATCTTTTTCCTAGTAAAATTAGTGATAAAACAAGGGTAAAAACGTTACAGAGTTGTCAAAAAGGGAGTTCTTTGTAATTATCAAAATCGCGGGGGAGGTGAATGTTATTATCCCTTTAATTAAATGAAAGATCTTTCACATACCTCAAAGGTATGTGGGCTGAATTTGAACTTGGGTTATTTCTATGGAGTTGCAAATAGATCGACCTGATTCTGAGTAAAATTGGACCACTCATCTATAAGATGAAATTCAATAATATATTTTTGACCGAAGCAACATACATATGGGCCTGTTTGTTTAGCGTTTCTCAGAATTTTTTCGTGTTTGGGAAATGCCAAACAAACATGTTTTCTATTTTTCGAAATAAATTTTTCATCCATTAATTTTCTCAAACTACTCTCTCAAAAGCCAAACAAACAACAATTTTATTATCTCTAAACAAAACCTATACAAACTCTACTTTGATTTGACATAAAGTAACCTATCTCTTACACAATAACAAACATGATTTGACATAAAGTCTTACACATCTTACACCTACAACCCAACTCTTCCAAAAAAACCTACACCTACTTTATTTTTCAAACCACTCTCTCAAAACCCAAACAAACAACATTACGCAAATCGAGATTATTTCACAAATCTCCACTACTCTCCCAAACTACTTTCTCAAACGCCAAACAAACAGGCCCATATTTTTTTAACAAACTGTCTCTAATTCTATTTTCGGATAAGTTTGGTTTTTATGCTCTTGCGAGCTTTCATGTTTTTAGAAAACTAATAATAATATTTTTATTTACAGGTGTTCTAACGTAAAATAAAATAAATATAAATATTTAAAAGAAAAGAACAAATAACTAATCAGAATAATTTGGTGTACATGAAAGTGGTATCGTACACGCAATAAAATCAGACATATATGGAAGAATTTTGAATGTATGAAGAGAAGAAAGAAACTAAGCATTAAATTTGATAAGGCACAATCTTTATCATAAAGGGAGATTTAATTTCATCATATATATATATATATAATATTGTTCTGATGGATTTGGGCTTGTTTGTTTGGCGTTTCCCATAATTTTTTCGTGTTTGGGAAATGCCAAACAAACATGTTTTATATTTTCCGAAATAAATTTTTCATCCATTAATTTTCTCAAACTACTCTCTAAAAAGCCAAACAAACAACAATTTTCTTATCTCTAAACAAAACCTATACAAACTCTACTTTGATTTGACATAAAATAACCTATCTCTTACACAATTTATCTCACATAACAAACATGATTTGACATAAAGTCTTACACATCTTACACCTACAACCCAACTCTTCCAAAAAAACCTATACCTACTTTATTTCTCAAACCACTCTCTCAAAACCCAAACAAACAACATTACGCAAATCGAGATTATTTCACAAACCTCCACTACTCTCCCAAACTACTTTCCGAAACGCCAAACAAACAGGGCCTTTGATTTCTATTCTCACGGTGGAAAATGTTTTGAGTTAATCCTTTCATTTTGGTTTCTTGTCCTTTTGCTTTCATGGCCAAATAAACTTGCCGTAACATAAATGAGAGTTTGTGTAAAAAATAAAGAAGAAACATTATAATTGGGTCAGATCCGATAACAAACTAATCATATCATAACTTATTAATACTTGTGCCCGCCAGTTATTAAAATTGGTCATTTGCTATACTATAAGTTGTTTAATTATCTGCAAAATGTGTTTTCCTTAATCAATTTTTTTTATTTAAATTCGACTTTAATAAGTAAATTCAATCAAAACAAGCATATATAGAATTTTCGGGAACAAGTCTATTTGGACCTGAGTCGACTCCGATGTTAGTTCATTTTACCAACTCTACCAAAATAATTATTATCAAAATTTAAATAAAATATATGTAAATTATTTTTGAATTAATCAAAACAGATATATAAAATAATCTCTACTTTACTTATATATTTATTTAATCTACAATTTCTCAAAAACTTACGAATTTTTGCGTAAATTCACAATATATATTTTTTAGGTGTAACGTAAATTCACAATAAAATTTGTAGTAATGTACGAGCTCTTATTATTATATACATCAGAGAGCGACTCAATGTGGCAGTTTTTGGGACAATGGTGACCCCACGCGTGCGAAATGCACGTGGGCGTCCTTTTTTTTTTAATCCGACGGCCCACAAACAATCGCCGTCAACACAGCTGGCACCCAAACTGACTTGTTTTATCACCTGTACTCTACCCCATGTAGGACAAACAATGTCCTATACTACAGTCCAGAAACTCCCTAAAATTACGGCTCAGATCAGACGGGACCACCGGATTCCACAATGCTTAAAGCACCAGATTATAACCCTTTCAGACAGCAGTGAAAAAATGAGATAAACAAAATATTCACTGCGGCTCAGAACCGCCAATCATTGGAGATGACATTTTTTTGTCCATTATAATCACGTTAACATTACGTAGTTGGAAAAAATAAAAAGAGTTCAGAAATTACATCCAACTTTGTGGGTATATAAATGAGATGCTCTGAACCAGAGTTCTTGAACCTTCTCAATTTCCAGTTCTTGAAATTTGCAGCAAAATTAATTAATCAAGAAAGGGAAAAAGAGCCAGAGGGCTCTCTGAAATGCATATGATATTCAAGCCTTTGATTATTGGTGGAGAAATTGTTGAAGAAGAAGGTGAGTGGGAGAAAGAAAGGTAAATTACAAGAAGCCCCAATAAACAGAGAAGAAATCCAAGCTCAATTAAAGGTGAGTAAATTTCAAGATTCATCAGTTACTCAATAAATTTTCCGCAAACCCATTATTGCTTTTAGCATTTGAATTTCAATTTTCAAAATTTTCAGTTTTTGTTGTAATAATTTGATTTGCTCTATCTATAAATTACAGTAATTCAAGAAAGCATTTTCCAAGCATCAATGGAGGTCCCAAAGCAAAAGGGAACTGATCTCGCATTTGTAAAATGCGAGTGTTGTGGCTTAACAGAGGAGTGCACAGAGGAATACATAAAACGTGTTCGTGACCGATATTTAGGGCGATGGATATGTGGACTTTGTGCAGAGGCAGTGAAAGATGAGATTGTGAGATCTGAGAAAAGGATTGGGAATGAAGAAGCATTGAATCAACACATGAGTTTTTGCAAAAAGTTTAAGACTTTAAGGCCACCAAAGAATTCCAGTGAAGATTTGATTTCCGCTATGAAACAGTTGCTTCTGAGGAGTTTGGATTCGCCCAAGTCCAGCCCCGTGAGGAAGTCCGGATTGGTTCGGTCCGGAAGCTTTTGTCCTGCTCTTGATGCTTGATCACTTGAAAATGTACGTATTATTACTGGAAGGTAATTAGATTAAATAATTGTTGCTTAAAGGCAACATAAAAATTACTTCATGTTAGGATAATTCTAGCTGTGTTGGTATTGAGTTTAACATGATAATTATTGTAAGAAGAAGTGTTGGAACTATTAATTATTGAATGAGTATTTTATAGTCTACATTCTTCTTATTACATTCTTGATTTTAAAATTTTAATTTAAAAAAAAAAAGTGTGAAAGAAGAAGATAAGGACGAATAATAAGAACATCTCATAAAGATAGTAAGTAAAATTCAACTCTGTTTTGGCCCTAGAGTTGTGAAATTATGGTCTTAAAAGGGGTTGGTTGCTAGCTAGCTTCATTTGTTTATGTTTAGATAAAAAGGGAAATGTGAGAAAACATATGTAAAGTGGAACAGCTAACTAGTTGTTTTTGGATTCATTACAATTTTTCGGCTTAAGCATCCATCCGTGTTTGGCAGGAAAAAGATTTGAAGAATGAATGGTTGGTAGGTATGGCACATGAAAGATATGTACTTAACCGGCAGCATGTATATAGGATAATTGCCTGTCCTTAATATTTCAATATTTACTAACACCTTTCAGTTTCAGTAAATGTCATGTATCCCAAGATTATGAAGAAAATGACAATATTAATCATGGTTTGAATTTTTTCTGAAAAAAGATACAGTATCAACTTTGAATTTGACCAATGAAGTTGTTCTTACTGTGGAAACAATATTAAATAAACAAAAATATTAATATTAGCAAATAACCAACCTACCCCGCCCCCCTAGCATCTTCGCACAAGGCCGCTTTCATGTATGTTTTTCTAGTATACATGATATATGATGTTAAATTCTTGATTATTGACTGAACATAGTGTTTAGCGTCAAAAAAAAAAAAAATCTTTATCAGAGTATTGTTTGTTTGGTGCAAGGCTACTAAATGCCATTTTCAGTAACATGAGCTATTATCTATCAACTGAATCAATCAAAAATTCAAAATTATACCGACTTGAATCAAACCTATGCAGATGCAACAGTCCAATAACAGCCTTTATGACTTACAGATCTAATCTTACATAAATGGCCCTCCGCACTGAGACCATAAGCTAGCGAGCTAAAAGGAAGGTAAGAAGTTTTAGATATGAGAAAGTAAAGATTACACGCGGTTGAATTAGGCTTATCATAAGTGCACTGAAAGCCAAAATATTTTATGACCTGGTTCAATGAAGCCATGGATACGGTTGATTGTGTCAAAAACCATGAACCTATAAAGATAAGTGGGTAATAACTTCAAGGATTAAGCATCTGTCAGCAAATAAGGGGTAATGAATTAGCATTTTTATTAACCTTGCACTACATTCCGCCAATTGATTTTCGTCAAGCGAGCATAATGATATGTGACTCTATCGTCAATACCAACGACGAGGGAAGTGACAGATTCAATTAGGCAAAGCAGGTGCTTTTTTATTTGCCTGTGCTAAATATTCATATTAGTTGTGTATACTCTCCACACCTGGCCGTGTGTATCTGACTGGTATGCGCGTCCTGACATTCTCCCTGCCATCTGGAACAACATATTTAGCCTCAATCTGGAACCAATCAGTCAAACAGTGTTCACATTGTTTCATACACGTCAATCCCAATTCGTCAAGCTCGAAAAGAAGGTGCAAGGAAAAGGAGTTTCAGATGATTACTTACACGAGTGGCATTGTTAACATGCGTATCCCTTGAAAATAGGTCATGCCATTGAAAATTGAAAGAATTGCACACCAAAGAGGAGCATAAAATGTGTTAAAGTGAATTACCTGCAGGCAACATATAAGATAGATAACAGAAGGACAACAAAAAATACCATTTCAAACCCAATCAACAATTATGTGAAAAAAAATTTAAGCTCTAAGGCCATCTCCAATGGAGATGGCCGGGCTGGGGGCAGGGCAGGGCTGCGGCGGCGGACTCGTCTCCAGTGGGGGCTGGGCTTGGGGCGGGGCTGGGATAGGGCTGGAACGGGTTGGGTGCAGGGCTCGGCGGAGCCCTGCGCCCAGCCCCGGGGTCGCGTCGGGCAAACGGAGAAGAAGAGGACACGCGCCCCTCTTTAAGTCAGGTGCCGCCAAGTGGCGGCACCTGACTGGTTCTCTCTTTTTTTTTTCTTCTTTTAATTGTTTTATTATTTTTTGTTTTATATATATATAATTTGTTATTTAAAGTAATTTTTAATAAAATTAAAATTTCCCCCTAATTAAATTAAATTTGTAGAATTGAATTATTTAATAAAATGTGTTATGATATTTTTTTGTATATTTATTGTACATATTTAATAAATATATGTAGTCACCAATTTTTAATTTGATTATTTAATATAAGAATTTTTTTTTTTAAAATTAAAATCATTAATAATTTATTAGAATTGTAATTAAATTTATTTATGGACAAATGATTCATAAATAAATAGCCTATTTTATTTTAATATCTTTTATTGTAATTAAAAATTTAATCATTTAACTACAATATTGGTGGTGGCTATATGTTTTTAAAAATACGGAATTAGTTAAAAATAAAATTAAACACTTATACACATAATTTAGATTAATACTTAATCTAATTAAATATTTATACAAAATAAAAATCTTCCTCGGGACTTATTTGGAGATTCATCGAATGAAGGAACCGATTGGTTTCAGAGGAGAAATCAGTAAAATGTTATATTTTCGTGTGTTTGTCGTTTATTTAATCCGATTTTCTTGTATTTCCTTTCTTGTTTGTTGTATTTCCTTACTTATTTGTTGTATTTCGTATTATGTATTAATTTTAATTTACTTAATTATTTACTCTCTTTAATTTTAATATTTTAATATAATTAATAATTTAATTACAAGTACTAATAATTATTACTATTATTAATATTAATATTAAAAACAAAATTAAAATCAGAATTATAGGTGAGAGTGGGCAAAGGAAGAAAATGGAATTAATTCCATTCCGGAGCCCTACCATTGGAGACGACCAGTCAGGGCTCGGGGGGGGGGGGGAGGGGGGGGGGGGGGGGCAGGGCTGGCTCGGGGCTCCGGAGCCCCGGGGCTAGCCCTCTCCATTGGAGATGGCCTAAAGATGTTCAAATTCTTACACCAAGAGTTTACCAAGCGATCAGATAACTTTTAACATACTCTTAAGTTTCATTTATTATATGACAACAATTTACAACTGGATACTAACTATATAACGTATCAAGTTTTATTTCAACCCAAAGTAGATATTATGAGAAGTCAATGTAAACAAGGCCTGTCAAATGTCTACTTAATAATAAGGTTTAACCCCATTTCCTATAGGGTGCAGAATTCAGTTTTACCAGATCCAGTAAGTGAAAAAAAAAATGTATAAAATTAGTTACTACAAACATGGACGTCATCGTTCAAGGCAATGGTAGGAAAAATCTGTAAATAATACTAAATAATGTCGAATACAAGACCGAGTGTCTCTTTGTGTCATAAGCTATACTGATATCTACGTTGTTACTGAAATCTTTCAAATCTTCTGAACAATCCATGCGCATGTTTTCATGATAGAGGGCAATTAATCCCACAACAAGACAACATAATTATCAAGGAAAAAATAACTCATACTACCTAAAACTTATATGTCTTCCATTAATTAAATTAGTACACATATTCATGGGTTAACAGCATTGGCAACAGACACACAATAAGGTAGTTGCATATCAACCAGAAGACTTTTTGGTTAAACGAGAATGCAAGCAGTAAAGCCTCATATACATATTGTTTCTTGTACGTCCTGTTTGGGCCCAACACCACGCCCCTTTGCAGATTATATATATGACCATTGTTATTGCCAATAGAGCGTACTACTATCACAACGACTGAGGTTCCTGCAGTAACCATACAATAAATCAGTTAGGCATAGAACAAAATGAAAGCAACGAATTCCTCCAGGGAGAACCAATTAAACATATAATGAGAAAGAAAAGAAGCTAGAATATGCGGCCCATAACATACAAGTGAAACATTAGCTCTAAATCCTCCACGTCAGTTTTACGTTTAACAACCGTTCGTTGTAAAGTGTTGTCGTCCATAGAAAAGAACTACATAGAAAAAATGTGTTGTGTAGCCCTGAGTATAACAAAAAAGAATCCTTTAGAAGGCGCCCATGTGGAGAAAAAACAGAATTTTAAATTTACCATAGCCGAGAAATGGCAGCTGAACACATTTGACTGCCACACAGATATACACATACCGGATGAATGATGCTGAAGAAACTGCAGAACATATTCTGCGCAATACTTATACTTTCACACTTAGCATTTTAAATTAAAAGAATATGATGAATAAATAAAGTACAAATCCTGACATTCCATGGAATGGGAGAAAGACGAAAATAAAGGGCTTGAATTAGCATCAGAACATGTGAAAACATAAAAATTTAGACAAATGAAACAAACCGTGGAATCTACATAATTTTCAATTCTAAGTGGTATCAATATAAACAACGCAATAAATTGCAATTGTATACCGATTCCTGAAGCTTTTTAATTAATTCTATAGAAAAGCACAAAGAATCAATCTACCTTACAGTCTTGTAAATCACACAACAAGGTAGAATAATACGGAGACGGAGAGAGCGAGGAAGAAAACGAGCTGAAGGAAAATTCTTGCGGAGGTTCATTGAAGAATAAGTAGTAGAGGACTATGAATCCGGAACCTAAGAGCCAGAGGCCGGTGTTAAGGCGCGGCGCCGTTAAGTTCCCCAACAGTACTGCCGCCATTGTATGAGAAGAGCTTCCTCATTCATTTACCGGAAAAATACCAATAAGTGGCTGGAACGCAGGTACTCTAAGTAAATAAATAGATTAATCTTCATAGCAACAACAAGAAGTCGCTTTGGCCGAGTGGTTAAGGCGTGTGCCTGCTAAGTACATGGGGTTTCCCCGCGAGAGTTCGAATCTCTCAGGCGACGAATCTTTTTTAATAGGATTTATTTCTTTTTCAAAGGGTAAAAAAGGAACTCGATTTTCTATCTATATGTTCCTTCCCCCTTCCTTCCTATTTCCTTTCACGTTAGGTAACATTTAATTTCATGTCTCCCAGTTAAGTTAAAAAGAACTTGGGTAACTATGATTTAAACTCCCGAATAAATTAATGCAATGATATATAGTTGAATAAATAGAGGATTAATTCATACAATTATTAACAGAAATTATAAAAAGATCGCACAGTTGTAGGGGAATTAATGGCGTGTGGGTCTGATGAACATTATGGACGGCAATCGACATTCTTGACCACATGACAGCAGACTTTTAGTTCCTTGTACTTTGTAGTAGTTTATATATCGATTATAACGTTTGTCCTAATGCAAGACGTCGACATGCAGTACAGATCACAATTTTGCAATTTACATGCATACCATATGAAAAGTTGACAAAAGTTTCAAATTTGTTGGAAAAGAATTAGGAATGTATCACAATCACTGCTCAAAACTAGGGTGTACGTAATTGGACCTCCCATATGCATGGTATTGGAATAAAATTTAGTACATACTCGTCTCGATTTGACAGCAAACGTTCAATTATAATTCACAAGATGAATTAATTATGTGCATATATATTATTTATTAATTAATATGTACCAACGAGTGAATTATATGGTGGAATGAACTACTTTTTACAATGTGGCGATTCGAGTTCGAACCCTCTCTAGAATGGTTGCTTATGTAATTTGCCGGATAGCTTTAAAAAAAAAATAATTGAACCATGTTTCAAACTTGAAAATTGGAATAAAAAATATTGTTAGTGATAATACGTCAAACAAATAGCCCTTGATTTATAGCATTCACATAATTGTTTTGAGACCCCAATGTCCAATGGAAAAGATGGTGTAGTTAATCTCGACGTAACATATATAAGATTTATCTTAATAGTTTAAGCCTACTTTTAATTTTATTCATGATTAATTCTTGATTTTTAAAAAAAAAAAAGAAAAAAGGAATTTTATTCATGACAATGTAAGTTAAATCAATTAGGCTTAATTCGACTCATTTGCACAACATTTTTAGTGGATAAAAACCGTGATCCTAGGTTGAATAATGTAATCTATTGCTATATTTTCTCTTAAAAGTAGTAGTTTTCATGGATAAAAGTTCCTATCATTTTCGTTGAAAACATCGAAAACTTTTCGTTTTTGAAACAACGAAAACGAAAATAAGGTGTAATTTCGAACCTTTGAATTCTCTTATTTTCTCATTTTAGTAATATTTTTTTACAGTTTTTCCTAATATTTCCGAAATATTCCTAAATTTTTTTCGGATTTTTTTCAACATTTTAATTGACCGAAACATCAATGAAATTTTGGTCCATGGTAGTATTTACTACCAAGTATCGATAGCAAAAAAAAAAGTAGGATATTTTGGTCATAAATTTTGTTGGGCAGGAGAATGAATGTGAACATAGAAAAGGGGCAGAAACAATGGGCAGAAGGAACTGACCTGATATTTTGATTCAGACCTAATTACGTTCGGGGGACCAAAACTTATTAAATTAATAAAACCAAATAAATGGGTCAGATATTTTTTTTATTTGTTTTGCCACCCTTTTGCCCTTTTTTATTTCCTTTTCCATTTTATTTGTATCCTGTTGTTTATGACCAAGAATGCATATCCTAATAATAAACAATACTCCAAAAAATAAAGGGCCTGTTTGTTTGGCGTTTGGGAAAATAGTTTGGGAGAGTAATGGAGGTTTGTGAAATAATCTCGATTTGCGTAATGTTGTTTGTTTGGGTTTTGAGAGAGTGGTTTGAGAAATAAAGTAGGTGTAGGTTTTTTTGGAAGAGTTGGGTTGTAGGTGTAAGATGTGTAAGACTTTATGTCAAATCATGTTTGTTATGTGAGATAAATTGTGTAAGAGATAGGTTACTTTATGTCAAATCAAAGTAGAGTTTGTATAGGTTTTGTTTAGAAATAAGAAAATTGTTGTTTGTTTGGCTTTTAAGAGAGTAGTTTGAGAAAATTAATGGATGAAAAATTTATTTCTGAAAGTAAAAAACATGTTTGTTTGGCATTTCCCAAACACGAAAAAAATCTAGGAAACGCCAAACAAACAGGCCCAAAGATTTCCTTTTCCATTCTAATTGGCTCGTTAAATTACTTTTCCGAAACGTGTGAGAAAATAAAAATAAAAGGTGAATCTGGGTTACTTTTCCCTCTGTTTCTTGGCGAGAACCATTAAACGTATATTCTTTTCCTCCATTTTTTTCTCTCTATTTTCAAACCAACTCAGACACAAAAACCGTGATCAGGCTTTGGATAATATTTTGTAATCGTCGTCAAAATAAAAAGGGGGTTCTCTTTTCGCTTTCTTTCCAGGTTTATTCCCATTTTCTCGTTTCTTTATTGATTTATGTGAATCGATATCTTTGATTATTGCATGCCGAATTAGTTGTTTGGTCCTGAGAAATAAATCAATTTAATTCTTGTAATTCAATGTGTGGGAACATTTCTGTTGTTCAAGATTGTGATCTTTGAAATGGAACTGATTACTTCTTGATTGATTTTGTGTTAATAGCAAGATTAAATCTTTTTTCTTTTTGCTTTTTCCTGAGTTTATGATCAATTTATTGGAAATGTAGCATCACCTTTTCTTTAAGATCAATTGCCAAGTTTTAATTGGAGGTATTGGTGTAATTTACATAATTTATATTTTTCTTGCATATTTAGTCCCATTTATAAAATTTATGTACTCAAATTGCAGCTACATTTTTTTTTGAATTTATAAATATTTTGCTCATTAAATTGTCTTTCTTTCAGCTTCGGGTCCATTTATAGTTTAAAGATCGATTTTTGCGACAAGGTTCCTGAGTTGGAATACATACTCAGCTAGTATTTCATCAATATGGGAAATAATTGGCTATTATTCATTGAACCAGATGGGGATCCACTGCTCCCACTCAGTTTAGGGGGCAATTTTCTCTCCCATATTACTTCGTTTGTTGACAATTCAAGATATATTTATGTTCAAGAAGCTTTCAATTGTGTATCAAAGTTTGCGGGTGCTCTGGTTTTATGGTTAGCTAGTGGGTCTAAATCTAATTTTAATCGTAAAATGCCGGGTAATAGAATTGGTTCTCATTCCAATTGCCCCATACATTCAACACAAGTAAAGAGCATTTCTTCGGTAAAAGGATTTTTCTGGAAGTCAAAACATAGGAGGAAATCTTCCATACCATTGGATTTTAGCAAGATATCAAGTTTAGCTCTTAAGCAAATTTGTAATGAAGCTGAACGGCTTCAATCATTTCCATTGCTCTCATTAGCTGCTGCTTTGGTACCACCATTCACTAAGCTGTAAGCTCATTACTGTTGTTTATTTTTTGCATTTCTTATTTTCCCTTTATAAAGGTTTCTGATTACGTGTTCTTTAGTTCCTCAAATGTACTAGCTGTTCCATTAGAGACGAGTTCAATTGAAGCACAGAGATGCATAGATCAAAGACCTTGTGAGGTTGAGAGTCGGGGTTGTGGACCCTGCGGTGAACTTTATTTCCAAAATTTGGATTTGTCTAGGAATGCAGTTGAGCATAGAACTGGTATTGAGTTCCCTACTATGTTGGATAACAGTATATCTGGAGAAATTAATTCCAGTTTCCCTCCAGAGGTAAGCACATATAGCTTTGATTTTCAGAAAAAAACATTTTGGTTTTCTCAATATTTTACATCTCTTTGATCTTGATGCTGTAGAGGGTAAAATACTAGCTAAATTTTTGGTAACATATTGGTAAAAGACCATGATCAAATAAGAGAAAAAGCTATTAGTTTTTCATTATTCTATTTTAAAAATAAGAGAAAGTGAAAATGCTCCAATTTCAATAGTCTTTAGGTATTTTATAGTTATACATGTAAATCTTGATTTATTTCATTTTGCCTTTTTATTTTTCCTTTTCAGTTAATTTTATTGGGTAAACTACCTACCTTTTCAGGTGCTTGTTGGTACTGGATCCAGAACTATGACTATTATCAGAATCAAGTCTCTGAAAGTGTACGCATTTGGTTTTTGTAAGTTCCCAGTCTAAAGTTGACTCCTTTCGACACATTTCATTTAATTCAGGAATTCTTTCCTAAATATATAAGCTAATTTGTTTTTCAACAGATGTTCATCCATTTGACGTCTGTGAGAAGTTGGGCCCAAAGTATGCTAGTATTCCGGAATCTGAATTGAACAAGCGCCAAGATTTCTATCAGGATCTTCTGAGGTTTGTTATAATAGTTACTGAATTATCATCTTCCTCTCTGATAAAGCTCAATAGCTATGCCCGTGTTCTCATTTGACACTTGTGCTGCAGGAAGGATATCAACATGACACTTAGGCTTGTTGTTAGTTGCAATGGAATCAAGATCAAGACCGTGAAAGAGTAAGTTATTTTTTTTTTTTTTTTGATATGCTAACCTGAAATAGGTAACATATTAATTTTTATAAATTATCTATCGTGCAGTGCTTTTGAGAAGGCTCTTGGAGCCCGATTAGCAAGAGTAAGTGCTTCAACTTTTGATTGTTCTTGCTGCTTTAATATTCCTCAATTCTTGATACTGAATGTTTTCTTGTATTCATTTTTAGACGAATCCTGATGCTGATTTCCGCTGCCTACAAACCTTTGGTTCCATGTTTCCGGAAGATATTCCCTTAAATGTGGTATAAATAAATCACTTGATTTTTCATTTCTTATCTATAATTATGAAGACTCTACATCACTGACACAATGATAAATCTTCAGGGTACAACAATTAATATCCATCGTACAGCTGATGGGCATCTTATTACTGAAAGTAAGCTGCCTGCACTATTACACAATGAAGAGTAACAATTTGCTTTAAGTATTCCTAGCTAGTTGTATTCTTAACTACCCTTTATTATTAAAATACGGCCTTTCTGAAATTGACAATTTTGACGATGTAACATTTATTTTGTGCAGTTGGGGGAAGTCAATATGGTGCAGTCCAAAGCAAAGATTTGTGCCGTAAGTGAATTTTTTCTCTAGTAGACATCAACCAATTTTTAACAGGGATATTTATGAATGAAAATTGACAGACTGTTTCAAGCTAATATTTCTGTGTGTACTTTGTACCAGGGGCATTCTTTGACATGTATATTGGTGATGTCCCTGTGTGTGAGCAAACGAAAGAAGAGATAGGGAAGAATGTCGCGAGTATCATTAGGATGTGCTGAGCTAGGTAATAGCAATAGCCAGGCTTTGAGATGACTAAATTCATTGAGATGATGATCGAGCTTTGGAAACAAAGAAATTGTCCTTTTTCGATGTCAATCTATTCTAGTTATTATACAGTAGTTTAGAGCAAAGCAAACCCTTGTATTGTAGCAGGGTCTTCTTAGGAAAGATAAAAGAGCCTTGTTTTCATGATTCTTTGTAGCTAAACGAGAGGGGGGTATTTGCGA